>CM068715.1:35519776-36719776 GCA_035079005.1 Fraxinus americana | reverse complement strand
CCCATTTCAGACTCTTAACGAACATGAACCCATAACACGTGAATCTATTCAATATTTTCAACCGGATGCATGAGGCCTAGCTTCTTGTCCTCTCTATCCAACTTTTTACATATTGGATGAGTTTGTTGTCTTGCTCATTTTGACACTATTAATATAAATTTCGAGTCTCGCTATGTATGACGGTGGCAGCTAACTGAACCCCTAGTTGAAATTATTATCAAATTGAAAATAAAAATTTATATAGCACCTGTACACAAGTCAACGTGGTGAGTTAGACCCACAAGGTTGCAACCCACCATAACTACGGCTGGCAAGCGGACAGCCAAAAATGGGACCAGTTCATTGACAAATTGGGCCTACTAATTTAATCAATTGATCTGCACCACCGAAGGTTAAGATCTTGTGGAAATTACACCCTTCCCTACTTTTGAAAACCCAAATTCTAAAATCAGATTTCTTGTTTTAAGTTTCAAAAATCAGATGTTTTATGTAGATACATTTTTTATATTTAATTAAATATTAATAATAATATTATAAAAAATTAATTTATATACGACCCCAACCCACCCAACCCCACACGATTTTAAATCCCTAATTAACCCACTTTCAGCAGAACTTCCTCCCCCTTCTCTCTCTCGTGGTGTTGGCAGCGTGAGAGGGATGGCCAAGCGTGGTTGTAGCGGCGGCTGGTGTTGGTGGCGGCTCCATGACTGTAGGCGACGAAGATGGAGTAATTTCATGGCGGTCCATATTCTCTCCTCTCTCTGTCGGCGGTCTTCTCACCTAGCTTTTCTGCTCCAGATGCTCTCTCTGTTGGCGGTCTTCTCTCTTCATCTGCATCGGATGCTGCTTCACCGAACAGCGAAGAAGAGGTTCACCGAGCACAGCTGGAGGAGCTGCGGCGATCAAATCGGAACAGCGGTACAGATCCATGAGTTTTAATGACGAATCGTCGGCCAGAAATGAGCGATGCAGTGCCGACGAGATTTCTCTCTATTTTGGTAGTGGTTATGGTGTTTGTGTCGTGGCTAACGATGGCGGATCCAATGGTTGAGGCCGGTGTGTACTGGTTTTCTCTGTTGGTGGAGACCAATGAAGTGGCAAGAGATTTTTTTGGGTTGATTTGAGTTTCTTTAGTTTGTGGTTGGCAGTGGTGTGGTGCTTTGGAGTGCTTTGGTAGGGACGCTTCAATTAGCCATGGGTTTTTTTTTGGTTTTGATCATTGATGGTTTGCTAGGTTGCGTGGTGGATCTGCCGGTTTGGATGGTGTTTTGTGTGGTGGTGGATCGACGGTTTGGGGTGGTTTTATTGAATTTGGCGGTGACGGACCGCATAATGGATTAAATGTGACCTTAAAATTCGACAATTTGTGACTAAATATTAATTTCAACTCTGTGCAAAAATATTTTGTAATCTGTGCTGTCATCGTTTGAAAATAACCTGTGACTATGAACACTCGATTTGTGACCTAGATCGACTGTGACTTGAGTTGTGACCTAGACTGTGACCTGTGACCTTGGCTGTGACCTGGACTGTGACTTGTGATCTGGGCTGTGACTTGGGTTGTGACCATACAAAAAATTCATGTCATCGGAATAGTCGTCGAATCGGACGATCACGATCACCGGAATCGGAGTGGTCGCCGGAGAAGTCGTCGGAATCGGAGACGTCGCCGGAGTGGTCGCCGGGCGATCGCCGCGTGGTGGGGTGGTGGTGGTGGGGGTGGGTTAATTTTATATATATATTATATATTTAGTTATTTATTTATATCTTTTTATATATTTAAATAAATAAATAAATATTTATAAATATGTGTATATATAGGTCAAAAAAATCTGATTTTTGAAATGTAAAAGTTGTTTTGTTATTTTTGAAATAGGGTAAAGATAAAGTAGGGAAAGTGAATTTTTCCCTAAGATCTTTTCACAATAAATACTAGGCAAGCTCGGGTTAGGGCCTGACAACTTGTGCAACTTAAAATACTAATTAATAAGGTTTAAAATTTTAAAAATTAGATATTATTAAATTTTAGTTATGAAATAATTAATTTACAAAATTATTATTTTTAATTAAATATATTAAGATCACAAATTCATACAATGTCATCGCAAATTATCGAATTAATTGGTTACAAATTATTTTTCGATCATCAATCAAAAATTTTAAAGGCCACAAATTATTTTTCTCGATCGTAAATCAGAAAAATTATAGGTCACAATTTATTTATCGGTCACAAAATCAAAACTTTTAGAGGTCACAATTTTTCAATTGGTTTCAAATCACAGAATTTATAAGTCACACGATTCAAATTTTTAGATTACATATTATTATTGGTCATAATCTAAAAAAATTGGTCACATAATTATTTATTAGTCACAAGTTTACCAATTTATTGCACAATCAACCAATGATTGGTCATAAACATTCCCAACCCACGTCATCCCACCCACAAACCATCGCACGACTGTCAACGCTAACATCACAACCACCACCATCCAAACACCATAATAAAATCAGATCCAAAACAGAGCCGTTCAACAGCGACGATGACGCATCGACATAGACCACCACCTCATACGCTTTACAAACCACCGTCGATCACCCATTCCACCACCAATATTCTTCGCTTCGCTGGAAGCCACTCTATAGACCTATCACGCCACCTTCATCCTCATCCTTAGCAACAATCCCGTAGCACCTCATCGGAGCGGCGATGCATTGTTGCGCAGCTACACACTATCCCACTGAAAAATATAAACCTAATTCACCAGCGGACCATCACACCACCTCACCACCACCGTTAGCACCACCTGAACCACTACTGCTAGCACCATCACTATCTGCTCTGCCGTCTTCACCTTCACTAGCGCCATACTACCACTACTAGCACCATCATTGCCAAAACTCACCACAACTGTCGCACCACCACCTCACCGACAGCACCATAACCAATACCCAAAGAAATCCCAAATAGATTTGAGGAAGAATTACCACCATTTACAAATCAGGTTAATTTCACAAATGGTCACTGAAATTATCTGAAAATTTCAAAACGGTCACTGAAATTTCAAAGTTTCAGGAACAGTCACTGAAGTTTGAAATTTCTTTCAAAACGGTAACTGAATTTTCAGATTTTTTGGTCAAATTTGAGACACTTTTTCGGCAACTTCCGACCACCAAACTCGCCGATTTAGGATACCATTGGAAAGCCCACGATGTCCTCTTCAATTAACACCAAAAATCTCCCAAAGCTCCAAGTGATTCGGTCGGAATAAAGTCACGAAGTCGGCAACCGAAAATTGTGAAAATCTGCCCAGATTTTTAGATTTTTTGGGCAAGTTTGAGGCAATTTTTCGGCAACTTCCGACCACCAAAACCTTCGGTTTCGGATACTGTTGGAAAGCTCACAATGTCCTCTTCAATTACCATAAAAAATCTCCCTAAAACTCCAAGTGATTTGGCTGGAATAAACATACGAAATCAGCTACCCAAACTGGGCAGATTTTCGGACTTTTTTGGCAGCTGAATTCATGGGTTTATTCCGACCGAATACCTTGGAATTATGGGGACATTTTTGGTGATAATTGAAGAGGACATTGTGGGCTTTCCAACGGTATCCGAAATCGAAGGTTTTGGTGGTCGAAAGTTGCCTAAATATTGCCTCAAACTTGCCCCAAAAATCTGAAAATCTGGGCAGATTTTCACAATTTTCGATTGCCGACTTCGTGGGTTTATTCCGGCAGAATCACTTGGAGTTTTGGGGAGATTTTTTGTGGTAATTGAAGAGGACATCGTGGGCTTTCCAAAGATATCCGAAATCGGCGGTTTTGGTGGTCGGAAGTTGTCGAAAAATTGCCTCAAACTTGCCCAAAAAATCTGAAAATTCAGTGACCGTTTTGAAATTTTCGGGTAACTTCAGTGACCATTTGTGAAATTAACCCTTTACAAATCACAATGTTGCGCCCCCAAAACCTGAAGCGCTCATAAATCACATTGCTGCTCACCTAAAACGTCCCAAACATAGATCGGAGGAGGAGTGTTGAGATCTTAGCTTGGTGTTGTGTGTGACAGTTGTACAGATGCTGCGACGTCGTTGCACAAGGCGTTGGCCCTTGCATAGTGCCGACGCTCTTTGTCGGGGCGCTGTTACGAATGGCAATGCAGCGCCCTGTTGCAGCGACCAACGGTGCTTACCTGGTGGCAATGGGTAATGTTGGCGACCTTCGATGATATATGTGCTAAAGGTATAAAAGAGAGGAGGACGATATACAGAGAAGAGAGGGGAATGATTAGAGTTTGGGAAGTCGTAGGATGGGGTGGGGGCGTGGGTGGGGATTGGTATATAGATTAATTTAATTTTATAATATTATTATTAATATTAAAAATAGAATTATTATTTGATTTTTTAAATAAATAACTTTATGTCTAAATTTTGAATATGAAATTTAAAAAATGTGGTTGGTAATTTCCACATCTCGAATATGGATATGGCTCTGTCCACGTACTTTATTAGAAAATGCACTTCGCCTATCAAAATAATTGAGGTTTGGGTCTAAAATGTTTATTGGTAGTGGGGTTGTGTTGTGTTGTGAATAAGCAGCTTTTGGCTGGTTCCTTGTATTTAAAGTCGTTGTCGGTGGAGCTTACATTCATGTGGAAAGAGATAGGTGAGTGGTTTTTATATTCTTGTGACTATCATACTATTCGTGCCGCGTTAATATCATGTCCAATTATTTTCCTGTCACTTGCACCACTTACTACTCGTCACCGTCATCCCGACTTTTGACTTAATTGTCTCTCATTAGAACCTATCTGCTATTTTAACAATACGTTATGGACCGACAGAACAAATTTACCTAAACTTGTCACACGGCTTGTGAGCTCAACTCATCTCGATTCGATCTATGAGCAGCTCGGACTCGTTTTGAGAGACGATTCATGGATTGAGTTGAGCACACATTTTTTTACAAGTCGAGCGGGAGGTCCAAGAGTCGACTAGTCTGGGCTCGTGGGCACGAGATCACAATTCTTTTCCGACTTGTACTTATTAATTATATAAAAATTGCTCATTTTTGGCTTAATTTGTTCATCTATTTCAAATTTAAAAACAATGAACCAACTCATTAGACCCATAAATCAAAGGTTTGAGCGTATCCTAAGATTTGGACGCGAGACGAGCTCGAATGTCTAAGGACAAAGCCAATTTGGCTCACGCATGGCCACCACTACACTTATGTTACAAAAAGGAAAATTAGCACGAACGGTCTCAAAAGTATTTTCTTATTCAATAATTGGTTCAAGCCATTAAAAAATTGTGCAAATAATCCCAAATCTTTGCATTCTGGGCATAAATGATCGATTTGAATGAATTTCGTACAAAAAGGTCCTTAATTTTTGTGTGTGAAATGCCATTAGAAAAATACTTCTCGTATATAACTATTTACATAATATTGTCAAAATATAAGTGAAAAGTTATTTGATTGATGAAATTTTGATTCAATTAAATTTTGTCACATCATTTGTTGATAAACATTATATAAATTGTTATGTACACGTAACACGATCGAATAACGCCTAATAATTAATTGATAATACCTCGTAAAGTAACCGGGATCGTCCGGTCACTGTCCCCCACCGACACCCTTTACCGGTCACCCGTCCTTCAAAATATTACCCTTTTAAATTATATTATATTCCCCCGCACTTCATTACCACTTTCCATAATGGTACTTATACACACACATTCGCACATGTGAAGAGAGGCTTCTTGATTTCTCATTTTCCGTTTCTAGAGAGGAACGCTGCGTGCTATTGTTTGAGGGAGAGAAAGAGAGAGGAGGAATTTGGCATTTGAAGCTTCTGCAATCTCTCGAGTTCGATGCACTTCGGTAAATTCTAAATATACCTTTTACTGTTTTTCCTTTTCACTACTTTCGATGTAAATATATGGACTAGATTCTGCTTTACATTCTCGTTTTTATCGATTTCCTGAAGATTATTAGTTTTTTAATGCTTAGATCTTGTTTCTTTTTAACTGGATGTTTGGTATTAATGTCCAGTTCATCTTGGAATTTTCGCTCCCTTCCTGTGTTTTGGAGTGGATTTATTTTTCCTGAATATTTGGTTATTATTAATGGTAGTTGAATTTTCGAATTTTTTGTATTTCATTTGACAGTTACTTTCCATATTATGTAACCGTCTCGTGGTGTCCTGGATTTGCGGTTCTTTTCTACTCTTGCTGAATTCTTGCTACTCTGTTCTCTCTCTGCGCGCGCGCGTGCTTCATAACTGAGTTTTTGTATATGCATTTAGAATTACCTTATGGAACTTTAGTTTTTTCTGGATCTATAACACAATAACAATGGACGACTTGAGTTTCTTATTGCTTAGTGTAGTCTCCGTGATTTCAATTTTGATTATTTTTTTAGTCTTTAGACTAGAATTGATTATTTTTTTAGTCTTTAGACTAGAATTGAACTCGAAGGTCTAAATATGTTAACAATGAAAAATTATATAATGATTCGTTCTGTGGAATATACAAAAGTGAAAATAAGCTCTTAACTATAGGGTCTCATTGAACATTTAGTTTCTATATTAGTGTCCTAAAATAAAGGGTAGTAAATGATGAAGACTGAAAAAACGATTTAAGTTGGCAGCCCCTTCTTATTCGCTCTTCAACAAATTCTTGCCTCTCACACTCACAAGATTGTAAATGATTGAATTATTTGTTCTTTCTCACTGTATCACATTACTTATCTTATCTATTGGTGAAATAATTTTTCGTATTACCTTTTCTTAATAAAGATAAAAAATTCAGGTCACATTTCTATCTGGCATGAATTAATGGGTATAAATGTAATTGCACGAGGAGACCGATAGCAACACACTTTTACTGATTAGAACCATTTTTTATGCATATACCATGGCTTCAGTGCGTTATAAATGTTAATATAATTTGAACAAGCACAAGGACTCAATAATCCTATGGGAGCAGTCTAGTTCTGCTTCAGTTTGTGATTCGGCATGTATACCTAGCTATAATATCATTGACCTTACCTGTAGTTCCTAGTTTACTTAGTGGAGGCCAACATTTAGGCAAACTTGATTTCTTTATCCTATTCCACATACGATATTTGAGTCTTTGGGAATGGAAGTTTGCACTTCTGACTTCAACGATATTTGGTGAACTCCTTGTGACTGATTTATGTGGTTGTCAATTATGCTTTTCTCACTAATTAGTCTCTCTCTGAAAATGCAGTGAGAAAAGGGAAAAAAAATTAAGCATGAAGGAGACCGACAAGAAGAGGGGTTCAAACAATAAACAAGGAAAACGTCCTTCAAAGGCTGAAAATTGCGGGAAAAACTTGAAGGTGAAAGAGATTGATGTTAAAGCTTCTGCCGGTAAAAAAAGGTCCAACATATTAGTAAGTGATTCAAACACGGG
Source organism: Fraxinus americana (assembly GCA_035079005.1). Lineage (NCBI taxonomy): Eukaryota > Viridiplantae > Streptophyta > Magnoliopsida > Lamiales > Oleaceae > Fraxinus > Fraxinus americana. The sequence continues at coordinate 36,712,332 of CM068715.1, read as the reverse complement.
CTCAGAGTCCTCTGAAGTTTATAACAATATGGTTATAGATTATGTGGATGATGTCTACAGGTCTGAGGAAGCATTAGACAATTCAAAAACAATTAAAATGGTTGAGAAAGAAAGTGAGGAAAAATCGAACGATCATTGTAGTGATTTGGAGAGTGAACCTAGGGAGGGGACTGCTGAAGAATCTGATCCTGGGACAATCAGTGATTCTGTTTCATCTCGAGGGGATCCACAAATGGCTGATGAGGAGAAGGTAGAAAAGGCTTCAAGAGCTTCCAAAATGCTTGCTAAAAATGAATCCCCTGACAGTTCTTATGCACCAAGGGTGAAATCTGACCAGAAAACGAATAGTTTACAAACCAAAGCTACAAAAGCCACACCAAAGAAAGCAATAAAACCCAACAAAGGGCCTTCTAAATCGACAATAAGAAATACAACTGATAACTCAGGAAATATTAAAGTCCATCCAAAACCTATATCAGAGATCTCTGAGAGAGTTGATGACAAACCTTTTGAGGAGTTAAAGGAACCTGATGTCCTGGATGAGGTTTCAAATGGTGCTCTTAGTGTCTGCAGTGATGATGAAATAGTTAGTAATGAGGAAAATGGTGAGAATGAAGACAGGGCTGCTTTAGATCAAAAGATTGAGGAAATGGAGAATAGGATTGAGAAACTGGAAGAGGAACTGAAAGAGGTTGCTGCCCTTGAAATTGCACTCTACTCTGTTGTACCTGAGCATGGTAACTCGGCACACAAGGTGCACACACCTGCGAGGCGCCTTTCTAGACTCTATATCCATGCATGCAAGTATTGGGCTCAAGTAAACCGAGCGACCATTGCTAGAAACACTATATCTGGGCTTGTTCTAGTTGCCAAGTCATGTGGCAACGAGGTTTCAAGGTGTGTAATAGAAGCTTCTTTTATATGACAAGTTGGGTAATTTATTGTAGGCTGACTACTATTTTTTCCTACAATTTTGTACTAGGTTAACATTTTGGTTGTCAAACACTGTTGCTCTGAGAGAAATTCTCTCTCAAGCGTTTGGGAATTCATGTGTCTCCAGTTCCCTTACGAAGATTGTTGAGTCAAATGGAGGAGGAAAGAAAAACGAACCAAAGTCTTCATCGTTCAACTGGAAAAATAACTCTGGCAGTCGACAACCAAATATGCAGGGTCTCGTACAGTTTGTTGATGATTGGCAACAAACAAGAACCTTTACTGCTGCCTTGGAGAAAGTCGAGTCCTGGATATTCTCACGGATAGTTGAGTCAATATGGTGGCAGGTACTAGTCCTGTGTTCAATTGTAGACATTTATTTTTATTCTCAAGTATGAACCATCTTACTTTGACTTTCATGTCAGATAATATTTATAAATTTTACTATGCTACTTGTTGGTCATGCATACAGCTTGCAAAATGTGTTAAAACTTGTCTTTAGAAACAGCTACGTGCTCATCCTATTAACACTCATTTATTTTGGCTTCAGACTCTGACTCCTAATATGCAATCTCCCACTGATGATTCCCTAACAAATAAAACAGTTGGTAAGTTACTGGGGCCGGCCTTAGGTGACCAGCAGCAAGGCAACTTCTCCATTAACCTGTGGAGAAATGCTTTTCATGATGCTTTCAGAAGACTTTGTCCTGTTCGATCAGGGGGGCATGAATGTGGTTGCTTGCCTATTTTGGCGAGGAAGGTTTGTAAGTTGGATGTCATTATTGATCACTTGTAGCTTACTCTTCATTGTCGTTTGCCTTGTCCTCTTTTCTCCACGTCTGTGTTTGTTTGGGCGGAGGGGTTGTTTGGGTGTGAAGATGAAATTTGATTATTAAAAAGCTCAACACTTGAGCAGTTGAATATATATATTGCAGCTGGATCTGACATATATCAGCAATTATTATCTCTAATAGGTGATGGAACAATGTGTTGGGAGGCTAGACGTGGCCATGTTCAATGCCATTCTCCGTGAGTCCGCCCATGAGATCCCAACCGATCCTATATCTGATCCTATAGTTGATTCCAAGGTTTTGCCTATTCCAGCTGGAGACTTGAGTTTTGGGTCTGGTGCGCAGCTTAAAAATTCTGTAAGTACGCGGACCTAATTTGCATGATTCCTCCAGCACAACACTCTCAAGAGAACTTGTCTGCATTGAATGGCATGCCAAGTTTTTTTATTGTTTATTTTTTCCTTAAAAGCAAAGTGCTTCATAAGTCTACTGCCATATCGAGTTTACCATTCAAATGCCACGCTCAGTTCTTGTAAGACCAAATTACAGGAGGCTCTGCTCATCTTGTCAATTGTGGAGCTATTATTGATTGGGTTAATCGGGATTTTCGAAAATTCTTGCCGTGTATTCCTGTCCAGACCTATAATCTTAACACATTTGTATTATTTAATTCTATGTAATGCATGATGCTAACTAGGCAAACCTTTTAGGTTGGCAATTGGGCAAGATGGTTGACAGATTCGCTTGGCATGGATGCTGACGGTTCTGTTCAAGATGGTAAGAACAGCTGCGAGGATGATGACAGGAGGGGTAGTGTGGAACCGAAATGCTTTCCTCTTCTAAATGCCTTGAGTGATCTTCTAATGCTTCCGAAAGATATGCTTATGGATCGAGCAATCAGAATGGAGGTCCACTACATGATCACTTCTTTTTTTTGTTTTGCTGAATTGCTTCGTTTCTTCTCTTTGACAGACCACATATTCATGTGCATCTTTGTCTATAGGTGTGTCCATCAATCAGTCTTTCATTAGTTAAGCGAATAGTGTGCAACTTCACTCCAGATGAATTCTGCCCTGATCCTGTCCCTGGCGCTGTGTTAGAGGCACTTAATGCTGAGGTATGGTTGTTGTTACCTTCCATGTATCTTAGGCAACAAAAAACTGTTATTAAAATTGGTCGTTAGTTCACTTAGTCAAAAGCATACTCAAACATCTGTGGATCTCACTATTTAGATTGTGAATCACAAAAAGCTGTTTCTTATTAGGTTCCTAATTCATCCTGTATGATCGCATGCACCAGTAGCTGCACCATCTTCGAATGTGATATGTATGTGCGGGCATCAATAATATGGTCAAAAAAGTAACAGAGTAATATAAAAAGAGTTGCTATGTATCAGTCTGAAAATGTATAGTTTCTAAATAGATATGGTAAATAAATCAATGCTTGAGAGATCTACAGGCCTCAGGAATTCACCTGTTCTCTGAAAATATTTAATTATTGGAATGTCTCGTACATGTCTCGAACTACTTCATCTAAGAGTTTAAGCTATTAGAGAGGCAACATGCTCTTCACTTGCAGGCTGAATTAATATTTTCATGAAAGTACAACGTGAAATTACCATAAATCGGTAGTATCAAGTCTTAGTCTAGAACTTGCGGTAATTCTAGGATTTTTGTCTACCGTGATACCTTAAGATGAACGTAGTAGAAATAAGAAGTGGAGGTGGAATTGGCTGAGAATAAATCAAGAAAAGGACAGCTTAATCGGGGACATTTTTGTGTAGATCGGAGGAGACCCCGTTCCTAAGAGTGACGATCTCGGCAAGAAAAGGGGGGGAGGTGTAGACCAAAACTAATACGACCTGTAGTTGTTAAGAATATAGTTACTTTAGATCTTCTAATTGATCGAGCATTAAACAAAACGACATGGAGAAAAAAAGATCAATGTTGCCAATATCAGTTAATTTGGAACAAGGGGTAGTTAGCTGTTGTATTTTATCTTCTACGAAATGAATTAATTTTACTCTTCCATTTATGCATTTGCAGTGTATCATTGAACGGAGATTGTCAGGAGAATCCGGCAGCAGCTTCCCTTACACTGCTGCTCCAGTCGTGTACACACCACCTACATCTTCTGATATTGCAGAAAAAATTGGCGATGGTGGTGGAATATCTCAGTTGTCCCCAAGGGCATCTTTTATTCAGAGGAAGGGATACACAAGTGATGAAGAACTCGACGAATTGGAGTCTTGTCTAACATCTGTTATAGACAAAACGTCATCATCTCCAGCTACTCTATCAAATGGAAATGGACACAGAAATCACCACGATCAATCAGACCATATTGGAGCCAATGCTAGGTACGATCTCCTTCGTGAGGTCTGGATGGCATCACAAGGATGATAGTTGCTTGAATTGCGTGGTTACTTTTGATGCATTTTTTTGATATTAATGCACAGTAAATATGAAAAACAGAACAGCCATGATACATAAAACTGAAATCATTGGCTCCTTTTTTTATTCGAGTCCATACATGGTTAATTGTATCAAATTAAAAGAACTTCATGTTATGGAAAAGCATAATTTTTTTTGGTAGTGAATAAGCGATATATCATTAATGATATTGTATTAATTATTTGCTTCCGGCTGACATATAGTTTTTGAGATCTACATTGTAAATCGTGCCAGTTCAACTCCCTTTACATTTTCAAAGACAACTTATATGAAAGACAAAAAGAATATTTAACGAAACACTCTCAATAGACCTCTTTAACAATTATGCTACATATACACAATTTTGTGAAGATAAAATCTTGAGATTTCAATTTTAAGTTTGTAGCCTAAAAAATTCCATGGAAAATTACAAAAAATCAGGCATTTAACTTTTAAAATTCAAAATTCAAGTGTGAATTCTATTTAATCAAAAATCAAGTATTGAATTAATAATTAAATCAAGTATTAAATATTATATATCCGATCCCCCCCAAACAAAATTCTTAAATCTAATCAAAATCTTAAATAATTCATCTCTCCCCTCTCTCACCAACACCACTGTCTGTTGCCTCGCTCCCCCCTCCCCCTCCTCTCTGTCGGCATCGCGACGCTACCGTTCACAGCGTCGAGGTGCTGCTGTGACGTCGCGGCGCTGATGTGGGTGTTTGGGCGCCGCTCGACGCCTGTAAACAACATGCCCTAGCATTATTCTTCTTTTTCGTCTTTTTTTTTATTTGGTTGAGCATGGTGTTGTGTGTAGTGTTGGTGGTGGTTGGGTGCGGTTGTGGTGTTGGTGGTGTTATTGTGATGGTGTTTTTGTGTTGTTAGGGGGTTTTAGGTGATTTTTATTGGTTGTGCTAGTAATTGTGTTGGTGGCTATGACGAATCTGGCGGTGGTCTTGATCCTGATGGTTTCTTCCAGTGATTGTGTCGATGTTGGATACGGTTATGTTGGGGTGGTGGCCGTGTTTTGTTTGGTGGCTGTGGGTGGTGGCAGTGTTTTGTGTTGTGGTGGTGGTGGTGGCTGAAGTAGTGCCACTGGTAAGTGACCAAGTATTTGGCTATCTGTGACCAAATATTTAACTGTGACCTAAATATTTGACAATATGTGATTGAAAAATAATCAGTGACCAATTAATTTGAAAATCTGTGACTGTGTAACCTATAAATTTTGATCCGTGACCAACTAATTTTGAAATCTGTGACCAATGAGTTAATTGTGACCTATAAAATTTTTGAACCGTGAACGTAAATTGTAAATCTGTGATCAGAATGGTCATCGGAATAGTTATCGGAATCATAGCAGTCGTCAGAACGATCGTCGGAGAAGAGCGGTGATTGAAATGGTTGACGGAATAGTCCTCAAGGCGATATGGGTTGTGCATGTGGAATGAGTTAATTATATTATATTAGAATTAAATATTTAATAATAAATTGATTTAATAATTTATTGTTTCATAAATAAAAAATTTAAAAATTTTTTATTTTTGAATTTTTAAACTATAAATCTGATTTTTGAATTGGTGTAAAGTATACACTTTATTTATGATTTTTTTCCCCTAATTCCATTGCATAATGAACTATGAGTAGGCCCATTTTAAATTACCAAGAAAAAAATCAAACTTGGGCTCTCGAAATTCGAGGAGATCAATATAATCTTAATTATATATAATATTCTTTTTCTTTAATTAATTGGTATCTATCATTTTTTTTCCCTTTTAATCGTGATTTTGTTCAATCTTACCCTATTAATATTCATATCCTTTTTGTGCATTAAATCCTACCATTAATACGGAAATTTTTGGGGTATGTACACTGAAATTTTTAAGTCGAGCAACTTTGTTTGATGAGAATCTTAATATTTTTAGAATATTTCAATTTTGAGATATAACGATGAATCTAAAAGAATAGACACAGCATTTTACCGGTGAATACTGGCATATGTGACCTTTGCTTCTTAATTGGAGATAACAAAACTCGACAACGTTGACGAATGTAGTCACATACTCACGTGAAATATACCATTTGAAATCTGTAGTCGTCTGTTTCATCAAGATTAACTACCAACACTAATTAACTTGTGAAAACCATAATCATATTCCATATATGGATCTCTTAATTCTCTATACACAATAATCAAGATATCAAATTTTGGCTCTTTGTAATTTTCACTAAAAGAAACCTTTTAAATCAAGAAAATGATAATATATGGAGAAAGTTCATCGATTTTCTTGCATAATTGTGAATTTATTATTACAATATTTTCTTTAATTTAATTTTTCCCAAGATTTTTACCCTATTCATATTGCATGTCCTTTTTTAATCTTCATCTGCAATAAATCTTTCCATTTCTTAAGACCTCTCCAATATGGAAAATGAATCCTTTCCATTCTTTCCTACTCAATTTTCCATTCATGCAACGTTCACCTTCATCATAAATAAGACTACTTGTTTTCTCTCAAAAGCATTAGCCTCAAGAACCAGCAAGATATATACACACACACACATAGATATAGAGAGAGAGATACGAGAAGAGTTTTCATGGATAAAGGCACTATTCGAATTCTCATGTTCCCATGGTTGGGGTATGGTCACATAACACCCTACCTAGAGTTGGCCAAGAAACTCACCACTAGAAATTTCATTATATACTTGTGCTCGACTCCGGCTAATCTCGGTTGCATCAAGCAAAAAATCAGCGAAAAATTTGTGCACTCGATACAATTAGTCTCACTCCATTTGCCAACCTTGCCAGGCCTTCCTCCTCACTTGCACACCACAAATGGCCTCCCACTCGACCTCATGCCAACACTAAAAGTGGCCTTTGACATGGCCGAACCCGAGTTTGCCAATATTTTATCATCGATAAAGCCCGACTTGCTAATCTATGATTTTCTCCAGCCTTGGGCACCACTTGCTGCTTCTGTCCAAAATATCCCGGCAGTTGAGTTCATTACCAGCAGTTCCACAATGACTTCTCTCATGTTTCATCATTTCAAGAAGCCAGGTATCGAATTCCCCTTCCCGAAGATATATTTTCGTGAGTATGAGAGTAAGCTTTTGAATAAATTGCTAGCTTGTGCATCGGATCCACGAGAAAAGGTTCGTGCTTCGGAGGGTGTTGCGAGGTCTTGCAAAATTGTTCTGATAAAGGGTTCAAGAAAAACTGAGGCCAAGTATATAGATTATGTAACCGAATTAGTTGGCAAGAAGTTTGTACCAGTTGGTTCATTGGTTCAAGAACCGAGCCTGGAGGATGAGAATTCCGAGATCATAGAATGGCTTAACAAAAAAGAAAAGAAATCTACTGTTTTTGTTTCCTTTGGTAGTGAATATTTTCTTTCCAAAGAAGACACTGAAGAAATTGCTCATGGTTTAGAACTAAGCAACATTAACTTCATATGGGTTGTGAGGTTTCCTAAAGGCGTGGAACATAAACTCGAGGAGACACTGCCAAAAGGGTTTCTCGAAATTGTTAGCGGAAGAGGATTGGTCATCGAGGGATGGGCCCCGCAACTGAAAATTCTAGGACATGAAAATATTGGTGGATTTTTGAGTCACTGTGGGTGGAACTCAGTTTTGGAGAGTATGAATTTTGGCGTTCCCATTATTGCATTGCCCATGCATCTCGACCAGCCTATCAATGCCAGATTTGTTGAAGATATTGGTGTTGGAGTGGAGGTGGTGAGAGACTCAAAGGGGCAGCTTCACAGAGAAAGGTTAGCAGAAGTTATTAAGCAAGTTGTGATGGAAAAAAGTGGAGAATTTGTGAGAGAAAAAGCCAACGAAATGAAAGAGAAAATAAGTGAAAAGGGGGATCAAGAAATTGATGAAATTGTGGCAGAATTAGTAGAGGTTTGCAACAGCGGTCCTAGCAGTTAGTAGTTGAGTCAGTAATGGCGTTTATTAGGAGTTTGATATAAGACTTTCTTGTCTTGTTTCTGTGCCGACACTGAATTTTTTTTGCAGTGTTGCACTATCTAACTTTCAATTAGTTATAAATTTGATTACAGTTTAGTATTTTTAAACTTATTTTCGCGTTGTTCGTTGATAGTTCGTGTGCTCCTCTCTATTTTGCTTTTCACTGGCACATCCTCTGTCAATGGATAATCTGGTTCAGCTAAACTTAACTTTTAGTTGAATATGGAAGTTCTTTCTTATCAAGAATATCACAGAAAATAAAATACTAGTAAAAAATTTATACGTATAACAAGCATGACTGGCGAAAACAGTAAATTTCATTGCAGATTTCTGTAGCACAAAGAGAATATACTACAGTAACAAAACCAGGAAGTTAATACTCCATACATTCCCTTCCCATATATCACACCCCAGAACACGACCATTCAAAAACAGGACTCACTTCAAAAGAGTCATTTAAAGTTAGGGAGGATTTACAATCAAAATAGTATATTTGTTTAAAGTTTAGGAGCCTGTTTGGTAACAATTCTCCTTTTCTACAGTAAATCACTTCTCATTTTCAACCACACATTCTTCAATAAAATAATATTTTCCATCACATCAATACTTTTTTCTTCTTTTTCAACCACACATTTCCCATCATATCACTATTCAAAAATCAATTTTTCTCCTAAAAATCCCTACCAAACACACTCTAGAGAGGACCTTAAAACGGTGGATTAGATGAACTGGCTCTTGAGTTGATGGTCTCGAGCGCTTTTACAACCTCTGACATTGATGGTCGTTTTTCTGGTATCACAGCCGTACAACGTAGAGCAATCTCGAGAACTCCCAGCATTTCTTGTTGGGAGGAACTAGAAATCTTTGGGTCAAGAACTTTCAAGGCCCCATCAGTGATGTTAATCTTTCGTCTTACCCACTGCACAATGTCAAGAGATTCCCCTGATTCTTCTTCTTTTCGTTCTGCTTTCCGGCCTGTTATGAGCTCTAACAAAACGACGCCAAATCCATACGTGTCGTTTTTTTCTGTGGCTTTTTTAGTGTAACCATATTCTGCAGCAATGAAACCAATATCGAATGAGGGGTTGTTAATTCCAAGCCTGGAAAAGACAATTTTTGGATATATAATTATAGCCATTAGCAATAACTTCCCATTGTGTAAAGATAGTTACTAAGAAAACAATACATTATGAATCAAGGACAAGTGATCAAAGAACATAATAGGTCTTATAGATTATTCTCATTCTCAATCTCGTTCAATCACTAACATGGTTGCATCTTTGTTATTGCCTTATGCAAGAACAGAGGGTCGTAAAGTTCTGTAACACTTCAATACCTGGTGCTAAGTAACAAGAAAATGCACATTCTGATGCCATGGTTGACTGAAATACATTTTCTCCAACAATTCGGTCAAAAGCAATATCAGTGAGCTTTGGTTGAAGATCAGCATCTAAAAGAATATTTGTCGACTTCACATTTCTGTGAAGTAAATGTGGAAGATAATCCTTGTGAAGATAGGCCAGTGCTTGAGCAATACCAATGGCAATCTTTAATCTAACTGTCCATGGAAAATCGAAGCCTGTTTTGTCGATAAGATCCCCAAGGCTTCCATTTGGTAAATATTCGTATATCAAAAACATGGAATCATCTGAATGACAGAAGCCAAGAATTTTAATAACATTCTTATGCCTGATCTTTGCTATAGATTTTATCTCAGTTTTCAAAGATTTCGAAGACTGGCTGCGAAAGTTCATTATCTTCTTCACGGCAACAAGTTCACCACTTGGTAAATTCACAATATAAACACTTCCAAACACTCCACCACCTCCCCTAGCATTCTTTTCATCCATTGCCATAATCAAATCATGCTCAGTCACTCGAAAAGGATAAAAGAATACCAATCTCCAACTACCCAGTTGAGATTTTCGATTGTGAGAGCAACGCACAAGGTAAAATCCAAAAGCAACAATCACTAGCGCGAAAAATAAAGCTATAGAAACTAAGGCACTTGTTACTTTAGTAAGACGGGATGTTTTGCTCGTTGGCTTGTTACCAGAACAAGAATTAGTCAAGCCGGGGCCACATAAGCCGGGATTCCCTTGCAAGAATGAAGCGGGGAGGCCAGATATCAACGATAATGGAACTCGACCCACGAGCTGATTGAAAGAAACATTGAAGAGAGCAAGTTTCAAGTTTTGAAGCTCTTCTGGAATTGAACCGGTGAGATTGTTACAAGAAAGATCAAGGTAAGTTAATACTGGAAGTTTAGCAAGAGATTCCGGTATCTCACCAACAAAACTGTTATCTGCCAGAGACAATGATACCAGTTTTCGACATTTTATCAGTTCTGGGATCCTACCTGAGAGGTAATTTTTGGAGAGATTTATTATACTCATTACAGGTGAATCACATAAATTTGGAGGAAGCTCACCATAAAAACCATTCAAGGATGCAGAGAATCTATACAAGCTTCTAATCTTTCCAAGTCCCTGAGGAATTTTACCAATGAAGCTATTATTATCAATCTGAACTTGCTCCATTTGAGCATCCCCAGATAACGAATCAGGTATTTCGCCAGTAAATCTGTTATTTTCAGCTCTAATGAGCTTGACTTTAGGCAATGACCATAGCGAAGAAGGAAAATTCCCACTGAACCCATTGTTCTGAACTTGAAACCTCTCAAGAGTTATGCAGTTATTAATGGATTCATTAGGTATTGAACCATTCAAAAAATTTGAATGTAGACTAAGATTTATTAAACCTTTAGCTTCACAAACTCCATTTGGAAATGACCCAGAAAGCTTATTTCTTGAAACATCAAAAGAAACCAAATTAGGGAGAAACAACTCAATCTTAGGTATTTCACCAATGAGATTGTTCTGAGAAAGGTCCAAAATCATTAAACGTTTCAAACCCACAAAGAAATCTGGCATTTCACCATAAAATCCAGAGCCCTGTAACAACAACTGTTCGAGCTTATTGAGTTTAGCAATATCACCAGGAATTTCACCATCCAAGAAGGGATTTTCAGATAAATCAAGAACCAGAAGCTCAGTAAAATTTCCAAGAACAAGTGGGACACTACCTGAAAGAAAATTACTACCCAGTATGAGAAAATGTAGCCGCTTCAATGAAACAATGCTTTCTGGGATTTTTCCTTCAATATGATTTCTGCTGAAATCAAGAACCCTCAATGACCCAAACTGAGAAATCTGATCAGGAATTGTACCCCAAATAAGATTATTACTAATATTCAAACTCTCCAAGGAACCACATTGAGACAGATGGAGGGGAATAGGCTGTTTGAAGAGGTTATCAGCAAGATTAAGGTTACTTAGCTTGGAAAGTTTACATACGGATGCTGAGATTTCACCAGAAAGATTCAAGTTTTGAAGGTTAATACTAGACACAGAAAATGGAAGTGTTCTTGTGCAACTGATTCCAGTCCAGTTACAATAGTGAATCCCCGTAGTGTTTGTCCAGTCTGAAAGAAAGTTCAGCGGGTCTTCAATGAAGTTCTTGAATGTGAGAAGAATATCGGATTCAGAAACTGCAGCAGAAGTCACAAGGAAGAAAGAGAATACGATGGATAGATGTAGAGTGTATTTGCGGGTGGTAGCCATTGGAGAAAAGACGGAGTTTGAAAGTGACAAAGTGGCTGAGATTTTGTGTGACAAAAAATCTATTAAGACTTGACCCTTAAAAGAAGTGAGTGGTATAAAGAATTGAAAAACAAATATAAAGTCATAAGAGGGGATCAGCTCGGGGCGAATCCGTGTCGTATTTTACATAATCTTCGGGAGGTCAGACCTCAGGTACATTTTCGGGAGGCCAATCTTTGGGAGGTCAGATTGGGTCGGACCACTATACCTCACAATTCTTTATCGTATTTAATTTATATGTCAATAAATTTGAAAATAAGTACGGCCAATGCAACGAGCAAAAATTTAGTGTGCTAATGTGTATGGCATGGCATTTACTTGGTTATTTAACACAATTTTTATGTAGTTTTCTGCCTAAATTGGTACAACATTAATATCCATAGGGCCAGTGTCTTTTAGTCAACTATTGGACGACTCTACACAGAGGTATGTTGTCCTAAGGAAAATGGAGGGCTTTTACCTTGGCACAAACAATAATTTGTGAAAAAAGAATCCTATGAGACATTTTCAAAAGTATTAGAAGATTTGACCCTTCACCAACTATATTCAAATTCCTTTTGTTAAAAACACCTAATTATATTTGTTACCCTCTCCGTACATGCAAAAAGATGACAAGTATATTAGAGACGACTTAATCGGTTTAATAATTATGAGCAAAAACTTTGAACGATACTTATAGCCTGTTTGGTAAAACTTCTCCTTTTCTACAGTAAATCAATTCTCATTTTCAACCACACATTCTTCAATAAAATAATATTTTCCATCACATCAATACTTTTTTCTTCTTTTTCAACCACACATTTCCCATCATATCACTATTCAAAAATCAATTTTTCTCCTAAAAATCCCTACCAAACACACTCTTAATATTGAAACTGCCTCTAATATATAAACTCTATCGTGAGTACACATATTATCAATAACATGATGAAATTAACGTGTATCCAAAATCTTAAAAGAAAATATTTTAACTACATGAAAATGTAAACAAATGAATTAGGAAAAAAAAAATTATTGGCAATCGAATCCTTGATAACAAATTCTATAATTTAAGAAATTTTTGAAATTATTAGAGCCTGTTTGGTACCGATTAAAATCCAATTAAAATTGAAAATATAGCTATTATTGGGCCCAACTCATCTAATAAAAGTCAATAATAACGGCCATTGCTCGTCACGGGCCGAACTTGTGGCTCGTTTAGTGGGCCGAGCTCGATTTTTTTTTTTTTTTTTCAAGATAAACCTTTTTAAAATAAAAAAATTAACCCTTCTTCAAGACGAGCCTACGACGTTTAGTGGGCTCTTAATATGTGAAAATTGAAATAAATATTAATAAATTGTAAAGATACTTATTGCATATAGAGATGGCAATGGCTGGGCCCGTATGCACGTGAACTCGGCCCTTGCTCGTCACGAGCCGAACTTGTGGCTCGTTTAGTGGGCTGAGCTCGAATTTTTTTTTTTTTCAAGATAAACCTTTTTAAAATAAAAAAATTAACCCTTTTTCAAGACGAGCCTACGAGCTGAGCTTGTTGGCTCGCCAGAGAGGCAGCCCGCTCTGCACGTGCTCGTCCACGAGCCACTCGATCCATTTGCCACCACTAATTGCAGAGGTGCATTGACAAAAGTCTAACCCTCACATGACAATTGACAAAGGATATTCTTCAAAAGCATTTTTTTTCCTTGTGTGTTAAATTGCACGCTACCTTAAGTTGCTTATTTTTATTTAACAAAAAATTTTAGGATCCGTTTGATTGATAAAGGTAAAATGACTTTTCAATTTTATGTAAATTGAAAAATAAAAATTCAAGTAACCCATATGAATGCATTTTTCATGAAATTGACAAAAAAAAAGTTTAAAATAATTGTACAATGAAATTCGATCTCTATTTTCACTTTCATATCAAACATTCAAAGTAAAAAATTGAATTTAATGATGTTTGGATAATTTAGGGCCCATGTGACAGAATTTTTGAAAAGCTAAAACTAACTGAAAAGTTAATATTAAACATATTTTAATAATTTTTGGGAAGTAGTCCTACCAATCTGACATTTAACAAGTCAAACTTACATAAAAAAATTTCTCTGTTTCTTTGTTCGAGTTTAACCTTTCTCTGTTTCTTTGTTCGAGTTTAACCCTTTTGGCAGACTAATATGATTCATAAGCACATCGGCAAATCAAAACGTTGAAATTAGAAAATGGAATGGCATAAGAAAGTTTAATCACAAAGCTTATAATATTGGAGTTTGTGTTCAACCCCTTCAAAGTTTCTAACCTTTTGGCTTGTAATGAATCCACAATATTATATAGACATCCTGCAACTTCTGAAAAAGGTTTATTTTGTTGTGAAAATATTTTATAAATTTGAATATCTAAGCCTACTGGTGACAATAGATGTTGACTACGGCCTCTCCCGCCCATAAATTTTTTTTTTTTTTTTTTTTTATAATCGTGGATGTCCGGGCCAATTTACACTCACTTCGACTAATCCCACGAGGTCCTGAAGTTTACTGTCGGGTACTCATCTCAGTGGCCCTAAGGGGACTCAAACTGGTGATTACTAGGGAGCAAATCCAAGACCTGACCAATTCAGCAACCCATCAAAATTAAAATAATGAATTCTTATCCTGCTCATAAGTTCTCAGCCCTCGTCTCAACTAAAGCATGAATAGATTATTGGTGAAGTCAAATTCCGCTCAATCACTCACTAACCATGTTTTTCTCTTTTCTTGTGAGAGACCTACAACACGAGAATAAGTTAATTTGCAAATACAATCTTGATTTCGTCCGTTTCTTGGCCTTAAAGGCAAAAAAAGTCACCAATTCATGCCAATAATTTAAGGAACTTCGACAAATAAAGTGACCAAAGCAGGCAGACAGACGGACTCACGCTCAAAGGAGCCATTCAGAGAAACCAAACATGGAAATGAAGCGAGATTTAGAGAAGTTTTCAAGGGCAGACAGTATCCAATCAATGCAATCTGTGGAACCGAAGGAAACAGGAATTATAGAAGTTCCCAAGGAAGATTAAGTACTAAGACGACGTGGTTCGTTCTCTTTTTAGAGGAACAAAAATGACTGCCAAACAAGGGAGACATGACTTATAGCAAACACGAAAAATCACACATAGATCAAGTATTCTTTCCACTCCTTAGCCTTAAAGAGCAACATAATAATAAGCATACAAAACAAAGAAACCCGAAAGTGCAGAGACACACAACGGTAGCAGCAGGTACAAATTCAAAGCAGACGACGCGTGGAAAAGTGAAGAAAGAAGTTCGACTAGAAAAAAGAAGACCAAAAAACTGCAGTGTTACCAGGAGAACAGTGAGCGATCAATTTATTAACTATATTTTTTCAGGTTCCTTATTTCTTCATTTTCTTCTGTAATGGTAGGAGTAGATACAACTAGGCAAGACAACCAAGGACAAAATAGCTTTATGATAATCTGTGTAGTATCTGTTTATGCATACCAAACGGTATCCGATTAATGCAATCTGCGGAAGAAAGGAAATAGGAATTAGAGAAGATTTAAAGAAAGATATAAGTACTGGGAAGAGGTAGTTCGATTCTCCTTTTAAATGAAGAAAATAGATTGCCAAACAATGAACACAATCTTCAAAATCTTAATTTCAAAAACATGATAATAACTCATAGCATATACACAAAGTACAAGTCGATAAGCAAGCCTTAAGTTATATCGTGATGATATGAGTTGAACATGTACGAAAATAAGAATGAAAACGCACAACAAACCAGAAGGAAAAGTTTATAATTTTCACATCAATATCAAGCCAGCACGATAACTACAACGGAAGCAAACCAAAGCAACCCTAGCCAACCGACAACACTCAAAAGTTTATAGAATGTAAAGATGCCACCTCCTCTTGTCTTAGAGCATCAACGTCACAGCAGGAGACCTAATAAGACAAGTGTCCAACTTATATGAAGACATACAGATGTAGAAAGTGAAAGCATTGTGCTTCAGTTAATAGAATTTGTGACCGTGAATTCTAGATTTTATCGAGCTTTTCTGCTTTGACGACAGGATTTGCTTTGGCTATAGCATCTTTAGCAGCAGTCCGGTAATCAAATGGACAGTTGTGTTTGTCGGAGTAACGATGAACCGAACAAAATAGATTTCCACACCTGCAACTGAAACCTGTTAAACCCACACGCTTACGGCAAGCAGTGCATCTGTTCGGGCCCTCTTTTCCCTTCACCTCTGAACTCTGGCCTGACAACAAATCGAAAGATGTTTGTGTAGGAAGAACTTTTAACTCAGCTGCTCCAGCTTGCATATCCACCGCACCAACGTCAATAGACTCTTTCTCCTTGCTCATTGAGCTGCCATTGACTATATTCTCGATCGATGAAGCGGCAAGTTTGGTCTGTTGCTGCTTCAAGACCATGTCCTTGTGGCATTTGGAACACATATTCATGGTAGCTGCACTACCAAAGAAGCCACAGTTGTTGATGCAAAGAATGGGGCCTTCAGGAGTTTGACAGCCTGTCTCTTTAGAAGACTCCATTAGCACAAATATGCTGCCATTTGCCAGGATACGGATCAACACGTACACCAGAAAGGCACTCAGGTACAAAGCAATTAAAGAGTACGGACAATTAAGCTGAACATTAATGCATAACCGACGACTAAAAAAGTAAGAAATCATGCAACTTCTGATATCCCATTGCATACTTGATATAGTGAGCAAATCTAGACTAACTGAATTCCAATTGATTATAGATGTAAGGGGTAAATCAGAGCTTTTTGCAGACAATTAAACAACTCTTTGAAATTTATTTCAGTATACTGTGAAGATCTATTTTTCAAGTTTACATCTGTTAACATAGACCAGAACCAAAGATTTCCTTAGAAGTGAAATTAGGGGCAAAGGGCATTAGGCAAGCATTCATAATCTTCTTAGTGAAAAAGATTATTCTTGTTGATCAGCATAGTTGATTAACGAGAATAACAACAGAATTAACACTATCTGGAGAGAGAGAAGTCGAAAACGACAGAATTAACACTGTCCGATCATCCATAAGTCACTTATGAGGGTAAAAAACAATATCAACAAGTTCAAAATGTAGTATAATTTAATTGTTCAAAATTCGAAAATAACTGCACGAACCTAAAAGGAAGGGTTCCCAAGCAGTCTCATTCTCGTTCCCAAATTCAACAAGTGCATGTGTTCAACAAGAAAAATAAAATTAAAAAAATCCTATATTCACGCATTTGTAACAGACCATTTTTTCCGAAAAGCAAATATCGTTCGCCCATGTGAGTAAATTTAACCCCTTGACCATACATATATTTCATCAAATATTGGTTAAATTTTGAAACTTCACGCAAATATTTATACAGATATGAAAACAAATTGAACCCTAATTGAAATAGACTAGAAACCAATGAAAACTCACCTGTAAATCGGGAAATCAAGAACTACTCGCTGATCTTGACTCGAAAAAATCGAGCCAGACTTTAGATCATTTCTGAAACGCGAGAAAGTAAGAATAAGGACAAAATATTCAATTTTTAACACAAAAATAAATTAAGAATATATAGATCATAAAATCGGAGCAAAAGTACATGCACAATAACTGAAGATTTACTGTGAATAATACCTTAACTCGAGAAATAATGGGATCAGCTTCAAAGGTGAAGAGAGCTGAAGGGTGTAAAGTAGTGAACTTTTTTCTCCACAATTTTGTGAATTTATAAGAATAATTACTGGGTCAGGTCAGGTGTATAGAAAAGCCCTTGCCAAACTTAGTTGGATTAATTATATCAAAAGTTGTACATAAGGAACTACATTCCCTCACATTGGGAGTTGTACAAAAGTTGTACATAAAGGGTTACACCTCCCTCACATGGAGGTGGGACACACTGTATAGTTTATTTTATTTAAGCGGGTCCCACCCCGTATGTGGGGATGTACACCTTTATATACGCTATGATGTACCTATAGCAAAGCACACTTTGTTATTACCATTTTGCCGTTTCGGGATAATTACGTACATGCGTAGCTTCTTTCTTTTTTATTCCATTTTGTTCAAAATCAAAATTTTAGCATGTTTGTCTACTATTATTTCAAAAAAATGTGTCTACTATTATTTCAAAAAAATGTTTGTTATAATAAGATTATCCACCACACATTCACCAAATAAAATATTCTACACATAAACCAATAAAATACTTTAAATTTCAACCATACATTCTCCAAAAAATACAATTTATTAATATATTTTTCTTCCAATAATGGGAGACAAACACACCCTTAGTTGATTTTAATAAAATATTTGATGAGAGTTGTAAATTTTATAAAATACGTGATTAAAATTAAGTTTAAAAAATTAAATTTTAAAAAAATGAGGTCACATGATAACTTATTTTGACATTTTTGCTCCAATCTGGACTGATGATAGAGAATCGTCATGAACCATAATCAAACACGTAACGATCGTGGTTAATATTCGATAATCAAAGTGACCTTACTTGATATTTTGAGATTGATGAATTGTGCGCAGTGTTCTAAAATGCGTAATGCGTTGCGATGCGTCGAGGTCGAGAATCAAGAATCACAAGTTTAGGCGTGTCAATGAGAAGAATAAGCGTCATAATGCGTTTCGTATTTTTAATATTATTTTAATTATTTTTAAGACATTAAATAAATTTTTATATAAAAAAATAGATTTTTTACTATATCATAAAAAAAATAGATTTTTTAACTTGAAAAATAAAAGATAATTAAAAAATGATAAATTTTTACATTTAGGCCCACGACCGATTTAGCCATCCAAATGGGCGGGTTCATTAGTAAATGGGCCTCTCCAATGTCTTTAGCAAAAT
The DNA here is from genome assembly GCA_035079005.1 of Fraxinus americana. Taxonomy (NCBI): domain Eukaryota; kingdom Viridiplantae; phylum Streptophyta; class Magnoliopsida; order Lamiales; family Oleaceae; genus Fraxinus; species Fraxinus americana. Next base: position 36,693,680 of record CM068715.1, on the reverse strand, counting down.
GGGCCTCTCCAATCTTGTTGAATTCAAAAGCAAAATTACAATTACTTGGCCAAATCGCAATCCTGCAGCCCCTGCTTCTGAGCTTCTCCAATCTTGGGCGATTTGGGTTCCATTAATCTCCAAATTAGGCGGTGATTTAGCAGGTGCACGATGTAATCCGGCTTAGGTGGTGATTTGGGTTCGTTGATACAAAAGCGGCGCCTCAAGAATCAAGATTGCAACCAGATTTTCGCCGATTTTTTGTTCTCGCATTCAATTTGATTCCTTGGATTTGAATGGTCACAGGAGAGAAATCGAATCCGGTCCGGTGGGTGCTCCAACCGATACCACCCCCGTCCAACTCATTGTGAAGGTCGAGGATCGCCTCGGCGGCAGCGATAAGTTCGATGGTCGATGATCGGGAAGGTCCACGCTTGTGGACGGTGGGGATTCCTATTTTCCGAACAATTATTGCATGGGTTGTGTAGCCACAGGGGTGGAGGGTATTCAATCTGAGGAGGAGGATGGCAGTGACGATGGTGGCTGCTATTTCTCGAATTTGTTAGTGGCGGTCGAAGGGCAGCAGGAGGAGGAGGAGGTTGAGCAATTGGGCTGGTGCCTGGTATATTTGCCTCAGATCAAAACCAGCCAAACATCCCATCATCTGCTTCACTTGCTCTTGCACAGCAGCAGCCTCCTCTTATTGATTCTCTGGTAAGGGTTGTGTAGCCACAGGGGTGGAGGGTATTCAATCTGAGGAGGAGGATGGCAGTGACGATGGTGGCTGCTATTTCTCGAATTTGTTAGGGGCGGTCGAAGGGCAGCAGCAGGAGGAGGAGGTTGAGCAATTGGGCTGGTGCCTGGTATATTAATTTGCAGCAGCAGTGAGGAGGAGGAGGAAGCACTGTGAAGAACAACTCAAACATTGATATCAATCGGAATCCCACATCGGAATCCCACAGAGGAAGCACCAGAAATGATGTCTATAAATAAATGAGCCAACAATGGCTAAGTATGCTTCCTGGGCCTGCCTTTTAGTGGGTTGGAAGTTGGTATATTTAATTAAAAGTAAATTTTTAAAAATATATAATTAAATAAAAAAATGAAAAATGCGTGCATTATTGAGTGTAGGCGTGAGTTTCAGTGGTCAACGTGGGTGTTGACCGCATTTGTTCACGCATAGTGCCAATGCGAGGCGTTGAGGCCACGCTTCGCGCTTAGGCGCGCCTACGCGGCGCCTTTTCCCTCGTTTTAGAACACTGATTGTGCGTACGATTAATTCCTTTAATTTTACCAAGTATAGGCTTATTGACAACAACAATATTTCTCTCATGCTTTTCTATTTATAGACATATTCACAAGTGAAACCCCTTTATATAGATAAGCAAGAACCTCAACATGCAAAAGTCACTCTTTAGTAAGATATATGCGATAAGATATATCATGTCACGAGGTGATAAATAACATTAATCGTGCTGATTGAAGGGATATCAATTCCATAGTTCTTGGAATATCGCACCATGTGCGAGCAACCTTAGCCAACAATTCCATGCATCAACATGGGACGCGAGGTCTCTCCCAATAAAAATAATTGGGCATATTCATCAACAAAAAATGTTGTGGCGAGTTCATTTATAGGAAGTAAGAGTAAGAAATAAAAGAATTTTATTTTAAAAAAATAAAAAAACTCTCTTTGCCTCTCCTCAATCCCCAAGAGATTGACGAAGGGAGAAGGTGGGTCTTTATTTTTTGAAAAAAGCTAATTGTACAAAAAAAAGTTGACAAACCCTCACATGATTGTCGGTCCCACGTGAATAAAAAATTGAAAATAAAAAGTTGACCCCCCACATTATGAGGATTTGTCAACTTTTTTGTCAACTTTTTTTTGTACAAGTAGCAAGGTTGTTATTTTTTATCCTTTTCCTTTTTCGTAAACGTCCTGTTTCGGGGACTCCCACCCGAATACCCATTGACGAGGGTACGTGTCCTTCGCAAAATATCCGATGGCGGGAACACGCTAAAGATACGTGCGATATGGCGGGAAAGAATCTCCGCAATTCAAGCATTAATATCCCTTTCGATACGCTACTCTTCTCTCCTCCACGCACTGATGTAGAGTTTCTAGAATGGGGAAGACGAAGAAACCTCGGGCTTCGGAGGAAAATTTAGAGGTAGAAGATGAAGAAATTGAAGAAAATCAGGAGAGTTTATCTGGATCCTCTTCTTCTTCAAGCCACAAGAGCTTATATGATGTATAATTCATTCTTTTCTTTCTAATTTTTAACTAATTTTAGTTTTCCGTTTTTTGTTGTTAATTCCCTCTTTCCCCAAATCTGTAGTTATGATTAAAAGAATTGACAAGAGAGGGGTGAATATATGAAATCACTGTAAAATTTACATAGAACAGGAGTTAGTTGTCGATTTGAATTAACAAGAGCTGATCTGATTGCAAAATTATTTATTTTATTAGACCTTAGGTAGATTTTACTTGGATTATTTGAAGTGACTTAAAAAGATTTAAGTTTAGTGAAATATAAAAAATGAAATTCATGCTATGCAATAAGGTTGCAGACGAAGAATTATCTTTTTAGGCTTTTAGCTGTATAGGTTCAATTTTAGAAGGAGAGACTCAAAGCAGTGCATACAACTAGAGCGTATTGGATGTAGTGGAGAAGTGCTATAGAGAAGAGACCCTATGTGATAGGAAGAACCCTATAGATTATGTATTAGACTTTCACACTCTAGAGAGAAAATCGACTACTTTCTGCTTTATTACTATGATCAATTGTGCTGGTTCATAAAAGAGGTGTTGTGATTTATTGCCAGCTTAACCTACATGATGTTTCAATCTGGCTCAGTAAATGGGGGAACTGGTGGATATATTATATAGCCTAATTCAATATTTTGGTGCTTTAAATTTTCTGGAGTTAGGCTGGAACATTTTGTCCATTGGAAACTTTTTTGTCTGTCATATGTATATTTATACCGATTGCGTTTCTTCAAACATTGCTTCACATAGTAATTACTTGCTCATACCATTTAGATTCTTGGGGTGGAAAAAACAGCAAACCAGCAGGAAATAAAGAAAGCTTACTACAAGTTGGCTTTGCGCCTACACCCTGATAAAAATCCCGATGATGAGGTAAATTATACAGTTTCAAGTATGTTGAATTATTATCTACTAGAAGACAACTCTTTTCTTTAGAAAAAATTAACTGTTCAAGTTTCCATATGTAGGAGGCCAAGGAAAAATTCCAGCAGCTGCAAAAAGTGATATCCATTCTTGGTGACGATGAGAAACGAGAAGTCTATGATCAGACTGGTTGTGTTGATGATGCTGTAAGTCATGCAGCAGACCTGCTATTTTTGTCGTTACTGTTTAACTAACGAGTAATGATGAGTGAACTGAATTAGGCTGAATATAATGGATTTTTTGAATGGAAAAATGATTTTTTTTAGAGAATGTGTGGTTGAAATGATTTTCAAAAAATATCCAAAACAAGCTTTTATTGTGCTATCTCACACAGAAGAGAAATTAGAAAATAAAAAAAATCATTATTTTTTCAAATGCTTAAAATATTTGATTTAACGAAGCTTCGACTCTGGAGATTCAATTTAAATATCATTGGCTTAGTACTAAACACTATAATCTTTATGAAATCAAGCTCAGATAATTAAAAGGAGCGAATATATTGAAAACTTGCACACATTGAACTTTTTAAGTGTTTATCATGTGGATTAACCTCAGTAGTCTGTTATTTGTTGAATTGTGAGAACTCAATCTTATGGTTTTGTAACGAAATATTTGCAAGTAATGTAATCTAACAGAATGATGTATTGTGCAGTCATTCACGAAGAATCCAATGCCCTTGTTTGAGCTTAATTTTCTTCATATTTATATTCAACCTCATGTTCTCTAAATAAAATAATTTTACATGTAAAATTTAAAAATTTTCCTTATTTTTTAACCTCATATTCTCCAAAAAAATTACTATTACATAATCTATTTCTCCCAAAAAATGGGGCACAAAAAAGACGAATATAAACTTTTTAGACACGTGATGGATTTGCTGTTTACTTATCGAGCTACCGACATGAGAATATAATAATATCTTCTGTGTTTACTTATTATTCTGAGAGGAATTGAAGCTCTACTGTTTTTTTCATCTACTCTGAACATGCCTAACTTCAACAGGGTCTTTTTATTTTTAGGTTGATTATGTCTGTGTTGGGCATCAATCTTAAGTAAACAAATCCAAGCTGACATCTATTAGAAATTGGATTCAGTTCAATGCTATACAAATCCTATAAAATGAAGGCCACCTTGACTTAAAACAAAATTTATTGTACAACGCTTTTCCTTAGTTCTTAAGAAAAAGGCACGTGTCTTTCTTTGCTGGTTAACAGGACCTAGCAGGAGATGTCATCCAGAATTTGCAGGCATTTTTCCGAGCGATGTACAAGAAGGTTAATATCTTGTGATTTTGATAGATTTTGAATTTCAAGTTGATATTCTATATCCGTCAAATGAACAACATCCATACCTATTACAGATCACCGAAGCGGATATTGAAGAGTTTGAAGCAAACTATAGAGGCTCTGATTTGGAGAAAAAAGATTTGATTGAAATGTACAAGAAGTACAAGGGAAACATGGGCAGGTACATATTGAGATTCGGTTGTTTTTATCATTTATCTCAAGATTACTGGTTAATTACTTGCATTCCTTTTTCAGGCTTTTCTGCTGCATGCTTTGCTCAGATCCTAAGTTAGATTCACATCGATTCAAGGATATTATTGACGAGGCAATTGCTGGAGGTGAGATATCTAATATTTTCAATTAGATGAATTGTAGTCCAAATAATTCACTGCAGATGTTGCAAATCAATTGTAAATGTTTTGATTGGACTTGAAAATAGATAAACAGTTATATCAACGACGATACCATATGTTTTGAAATGATGATTTTATCTGGTTACTCTCAATACCAATTCACCTTTTGAGTTTGTTTGGGATGAAGCCCTAATCCCTTTTATACTTGAGCGATAACAAACGTAACAAAAACTGAAAACTAGTAAAGTGAACACAGATTTACAGTGGTTCATTCTCAGTGTGAGTTGCATCCATTTACCGCTACGGGTTTTCCTAAATAGTCCTATAAGTAGCAGGATAATAGGACAACCTAATACATATATGGAATAGTCATTTTAGAGTTATTTATCCTTTCTTTTCTTTTTTCCCCCTCGTGCTTAAATAACTCATTCATTCTCTAATGCGTCAATCACTCTCTCATACATGTATTTGCAGGAGAGCTCAAGTCAACCAAATCATATGAAAAATGGGCTAAACAGGTGTCGGAAACAAAACCACCTACAAGTCCATCGAGACAGAGAAAGAAGTAAGTCTTGATTCGGGGCTCTGATATAGTTTCAGGAATTTTCTATATTTATTTTGGTGTGACAACTTGATTACCTTTTCAGGTCAGTGGAAAATTCAGAGGATTTATATGCTATAATCGCAAAGCGACAAAATGAGAGGAACGGCAAGATTGATTCAATGTTCTCATCTCTTGTTCAAAAATATGGAGGCGGCGATGTAGTCCCTGAACCTAGTGAAGAAGAATTTGAAGTTGCTCGAAAAAAGCTTGAAAGTCGGAAAAAATCATCCAAACGTAAGTAGCTTGGCATTTTGAGTTCCGTTCGAATTTCTTTTAAGAAGTTGAATGGTTTCACCCAAATCTCCATCTAAAATGTACAGCCGGTGTTCAAATTTGCGTGTTATTTAAATAAAAATGTTGCAAAAATGCCTAAGATTGTCATGTTTTTACTGAATGTTGAGTGCTTGTTTTAGTATTTATATGAAGGTAAAAGGAATTTAAGTTAGGGAAAAGAGGTTGCTTTCAGTTGAGACTTGAGAGAGGGGAAGAATGTACCTTTGGAATGGCTGGCTGGTTGGTTGGTTATCTTCTTTTTTATTGTTATTCATTTTATCGTCTACATAAGAGTCGTGTATCAGCTAATCCGTTAATACATAAACGAAGTGATGAATTATGCAACAAAGTTTTAGTTACTAAAAAAGTAATCAAAATTTTACTCCTTCTCGTGATGGATATTTAATTGTCTAGAAAGAAAGATCATTAATTTTATAAAATTCATTCAATTATTTATTGTCATTTATTCGTGGACAAAAACAAAAACCATTTTAGGTAGACCAAACAAATTGACATTTCACCTCAACGATTTGAATTTTGATGCGAGACAAAACTCTCAATTTAACCATATTGGATAGGAGTAAGTTTATGGATTATGTCATTTGTACATTTCAAGGTTGACATTATTGTTGACATTTGCCTTGCAAAAAAAAATATTATTCTTTTTAAAATTGTCAAATGATACTTTGCCACATGACAAAGTGTAAAAATGATTGTAAATTTATATGGGAACATTCTCCAACGCACCCCTTGGTTATATTTAGGAGTTAAAAGAGATTGATATTATGTGGTGTGCCTGGCCGAGCTTAACAAGTTTTTACAAATTAGAAGCCATTTTATTTAATTTAAATTTTATTTTAATAGAAAATGTTCTTAAGCCAATGTCGCTAAGTACATTTATGCGATAAAAGGGTTATTTATCAAATGTATCACAATTATATTGGACAATGTGACGGTTCTACACATGAACTTGACATCAAAACTAAATAGCATTATTCTTTTCAATAAGTTCTCTTGCATGTGGGAATCACAACCAGTACAAATTTTGAAAAATGAGAGGCTATTAGGTTGGAAAGCACTTTTTTTTAATCATGTGATCTAAGCTAATTTCGAAGAGACAAATTAATTTATTTAAATTTTCTATAATTGAAAAATCGACAAACTTCAATTCATGATAAATTTATTTTTCTTATAAATACCAATAAAGCTTCAAGAAAACAACTTGAATACCAGCAAAAGTTCAGGCAATTCATAGCTATCAAAAAGGGACTCAACTCCAAATATTAAACTTTCTAGAGTATCCAATTTTGGCATATAACTGCAGCCACAACTAATAATGCTTATTGCTTAGTTATAAAGTACCTTTAATTACTCTCTTGATACCCAATAATGGCTGCAAAAAAATTATCCCAGGGATCCTAGTTTAATAGAATTACAGATGATACAAACATTTCATACCAAGGCACATCAATAAAAAATAGAAAAAGTTTTAGAATCTTGCCTTTTGCTCTACAATTCCGAGTCGAAATTGTATTGGATAAAAATATGTAAAATAAAGTAAGGACAATACTATATGAACAGATATAACATTCTTATACTTCACTTTATGAATCATGACTCTGAATTAACATATTAGTATTCCAATCACTCTTGCAAACTAATAATCTTTTGTTTCCAATAAATTGGGATATCGATTCATCAGCATGTACTTCTTGGGAACTTACTAATCTAAATGCAAGTGCTAAAAAGTTTTGGCAAACAGATAGAAGGAAGAATAATATGAAACCAACATTGCATTTCTCGCAATTTAATAAAACATAGCAGGTCTCAAAATACAAAACCATTAAATAACTTTAGCAAAGCATACTACCATACAAATGTAATCAAGGTTTGTGAGTAATGGAGCTAAATTATAAGTCAAAGGATGAAAAACGCACTCTAATGCTGATGATATATAGTCTGCCACGCGACAGCACCATTCCTTGATTGACAATTTGAAACCGAGAATTGGGCATTTGAATCTACTGTTCTGCTTCTTTGTGCTTCTTTTTCTTCTTCTCGCTTTTATTTGCTTCATGATCATTTCCAGCAACAGCTGAGTCACCATTCTCTGCATCCTTGTTCTTCTTCTTCTTCTTCTTCTTTTTCTCAGATTTCTCCTCGTCTGATGGCCCGACATCTTCCTTCACTTTTTCCTTCTTCTTCTTATCCTTCTTTGATTTTTCACCATCAGAAGCTACAGCTTTGTCGACACCCTCTTTCTTCTTTTTCTTTTTCTTCTCTTTCTTCTCAACTTCCACTTCCACAGTGTCATCCTCTACTTCTGAGGAGACCTTTGCTTTCTTGACAACAGCATCTGGTGCAGGGCTACCATCAACCTCATCTAGCTTGCGCTTCTGCCCCTCATCTCCATCAATATGTTTATGTTTCTTCTTCTTCTTCTTCTCAACCTCAATGACAGCACTATCCACTTTCACTTCATCAGTAGCCGGCTGTGGCTCTGCAGCTGCTGCAAGGCCAGCAACCATAGAGTCGCCTCCAGGAGGCAAAACCACATTCCTCAACCACTCGGCTGGGGTATTTTCAATCGGTTTCCCACGTTTATCCAACTTCCCCTCTGCAATCAACTTCTTTTTCATCGATGCCTTTGGCCCCAATCCCCACTTCCTCGGGTATGTATCCCTATCCATCACCACCCTCTTAATCCTGGCGACCACTCCGTGATCGCAAGTGGCCATCACTGCAGTTGTCATCTCCGCAATCCCCAATGCAATTGCCTCTCCTTTAGTTGTCATCAACACCACTTCCCCTCCAACGTCGATATCATTCTCAAACCTCAGCAACCCCGGGATCATCAACTTCGCGCCGTAACAAATGGCATTCACCGAACTATCCTTCACCACTAGCCTTTTGTAACTAGTCAAAAGAACCTCCAATGGCATAATCACCCTCCTCAAATAACTCTCATCCCTATAATTATCATAAACCCACTGAGCATCCATCACATCATGCATTGTTACCATATTATCCTTCTCCCCCATTATACCCGACCTCACTCTCCTCAGCTCCTGCATATGCCCTCCCACACCCAACAAAAGCCCCAAATGCACACACAGAGTTCTCACATACGTCCCCGCCTCACACGATATCCAAAACACCACCAGATGCCTATCTGCGTCATACTCGAGCAGCTTACTCTCATAAATAGTCCTAATCCTAAGCTGCCTTTTCACAGCAGAAATCAAAGGAGGCCTCTGGAAAACCGCCCCCGTCAGTGTCTCCAGTGCCCGAGCCACTTTCGCCACCTCAGGCACCTTTGAATGCAACCTAGCAATACACACATACTCCTTCCCAGCACCCTGCTGGGATTTAACCAAACGTGTAGCCCTATCTATACACACAATCAAATTCCCAGTAACCTTCGGATCAAGAGTTCCCGAATGCCCCGTTTTCTCAACCCGCAAAATACGCTTAACCCATGCCACAACTTCATGGGACGACGGATTAGCGGGTTTATCCAAATTCATCACCCCATACTTAATATATTCAGGTAAAGGGCGTTTCAAAGGGGAGTAACCGGAAGGAATAGGAGTATAGTGTCCAGTACGTACATTTAACTTGTCGTAGTTCTTCAAAAGTATTGGCCACTCAGAAGTATCAATAGAGGGAGTATAGCTCTGTGGCTTGATCAAGTAATCAATGGCAGCATCCTTTTCGTTGGTATTCTGCGTCGTGTCAGTGGGTTTTTCAAGTGGGTCGGATTCTTTACTTTTGCTTTTCTTCTTCTTTTTCTCAGAGTGAGAAATTTGAACATCAGCCATGGCGGTGAGGAAAAATTTGAACTTTTACTATTCAGAGGGTAGGGTTTTTTGCGTAATGGAGAAAGGAGGAGAAATTAGGGTTTATTTGGGGGTTGGGAGTTAGGGTTAGGGTTTTGGCTGTGGCTGATGATAGTGTTAGGCTAAAGACGGGGAGGCCCATAACTTTCACTTGTAGCCCATTAGTTGTGTTTACACCCGACTCCAGTAATGAATCAAAAAAGTGAATAGGATGTAACTTATAAGTTGTACATACCCAACTTGAAAATTGAACCAGAAAAAATGCGTGTAGATGAGAAAAGCAAAGAAGGTCACTACACATCTTGGTACGGCCCACTTGATAAATATCTTTGAAATGTGCATTCTAAGTCGTCGATGCGCCGAAAATACCTACTGTTACGGGTTAAATGACAGAATGGACACGTGGCGTCATATCACGACGGTGGGACCAGCTTAATTCGATCAGGGTATAATTCTCTAGCTTCAGTTGTGGGTTCCGAGGCCCTTGCTACTAATCCGAAGCCCTCGCTATTACTCCGAGGCCCCTCCTTCTAACGTCCGAGGCCCATCAAAGGTCCACTTGTGAGGATTCGGCCATGATGAAAATCTCTAACAAATGATTGATGTGACTTTTGTGTAAAGCTTACTTATGTCTTGTCTCGTCAATGTCAGAGCATTTAATGTTAGCACAGCTAGGAGAGTCAACTTGATTGCTAGGATTTGATGCCTTGGCCGAGGAGATGAGGCCACGTGTAAGTTGATCCAAAGGTCGCAATTTGAGTTGTAACACTATAAATACCCCAACCATGTAACAAGAAAGGAACTAATGCAAAATTGGAGAATAAACTGAATCTTTTGGAGCCATATTTCTCTCGTTTCAACATTATTTTTACAACATTTTATTACAACACAATCTTGTTATTTATCGATTGGTTTCTTATACAATCGTATTTCCTTTTTTGCCGGTGACCTGAACGGAGACGTCTCGTGCCTTTTTGCTACTCCCACGCTCATTCTCTGGAGTCTTCATGACCGTCGATCGGCATTAGCGTGTCGGATTAAGCTTACGTGTGCACGAGTGGGCCCGGCATCTGTTGGCAACATTTTTTGGGGTCAACAGATTGGCGCCGTCTGTGGGAAACCACACTATAACCACGAGCAACCCCGTGGAAAAAGCTTTCTGAAATATTTTGGGCATCCCCCTTTGAAAAAGGATTTATTCTTCAAAGAAGAGTAAGAGGAAGCCCCCGAAGTTCAAGTTTATTCAAGTCTCAAGAGACATGAGTTCAGAAGAAGAGGCTCCCCGACGAACTAGAGAAGCCGACAATGAGGCCCTGCGGTCCGACGGCGACCCCACCACCATCACAAAGTGCGAGGTGGTAGGAGGTGGCGGCCCAGCTTACTAGGGAAATGGCAACCATGGCAGCCAATATGAGGAGCATTACTAATCAAAACATGGCGATGCAAGAACTGTTGAGGCAAATGCAAGATCAGGGAGGTCCCCCACCTCCCTCCTTTGTTCCACAAGGGCCATATCAACCTGACGAAGTTCAGAGTCAAAGAGCTTACTCCTCCAGACAGTATAGGGGAGGAAGCCCAGTAGAAAGGGAAGTTGGAGTCGATATTTCCTCCAATTATGCTTCCGGCCGACCTTCCGAGGCCCCGTTCAACATGGAGGATAATTTCCCTCCCGAATATGAGCCAGCACCGAGGCCCCAGAGGTCTGCCAGTGTGTTTGATAGGCTTAGCCCGATAGGTCAGAGGCGAAGACAAAGGAACGCAGCCCACGCTTCTAGGAATAGGCCACAGCCCCCACCTCCTGAGGTTCGGCAGCCGGAGGAAAGGCAAGAACGTGCCCCCCGTGCTATGCCACCCCGAAATGAACGCCTTAGGAGGGATGAGGAGGCTCGCAACCAGGCAGGACCCTCCACGCAACAGCCCAGGTATGAAGCTGAGGCTAATTATGATTCGGATGGTCCCCAGAGATCCTGTGATTTAGATGATGACGATGACAATCTGCCATTCTCAAGGGAGTTAAGGAATGCCCAGGTCCCAAATCATTATACTATGCCCAAAATACCCAAATATGATGGGAGAGGCGACCCAGAGAAGCACTTGAATAGTTACAAAACACACATGAGCCTGAGAGGCGCCACTCCAGCTGTTAAATGTAGAGCCTTTCATTTGACTCTAAGCGGAGCTGCTGAAATTTGGTATAGTAGGTTACCTCCTGGGAGCATTCGAAGTTGGCCAGAATTCAAAACTACTTTTTTGAAAAGATTTGCAGTAAGTAAAGAAGGCGAGGCCCCAATCCAACGCCTCCAAGACATGAGACAACAGCCAGAAGAAACTTTGAAGAGCTTTCTGTCTCGTTTTACGGACGAAATGACTTGCTGTGTTCAAGTCACTGATCGCGAGGCTCTATCCGCCCTTAGGGGAGGCCTCAACATGAACACCCTGTTTTGGAGAGATGTGCAGAATCAAGATCCCCCAACTTATGATGCTTTGTTGGAGATGATGCGACGTGAAATCATCAACGAGGAACTGATAGAACATCGAAACAGGGCAAGTAGGGGTCTACAACCCCAACAAAGGCAACGTGGTAGAGGTCCAACCTCCCACCTGATGGATCAGCAGTGGGGTCAATCCAATGTGGAAGTTGCCCAAGGCTCAGGGCAGGCACTTGCCGCAGCCACATTGAATGCTGTGCCAACTTTGGCCTACGAGGACGTACCGATTACGGGTACTCCTGAAAACCCACGAACGCAACAGGCCCCCCATAGAGGACGAGGCCGGGGGAGGAATTCGAATCAAGGCAGAGGCAACTCCCAAGGATATTGCACTTATCACCATTCCTACAGCCACGCCAGCTCGCCGGCGCCAGAGACATAGCCTTGCATCCCAGAAATTCGGACTCCAGAAGTAACAATCGGAACACCTCGAGACCGAGGAGCAGGCCCCCGCCGAGGCAAGATTCACGATCTAGGCGAGGCGAGGCCCCTTCCCATCACAGGGAAGCATCTCCTCGTGGAAGAGAAAGAGAAAGGAATAGAAACCCAAATGAACAGCAACGAAGGGATCATCGAGGTAGACCTGATGATGTTCCTGTTCACGAGATTGACACTATCTTTGGGGGTCCTTATGTTGGTGGAAGCACCCGTAAACTCTCAAAGGAACTATGTGCGAGAGGCAAGGGCTCCTCCATTGACTAGCTACATCGCGGCAGTTAGCCGCGAAGGAGCCACGCCTCCGATTATGTTTACACATGAAGATTCCGAAGGTATTCATTACCACCACCGCGATGCTTTGGTAGTAAGAAATTTGTGGTAGCCAGAGAACGATCGAGGCGAATGTTGGTAGACAATGGCGATTCGCGAACATCCTATTCGGATCTACTTTTGACAAAATGATCCTGGACCATGAGTTAACCCCCACCAACACTCCCTTATATGGTTTCACGGGGACGATCGTCCCAAGGGGCAAAATTACCCTAGCCGTAGAAATGGGAGCTCCACCCCCTGACCTACATGTTTTATGGAATTTTTGATAGTGGATAGCAGGTCAGCCTATCATGGGGTATTGGGGAGGCCCGCATTGAAGGATTTGGGAGCTATCACCTCCATTCATCACCTATGCATGAAGTTTCAAACTGATAGGGGGGTGGCAACGGTCAAAGGAGACCAAAGAGGGGCAAGGGACTGCTACCTTAATTCTGTGAGGAAGGCCGAGCTCTGGGATATGCACATGGTGGCGGGCACCGGTAGCCCTGGACACTAGCACTTGATGAACTCGATCCACGAATAACCGAGGCCGATTCCCTGTGCAGCTCCCCCATGGAAGAGTTAGAAAGTTTTCCTATCGACTCAAAGGAACCAACCAAGCCGTCGCAGGGTTGGAAGAAGTTTAGCCCCCAAGATTCAAATGGGAGCTTAAAGAATTTTTGTGCAAGAATCACGATGTCTTTGCTTGGAGGCATGAGGATATGGTAGGCATTGACCCTGGTGTCAGTTGCCACCACCTACAAATTGATCCCAAATTTGCCCCACACGTACGTAAGAGGCGAGCCCTTAACCCAGAGAGGTATGAGGCCTTGAAAGAGGAAGTGCAGAAGCTTGTTAACAATGGCTTCATAAGGGAGGCCCTCTACCCAAAATGGATATCCAATCCGGTACTGGTGAAAAAGCACAATGGGAAGTGGAGGGTATGCATTGATTTTTCTGATCTCAATAAGGCATGTCCAAAAGACAGCTTCCCACTTCCCAGAATTGATCAGTTGGTGGACTCCACCGGACACGAGTCCCTGAGTTTCATGGATGCCTACTCCGGTTACAATCAAATTCCCATGTACTCAGGCGATGAGGAAAACACCTCGTTCATAACGGACCGAGGCCTTTATTGCTACAGAATGATGCCCTTTGGATTAAAGAATGCTGGAGCAACTTACCAGAGGTTAGTAAACAAGATGTTTGCTAATTTGCTTGGGAAAACTATGGAGGTCTATGTAGATGATATGCTTGTTAAGAGCCTGAAAGTGGATGATCACATATCCCACCTCCATGAAGCCTTTGAAGTTCTGCGAAAGTACCGAATGAAATTGAATCCCCTAAAATGTGCATTTCGGGTGCGTGCAAGTTCTTGGGGTACATGGTCAATCAACGTGGTATCGAAGCAAATCCGAGAAAAGATCCAAGCGTTAATTGAGATGAAATCCCCCGAAACCAAAAGAAGTGCAAAGTTTGACGGGTCGTGTCGCTTTGAGCCGCTTTATATCGAAATCCACTGATAAGTGCCTCCCATTCTTCAGAATACTAAAGGGAGGACAGAAGTTTCAGTGGACTGAGGAGTGTGAAGAGGCTTTCCAGGGGCTCAAAAGGCATGGTGAAGCTATAAACGGGCAGTTATCAGTATCAGAAGCAGGCATGGTGAAGCTATAAGAACTTAAGACGACACTCACAAGCCTCGTAGTACTGGGTCGGCGCGGTAACAGCTGGGACAGCATCTCCCTCCACCATCTGCCACCTACCCGTCACCCAGAACCACGACTCCTTCCACCCCTTTATGGATGAAGGGAGCCCAACCACAAAAGGGGCGTGGGAACCTCAGGGAGTGATGTAATACCACCCCTTTGAGTTATCTTTTCCCACGACCCTAGCATGGAAGAGGGACTCGAAGACGTGAAGTGGGAGGTCCTCGCCCAGAGACACTTCCTTCCACAGGAAGTAGGTCCCCACGACTTGGCTCCACCCATTAGGAAGGATTTGGGTGGGGGATAGCATGAATGTCCTCAGCACTTCCCTAAAGAAGGGGTGCAAAGGCAGACGCACACCTGCCTTAAACAGGTGTTCACTGAAGGCCACACAGTTGGGCCTCGGAAAGCAGGCTCTTTCATGAGCATCAGGAACTAGGAGTTTGACGTAATGGGGGATGTTATAGGTCTGCCTAAGTTCGTCTAGCTTGGCAGAAGTGATGTTTGATTGAACTCTGGCTGCCCCCCATCCCGCCTCATAATCTATGGGCTCTTCGGTCATACTATACCACTCACCAGAGGCCCCAGACACTGGCTCCTCCCCACTCCTAACTACTGTCATGGCTAGAGACGCCTCGGAAGACATTGTTGTTGGAGGAAGATGAATAATGCAAGAAAATGGTGTTTAAGGGAAATAGAAAGACAACTACGTAAGGAAAGAGTACCTAGAGCGAAGGAAAGACTCAGAGAGATCGCCGGAAATTCGCCGGGAAGTGTTTAGCAACAAGACAGTTTCAGAGATTTAAATGTGCTTTGCGAAAGTAAAGTTTGAAAATGGCCAAAACCTGGCTTTTATACTAGTAGAGGACACGGCGGTCGTTGGATCGGATCTCGATTCATATCCGAGACGTTCAAAGGTGCACAAATCCCGACCCTCGAAATCAAAACGTTTTCTACGCATCAACGCTTCAGATTTGTGCGTGCGCACGGACCAACAACGCCTCGCGCGTAAACTTGTCCTCGAAACTACGCATCCCAATAATTAGCCATCATTGTGCGCATTAAATAATAAATGTTGTACGGCTATTGAAATTCGTCTCGATGCGCTCATCGTGGCCACCGGAAACATAAGAAACCGTCAAATCACGGGCATCAATTTCTATGAACGTCGCCTCGCCTCATCAAAAGGAAATCGGCCTCGGCCGCCCGGAGTACGAACTCGCCTCATCAAAAGGAAATCGGCTCGGCCGATTCGGATACGAACTCGCTCATCAAAAGGAAATCAAATCGGCCAACTCGCCTCATCAAAAGGAAATCACTCGGCGCCCGGATACGAACTCGCCTCATCAAAAGGAAATCAGCCTCGGCCGCTCGAATACGAACTCGCTCATCAAAAGGAAATCGGGCCTTCTCAGCTCGAATACGAACTCGCCTCGTTAAAGGAAATCGGCCGCTTTCGAGAATACGAACTCGCCTCATCAAAAGGAAATCGCCTTTCGGCAACTCGCCCCCACCTCGATGTAGCTCCAAAGGAACTTCGCTTTACAAAGCGACTTTCTCAGAAATGGCGTAAAGCACAGAAAATTCAGACTTTGAAAGTCCACGCCTGGCATAAATGACCACACATGGACTTGGGGGACTATTGTTACGGGTTAAATGACAGAATGGACACGTGGCGTCATATCACGACGGTGGGACCATCTTAATTCGATCAGGGTATAATTCTCTAGCTTCAGTTGTGGGTTCCGAGGCCCTTGCTACTAATCCGAGGCCCTCGCTATTACTCCGAGGCCACTCCTTCTAACGTCCGAGGCCCATCAAAGGTCCACTTGTGAGGATTCGGCCATGATGAAAATCTCTAACAAATGATTGATGTGACTTTTGTGTAAAGCTTACTTATGTCTTGTCTCGTCAATGTCAGAGCATTTAATGTTAGCACAGCTAGGAAAGTCAACTTGATTGCTAGGATTTGATGCCTTGGCCGAGGAGATGAGGCCACGTGTAAGTTGATCCAAAGGTCGCAATTTGAGTTGTAATACTATAAATACCCCAACCATGTAACAAGAAATGAACTAATGCAAAATTGGAGAATAAACTGAATCTTTTGGAGCCATATTTCTCTCGTTTCAACATTATTTTTACAACATTTTATTACAACACAATCATGTTATCTATCGATTGGTTTCTTATACAATCGTATTTCTTTTATGCCGGTGACCTGAACGGAGACGTCTCGTGCCTTTTTGCTACTCCCGCGCTCATTCTCTGGAGTCTTCATGACCGTCGATCGGCATTAGCGTGTCGGATTAAGCTTACGTGTGCACGAGTGGGCCCGGCATCTTTTGGCAACATTTTTTGGGGTCAACACCTACTCTTAAGCTCGTGAATATCTCTGAAATGTACATTTTAAATCGTCGACGATTCAAAAATACCCACCCCTTAGCTCTCACAAGCAAAAACGTGTCAGTGTAAGTCCCAAAATTATCGAACATAAATTTGTGCACGAACCTATGCAAACAAAGTTAAAAGCAATAGAAAGCCTGATTCACATAGGCTGTGGTCAACGGCATTTCCCAACACTTCCGAGAATTATAATGCATGCTCGATAAGGCATTTACCTTTTGCAAACAAAGCACAACATGGACCTTGAACTCGGCATTCTCAAAGGTAGTATCAATGTCTTAATTAGCAAGAATTAATAAGAAAAATTAATGAAAATATTGACTCTTAAATATGCAGCACTATCTAAGCTTCAAATCAATTGCTTTTTGAGTTAAACTTATTGTGAAAAAATCGAGATATTCCAAATTGTTTGTTGAAGTGGGTAAAATTAGGAAAAAAACTATAAAATTATTTGTGTATTTAACTTTGAACGCATAAGACGGGAATGGTTGATCTATAACCATAGTGCAACCTGTCGTTCTTAAATAAGTGAAAATTACAGCCAATAAACTTGCAATGCTTAGTTAATATATATTTATTTACCTCCAAAAGTGTCACAACTCACAAGGTAGATAAAATTGAGGACATTAAGAGCTTCACGACAAATTTAAGGCACGTTTGAAGAGTTGCTACACAATTACACCCAACCGAAAACCATCTCAAGTAATTGCTGGAAAAAGGTTAATTCATTGTACACCTCCGATAATTTTACCATAGTAGATAAGGAATGTGAAATTATCACTAGTGGACGACGAAACTTCAGAGGATATGCCAAATCAGGGAAGTGATCACCTCCTCACTGGTGGCACAACACCCCTGCCAGGCGCAGCACCACGACCGGCAGCCTGAGCCTGCCAATTAAGATATTTGAGTCAGGTAAAATATATTGACAGCGAAAAACCTGGCCGTGTTAATCTACCTGTCATATAACTACTAGGCATATGGGAAATAAATTGTACAAGATGCTCATGCTAAAAGAAAAGTTTAGCTATAGCAGCCAATAACCAGAGTCCCAGACCATGTTTAGACAATAGTAATCAGATTGCCAAAAGGACGGAGAGGGAGGATGCTGGGTAACTTACTCTAGCTCGCATAGCAACAGCACGTCCCCGTCCAACTCCAAGTGCAGAACCCTTGCCCTTCAAAGGGTGTAAGTCAAAAAATCAGCAAGGATGTACATAGCGAAAGCAAATAAGAAGAATAGGCACTAGCAGAATAAAATGGTACCTTGATTCTAGCTTCCAAACGCTTGAACATTGGAGCATTCTTGAGCATATCTGGTATTACCATGAATCTGGTAAAAATTCAGTATTAGTAAAGATATAAAAATTGATGCAAGAAAACCATTTCTAACAGTAATATAGGAGGTACCTGACTTTGCTGCCACGAATGAAAACATGCTCGAGTTGTGAGACCTTCCCATCCTGTAAAAATTGACCAAAATTAGCAATCAGAGAAAGTTGGAAATATAATCTAAAGAAATTTCTTCTTGGTATCAAGAAACGCGAGACCAGACAAATAAAAGTATAAAACTTGAACCACTAAGAACTTTATATATTTTCAATATTTTGCACCAACAATAACTTTGTAATACTTTAGTAGTTCAACTACCTAGTACACCATTCTTTTTCATTTTTTCTCATACGAATACTTAGCCCTTGTTTGAGCCCCATATTATCAAAAACCCAGAGACCGTGAGCGTCCATTTTGAAATTGCTGAAAATGCGTTTTTTTTGTCATTCTGGAAAACTGTTTCTGAAAACATAAAACTAAAAAACGCGTTTACTTTGAAATTTTGAGAATATTTTATTCAAAAAATCCGACTATTCAATAAATTTTAATAATTTAATGTTAATATAGTATTAAATAATATATAAAATTTGAAATTGCTATCAAATTGTTTCTTTGCTCATCAACAATGGCGTCAAGAATAACAATGGTAAATCATTTGTTTCTTGACTATGCCTCTGCCTCATGCTTTTACACCCAACAGGTGTTCCGCCAGTCGCCAGACATAACCACAAATCAAATACTCGGATAATTCACGCTAGAAGTCCTCTCTTAACACAATTGTAGAAAGAAAATCCAACTCCACAAGATAAGTCCAAAATGAATAATCTTTGCAACCCAAAAAATTTGATCAAAAAGGGGTCCAATGTAAACAACCAAACAATGCTACTATTGTATTGTATCAATATTTCAGTATCACTTCAAATCAAAAGAAAAGAAAATCTCTAGGCAGAAACTTCACAGACCCATAAAACCAGCACCCAAGAAGAATCATATATAAGAATCAATAAACAACACCAATCTCCAAAACCTATATCAAAACACATAATTCTTACACAACCCACATTAAAAAGTGTAATATTTAACAAAACCCACAAAATAATTCCAGTAGTCGCAAAATTTAAAAACTCGAGCCCTTAAATTATAGACACCCACATAAGCATCAAGAAATTTTCGGGAGTGCTCAACAGTCTAGACTCTTCGGTTTCTCAAATTGCGCCAATCAATATACAATTAATACATCTAAAAAGACAGACACATAGAGGGAGAGTGATGTGAGAATTGTTCTGGGAAAATTGAGAAGAGAGAAGCCGGCGGGCCTCTTCCACCTTGCCTCAGGTCCGACCCTGTCGCCGGCGTCGAGAAGAGAGAAGCCGGCGGGGGCAAGAGAGAAGAAGAGATGGGACTTTGAGTTTAGAAGAGAGAAGCCAGGGACAAAAGCTCAAAAACGATGTCTCGAGTGTTTTCCAATTTTTACCGTGTAAAACATTGAAAATGTCCAAAATGGGATTTTCTTGTTTTGGCATTTTTAGTACAATTTTTTTTTGTTTTCGAGAACGCGTTTTCACTGTTTTGGAAAACAGAAAACGACCTGAAAACAGCAAAGAGAACAGGGCCACATATTTTCAAAACTCATTTTCAACCACATTCTCCAATAAAATAATTTTATACATAAACCCAAAACTTTTTCTTATTTTTTAACCACATTCTAAAAAAAACACTATTCCAAAATACATTTTTTTCCCAAAAATGGGGCTCAAACAAGGGCATATTTGGTTTTATAAATTCTCAACAATTCGTTTAAATAGATACTGTCCAGCTGATTTGTTGCTGAATTTGTATTGTTATCTGTAATCATAGTCATATTTAACAGATTTGTACCTGCAATCTTTTATGTGTATTTTTTATATATTTGTACAGAACGGAACAAATGATAGGATGACAAATAGAATGTGAGCTTTCGAGAGGCTCACTCTCTCCCCCAAACTACTCTCAAATTTCTGGATGATCCCTACAGAAATGCCCCTCCCCTATTTAGTATTTATAAAGTTGGTGCTAAGCCTAAATTCCCCACGTACACCTCATCCTTTTTAACTATAACCAAATGGAAGCCTATCATCTTTATTTTATCTAATTTGAATAATTACTTAGTTCTAAAAATATTTAAAGAAACACAAGTCATTGCAATTCATGTATACAGCATACACAATACACTTGAAAAAGACAATGCAAACATGATACACTTGAAGAAGACAATTAAAAATTCCAAAAGGTGCAAAAGTAGAGTGAAAGAAAAAATGATTGAGCAAAACATGGAAAAAGACAACTAAACACACAAAATAAACAAGCATAGTTGTAAGATCTTCACTTTCAAGAATCCAATGCATCACAATAACTAAATCTCCTATTTGTCTTGAAAAGAAATCCCTGAGATTGTTTAAATAATAAGAACACTACGACAGGGAAAGGAAAGTAAGGATATGCAAGGAAGAAAAAATTATACATCATCTTTTCAAAATTAGATTGGAACTTTCAACCAACAATGCAATCTTTCCCAACTTCTACTGAAGTTAGATTTTACTACATAAACACCAGAAATTGAAATTAAAAGGAAATCCCATTACTGAATGTGTGAAGCAGAAAAATTCTCTAGACTTCATTATTATCAAAACATATTAGAATTTTTCAGTACAAAAAAAAAAGTGTCTCCCTTCCACTGGCAGGATTTAAGAGAGAAATAAGAAAATCTAAAAGAAGTCCAATAGTTATTCAAAGTTCAGAGACTTTACGTGTTGAGCATGAGAAAAGAAATACAGAAATTATAATATTTGAATACCATTTATTAATCACTTCATTATACCGTATAAGACCGATCTCGTTCATAAGAACAAATAAACAATATAAATTATTGAACAAAGAAAACAAATCAATTCACTTACGAATCTTATTCTACACTCCATTATTAAGATGTACTCAGGGTTTATCAAATAATTAAAATCGGAAACATTTATATAAACACAATTCACTATAAGATCTACCGAAATGTAATAAATACTGAAATGCCCAAAAACTTTATTCAGAATATTAACAAATACCCAATAACACACCTTAGCAGTGTAAGTGATGTTTTCAAGTTGGCAGTTCCAGTTATCCTCGCACTCCACCATGCTGCCTCTGTAAAGCTCGCCGCTCTTCAGCTTCACTGTCACCACATGCCCCGATGCTTCGTGCAGTAGCTTCACCGGAATCCCCAAACTCCGACTCATTGTGATTTGCACTGATTTTTTTCGTTTTTCTTCTGATTCAGTAGCAAAAATGCTCCTTCCGAGAAGGTTTTGGGGCAATAGGCAAGTGCGTCTAAAGAATAATATCTAGGGTTTAGTGTGTGCCGTGTGCCGGTGTGCGGGGAAATTTTTCAAAAGGCAACCGACTAAATTTTTCTTCTAGTAAAATAGTTGCATTTTAAAAGGATTTTTGTTAATTTATTTTTCAAAAAAATCTAAATTACATAATGAAGTCATTTTTATTACTTTTTTTTTTTTTTTTTTACCTTCAGTCAAGCTCGATCCATTAGTCAACGAGAGCATGAGCTGACTCGAGAGGCCAAGCCTTGTTTGGTCCATGAAATTCATCATGTAGGGTCGAGCTCAGACGAGCCCATCCATGAAACCTCTTATTATATTTTTTAATTATAAGGCATTGGTTGAGTCGATCCAGTGGCATTGTCATCTTTAGCGAAAAATATGCGAGTCTCTCCTCCGTTGCTCAAATTTTACCGTTCTTACACAATTTCATACCCCCATAAATAAACATGCAAGTAGTCATTAGAAAAAGGGAAAAATACTTAAATACAATACTTTAAGCATACAATTTCACATTTAACAAATTCATAAAAAAAAATTCATAAATCAAGTGCCAAATAATAATATAATATATATTAGAAAAAATTGCAGTTACGGTATCAAACATTTCTTTTTATTATAGATTTGATCCAAACATTTCGTTTGTATCACATACAGTACCAAACTTGTCAAAAATTCGTTCCCGAAATCCAAATGGATGGAAACCGTTAATTCATCCACCATTAGGACCTAGAGTCTAGAGAACATTTTGACCAAATTTTGATTAAATTTTAAAGGGTAAAAAAATAACTTTATATTTTTATATTAAAGAATTAAAATAATTAAATTAAAAAATCGAAAATCGAAAGAAAAGAATTTGAAAAAATGTTGTGCTTCTTCCCTACCGGCTTATCGTGACCCTTTCCCATCCTACCTCATAGAAGCCAAACCAATGTCCACCAAAACAATCATGTCGACCACCACCATCCTCCACTTCCAAATAAATCGACGACCGTCATCCATCATACCCAAACCACCGCACCACCATCGCCACCAAAGTTGTTGGAAATGGTGCTAAGCGGGTCAACTTTAACCACAATTTCAAGTGGGACCCGATGTTCGAATTGTCGAAATAAACGTTCAATTAAATACTACATTTCGAGTAGATGAGTGTAGAATATTTAATTGTGAAAAATCATTTCAATATGAATGAGAAATTTTGGTTGAAAGTTGGACAATAAATAAGAGGAATAAATGAGAAAGAATTGGAAAACTGTTCCAATCCCACAAAGGTTGCAAACACAATCTTGAACCACTTAATAAACTTCGAGTTTGGATATGGGTTTGGACCCCAAGAGGTACGTCTTTGAAAGGGGAGGTCACTGCCACCCACCCAAACCAAAACCTACAACCATCACCACCACACAACTCCACCATTCTCAAGAATTTGAGCAATAAATCAGCAAATCACAACCGCCTACCAAAGTCTCAAATGTCGTGCATAAGTCGTGGTGGCCCCAGTCAAATTTAAGTATGGACTCCACAACTCCACCCTTTTTTGAATAGTTGGAAGAATATCACACTTTTCTCTTTCAACGCAGAATTGAGTGAATAACAAATGAATCAATGGAGAAATTATTAGGTAATCGATTTGAATAGTTGGAATAGGGATAGAGATTAACGAGAAGCCTATAAATCAGTCGTTGCAGTTGAAATAAAATCAGCCCATCTATTGTCAATTACAAAATCTTGGAATTGGCATCGAAAGAAAGGCAAATAATGTTGAAGTGTAGGTCGGGGTGGCGATGGGCATGGCGGTGGGGTGAGTGGCAGTGGTGGTTCTGGTTCTTAGTTTTGGTTTTCGAGGGGCGGGCAGGTGTGTGTAGGGTATGTGGAGAAAATGAAGTGTATTTGTTTTTAGGTTTTTTGTTTTAATTTTTTTTTTTATAGAAAATATAATTTTACCATTTTTATCCTTAAAAATTTTGGTCAAAATATTGACTCTAGGTCAACTAACTGATGAACTAACGATTTTCATCCATTTGGACTCCGGATGCGAATTTTTGAATGTTTGGTATCGTGGATGATACAAATGACAGGCTTGGATCAAGTCTGTAATAAAATGAAAGATTTTGTATCGTGTAATTTTACCTATATATTTTTCTAACTAAATTTTAGAAAATCTATAGTTTAAATTATGTCCATGTTTGGCTTAAACTAAAATCCAATTAAAATCTCAAGTAAAAGTCAACAATTAATTTTAATTATATGTTTCATGGGTTTCACAACTTTTCAATCACACATTTCTCTACTTTTATTAAAATCTACTAAAAATCTGATTTTAATATGTACCAAACAAGGGTATGATAATTTTGATAAACATTATCACATAACATATATGTCATTAATGTATAATATATTCTCTCATACTTTCTCTCTCTTTGTCTCTCTCAATAAATATCTCGTAACTCGTCCCCCAGGGCACAACTAAGTTGGTAAAGGATGGACACTGCTGGACTTGCAACCTCAGGGTGGGGAGTTTGATTTCTGGATGGAGTAGCTGAGTGTTGTAATACTCAATTTGGGTGGAGCAGTTTGGTGATGTAATATTCATGGAGGAAGGCTCCCTTGGGGTAAGGAGTATAAAGGGTGCACAGACCCTGTCAACTTGGACATATCCCGCGGTTAACCTCCACCCATCACTGAGGGGCCGGAGATGGGTGGTCCAGGATATAGTATGGTGTAAGTTAGGATACCTGGATATCAAAAAAAAATATCTCGTAACTCATCTAAGGACTTGTTTGAGCCTCCATTATTTTGAAAATAATGTATTTTTGAATAGTGATTGATGGAGAAAGTGTGGTTAAAAAATAAAGTTTTAAATTTGTGTGTAAGATTATTTTATCAAAAAATGTATAATTGAAAAAAATATATATTTTTTGAAAATAATGAGATTTAAACATGGGATAAATATTTGTTATATCTCACATTTTTTTCATTTTCTCTCTTACCTTACACTTTTCCTCTCTCTAATATATATATTATTTAATAATTATTTTTTTCTTCCCCACTTTCTAACTCTTACACCTCACACTTTATCTTTCTCTTCCTTATCTCCCATTTTATGTCTCTCTTACACCTCACTCTCTCTCTCTCATTCTATAATCATGATTTTAAAAAAAAAAAATTAGTCAGTCACATTTTGTGACATCCTAAAATTTTGTGACCTGTAATTTAATTAAACAGGTCACAACACCTCGGACTTATTGGATTGCTGGGTGAACAGTCGGAAACGATCACAAAAACATAATTGTAGGTCACAATTATATATTTAGTAGTAAATTATACGTTTTTATAGGTTATAAATTATAAATCGTTTACAAATTATAAGTCACAAAACGCACATTTTTTAGATTGCATATTATTTGTTGATCACAAATTATTGATTTTATTGATCATAATTACCCAATAATTGGTCACACTCGCTCTTCATTACATCCACTCCACTCTACCACCACTATCGACACCACAAAAAAACTCCAAAACGTTGTTGCCATGTACTACCATCTCCACCACCACAAACCACCATCAGCACATACACAAATCAACTCCGACGTAGCGCGAATAGAGATAGTATAGGCTTGTCATACCATTCAATTTGCGCAAGTAATATGGGGTTCCATGTTATCACCTATAATGGATCACCCCGACCACTACTTGCACAGCCATCGTCACCTCCTACACCACAACCTACCACGATCTCCTATAATCCAAACTCGTTACCATAACCACCACCACATCCACATCAAATCCAAATTAACACCCCCCACAACCTATACACCACACCACAAAATTCACATATCCAAACAACCACGACATAGATTCACACCACCACCCTACAGCTTGACGTCGCACCACTATATCACTCTGATCTAACAACCGCATCACCAACGCGCAAATCCATACCAACACAAAGTCACGGGCATCAGAACCACCACATAACGACCACCAAATAGCTTCAACGAGGTTGAGAGAGTATGTGTGTATATATATATATAGTCACGGGCATCAGAACCACCACATAACGACCACCAAATAGCTTCAACGAGGTTGAGAGAGTATGTGTGTATATATATATATAGTCACGGGCATCAGAACCACCACATAACGACCACCAAATAGCTTCAACGAGGTTGAGAGAGTATGTGTGTGTGTGTGTGTGTGTGTGTATATATATATATATATATATATATATATATATATATATATATATATATATATATATTATACGTTTGTATGTAGAAGTAGAGATTTTTGTAGAGAGAGACTTTCTTTTTCAAAATGTAGAGAGAGAGAGAGAGTTATTGAAATCCACGTGTATGGTTTGAGCAGGGTATATATGTTTTTAAATTATAAAAATAATTATAACCTGATTTTTGAAAATAATAATAATAATAACTATGACCTGATTTTTGAAGTTAAAAATTGAAATGTAGGGTTTAAGATATTTTTCCCCTCAAAAAAATATAAATGCATTAAATCCCTATTTGGTAATAATTAAAATTAGATTTTTAGTAGATTGTTTTGATAAAAGATCATGAAGTGTGTGATCGAAAAATTATAGATCCCGAGAAATATTTTGTTAAAATTAATTGTTGACTATGATTAGAATTTTAATTTTAATCCCAAACAGAGGCTAAAGATTCGACAAATATGATGTTACTGCAAAAAAAAAAATCTAATGATGCACATAATAATTTTCCTAGCAAATATTAAAATGATAAAACACACAAAAAAATAAAAACCAGTAAATTTTTCTTGTCACCACAAATTAATCAATTGATGTGCAAGCAGTTTGTTTTTCCATACAATAATCAAGTAACTATGGCCAAAAAAAAAAATACAAGTACAACGTAACAAACACCTTGCTACAAGATGCATATTTGGCTCAGTCTTTTACTGCTGTTAATCTTCTCGGGTCCTTGAGGTCTCTCCCCCGTTCTTTGGCTTCGCTGGGGCAACTTTGGCAGGGGTTGATCGCTCTGATTGAGAGAACTGAATCAAGATTTGCATAAGAACCGTGACAATGGCCAACGCTACTGCTGAAAACGTGAGACCTTTCCACGAGGAGAGAAGTGAGGACCATTGGAAAAGTTTTATGGCACCCAACATGAGTAGGATTGCCCAAGAAACCACCACCTGTTTTGCAAAAAGGCAAGCCATTAGTTTGACACGACCAATGAAACCCGATATAAATGAGGTGCATGTTTGGCTAAGCTCAAAACATTTTGTTTCGAAACATGTTTGGATAACTTTAAAGTAAAAATAATTATGGTCAAAATATGTAACTTATTTCTAACTTTCATCAACAAAAATATTATTTCTTCTAAAACTATTTTGTTTCCTTGTAAGTAAACTCTTTAAGCTTCGCCAAACATGCCCGAACTAATTTAATGAATCTACCAATAGGGACTTCACAGGCCGGCCAGTGTCTTGCAATTGTTCACCGAAGGAACCCTCAGCTACATGCTTGTCCAATAACTTATCCTAATTCACAAGAAAACATACATAGAAAAGGATCGTCACAAGTCAAATTGCAAACAGAAATTCTTCGTATTCTTCAGATACAGTCTTCCTCCAATGGTTAACAGTTTCAGAAGAAGTAAATATCAAAACAGAAGGAAATCATAAGCGTCACCTTGGCCACAAAGGCATCCCTACACCACTGAGCAACAGCATCATCTGTTTCAGGCAAATCCATCATCAAGTGTCGCTTGAGGTGCACATGAACCTGCAAAATGGCAAATCATCAGCGTCTAAAAATTGGGGAAAAGGGAAAAAATAGCAGACTAACATGATGGTCAGATCGTCAAAGCTATTTCTTTAGAGGTATAACACAATGGGTAATTTCATTTAGCTACCAATATTTTTCCAAAATATACTATAATCCTGAATATATAATAGTTTAGCTGCCATTGCACACAGTAGTTTCTTCAGATTCCCGTTCCGTAATATTTGCATTGCAATACTTATTAATTATTCTGATTAGATAGATCCAGCACATCAGTTATACCTAACCACTTCAGCAGTGATGTAAAGGGAAAATGGCAAAAGAAACACAAAAAGATATCCTTTTCCAGTCTCGCATGAGTAGGTTTTTTTTCTGCTTATAAGATGCTGTACATACTATAAAAACTTTCTCTACCCTTTTTAAAGCTTTTTGTATTCAGTTAATTTTGATGTTATTCACTTCCTCAAGAAAACATAATGACAGCATTATAAAATGATGTCAAGTGAGATGCACCATTACTCCTGGCGTGCAGTAGATAAGAAAAATTTCAAAATCTGGTTGTACACAGCTATACCTCCAAAATTTAACTTCTTATAAATGCAAAAGACCTAGCTACATCCAATTGCCATCATATCAGCAGATTTAACAGTAGTCTCCTCAGTTATCAGATTTTGCAGGCTTACCACAGAAGGTTGCCCTTTAAAGAGTCTTATCATGGTGGGTGCAGGGGAAGTTTTGGGGATGGAAACAGTTACATCATAAATCGCCGGAACAAATGTGCGCATATGACTTACTGCTGTAACAAAACCCTGAAAACAAACAACAGATCTTATCAGCAGAGTATTGAATAATGTACAACCTTGGAGCACAAAAGGTTACCCTCAAGTCTATACAAGATCTGTGCAATTGTTTCCTCATGTGTAATAGCTATATATGCAGAAAAGCAATTAAGCAGTAGCAGTATTAAAAAGGTTATAGTACATCACAACTTCCTGTCCAGAGCAAAAAGTTTTGTCAATGATGAGCCTTTACTAAGTCTAGGGGAAGCAGTTAATATTTTTGAAAGAATCAAAAACAGAATTGTAATGGTCAAGGACAAATGTAAATTACAAGATATTGTGATGAAAAAAATGCAAACCTACAAGAAGACAAGCAACGCAAATAGAAACAAATGTCGAAAGGCTCTTCAAGCAAGATATTCTGATGAAAATGACTGTTGTTTCAAACACAAAAAGTCAAGAACTCCTGGGTCAAAAAGCTGCGTCACAGGTGATACCATATTCCATCAGAAACGCACTCGCTGACATGCTATCTAAAGGTAGTTCAATAGTTGATACCAAAAGAATAAATTGAAACACCATATTTAGAATTGTTGAAACATAGAAAGGAAAAATAAGAAACAAATCAAGAACTTCAATTAACACTAAAAGAACAGCAGTAGCACTAGATAATTTTCTAATTACATAAGCAGGTGCAGTTGGAAACCTTTGTACGAGGAATCAAAACATTCCTAGGAACGGGAATCCCTGCTGAAGCAGCATATTCTTGAGCAGCCAAAAGCTTTGCTTGTGTAAATCGTGTACCCTCCACAAAAAGTGCCAACCAAAAGGGCTGAGGGAAATCCCTTAACCGTTGAAGACCTGCCTGCAATAGATGTCCATGAAGTCCAATTAAGATTAAGCCAAACAGTTAAAGAAGCAAGGGAATGGAGAGGAAAAACACATATTATAGAAGGGGAAAAAAAGTGTCGTATGAGCATCCACGTGCATAATGGACATAAAAATATTTTCGTAGTTCAAAGATACCTTTAATGTGTTTTCATCCTTTGCCCAGTTTCTTTCAAGAAAGAGATACTCCGAAAACCACATGGACCATCCTATCACCTGCATTTATTGGATGCAACAGGTTGTTTTATGCATATCTTATTCAGTACCTCAAATAAAAGGGTGAGGGTGAGACAAATTCTGGAACAAGATGAAGAAACAAGAACACAACAGGAGTTTAAGTCTAGTACTGCTATCTAAGAATACTTGTTAGCCTTTCTCAGCAATGGCACAACTATTAATCTTAAAAATCTCATAATATGATTTTCAATACCTTCAAAAAGGTTGATCACCCTGAGACAAGGGACCACATTGAAATTATATATTCATAAATTTCAGCCTAGAAAACATCCAATCAAAACTAGTGGTTCTTTCATTACAAGAAACAGCGCCAACTGGTCAATTACATCTCTTGACTGTCACTTTATCTTATTTAAAAGTCATTAAAATAAAAGTCAAACCAGTCACAATATAGAAAACATTATTTTGACATGTGACATGGTTTTACTGGTTTTGAATCACCAATCAGTAAAGCATATTCCACCATTGTCACGCACAATAATTTTATGTGCTGATAAGTAATAATATTTAAGAAGCCGACCACTCTACAAAGTTTCGTAATCAATAATATATATGAAAATCAAAAATAAAATAAAAAGCCACTCCATAACGACGTAACAGGTAGAACCTTATAAGGTAAGTGTAAGATAAAAGTAACAGCCTATTTAGCACTTTGGAACAAGATTGACATAAATTACTTACTGGAAGGAGCTTTGACGATTTTTTCATAACAGCTAACGTGCTACCAAGGCAACCTGATCGCTGCCATTAGAAGAACCAAGGATCAATCATAAGTATCTGAAAAAAATATTTCGATGCTAAAAACAAAATTCAAATCAAGCATTAGCAAGGATATTGCACAATTCCAAGTGTGCTGCTATATTTATATTTCTAAGTGTGCAGCTGTATTTATCTTTCTAAGTGTACACATAAAAAGCGTTTCAATAAAACATTTTTTTCATACATGTCTCTGTCTACTTACTTACGTATCCATACATACATATATTTGTATAAAGAAGCATCTGTATAAAGAAACATTTCATACCCACTTTATCCCACAATGAATGTTCTACTTCTACTTGGTATCAGTATGACCATTTATTTCAAATTCAGTTCTGTGGCTCAGGTAAAAAAATATGTTTACTTCAAGACCCACAACCCACGTCGGCCATGTATAATCACACACCAATGCCTAAGAGTAGTAATAGTACAATTTAAAACGATAACAATGTGGCAAGCATTACAGGATAAAGCATAGAGCGATCTTCTATTAGGATTCTCAGTTCTATATATATCATGAGTAACCTATAAGACTTGGAAGATTTTAAATATTGCTTCTACTTATGTTAATTAGTTTTCAATAGTACTCTTCCTAACACTGTCTTTCACACCAAGAACTGACCAGATAATTAAACCTGAGGTTCTTAGATGACATCAGCAACTAATAGAGTGTATTTATTTTTTTGCAAAGTGTGTTGCGGTGTATAATAAAAATAAGGAATACAGAAATCTTCCTATATGCATGAGTATGCACGAGTAAATGCAGTGATGCACAGAAGCAACAATCAGATTGCTAACCTGAGCCAAAACCCATCCTACAAGCCAATCAATGTCACTTCTATGATTGCATATGACGAGTGCATGTTCTTTACCTAGAAAGTTAACCGGCATAATTCAATAATTCTCAAGTGAGACAAGCAAAGCACTTCATCCTTCACCAGGCAGAAGAAGTAAATTGAATTCTAGAAACACAAGTTTTATCCTTACCCATCAATTTAAAGGTTTCAGAATCTGTGTATAATTGGATCTGCAATCAGAAGAGATGAGAGATAAGACTGTCAGATGATTCTGAAGAAATGATAAAATTTCAAAATTGAAAAGGGGGTTCTTCTGTTTCCCTACAACGAATAAGATATCATGCCCTTTGTATCTTGACAATGTTATAACTAAGAGAAAATGACACATTATTACGAAATTTCTATATTTTCTATCTAGGAGATCAATAAACAAGCTACAACAATTGACATTTGAAAACTTTGAAGTCTGTATTTGTGGATAATGGCTACTGAACTGTAGTTACGTGATTCAACTTCCACCTGAAGAATATATAGGGAGTATCTTCACATTACTAGCTCTATCAAATACAATTTAGAAATAACAGAATATAATCACAAAATAAATAGCTTATTTACATATAGAAAATAAATACAAAATGACCGCATAATATTGAATGTAAAAGCACAAAATTAAACGAATGTATTCATTCAGAACAATCTAGCATCCAGCTTGAAGGAGATCACTAAATTGACCATATTACGTCTTTGCCAGAAAATCTTAGAAATCAAAGGCTGAAGCTTTGAGTGCCAAATTACATAATGATAAAGACAAATTGTAGTCATTAATTAATTAATAAATAAGTTAGTATCTCATATGGCCTATTTCCATTTCTCAAGAAATCTTTAACAAATAAAATAGATACATAAGATGTTTCTTATGAAAGTAAAAAAATAAATTTCTTACAATGTTAAGCACTGAGTCATGTTTATTCCCCGTTAAATTATCATTTATTTTTCACTCTCTTCTTATCAACCACACATTTTCCAATAAAATAATATTGTTTGTAAACCCAAAAACTTTTCCTTTTTTAAGCACGCATTCTCCAAAAAATTACTATTCCTCTCATTATAATGTGGAATGATGGAGGCTAAACGGGTGCTTATCTTTGCACTTGATGCTAGAGACACCCAACAATTTTCAGATATATATGAGATCTAGAAAAAACATATGTAAAGGTGAGAATAACTTGATCACCACAACAATTCCATATTAAGAGATTGAATTTCCTAGGTGAATCAATACTTATATTAATCACTCTTAACTTGGAAAGTAACTAAGTTCAGTTAAGATCCTGGAGATTTGGAAAGTGTTCAAACTCCTAGGGTCCGAGCTCAACTTCTCCACAAGCTTCCACCTAAAGTACGAGCTTCATCCCTTGGAAACTGAGAAAAGAGGCTGCCATAACCATGGGTTCCAATGTGCGGGCTCTACAGTGACTATGATCCCGACTTCCAATTATACATCTATTCTTCATACCACAATGAACAGAGATGTGAAAGTGCTTCATCCATTTTGCTGGTATCATTACTAGCACTGAAAACATATAAGCTCTCAAAATTGTCTCTGTGCACTTGATGATCTCATTAAAAAATCTTATAATTGAACAAAAGGCTGGAGTTAGAAATAAAAAATTCTTTTGCTAAAAAATCTCAGTGTCCAGAAATTATTGATTAAATGAAGATGTGAAATCCCAAAAGTGAAACAGAAAATAAATATCTAAATGGCATGGATTGCACGACCATGACCTAATACGAAGGAGACTTTTATATACCATTGTGCAGTGTGACCTTTTATGTTCATTGAAATTATAAGATCAGATCACCAAACACAGCATCAAGACTAAAAGAACTGTATGCACTGTATCAGAGTGCTTGGTCAATAGGTACAACGATGATGTAATATCAAAAGTTCAATGACAAGTTTTGATTCACCTTAACTCCAGCCCACCAATCAACCAGCCAAACGAGCTCGAGCCACAACAGCTCTGCCACCGCTCTATTTATCCTCCGGTAAGTGTTCTTTGACAATGGCCTTATTAGCACAAAACATACTGCCTGAAAAATCACCCCAATAAAATTTGTCACATTTCTTCGAATTTAAAAATACTTTGTGGAAAAATAACAAATATCTATAACAAAATACCAGAAGCTTATCCCTGAAAAAAAATATCAAATAGAAAGTAGAAAATCCAGAAACCCTAAAAAATCGTGTAGCAAATGAACTAGGGTTAACCCTGTTTAAATTAGCCTCTAATTAGCTCAAATAAATCAAAGCCGCATAAAAAACTTAACAAGTTTCAATTTTTAATCTTGTGGATGGGGTTGGGTTAAAATTAGTTTGGTAAATTCATAACCTGAATTAAATTGACAACCAGTCCAGATAGGAAAAAGAGAACACCCAACGGCACAATAACAGCTGCCGCCGCGAAAGCCATAGCCTTGTAATCCCTCAAGACTATGATTTGTCTAGAGAAAAAAAAATGGAAAAGTAAATTGATGTGTGTGTTTAATTGAGATCAGAAGGAGGCAGGGTGTAATAAAGCAAGGGGAGAAGCTGGGAAAATGTGAAATGGAAATAATTTGAAGATTCATAAATAATGGCAGACGGATACGGGTATAAATTGAATTAAAATTATGTTGGAGTGCTACATTGGTATTAATAATTTGGTTGGAGTTGGGAAAATTGGTTGTGGATTGGTGACAATAACGAGAAATAGTTGTGAGAGGGAGACGTATTTTTAAAGAAAATTAAAAATAAGAACTTATTTCTCTCTACATTTTTCTATCCAAACTCCGTCTCCGACAACCTTGATACGAAAATCACCTCATGTATAGTATGAAGCTTGCCGATAGTTAAATTTAGCTTATGTTATTTTGAGAAGAAACGAGAATCGTTTTTGATTGATTAGGAGTCAATTTGACAAAATTAGTATCCATGTTGCATGATTTTTGAAAAGAAGAATCAACATAATTTCTTGAAATTCAGATCTCAAGATTATTTTATATACGGGTTTTGCAAGAGAAGTGAAAAATAAATTATGGTCGGGGTTTGCAATATTTGTGTTGTTTCCCAATACGAAGGTCCCTACTAGAACAAAAACGTCAACTTTCCGTCAAGGTGGTATGTGCCTCACAGACTATGTCTTCTTTAAGGAGTATTTTCGTCAATCCACCGTGTATCTCTCTAGATAAATTGAAATAAAAATTTGGAAGAAAATGTATTCCATCATTTGTACTCATTGCGCAAATAATTCTTATCGTTTCAAATTTACAATTTACACTCTCATTTCAATATTTTCTTACAAAGTTGGTCGTTTCCTTTTCATTCCATTAATTCCTTCCATCAAATATGGGTAATTGGCACGAAGCATTCCTATCGTTTGTTTTCATTGCACGAATTGTCTTTATCGTTTCAATTTTGATATTTGGATCCTCAATTGACTTTTCTTCGTGCAAAAAGTCATTGTCTATTTTCTTTATTAAGCATTGCAAAATAAATAAATTACCCTTCTATTTAAATAAACAATAGAAAATGAAGAAAAAATAAAAATAGTTATAGGTAGTTGACGTAATGAGACGAAAATGACTAACTCCAAAAGAAAATGTTGAAAATGAGAGTGTAAATGCCAAGTTTGAAACGAAGCGTTTAATGGGAAGTATTTTGTTCTCAATTAAATTAAATAAGGCGTTCAACAAGCAATAGTGTTACCACTTATCGACATCTCAACTAACACTTATTAAAATGCTGAGATTTATGATAACTAGCATTAATAAGATACACCGTCTTGATTGTATAATATGAAAATAATGCTCATAACTTGAGCAGCAATTTCGCAAACTTTAGGTTGCGAACACCACAGAATTATCTAGTATTTGTATCGAATCTATTAGATACAAATAATATTTAGATGGTCAACATGGAGGATGATGATACCCCATTTATGACCCTAATTAGTTTTCAGAAATATAAGGAATTCAATCCCCATTTAGCTATTATCGATCAATGACTAATTTCAATAAATAAAACAAATATCAAATATGAATTCTTTGGATTGAAAAATCTTCTGATTTTTCATTAAATGTCCATTTGAATTTTCTGATTTTTCATTAAATGTCCATTTGAATTCTCATTTCGCATCATTATTGATCTAGTGATGATCCAACTGGTCATGTCAAACAAATTGAACTTCTGGTTCAATATAATATTTATTTTAATTGTACCACATATTTTATAAATTTAGCATGTTTTTCTTTAATTTAGTAGAGAATACTATCAATAGAAGATGAGGTCGAAGTGTACGAAGAAGAGAGAGATAATGAACCTAATAGAGACCGACTGGATGGCCGTGATGACGATGATGAGGAAGATGAAAAAGATGGTACAGACGCCATGATTTTGCCCTTTTCTTTCGAAATATTTATATTTACATTGTATAATTTTTCCCTTTATTTTTGTTGAATGTGTGGTTTGGTGGCTTCGATCTTAGCTGGAAATTGCAATTTGGATCGAGTCATTATACGGGTTTCTCCCGTACGCGATTAAATTTGCAAATTTTTAGGTTTTTCCCTGTCTATTGGTTTCTGGATTTTAAATGTGCCTATTATCATCTTTTATTTTATTTTAGTTGAAATTATAGCCGATTTAATTTATGTGGGGTTTTATTCTGTGCTGTGCTATTTTAACATCTGTTCTGGAAAATTTACAATCTTGGTGTTTCTGACCAGAAGAAGGGCAGGATGAATATGAGAAGGATGGGTTTATAGTGGATGATGTCGAGGAAGAAGGGGAAGAGGAGGAAGAAGATAGAGCTGATAGTGGCGAGGAAAAGCAGAAGAAGAAGAAAAGAAAGAAAAGGTCATTTGTTCATATATTGGGGTCACTTTTTTGTTCTTATTTATGTTTGCAGTGAAATAACTGTAGCGTGACGTTGTAAACATTGATCAAACCGATAATAGGGAGTCAGAATATGTGCTTGATGAGGATGACTATGAGCTTCTTCAGGAAAGCAATATCTCTGTTCCTCGTCCAAAACTTGTACGTTTTATGCATGCATTCTTTGGTGCTTTTTGTGAAATTTAGGGTTGGTGGTTCTGTCAAACCGTAATTAATTAATTATTGTTATTATTTTTTGTTAAATGATTAGGAGAGCAAGAAGTTTAAGCGATCGAAAAAGCCGGAGGGATACAGAGGAAGACACCTCTGGTTTTCTGATGAAGAGGAGTTTTATTGGAAGTGGAAAGGGAGGGCGTTCAGCAGAGGAGAAGCTTAAACGCAGCTTGTTTGGTGATGATGAGGGTAAATTTCATTCAAATTGTCATTTATTGTTAGTATTTTCTGTTTGCTAACGATTTTTCTGGATACGTCTGTAATTCTCTAGAACAACCACTTGAGGATATTGCTGAGGATGAACAGCTTGAAGAAGAGGATGCAGACATTGGGGAAGAGGATGAGATGGCTGATTTCATTGTTGACGAAGAAGAAGTTGATGAGCATGGAGCTCCAGTCAGGTACATTTTACATCTTGGGCGTCTATGAGACATAGCTTTATGTGTTGATTCTCTGAACTATTTTGTAATGCACAAGGAAGAAGCCCAAAAAGATTAGGAAAACCCCTGGGATCTCATCATCGGCCCCCAGACCCCCACGAGGGGCGCTGCCCCCTCGACCCCCGCGACCTGACCGGGCAGGTCGATCCCCGTCGGGGGCAACGAAAGAGTAGTGGAAGCAACTGTCAAGGATCGTCTGGGTTTAGTGTTTGAGTGTTACCATTTTCCTTGCTTAGTTCTATAACTTTTACATCTGAGATGCAAATGATTGACTTGTACATGTTTCAAAACAGTACAAAAGATGATAAAAATGAAACAAAGTAAATGTTTCAAAAGTCTTGAAATAAGACCTACCCTTAATTTTCTACCCGAGATGTTTTAATCGTACATTCATATCATTGTGACTGCATTTGTTTGTTTGATTTATGTAAACAGGTGAAGGAGATGAGTGGAAGTATAAAGTTCATTTTCCTACTGTCATTTAATGTATATACGCTAATATAACCTTAAAAATAAGACAACCCATGCATTGCATGGGCCAAAAACTAGTAATTGTTGAAAAGAGTTTAATTTTAGAATTTGCATATATACCCTCTACTTTATAACAGGCTATAATATATAATTATTCTTAAACACAAAATATTACTTTAATAATAAACATAACCAAGTTGCACCTCCGTTCGATTTTCTCCAGTTACCTATACAGTTGAATAAGCTAAGTAAATCTGCTCCCTTTATCAAAATCTAATTTTAATTCTCATCAAATAGGGACTAAGTAATAGGTATATAGTTGCAACTTGCAAGCCTACGACTTCTTTTTTTATTTTTTCAAGTCACTTCAATTCCATTGTTGCAACTTATAAGTCCTGCTCCGAAAGGGTTTCATGTACAATTTGCTCCATTCGACGTATAGAAAAATATAAGTAGATTCTATCTGTTCATTTACAAGAGTGATATAATATCATTAGAATATTCCAATAGACAAAAGTAAATTGGAACAAAATTCTCAGTGTTCAACACGAGTCATAATTCCCACCAAGTTAATCTATTTGAATCAGTAATTTTTCCAACTAAAATTCAAGCAAAGATTCTCTACTCTAAGAACCTTGACTGCCAAAAAACTGGTCATAGTTTTACTATGGATGTGAGAATCTTCCATGTATACTAATCGAATTCATTTTTCGTTCAAAAGTTGAACACAAAAACTTGGAGGAAATTTTTAACTATTTTACTTTTGTTTCTATTGAAAAATAAAAAATGCAACACAATAGTTATAATCTTCTTGTTAAATGAAGACTCTTAAGAACTAGTTAGGTCTATAGAAGCTTATAAAATTCCATCCCTCTTTGGGCTTCATTTTTCAAAAAATACATTTTTTCAAAACTCATTTTCAATCATATATTCTCTCATGAAATAATGTTATACGTAAACTTAAAACTGTTATTTTTTTTTTTAACTACTAAAACCACAATTCTAAAATACATTTTTTTCCCGAAACTTATTTCAATAGAGCCCAAACACCCGTATTTATCAAGTAAGAGTCTTCCTTCTCATCTCCTTATTTGGAATTAAGGTGCTTCCTTCATGATGTCTCCACGAAACAGGCCATACAACCTTCTGTCTATCTAAAAATATTTGGTTTGTCAACATTCACGTGTAATTTTAAGATCTTATTTGTATGTTTGATGAGGTGAATAGTACTAGATGATATTAAGAAATAAAAAAGAGTTAAGAATCTAGTTCATTTTATATTATTTAGTATGTTTGTACATAATACTATGTAAAAAACATCCTTCCCGATTATCATGATCTCATTTTTTAATGTTTCTAAATCTTTATGAACCATATCATACAATAACCTATAGTCGATGATCAACAACTTAGGTGGTGTTCTCTTTGTTTTTCATTTTTGTGTTTTGAATTCATTTTGTGTTTTGTGTTTTGAGTGTCTGTTTTGAAGTTGCTGAAAATGCGTTCTTTTTGTCATTCTGAAAAACTGTTTCTCAAAACATAAAAATGGAAAACGCGTTTACTTTGAAATTTTGAAAATATTTTCTTATAATATTTTATTCAAAAAATCTGATTATTCAATAAATTTTAATAATCATTTGAATGCTTATTATTTCACTTTTTATAACCATTTGAATGCGTAAAGACATGTGAGTATAGTCATTTTGGCAAATTCCCCATCTCGGTCAGGATTATAGTTTTCAATCGTTTTTTTCTAGTTAAAAATTGCAAACACAATCTTGTTAGTAGTGATTGAGGTGCTATGCCTTCAACTTAACTTACAGAGTTCAAACCAAATTTGATCAGTTCCATTGCACCTTGGTTTAAAAAATAAAATTGGATAATATGACACCCTAAGTCATGCATTTATTCAAATACAAACTAACAAAACCACTGATAACTTGACGTGATTCGATTGGCACGACCATACCGACCCGACTTGACCCACTACTATATCATTAGCCATCCAAAATCTGAGATAAAAACAAACATATGATGTCACCAAATTTCAAAACCTAAAGGCCAGCATAACGGCAAAGAGGTGCCACTTCTTGGCCCTCGGCTCAATTGTTCGTTCATGAGAGGCCTCCAAAGAATATAGATTGACCTGTGTACGTAAGCTCAGCTGAAGTAGCCTGAGACGATGAACCAGCATTCCTGGTGGCAGCAGAAACAAAGCGCCCAGCTTCTGGATCCCAAAATACTGATGATTTCACGTTTTCTGCAATACCCAAATTGTTTTTTCTCCTTGGTCGTAATGATGATGTCTAGAACTAATTGGTCGTAAAATGGATGATGAAGCTCTGGCCTTTGCACCAGCTTTAATAGCCTCATGAGAGTCCAATTTTGCCAGTTTCCATGCACTGATTCTGACTGGACACTGGGGTCCTCGTATCTCCTTGTCAGCTTGTACTGCATCTGGATCAACTGTGGAAGGTAAACGACCAGGCTCAAGGTGGGGAATAATTTCATCCCGTGTAGGAGATGCCAAAAAACAAAGAACATATTACTACTCAGAAAGAAACATTTGCAGTAAAAGATAAATAAGGTTAAAAATGTTCCACTTTAAAGTGGTATAATTGAACCAATATAGATGCACTTTGACTTCCCATGTTCCAGTTGAAATTTAAAAATCAAGTACTTCTAATAGCAACAAAGGTTAAAAATAATAAAATGATATCAGATAAATGGAAAACTTGCTTTATTAATGAATAAGCCAACATGATTAAAACATAACTTGCATGGTGACCATGCAGACAACAAGAAACCAATACGAAGCATAGAATTTGTAGTTAAAAGTCATACAAAATGGTTGAAAATGGAAAGATTATCACTCCTATAGGACTGAAGTCACAAAAATGTCCAAACTCTCATAGGACTGAAGTAATATTTAATATACTTTTAGGCAGTGATATATGCATGTAAATTAAGATGTGTGTTAGATATGCTTAGCTTATTAATCCACAAATTCCATACATGAAATTAACTGAAATGGATGCTAACATATTAGAGGACAAATAATCATCAACTAGCTTTTGCAAGATCTTAAGAGAATAGATCTCTCCAGGTGATAACATCTCTCAACAAGCAAATTAGATCCAATGACATCCTTCCGTCTCCACTCCCTCATAAATAGATCCAAAAATCAGTGCACTAATCAAATTAGCTTCAGAGTATCCACCTTTGGCTTTTCAATATAGAAGAAAAATTAACCTAACACTAAATGTATATTCCAGAAAGTCTCACCCCAATCCCCATTGCATCTTGCCTTTCTGCTGAAAGGCAACCACGTACTATAATGAATCCCTGAATTTCCTATTGCTCTTCCACTACAAACAATTTGTGAAGATTGGGATAATCACGAAATTTTGATCACCAATTATGAATAGAAAATAAATATATCATAAGCAAAATATAACAGATATCAAGCAAAAAAAAAGCAAGAATTCATTGACAGAAAAAGTTGCTAAAGCCAGATAATTTTTAGTAAAATTCCGGTTGTCTCCGAACACGAACACACAGCCTTCAGGTACAAGCTATATTGAAACAACAACAATGAGCATGATTTATATATGCAACTTTTCTGTAAGCACTAAAAAGTTCCTACAGCAAGTCAGCAAGTATGCACATGAAACAAAATCAAAGAAGTGAAAGAACACTTCACAGAATAGAAAAAACATACAATCGAAAATTATATCATAGCCAGATAATTTTTCTGTGACCACTGTCTTTGGCTTCTAGTCTATAACAAGAACCAAGTGAACAATAGAAATCAATATTTAGGGCAATTTATCCACATTACAAAATCAACACAAGAAGTGAAACCTTTATGTAAAATTGGCCTTGACCCATGATTGGTCAAGGTACACCAGGTGGAGAGGAGGCTAACCCATGTGGTCCGCGATCGTGGGACGGCCGGACGGCGCATGAATTTGCAAAACTCGAGGCGAGGTTGCTTTTGCCGATTGGCTGATGAATGGTTGGAGGTGATAGAGATAGGTGAGACGAGGTTGTTGGTGGTGGAATCTGGCGGTGAGGCGAGGTTGCTTTTGCTGATTCTTCTAATTGGTGGTGGAAGGATGGGAGGTGATAGAGGGGAGTGAGGCGAGTTGTCTGTAGATTCTCCCAATTTCAGTTTTCATCCAGCGTTTTCAAATTTTTGAGGTTTTGGCTAGAAAACACTCAAAACGACCGTTTGGTCGTTTTGAGTTTTGTGTACAAATTTTTTTTAGTTTTTAAAAACGCATTTTCGAAAATAGAAAAGAGAACGCGTTTTCACTGTTTTGAAAAATCGAAAACAGAAAACGACCCAAAACGGCCAAAGAGAACAGCCCCTTAAGTTTTATGCCAAAAATCTCTAGGTTTGTGGTTTATTTATTTTTTTTCGAATCTGTTCAATTCAACTTTGCATGTCCACACAAAGTGAGTTTACGAGATTGCGTTACTTTTCGTAGAGGAATTGTTAATTAAATTAATGCTAAATACGTCATAACCACCTCAAACTTTTGATGAATAAAACTAAGTGTACAATATTGATTAAAAATAATGGTTGACAACTACGTGTTGTCAAAATTCAAGTCTATGATGTAGAAAACAGTTTTTTGAAAATGAATAAATATGATGATGTCAAATAAAATGTTGTCAACCAATATTGTACATATAATATGATTATTTTTTGATATACCGTTAGTGATGATTGACAACTCGCATTCAAATAACAAATCAAGTGTCACATCACGGAGGTAAGAATCTTTCCCCTATAATTAAATTCATCTTTACACGCATCAAAAGATAAGTGACATCAATACTCTCAACCTCCACACTAGACCTTGTTAAAATTGATTTACCCGACTTGCCCTGTTTTAAGAGATTTTGATATTATTTAAGTCTCAACAAAATTACATCATACTCACTGTATTTCATCACTTTCCCTCTTACACTACAATTTAGTTACATTAATTGCTTGTTAATGAACAATTAAATTTCCACTCTTTAGTACACCTAGTTTATGAACACTCATTTTACTTCAATCACCAAACTTTATTCTATTTTAAAATGGTCATAGAAATTTTGCTATCTTGATTTAGTTTATTTACTCGATTGAACAAGGATACCTGTCATGTCACATGTTGTGTTAGGAAAACTATCAAAATTTAGGGTGTATTCGATCGTGCTTAAAATTTAATTAAAATTCGAAAATTTAGCTGTTATTAGGTCCACTCGTCTAATAAAAGTCAACAATAACGGCTAATTTTTCAATTTTAATCCGATTTTAATCTCAACCAAACACGCCCTTAATCGAATGATCAAGTTGAACTGAATAACAAATTTCAACGATCACTCTAGAATAAAATAATTTTGTATGGAAAATATAAAACCTTGATATATTTCAAAGGGTTATTGGCTCAAAACGTCCCTACCTTTGAAGGGTTGTGTGGAAAACATCCCTACGTTTGATTTTTTGGTGCGCAACGTCCCTACCTATCAAGTTTATTGTAGAAAACATCCCTACCTTTCATTTTTTGGCACAAAACGTCCCTACCTTCTGCATTTCTTTGCACTGAACGTCCTTTGCACATTTTTTTTAATTCAAAATGACCAATATACCCTCCTATGTAAATTGAACAAGAAAAGAAAAATAAAAAAAGAAATGATAATTGGCCCAAAACGTCCTTACCTTTGAAGGTGTTTGTGGAAAACACCCTACCTTTCATTTTTTGGTGTAGAACATCCATACCTTTCACATTCTTTGCGCTGAAGGTCCTTTTCACCAATTTTTAATATAAAATGACCCTTATACCCTCCTATATAAATAAAACAAAAAATAGAAAAATAAAGAACTAATTACAATCAAAGTCCTAAACGTTTTTAAAAAATACAAGTGAGTCCAAAATTTATGAAAATATTAAAAATAAAAAATAAAACCCCCTATCTTCTCCTCTGCCTCTCTTCGAGTGGGGTCCCTTTTATATTATTGGGTCAATGATCCCTTTTATTTTTTTTATTTTTAATATTTTCATAAATTTTGGACTCACTTGTATTTTTTAAAAACGTTTAGGACTTTGATTGTAATTAGTTCTTTATTTTTCTATTTTTTGTTTTATTTATATAGGAGGGTATAAGGGTCATTTTATATTAAAAATTGGTAAAAAGGACCTTCAGCGCAAAGAATGTGAAAGGTAGGGATGTTCTACACTAAAAAATGAAAGATAGGGTGTTTTCCACAAACACCTTCAAAGGTAAGGACGTTTTGCGCCAATTATCCTTTCTTTTTTTATTTTTCTTTTCTTGTTCAATTTACATAGGAGGGTATATTGGTCATTTTGAATTAAAAAAAATGTGCAAAGGATGTTCAGTGCAAAGAAATGCAGAAGGTAGGGACGTTTTGTGCTAAAAAATGAAAGGTAGGGATGTTTTCTACAATAAACTTGATAGGTAGGGACGTTGCGCACCAAAAAATCAAACGTAGGGATGTTTTCCACATAACCATTCAAAGGTAGGGACGTTTTGCGCCAATAACCCTATTTCAAAACATAGCCATTGACGATTTGGTAAAGGTTGTTTCTTTTTCTATCTTTTTGGTCTCTCGATCAATTATATTTTTGACTTAGGGTGTGTTTGAATCTAATTTTGAGGAGAATAGAAATTTTAGAATAGTGATTGATGTGAGAATGTGTGGTGAAAAAGTGATGAAAAGTTTTTAATTTGTGTGTAATATTATTTTATTTGGAGAATGTGTGGTTGAAATGAATAATGAGAATGAGAATGAAAATGAGAATGAGAAATTAATGGGTGCCAAACGGGGGCTTACTTTTAAATAAATCATTACCGTTTTTACTGTTAACGCATCTCTTCTATTATAAACAATGGCTAATAGACATCAGAAGGCTATTCCAGCAATCTATTGGTTTTCATTACCCTCAAATTCTTACAGTAAATTTCTAAAAATTCCCA
Source organism: Fraxinus americana (assembly GCA_035079005.1). NCBI lineage: Eukaryota > Viridiplantae > Streptophyta > Magnoliopsida > Lamiales > Oleaceae > Fraxinus > Fraxinus americana. The sequence goes on along the minus strand of CM068715.1, from coordinate 36,649,834 downwards.
CTTTTCAATGTTCATTTTGTCCAAACTTTGGCGGCTTCTACATATATGATTATGACATTTTTTATCTCTCACACGTGTATATAAATTTGTATTAAACTACATCTCGTACATTCTTGTATTTATAGGTTTATATTGATTAGTTTCCACATGGGTCCATATGAAAACTGAGAATTTTCGCATAGTCAATTGGTAATCTATCTACGTCTGCTCTCGTGTTAAGGGTCTTCAATTATATTGAAATTTACCTCTAATTATGTGATTTTGGATGAATTTTTGTTGTATACAATGGTTTTTAGTTTATACAGTATTTGAAAATAGCTTTTGTAGATCTATTAAATGTTTCGCATTGTTTGTATATGCTGAATTGAGCAATTTGAATTATTCTGTTATTTAATCATCTTTCATGACATATTCAGTGTTTTTCCCGTTCCATCCTTTCTTTTTTGAATACTATGGTTATAAAAATATTGGCTTTGAATTTACCGCGCGATTCACATGTTACACAAGGGTTTTAATGAGTTGTGGAAATGGGATTTATTTTCTACTTTTTTCTATTGTTCTTATGAATATTTTGACGAGTTTGTGTTTCTTTTGTCAAATTCATATCACAGTTATCACTTGCTTTAACTTATTTATAGGACTCTGTTTCTTGGAAGGCTGAGTAGCAATTGATATCCTGACAGTCTATCAACAACTTGTAGAGTAGAGGTACATATTGGGATATGATATTTTGATTTGAAGGAGAACGGTTTACGGGGATCATGTTTTGTATCCAGAAATGGAAGTGGTCATATACCCTTGCAGCAACTATTGCCTCGATTTTTGCATTGACCTCGGTTGTTCATTTTTTCATATATCCGATGGTTCCTTCTCTTGACTACTTTAGCCTCGGTCAGGGTCAGACTTCTTGTGTACCAGTACCAGTAGATGGATCCACTGAGAAAGTCAAGAAGAGCACACCTATTAAAGGACCCATTCGAGGTGGCAAGATGACATTTCCAGTAAATGGGTCGATTGAAGGAAGCAATGAGGATGCTGATGTAAACTTGCAGCCAGTGGTTGATTTAAATATCAAATTTCCGTCTGACTTGCATAATGCTGTTTCTTATCATGGTGCTCCATGGAAAGCTGAAATTGGACGGTGGTTATCTGGATGTAATTCGAATACCGAAGTGGTGAAAATTGTTGAGGTACTATACCCGATGACCTTCAGGGATATATATATTTTTGAATCGGTGATCATCAAAGTTGATTTCAATAGTCATCTTTTTGTTCTGTTAAATGGATTTTGGTCGATAGTCTCTTGTTTTTATTATGTATCTTTTTACCTCACATCTAGAGGTTTGAACTCTTGAGCCCTAATGTCAAATTGATTTTAGCATTCAAGCAATAAGACGTTTGTTTCAAATTCTAGTTTTTGGAGATCAGTTATACTTACTCTCTGTAAACTGTGACCAGCGAATTGGTGGCAAGAGCTGCAAAAACGAGTGTAGCGGTCAGGGCGTTTGTAATTATGAACTGAGTCAATGCAGCTGCTTTCATGGTTTCAGTGGTTAGTCCTTCTTGATAGCTTTTTGCCTCAAAAAGTAATTTTTTCAAGGAAGGTATCTTAGTGCATATCCAATTGTAGAATCATTTAGCTCACTCTTGCAATTCCTGAAATATTATGCTAATCCGTTTATTTGATATCCCCAGGTAACAATTCATTTTCTGAATTATCTAAATTCTAATGTTTGGAGTTGTAACGATGATAACCACTGGTGGCAGGGGAAGGATGTTTAGAAAGACTAAATTTAAGCTGCAACTACCCTGGATCAAAAGACGAGCCATATGGGCACTGGGTTGTGTCTGTTTGCTCGGCTCACTGTGACACTACCAGAGCCATGTGCTTTTGTGGAAAAGGTACAAAATACCCTAATCGTCCCGTTGCTGAGGGATGTGGGTTTAGACTAAAGTAAGCACATATAAATTTATAATGCATACTGCTATTATTATTTGATTGATGACAGGGCATTAGTAATAAGTTCTTTTGTATTGGTATAGCTTGCCTACTCAACCTGGTGCTCCATCTCTGACCGATTGGACAAAACCTGATCTTGATATTTTCACTACCAATGTTAGTATACGAGGATGGTGTAACGTGGATCCTGCTGAAGCCTATGCTTCCAAGGTGCATTTTAAAGAGGAATGCGATTGCAAGTATGATGGTCTTTGGGGTCGATTCTGTGAAACACCAGTAGAAAGTGTTTGCATAAATCAATGTTCTGGCAATGGACAGTGCCGTGGTGGTTTTTGTCAGGTAGAATTAAACATCACATTCTACATGATTTTCTTTGGTTGATTCACATTGTTGTCTCATTGTAAGGAAGCTTTGACTATTAAGTGAAGAGATAGGGCTTCAAACATTTTGTTATAATATGCTTTAATGTGTATGTCGGTGTGTGGACGTATTTGTACGTGTTCTTATATATGTAATTTTTTTTTTTATTATATAGTTTCTACTAATAATAAATCATCTCTTAAATATTATGCCTGGAGGGTTTTCAATTGATTATGGGATGATACTATTTTGATAAATGCACAAATTAACTGTATATATGCAGTGTAGACACGGCTGGTATGGAGTGGATTGCAGTGTTCCGTCTGCTTTATCATTCATTAGAGAGTGGCCCAGGTGGCTTCGACCTGCACGTATTAATGTTCCAGTTAGTTCACAAACCTCGAGAAATCTTTTCAATCTTAATGCTGTAGTTGAAAAGAAAAGACCCCTTATATATGTTTATGATTTGCCTCCTGACTTCAATAGTCTTCTCCTGGAGGTAAGAATCCCTTTTGTGCCTTCTCTATCTGGATAGAGAACATTCATTATTTCTATTGACTTTCTTGTCATTGCAGGGACGACACTTCAAGTTGGAGTGTGTAAACAGAATCTATGATCACAGGAATGCCACAATATGGACCGATCAGCTGTATGGTGCACAGGTATCATTGGATCTAGGCGATACTACTGAATAAAATTACTATGGTTAAGCGCATAATACCGATCTAACGGCTCCGTTGTGGCAGATGGCAATCTATGAAAGTATATTAGCGAGCCCTTATAGAACATTAAATGGTGAAGAAGCAGATTACTTCTTTGTTCCAGTGCTTGATTCATGTATTATAGTTCGTGCTGATGATGCTCCACACTTGAGCATGAAGGTAAATACACCATTATAAGTAAGCAATAGGATATGGAGATTTTATACCACCTATTTCTTTTTAATTATGATCTATGAATATTCTATATTATTCTGTTAATAGAATATGCTGCCTGCTTTAGGATTACGAATTTTACGTCGTCCCTAATGTTTTCCATCAAATTCCAGGATCACAAGGGGTTAAGGAGTTCACTAGCTCTAGAATTCTACAATAAAGCGTATGATCACATAATGGTGCAATATCCTTACTGGAACCGCTCATCTGGAAGAGATCACATCTGGGTATGATGCCATGCCACTATTCAATACAATACTGCTGATATTTTGTGTGAAGAACTGGAGAATCTCTCTCTTGTACATGAAATGTAAATCTTTATCTCCAAACTAATGATGTTGTCTATTTCTCTCAAGCCAGTCCTTTTCATGGGATGAAGGTGCTTGCTGTGCACCTAAGGAAATATGGAACAGTATGATGTTAGTCCACTGGGGCAATACAAATTCAAAGTACAACTATTCAACGACAGCATATTGGGCTGATAGCTGGAATCAGATTTCTTCTCAAAGAAGAGGGAATCATCCGTGCTTTGATCCGCATAAAGACCTTGTACTTCCTGCTTGGAAGCGGCCTGATGAAGGTTCCCTGAATGCTAAACTTTGGGCCAGGTACCTGGATCAATCATTAATTCATTATGCATTAATGGATTGAGTCATTGAGTCCTACTTGTGCTGCTGTGATCGTATGGTTCATTCTTGTTTTCATTTACCTTTAAAGGATTATAGTCAAAGGATATTATTTGTGCAGGCCTCTCGAGGAGCGGAAGACACTATTCTATTTTAACGGAAATCTTGGTCCGGCATATGAACATGGAAGACCTGAAGCAACGTAAGTTAATTGAACTCACTGATATTGTAATATGTGCTGCAAAATTATCTGATATGATGTTGGAGGTAGCATGCATTTTTAGGCAGGAATATCCAGTTTGCCAAATGGTCTCAAAACTTCATTTGGGTTACATACGAAATTTGATTGGCTAGGTGGTGATGATATTCAGGTATAGCATGGGCATAAGGCAGAAAGTTGCTGAAGAGTTTGGTTCAAGTCCTAACAAGGAAGGAAAGCTTGGGAAACAACATGCAGAAGATGTGGTTGTAACTCCACTACGTACTGATCATTATTATGAGGAATTGGCAAGTTCTGTTTTCTGTGGGGTTATGCCTGGAGATGGATGGAGCGGCCGAATGGAAGATAGCATTCTGCAGGGCTGCATCCCTGTGGTCATTCAGGTCCCCTACTCGGCAACTTGTTCTATGTAGAAGTGCAATTTTGGCTCAGCTTAAAATAAGTAAAAGTTACCTAGCCTTTTGTTTCCAAACATGTTTGGATAAATTACTTTCAAATAATAAACTTGTTCTAAAAGTAACTCCTATCGTACTCTTAAAATTAACATACTCATTTCTAATTTTGATCAATAAAGAAAAATCTTATTTTGAAACTTATTTACTTATAAGTGAACCTTTTAAGCTTAACCAAATGATCTCCTACTAGAAAAGTGTATATATCATAAACTCAGTGCAAGCCGTATTCTACTTGTCAACTCATGGTTTGCCAGATAACTTTCAACTTGTGGGTTGAGGCATACACTTCAATATTTAGTTGTGGTTTTTGGGACGTATACCACCATTTTATAGCTACAAGTTTCTTTGAGTTGTTGCTGTTGTATGGAGTATCTTAATTTGAATGTAATTTTATTCGTCCAATTTAATTGCTTATAATTAACTACAAGTTTTCAATCTTTCAGGATGGGATCTACTTGCCATATGAGAATGTTTTCAACTATGAAAGCTTTGCTGTTAGAATTCATGAAGATGAAATTCCAAATTTAATAAACATTCTGCGGGTATTTACTTACAGTCTTCTGTTTGAATATGGAACTTACATCATACTTTCTGGAAATTTATCTTTAAAGCTTGCCGATTTCGACATACATTGTGTTTAACTCGTGTAGAGATTTAACGGGACAGAGGTGGAATTCAAGTTGGCAAATGTGAGGAAGATTTGGCAGAGATTCTTGTATCGTGATTCTGTTTTGCTTGAAGCCGAGAGGCAAAATGCTACACTTGGATTCGTTGAGGACTGGGCTCGGAAGTTCTCAGAACTAAGTGAAGATGATGTCTTTGCCACACTCACACAGGTAAAATCTACACTAGGAAATTTCTTGCAAGCAATTTTTACAGTTCATTCTATCTTAAAGGAAACATGACATGCAGTTTTCATGATTATGTACTTGTATTAACAACCGAGGCTATTATTCATTGAAGATGCAATAAATAAGTTCCTCCCCGATGGATCAAGTTATGTAGTTTAAGCTTTTAAATGAGCTGCCTTTCAATTATTTTGAGTAGTCGAAGTGCTAATGAATCCTAGGTGAAATTATAGCTTATTTGAGGTTGTGAATTGAAACCTATACACAAAGTGCATTATATTTCTACTTACATTCCTTCGTAATGTAAGGGCTCAAACGACACGTTTGCTGCTATATATATATTTCAAAAACTAAACCCTTTAATCAGATAAGAGTTGAACTGATTTTTGATTATTTGACAAGGTTTTGCACTACAAGTTACATAACGATCCTTGGAGACGAGAAGTTGTCTTTCCCAAAAAGGATTTTGGTGTACCCCGAGAATGCGTAAGGAGGTAGCAAATAGCTGTAATACAACAGGAGTACTCGTTTGAGGAGAATGCACCAGTGAATACTAGAGCCAGTAAAAAGGTAGCTACTATAGCGTAAATTGCTCGTCTTTTCCTTCCCTGCAAGTGTAGCATGACGATCCCAAGATATGGCAGCTCCGGATGAAAGGGAACAAGGGTCGACTACTAGGGGGCAGGGGGGATTCTCAACAGAAAGTGTACGGCTGGTGTTGTGTAGGTCGACATAATGCACTAACACGAATAAAGCCGCTGCAAAAGGATTATCATTTAGAGAATAAATGGATCATCAATCAATAGTTTCTACAGGATTTTCTTGTTTTGTCATTTGTATGTATTAAAAAGTAATTTTCTTGCTGTTATAGAAACTATATACACATTGAAGAAACAATTCAGTCATTCATTGAAATTGTACTTATAAAGTGATTTTATGAGGGTTTTGTAATTTTTACAAACATGTGGGTTGTCTCTGCTATTGTCAATTAGTTGAGGGATGTATACGATATTATATTTATTTTTATATCTTATGAGATTATTTAATAAAATAATGGAATTTATTTTTTCAATAATTTCCGTCGAATAATATTTTAGCCATTTCGAACAGAAATAAATTGATATTTAATAACAATGATTTTACTTAACAAATTTAATAATTTAAATTTATATCTTTCAAAATAAAAAAATAATATTAAAATAGAAATCAGATTTTTTGTTTCAAATTAGAATTATATTTCAAAATCTTAAATTTTTTTAACTAAATATTATTTATTTTAAAATTAATTGTGTCAAATTATTAATATAATTTATTTAAAAATTACTGGCGTCAAATTAATAAAAAATAACTTATTTTTCGTCAGTCGTCTCTCTCAACAAACAGATACAAACACAAGCACAGTGCGAAGAGTTGAGCAGCGGCAGCCATGGAGAAGGACATAGGAAAGCGCAAAAATAAGCAATCTTCAAATCCAATAACCCTAGAACAATTCGTCTCCATTATGGCTCCTTTAATCGACATGGAAAAAGTAAATTCACGCACTCTATTTATGTATCTATATATGTAATTATTATGTATACACATTAACAGATTTTTACTGTATTTGATTATTATTTTCTGATTCACGTAAATGGAAACTACCCTTCTTTTCAATTTTCTTTCCTGTTTAATTTTTCTACTTAACGTAAGAAATGGACATTTATTTTATTTTGATTTTTTGAGAATACAATTTTTATTAACATTAACTGTCAAATTAAAAAAAAAAAAAAATTAAAATATGTAAAACAGTTCAAAAATCTGGTTTCCTTGTTGTTTAGAATAATTAGACGTATGATCGACGTTTATTGTTTAGGAAGCTGAGATATCGGCTTCAATGAGCTCGGGGAGGAGTTTGGATACTGCTCAAAAGAAGGGATCCACTATTCTTAATTTGAAGTGTGTAGATGCTCAGGTAGTAAATTTTACTTCTCAATATACTATTGTTTTGGTAATTATAATTCGGATAGAATATCTGGCTGTGTTTTGTGAATGTGGCCTTTCGAGTGTAGGTAGGGTTGATGGGCAAGTCTCTTCTGGAGTTTCAATCTAATAAAGGGGACGTGCTTCCTCCTCACAAGGTAAACTATCCATATAATGTTGTATTTTTCAAGGTAGTATGCTTTCCTGAACTATATAGTTATCATTTGTTTCGACCTGGAAGAAAAGAACATGAGTTCGTGCTTAATATTTATGCATAGTGACCTACTCAGGAATTTTCTCGAGATATATATCTATATTAGACAGCGGCAAAATAGTTGTTTATCATAGTACAGCGTAAAGGAACTTCTTCTTGTTGTAGTTCAGCACTTTATAGCATGGGTTCAGATGAATCTGATAATCTGTTTTCTTATTTAAGTTATACGAGTTTGCAAAGTATTACAAAGAGGATATTTAGGATTGTTGCATTCTCATATTTAAATCTCCATATATATTTTGTTCAAATTTTAAGCAATAAAGTTTATCTTTTAAGATAAATATTAGCTTGAAGGTGAAATCTGTGAAAATATTTTGTTTAGTGATAGGGAGTTGAATACTTCTTTCCTTTTTAAAGTTAGTAATTGATTTTTATTTTTTTCCCCTTGTTTCTTGCTACTATTCTTGGGGTTGAATAATGTTTTCTTCCGTCCAGTTTGGAAATCACGACGTCGTGGTTCTAAAACCAAATAAGGCTGATTTGGGGTCCCCTCCCCTTGGACAGGGTATTGTTTATCGAATAAAGGTATTTTGGCTTTGAAATTTTTGAATGTTCTTCATGAAATGGATTCTGTTTAATTGCATTTCATGTATAATTAATTTGAAATACAACAATGTTTTATATGGAGCAGGACTCGTCTATTACTGTTGCTTTTGATGATGTCCCAGAAGAGGGTTTGAATATTCCATTACGCCTTGAGAAAGTGGCAAATGAGGTACATTAAATCTTAGCTTCAATCTAAATAAAGTATATCTGAGGACCTCTGGATCCTGCAAATGCAGTATGAATAAGTTTCAATAGGTGAAAGGCAATGAATATTTCCAGAAGTAAATGATTTGTAGGTGACATATCGTCGGATGAAAGATACTTTGATAGAGTTAAGTAAAGGTGTGCAGAAGGGTCCTGCTGCTGACCTTGTTCCTGTCTTGTTTGGAGAGAGAAAGCCGACAGTGTCCAAAAAGGATATCAAGTTCACCCCTTTGAATTCCAACCTAGATCATTCACAGGTCTCTCAAACATCATCTTTCATAATATCTTTTTCCTGAGTATCTCAACATTTTTCTGAGCATGAATGAGTTCTCGCTTTGTATGTTGCATACATTTTTCTGCTGTAATATTTGCTTGTGGGATACTTCTTCCTGTGATACTAACAGCCTGCTGACAAAAGTTTAATGTATTTATCTTTCCCAATTAAAGTCTAGCAGAAATTGAAAAAAATAAAAACCTATAGCAGACCTGTAATTTGCTAAAACTCTTGACATGAAATGAGCAGGCGTTGTTTCAGTGCTATACTCTTTTCTGGCCCTAGATGGGATACCTTTTTTAGTGAATCATGTAAGGTTAAAAAAGTGATTTCACCTTATGGTATTCCTAGTTTCATATTGGAATGCTGTCCTTCAAACTTCTCTTACAGGCTGAGTTACGTACTTCTGGAATAATTGACTTAGATGGGTATATTATGAATTCTAAGACTAAATCTTTGGTTTTTCCATTATGCTTGCATACATCATAGTCTTACAGTTATCTACCTTCTCCTACATTTTTCTTTGCTAGATTGCATTTATATCCTTATTGTTTAACAACACTAAATCGTAATTTTCTTTTCCTAAGAAAGATGCCATTTCAAAGGCCCTGTCATCCAAGGACCTCTTTTTGCTGCATGGACCTCCTGGAACTGGAAAGACTACAACTGTGGTAGAAATTATCTTGCAAGAAGTAAAACGTGGATCGAAAGTTCTAGCTTGTGCAGCTTCAAATATTGCAGTAGATAACATCGTTGAGAGACTCGTGCCTTATAGGTATAGCAATTCTTCAAGTTACAGGCTAAAAAAAAATTCCATGTTGATATTCATGAACTCTTGAAGAAGATTCATATAAAGGACGGAGAGTTATCTGAAATATCAGTGCAGTCTTCTATTTCTTCTAGTTGAGCTCCATGGTTCCCTTGTTTTGGCAAGAATTAGGGTGAGACACATGCATATAGAACCAAAATTATCTATTTCTAGGTAACCATTTAGTTGAATTTCGTGTTAGGCTCCCCTTATATATGCTAGACGATATGTTCAAATTATCTGTATTTCTGTTCTAGTTAATGACTTGTAAATAGGTTGTCCTATAAAGGCAGCAAATATAGATCTTAAACTAGATTGTAAGATTGAACTCGCGAAGCTTATTTTCTTGTGCCTCTATGAACTTCTAATTTGGGATTACACAGAATGATTTTCTTGTTATGTTATTTCGTTACATTATTTAGCAAGAACCAAATTACTCAACTTTTATTGCCATTTATCAACAGAGTAAAGCTGGTAAGAGTGGGACATCCTGCACGTTTACTTCCTCAAGTACTTGACAGCGCTCTTGATGCACAGGTTACGCCTTCGTACGTTTTCCCTGTACCTGCCTCTCTCTCTCTCTCGTCCTAATAGAGCAACTTTGGCTAAGCTTAAAATAAGTAATTGCTCTCAAGTAACTTTTTGTTTCCAAATGTGTTAAAATATGTTACTTTTTTCTTGCTTCTAATTGAAAAAGATGATTATTTTGACACTGAATCTTACATTACACTCAAAATAAGTCTCCTACTGGGTGTCCACAAAAAAAAAGAGTAACCTACTTATTCCCAATTTTGACCTATAAGTTTTTTGTTATTTTAAAACTTATTCATTTAATTAAAAGTACACTGACAAGTAAATTTTTAAAGCTTAGCCAAACATGCTGGTAGCTATTTATTTATATTACTTTATTATAATCATGAATTCCACTTTTCTTGTTCTCAAGTTGTTAGCAGTCATACTTAAGTCAGTATGGGCATATGTTCAAGTATTTTCTTTCTTTGAGACTGCTGTGAATTGTTTTATTTGAACTCACAGTCTTTAATGATGATGATAGTAAGGATGGATATGTCCAGTAAGGCATTCCTTCTTTTGATACTCGACTGCACTGTAATCCTCAATGATTACAACTCATTGTTGATAGTGGAACTTCTTCGAAATTTAAAAAGTTCTACTTATAATTTACTTGACTACCTGTAGGTTTTACGTGGGGATAATAGTGCTCTTGCAAATGACATCCGCAAGGAGATGAAGGTACGGAAATAAAGAAAATCTATAACCTCCTGAAGTGAAATGTTATTTCACCCCCTTTTTTCTTCATAGGATTGGATTGTTTTTGCCTGTCTTGATGATTATTGTTAATATTCACTTATTATCTGCCTTGTTATCATTTTTTATTAATGAGTTTAGGGTTTAGTGTTATTATCTGACATGTTATAAACTTGATAATTGTTTATTAATATTTAATAAGCAATAAAATGGTTCCATACTAGCTTTTGACACATTCGCCGGCCTTTGCTCTTGAAGTGATTCACGCAAGGGTTTTTTTAAAATTATTCTCTGAAACCTATGACCACTTTAAACATGGTTTTATGCTTTTCTTGACCATGATGGTTTTGAATTTCAAAAGATTTTTTGGTAGTTTAAATCAACTTTAAAGTTTAAAATAAGAGAGAGATCAGATGAGATTATATAAAAGGTTAGTAATCTTCACTGGATTTATACTGTGTTCGGTTCCTCAGATAAGAAATTGATGAGTACCAAAATATCCTTGATCTCCACTATGAATTTTCATAGTTAACAAAGTACAATTAACCCTGGTGTTCATTTAAGTATAATTTGATGATTTTGTTGTTTCTTTGATGGATATCTACAGGCATTGAATGGGAAACTGTTAAAAGCGAAAGACAGAAATACTAAGAGAGAGATTAGGAGAGAGCTTAAGACTCTTTCCAAAGAAGAGCGTAAAAGGCAGCAGCTGGCTGTGACGGATGTGATTAAGAATGCAGATGTGGTGTTGACAACGTTGACAGGTGCATTGTCTAAGAAATTGGAAGGCTTTTCGTTTGATTTGGTTATTATTGATGAAGCTGCCCAGGCACTTGAAATAGTCTGCTGGATTGCTTTATTGAAGGTAATTATTATAGACTAAAAGGTGCTAATGATAATTGCACAAGGTACTCTACTTCTTCAAAACACACACACAGAGAGGCATAAAAATAACAGGGCAGCTGGGCTACCTCCCTGACACCTAAAAACGGCTTGTACTGCGCTCAAGTATTCTTTTATTTTTGAAACTACAGCTAAACTATCTAATTTGTTATTGTAGGGTCCAAGGTGTATACTAGTCGGTGATCACCTCCAGCTTCCTCCAACTATTCAAAGTGTTGAAGCTGAGAAGAAAGGATTAGGAAAAACCCTCTTTGAACGCCTCACGGACTTGTATGGAGATGAAGTCACGTCTATGCTTACTGTTCAGTATCGCATGCATGAGCTTATCATGAACTGGTCGTCTGATGAACTCTATGACAGTAAGGTGCTCAGATATATTTGAACTATAGTATCTTTTTCTTATTCCACGATATCATGTTCACTAGCCATGCTCATATCTGTAGCACTGCATGCATGAACTTGCTGAATAAGTATTCAAAAATGCTCAGATCTTGTTTAAAGATTAATTCTTCTCCTCTTCATCGATCCATATTTTTTTCTTCTCCTCTTCATCGCCATCTTCCTCATAGTAATGACTTAACAGTATTGACAGATATAAGCATGACATGTATCCGTATCTATTTTGTGCATGTGGTTAGATTGAAGCCCATTCAAGTGTTGCCGCTCATGCGTTATATGACATTGAGGATGTAAAGAAGACATCTTCAACAGAGCCAACACTTCTTCTCATTGACACAGCTGGGTACGCTTGTTACCATGCCATTTGTTTTCTGTAGTCTGGATTTTTTACGGCACTTAAGATAGTTTCTTGCTTCAGTCCAATGCCAAAGATATAAAAAATTTGTTGGCTTTCAACTGCACTTATATTTTAAATATAATTTACCCATGGATGTAAAATTCAAGAAAGTTTGAAATTTGGGGACAGCAAATTCGAAAAACATAATCATGACATCTTATTGTTGTTTATTTCAAATTTCATATAAGTTCAAATATGTCCTGAATACAACTTGGAATGGATGTCATTACCATAGCAGGTGAATATTAGATACTAATGGTGAATATTAGATGCTAATGTAAACAGGTCAGTGAAATGGTTCATGGTTATGTTCCTATTGTTATTGCAATGTTTGTTTGGGGGGACCAAATAGTACTGAATATTATTAAGAAAGGAAAACAAGTTAAAGGGCGTGATCGGTATAGATTAAAATCGGATTAAAATTAAAAAATTAGCCGTTATTGTTGATTTTTATTAGACGAGTGAGACCCAATAACGGTTATATTTTCAATTTTAATTGGATTTTAAACTTAGCCAAACATGCTCAAAATCTTGTTCATACTTCGTACGGAACAGGCACTTATAGTTTCTACCATTCTGTTTCAGTTGTGACATGGACGAGAAGAAAGATGAGGAAGATAGCACATTGAATGAGGGTGAAGCGGCAGTCGCTATTTCACATGCTAAGAGACTTGTGGACAGTGGAGTCAATGCTTCCGATATAGGTATCATAACACCTTACGCAGCACAGGTATTGTTACATTGACAAAAATTTAGAACTCCACTAGTTGGTCGAGGATTTAAATTAATGCAAATTTTTTGAATTCTATGTTGTAACTTCGGTTGTAGGTTGTGTTACTGAAGATGTTGAGAAGCAATGAAAACAAGCTAAAAGATATGGAAATCTCAACAGTCGATGGCTTCCAAGGCCGAGAGAAGGAAGCAATTATCATTTCAATGGTGCGGTCGAACTCAAAGAAAGAGGTATTGCTAATGAGACATTTCTGTCAAGATGGTCAAACTGTGTAACATAAGTATAATTTAAATAAATAATTTATCCTTTAGATGAGGTTAACCTGTGATTGGAAAATGATTGTAGTAAATATTAATTGATTTTGAATTCAGGTGGGATTTTTAAGCGATCACAGGAGAATGAATGTTGCTGTAACACGAGCAAGGAGACAATGTTGTATCGTCTGCGACACTGACACAGTTAGTAGTGATAAATTCTTGAAGCGTTTAATAGAGTACTTCGAGGAACACGGCGAATATTTGAGTGCTTCAGAGTATGGTGTGTAAGTCGAAGAAATTCGTTCAAGAGTGTTAGTCTTCTGTGAGGTCGAAGCACCACTGTGTTGGCTGCTCATCATATGTTACCCCTCTTTAAGCGCTTCGTCTAGATGATTTTTAGCAGAACTTTGAATTTTCTTAGACCTAAGTATTGTATCCTAGATTGTTGTACAAAACCCTGATATTGTTTTGTTTATGTTCGGCCCATTCGAAGACTTAAAAGGGATTCCCTCGGGGGCTTAGACCGATTAAAATTTAGATTTTAATCTAAAGTTAAAGTCGATAATTAATTTTAATTATATATTTTATGAGTTTCACAACTTTTCAACTACTCATTTTATTGTCTCTCATGAAAACGGGATTATATATTCAGAAGACATTGTTATATAGCGTAGGTATTTACACGGTTGAGATTGAGCCATTTGGTGAAACCTTCACCAAGTACCACTTCTACTGTGGCCCGTACTACCCATTATTCCCGGTCACTTAAATTCTAAAATTTATTTTTTATGATTTAAGCTAATAAAACAACCAAATAATGCCATGTGTGCGACGATGAAGCTGTAGGGACCCACCTCCAGGCTCCATAATGGTACTCTACGTTTTAAAAAGTAGTAATGGGTTGAATTTGAATAGTGATGACAGGAAAATAAAAGAAAAGAAAATTTAATGTTTAGTTTCAGTATATTTAATGGCTGACACGGTACAATATAAAATAACCAGCAGCAGGAGATAAAATGACCGATAAAAAGTGTAGTGTGGGCGTGCATATAAAATTGTTAGGATTGGATAGGCGTTTGTTTCAACAAAACAATTTTTTTCCCCTAGTCACCCAACTTTGAACAAAATTTCATTATAGTCACTCAATTTTTTTCCCCAAACTGTGGCTCGTCCATTTGTACAATAACCTTTTCTCTCTCTATTAAAAATTACATTTCAAAAGCACAACTATTTTTTTCCCCACGTTGCTAGTAACTTATAGTCGAGTCTTTAATCTCGATAGACAAAATAAAAAATCCTTATAGTCAATGGCGGATCAATGAACTCGTTTGAACTAGAATGAATAACGACTGTTGCGCGACCACTCAATATAGGGGAAAAAAATTGCGGCTGAACCAGCAACGACGATCGTCATGGCTCGCCAGGTGCTGTCTCTACCACTACTAGTAACCTTTGTATGGGTTTGTAAATGTTATAATTTATCTAACCATATTTCTCTTTACGACTCAAACAATTTGATTCAAAATAATCTACAAACCGATTTCATCATCTCTTGTTTACTTGTATTTCCTTGGCATATTTTGTGTTTCGTTCAGGTTCAATCCAGTGTCCAAACTGGAATGAAATTGAAATTTCAATGGTAAGTTTGGAACAAAAAAAGGTTGAGTGACTAAAATGAAATCTTACCCAAAAGTATGGTCACCCCCGTTTTCTTCTCGAATATTTAATTAATTTTATCACATTTAGCATTGATCAGTCGAAGAAAAAGAAGAGAGAGAAACAAGAAGAGAGTAAAAACATAGGAAATGGCGAAGACAAAAGAGAGAGGAAGAAGTTCCTCTTGTTATTACTACAGCTTTCTCTCTCTAGATCTGTAAATACAATTACACAACTTGCTGTAAAATCTGTTTTTCACATATTCAAGAATATATATATATTTATATTTATATTTGATTAAGTTGCTGTTGCAGCAGCTGGTCTTGCTCTTCTCTTCTTCATATTACTGTTAACCGGTAAGAAATGTTGCCATTTTTACTTCCATGTACTATATATATATATATATATATATATATATATATATATATATATCTCTCTCTCTCTCTGTATATAGGCATACAAATAACTTTATTATGTACGAGTTAGAGACTTAGAGTTTATGAGTTTAAGGGTTCTTTCAATTTCTATTTGATCTTCATTACTCCTATTTATTTTTCTAGGGTTGAGGTAGATGAAAGTGGAAATTTGTGTTGTTGATTTTGTTTTTACTGCTGATTTTTTTTTTCTTTTCTTTGTATTTCTTCATTCTTTTTCATGTTTGAACAAATTATTCTTAGTAGCTATTTCTCAATTGATACTTCCATAAATCTGATTACTAATGTATGTAGCTCTATTTCTATTTTGATTATTGCACTGTCTATGGTTATAGTGAGAGGTATAGACCCTAACTTTTTATTTTTGTTTAGCGTTTCGATGAGTTGGACACTTCTCCTAATATTTGCAATGCAAATTTAGCTAGTGATTCACTCTCTATCCAAATCTATCTCTAAATTTACTAAATCTAGAAATGATAAATTTTTTTCCTCGATGCTATCTACTTTTATTTGCCATAATTTCTTATTTTAATAAAGTTTCAACCTTACATTTATTTTGTAGCCCCCCTCTCTTACCCCACATATTGATAGCTCTTGGTTATCAATTAATTGCTATTCCTGTTGGCAGTTGAATTTTATTCTTTGCAGAGCTTTTGCCAATTATGTTGATTTTTTTGTTGCGAGATTACGGATTCCTTCAGTTTTGATTCTAATATCTAGAATTCTTTGCCAGTTGGATTTCAGAAATAAAAGCATTTGCTGTGTGTTGGAGCCATTGGAACATAGAAGAAATCCATTCCTTTATCATCTCCCAATCACTTTGTCAGTACCGGAACTATAATCATGAATGTTAATCCTTTGAATGTTGAAACTGAAGATGCTTTGGCCAGTTTGCTTGAACTTGCAGCGAACAATGATATAGAGGGCTTTAAACGATTGGTTGGTCATGAGCCGTCCAGTGTCGATGAGGTTGGACTGTGGTATGGACGTCAAAAGGGCTCGAAGCAAATGGTTTTTCATCAAAGAACTCCTTTGATGGTGGCCGCGACTTATGGTAGCCTTGATGTACTGAAACTGATTATCTCTTCACCTGAAATTGATGTGAATAGATCATCTGGTGTTGACAAGAGCACTGCTCTTCACTGTGCTGCATCTGGTGGATCAGTTAAAGGCGTTGATGTTGTGAAACTACTTTTGGCAGCTGGTGCAGATCCTAATCTGGCGGATGCAAATGGTTGTTGTCCTGTTGATGTTATTAATGTCCCTCCAAAGTTTCAAGAAATGAGAATTTCTCTTGAAATGATTCTCAGAAACGACGCCTCATTTGAAGAACTCAATCTTAGAGTGTCAACAACTGTTCCAAATTCTGATTCTCCACCTCTTTCACCATCTGCTCATATTGGATCCCCGTCATCTCCTTCGGAGTTGGTGGCTTCTCCTAAGAGCGCAAAGTTTGCATCGGAGAAGAAAGAGTACCCCATTGATCCATCTTTGCCCGACATCAAGAATAGCATCTATTCTACAGATGAGTTCAGAATGTTTTCATTTAAGGTCCGGCCTTGCTCTCGTGCCTACTCACACGATTGGACTGAGTGCCCGTTTGTTCACCCGGGCGAAAATGCTCGAAGAAGGGATCCTAGGAAATACCACTACAGCTGTGTACCTTGTCCTGATTTTCGCAAGGGGGCTTGCAGAAGAGGGGACATGTGTGAATATGCTCATGGGGTCTTCGAGTGCTGGCTTCACCCGGCTCAATATCGGACTCGGCTTTGCAAAGATGGTATGAGTTGCAACCGCAGAGTCTGTTTCTTTGCCCACATGCAAGAGGAACTCCGACCCTTGTATGTCTCGACAGGTTCAGCTGTTCTTTCTCCTCGCTCAACTTCCTCTGCTGCTAATGCCATGGATTTTGCTGCAGCAATGAGCCTTTTACCGGGTTCTCCTTCGTCTCCATTTACTCCGCCTATGTCACCATCTACAAATGGCATGTCAAATATGGGTTGGCCCCCACAAAATGTTCCGTCACTGCATTTACCTGGAAGCAACCTCCAGTCCAGTCGCTTGCGAACATCACTGAATGCTAGAGATTTCCCCCCTGAAGACTTGAGTTTGTTGCAAGATTTTGATGTCCAACAGAAGCAGTTCTTGAATGAACTATCCCGCTTATCCCATCCAAGTATTAATACCAATTCGTTGAACCATTCTGCTCGATCCAAAACCTTAATCCCTTCGAATCTTGAGGATGCTTTTTCTGTGGATAACTCGTCTCCCCTATATACAGATCCTTCCGTTTTCTCCCCAACACATAAATCAGCACTTCTTAATCAATTCCAGCAGCAGCAACAGAACATCCTATCTCCAGTTGACACGCCTTTTTCACCAAGAAACATAGATCACGCCCTATTGCAAGCCTCTTTTGGGGTTCCGTCTTCAGGGAGGATGTCACCACGCAGTACGGAGCATATGTCATCAATGAGTTCTCGGGTGTCAATGTTAGCTCAATGTGAGAAGCACCAGAAACAGTTTCGAAGTCTCAGCTCACGTGATCTTGGCTCCAATGCTATGGCTTCTGTTGCCTCTTCCGAAGATGCATGGTCAAGCTGGGGATCCTCTAATGGGAAGCCTGACTGGGCGGTCAATGCAGATGAGTTTGGAAAGCTAAAGAGATCATCATCATTCGAAACTCTGAACAGTGCTGAGGAGCCTGATTTATCATGGGTTCAGTCACTCGTTAAAGAATCTCCACAGGAAACAAAGGAAAAATCTCCACCTCCTGTCTTTTGCACAGCTGGTTCGGTTACATCTACTGGTGAGAATGCTAATTCGAATTCACAGATTGAACATATCGATCAATCTACTGCTTTGGGTGCATTGCTCGAGCAGATGAAGCGTGATCAGCTGATGGCTCAGTAAAATCAAAATTACTTTTATCAAGACTTTAGGTAGGTTCAGATTCCGAAAACATAAGGTTTCAGTGAATAAGACCGGGATTTAGTTTTTGGATTTTTTTCAGGAACAAGCTTCGGAAAGGAGGCAACTTGACTTGGTAAGATGGTCCAAAATTTTTGAAGAAAACACTGATCTTTCACTATTTTGGTTTACTAGTTAAACCTAGGCGAAAGGACTGGGTTACTGGGTTAACTATTGTCCAGTGTAGGCAATTATAATTCCGATTACTGATATTTTTACTGATTTTAGGTCTATATTCCTTTTTGTTTCGCTTGTTGGATTAGCATAATCATTTAATGCTATCAAAACACTTCTTATTAATAGGGTTTTGTAATCCATGTCAATTTGGTGCTTCCATATTGTTAGTGGGAAAATAGAAGACGACGACGATAATGCTATACTTAGTCTTGGATTTTGTAACTTGAAATATTTTCATTTCATGGATAAGGTGATAATTGGTTTTGGTATTTCTGTCTTTCATGAATGGCAATCTAATTTTTATTTCATCTTGTGCTATGTTGTGTTGAACTCTGGGGAGATTGATCATACTCCCCTCGACTGCAGATCTACCTAATATACATAGTCTATGAAGGGTCGGTCGTGGGTTGTTCTTGGTACTCTTGTTTAACGTTATAGCGAAAAAAGTGCTGCGACAGATAGGACATAGGTGAACTACTATACATTTGTGTGTTGAATCTGTTCGTTTTCGGTTTTTTCTTTTCTATATTGTTTTCTTAAGTATGGTATATATTAGTTGCTATTTTTCTTGGAATAATTTCATTTATAGGATAGGTGATATTGTTTTTATTTCGTTAGATTTATTCCATTCTTGAAAGACGGTCTCTATTATCATATTATCGAAAAGGAATTGGAACATGGCTTTAGTGGATTTCAAATCCCAAAAGTTTGATTTGGGTTCCTGATGGATAAGGACATGAGATCTAATTGCTCATTATTTTTGAAGCTTTATGGAGATGAGATGCTACGGGATAATATTTTAATTTCCGAGGAATAATTAATTTTACTTTGCAAGGAATGATGATGAAACTCTGCCATGAATATTGATGCTCATTCGATGCCATCAACTTTACAGGATGTGTTGGTTTGGAAAGTATTTAGTGCAGCAGTACTGGACACGTCTGTAAAGTTGAGAGTTACTATCTAATGCTATTTAATTCATCTTATCGGATGTGTCAATTTGACATGATGGTATGGACGGACGTCGATCATCCAAATGTGTAAAAGATTCTAGCCACACTCAAAAGCCTCGCTTCATCTATTTTTTTGTTGGGTACAAGTCACCAAACATGTCCACAGGATGTATACCTACTTGAGCTGCCTCTTAACTAAAAAGAAGGTTTGGTCGGATAAAAAGTAGAGATCAAGAAAATGTCATTGACATTTTGGTATGCAGAATCAGGATATATTGACAATTTTATTACGCGTTTACTGCTTCTTGTACAGAAGCAAATGCACCAGAAATTCCACAGAACGCTCACACAATGTGGGGCCCGTGATTTTTTAAAAAATACACGGTGGGCCCCACCCCATCGTGAATATTCTGGTGCATTTCTGTTGAAATGTTTATGTACAAATGGAATTATTCTTATTTTAATTGTCACGGTCTATCTAACTTATTACATGTACTTTAAATCTTGTTATTAATAACAAATGGGTGTCCAAGTTTCTCTCATGGGTAATATATCTGGGAAGTGGTAATATATCTTGGCCATCACCGTCTTACCACCTTCATGCAATCGTAACTAGAGATTTATCTCGTACTCTGATACTAAACAAAATATCAAAGCTAAAATAACTCAACATCCTTGTAAACTAATTATCTAAATATCTACTACACGTCTAGTCAATGCAAGTCACTTTAAAGAGTCAGAGCGTCACGATTTTCGGCACAAACATGAGATTTTGGTCGAACAAGCGTTCTATATATAATAGCGAAATATGTACAATAAGTCTAGCCAAGTAAATGGAATTCAAGATGTACTTCAAAGAAAACATATGCAAAGAGTCGAAATAAACATAATCAGTGACAAGAACATGTTCCTTATTTGATAAAGTTGTGAACTAGCAACAAGCTAGACGTTCTGCATTGATTTTCAAAAAGTTGTCAATGCGAAAGCAAATATGAAGCTAAAATTTAGAGCAGACAGACAACATTACGTTCTCGTTTACTACACAAATATCTTCTTCAAGGTTATCCTCGACTATCTCCACCTTATTCTAGTAATCACACGTAAAATTGTCGATTTCACATCCCATATACATAAATACACACGTGCACACGTAAAAGTATCGTGCTTAGAAAAATGAACGCTTGGCCGGAGGTCTTCCGATGGCTCTCATCAAGTGGGCTACCTCAAGAACCCTAGCCAACTTTGTTCCTCTCTTGGCCTCAGCTGATGCCTTCCTTTCCTCGGCTTTTTTTCGTGCTTTGGCTATATCATTTTGCATCTTTTCCAAGGCTTTTGCTCTTTTCTCCTCGAGCTTCCTCTACAAAATGGATCAACAATTTACTATATACAAGTACTTGAGAGTACAATAGTCTACATTTTAAATTTCTTTTTCTTTCTTAATAATCTCCGATATCATCTAGGCCACTTTGAGTGCATATAAATTGCTTCAAAAAAAAATAAAATAATAAATAAATAAATTCACAATTACACTTCGAGTGTATATGAATTGATTCAAATTAAACTTAACTTGTTTCGTGCGTTAATCGCACTATGTACAATACAACACTCGTCCATCTACCAAGAACCGTTACAAGACTTATGCCATGCATCTTTAATTTACGTTTATCTATAGTAATATCTAATGTTGCGTATTATAAATGTTCGTGAAAGTATATAACATTAATGATTTGCCTAGGTTTCGAAGTAATCATATGTTAAACACAATTAAAAAGCCTCCTTAAAAGGTTCACCTATATGACTAATGTGAGTACCTTCGAAGGTTACAAATAAAATTCACCTAAGAATGTTTTACTATAATCGATCTTTTACTAATTTTTTGAACATTAGTATCAGTTACAGTTCTATTTTTACACTAAAGTATAGTGATGAATCCCGTCACTAAAATAGGATGATCTGATCTGATCTGATCTGATCCGCGAGGACCATGATTGGAATTGTTTGATCGTCGATCTCTAATTTGCTACGTTAGACTCAACAAAGAAAATCATACTTTAAACACAATACATGAATTATTGGTAAATTTTGTCACTTACCTCGACTTTCTTCATCCACGAGGTGGCCTTTTGGACCTGCTCACTCTCCAAGCCACCAATTACAGCGTCCTCCCTCTTATACCTATTATTAATCTTGGCAATCTTAGCATTCTGCCATGCATTTATCTTTGCATCCACCTCTTCTTTCTTCACTCTCTGTACAGAGACACCTTCATTGACGGCGGCACCAACATCACCGCCACGACGTGGCGGTGATATGGGCTGAAATGGATTATTATCAGGCACAATAGCCAAAGGGTTGGTTTCTTCAGCCATTTCCTCCTCCCCAATCCTTAGCAAATTGTTTAAACTATGGCTATTTTCACCATTTTCTGTCCCATTATTGGCTATTGTAGATCCTGCAAGAACAAGAGCGTTAAATTCTCTACTGATACTTGTAAAATTTTCAGTTGATGCACCATCATTGCTAGCCATGGATAAAGACGATGATCTATGGCTGCTTGTTTCCCAAGCCTCTCGGCCGCGGCGGCCTGCTCGGGTGGCGGAGGGCGGCCGTGGCGGGGTTAGTGCATGGATGTCTCGAATATTTTCATCTTCATCGGGTTGAGTGCTGCTAGCTATGGCTCTTTCAGCATTTAACATGCCAAAACACTACACTATTCGACTTTGAACGACGCGTAAAAGGCGACCGATATGGGAAAATCCGTCGTAAAATGATCAAGGAATTTTTAAGGGCTAAATCTAGTCTTGATTAGGATTATAATCAAGGGGTGATGAAGAAAAATAAGGATGGATTAAGGAGAGTTCAAGAAGAATAATTGGATCGATAAATGTGATAGGAGACACAGACACTATTGATGAAAAAAAATCTTGACTTTTATGTTATAAATATTCTATTTTGGCCACTTTCTTTGTTCTTTATTAAAATTTGGATTATACCACTTTTACGCTCTTTTCTTCACATCGTCAACAAATAAGTGGATGAAAAAACTATTTTTTTAAACTGTCGAATGGTGTAACGTCACGTGATAAAATGTAACTAATGATGTAAATCACGATGTACCCCATGCATGATTGTTAAAATTTTTGCCCATTATGTGGAAGTCATTTTCATTTGTACTCTTTTCAATCCAACTCTACCCACACAATATTTTTTATTGTAGTTGGTACCTGTATGATTTCACAATGTGCAAAAGCTCCAAGGTTGATAAATCTACCTAAACCATACAAGTTATTGGTCAAATAAACAATGTTGATACCTAGCTAACATTTGACTATAATATTTTATGTTACAGGTTAAAGGATAGAATGGACACGTGGCGTCACATCACGACGGTGGGACCATCTTAATTCGATCAGGGTATAATTCTCTAGCTTCAGTTGTGGGTTCCGAGGCCTTGCTACTAGTCCGAGGCCCTCGCTATTACTCCGAGGCCCCTCCTTCTAACGTCCGAGGCCCATCAAAGGCCCACTTGAGAGGATTCGGCCATGATGAAAATCTCTAACAAATGATTGATGTGACTTTTGTGTAAAGTTTACTTATGTCTTGTCTCGTCAATGTCAGAGCATTTAATGTTAGTACAGCTAGGAGAGTCAACTTGATTGCTAGGATTTGATGCCATGGCCGAGGAGATGAGGCCACGTGTAAATTGATCCAAAGGTCACAATTTGGGTTGTAACACTATAAATACCCCAACCATGTAACAAGAAAGGGACTAATGCAAAATTTCAGAGGAAAAAACTGAATATATTTGGAAACATATTACTCGTTTCGACTTCATTTTTACAAGACAATCCTGTTATTTATCGATTGGTTTCTTATACAATCGCGTTCTTTCTTTATGCCGGTGGCCTGAACGGAAACGTCTCGTGCCTTTGAGCCACTCTCACGCCCATTACGTGGAGCCATCATGACCGTCTATCGACATTAGCGTGTCGGATTAAGCTTGCGTGTGCACGAGTGGGCCCGGCATCTGTTGGCAACATTTTTTTGGGTCAACATTTTATGTACTCAATTTCCATTGAGAGAATTGTAAGTGTCATGTTGTCTTAGCTCCTAAGATATGAATCTAATGTAAGGGAACACAGTTGTAAATATATATATATATGTTTGAAAGTAAGACTTGTTTATTTTAGATTTTATCGTGATATCTACTAAGTTGTGATTTGCGTCTTTATTGGGGCGTGATCATGATTATAGTGGCATCCAATTCGGGGGTCCCATATCCTCATTCTCGTGATTGATGATGTAGTGATGGCGATTAGCTTTAGTTGATCTTTCTTTTGCTCGATTTAGCTCACTTTTTGACCACATTCATATTATTAACTTTACACATAGTAAGAAGCATACAATGGTAGGTCTAATCTTGATCTTTTAAAATCGATAACAATCGAACCACTACTTGATGATCATATCTTCAAAGTTTAAGAACAATAAAATCAATTTGTACACGTATTAATACTTTTTAAGAATGTGTACCATATGTCTCCTTAACTAGTAGTAAATAATCATTCGTTTACGATCAGTAACAAATAGGAACTCGACCAATATTCTTATTTGAATCGATTTCTATCCAATTTTCTTTAATGCAATTTCTCATTAGTCAAAGTCTAGCCCAATGAGAGTAATAACAAATCAAATACAAAAATCTTTCAAGGTTCATCTAGACACTATACATATTCCTAGGATGAAATTGCAATTTTCAAAAGCTAAAAGCTACTCTGTTCATTTCCCAAAACTAGAGAGACTCAATTGCAAATACTACTTTCAAAGTTTGTTTTTAAGACTGTCGGCAGAATGATGTTGTCTTTAGTGGAGCCCACAATAATTTGCAAAAGCAAGTGGACTGGTCACAATCACATATACGTGGCAGAATCCTATTAGCTGTGGTTTCTTTGAGGGCCCCCTATAAGTTCGTCCTTGCATACTCTGGTTTAAGGAGCTCTCAGATCATGACACGTGTACGGAAAAGAATAGAGTATATTTAAGTATTCTAGATTCCCATGTCGTGTTTGACAATCCATGCATCACAACTATTATTTGAATTTTTTTTTTTTAACATTTTCATTTTTAATGACGGTTTGATAGAGATTAAAAATCAGATTTTTAGTAAATTTTGATAAAAATTGATAAAATACATGATCGAAAAATTGTGAATCCCATAAAATATGTGGTTAAAAGTAATTATTAACTTTTATTTGAAATTTTAATTGAATTTTAATCCAGACCATATGGGCTAAATCACAAATTACACTGTTTGATTCCCATTTTTGGGTGGAATAACGATTTTTTTGAAGAATGTATGTTTAAAAAAGAAGGAATTTTTTTGAAATACGTGTATAATCATTTTATAAGAGAATGTGTGGTTGAAAATAAATTTTGAAAGAATGTATTCTTGAAAAAAATAGGGCTCAAACAACGCTGAAATATTTTGTACGTAAATCCAAATTTTTTCCTACTTTCTAACCATAAATTTTTCTAAAAATCATTGTTCAAAATTTTATTTTCCCGATTAACGGTTATCAAACACGTGTTATATGTTATCGGGTATTTTTCAATTCGAATGAAATGCGCATCTGATTTTAAAATCTACATTGACAGTTTTGTTCATGCAGATTAATTAAAATTCACGAATATAAGTAAATTATAGATCAAGAACCTAAAATCACACTAGGTAAAATGTTGGAGAGATCAATCGGGAAATTTTGGTTGATGCAATAAAATTGTGAATGTGAAGGTGGAGTCTTACATTTTGGGCACTAACGTTGCTAACAAATTTCGACACAGGCGTATGCCATATTATTGAAAAAGTGAATTTATGAAAAAGATAAAAAGTAATAATAATTATAAATTATTATCGGAGTTGGTGGTGCATGAAAACTATATAAACTTAATTTAATGAAATTTGTGTTCGATAGATATTATCGGAAATAGAATGTATTTTAAATAATGATATGGTGAGAAATACGTGGTTAAAAAATAAGGAAAAATTATTTATATTTCAATAAAATATTATTTTATTGAAAAATGTATGGTTCAAAATGAGTTTTGAAAGAATATATTTTTAAAAAATGTGTATCAACAGCGACCGTACTATAAACACCTTTTTGTTATTTATTCTAAGTATCTTTACTTTTTAGATTGAGGACAAGTTGGACCGTGACACTTTTGTTGCTTATATGTATCGAGTCCTACGATCATGGTAGACTTTAAAGAAAAAGAGAAACGAAGGTTGATAAAAGATAAATATGGTAAAATATATGAAATCGGACAAATAATTCACACATTTTTGTTAAATTACTGATCATATTCAATACTCATTAATTTAGTATATAAAAAATACAAGCGAAAAATGTCTGATAAGTGTAGCAACGAACCCTCAATCATTGTTTTCATGGTGAATATTTTTTATGGAAAACGATACAAGAATCGAACTCAACTTGTTTTGGCATCGTTCTTCCTCGAATTGTCAAGTTGTAGTCTTATATCGATTCTAATATTTAAAAATTGTCGGAGTTCGATTTAGCAGTGGAAATCAGGAAAGTGGTACTAAACAATTGATATTAACGTTTAAATTAGAGTTTAATATTGATCGTTTCATATAGCACAGGTTGTTTGCTATCGGGCCAGTAGGGTATTTGTACTGGACATTTAATGGGCTTGGAAGTATGTGGTCCAAGCCCAATGTAGTCATAATTTAAATGGGCTCTCCATCATAACTCATCACTCTATTGGACTTAGGCCGGACTACCCAAATCAACCCAAACTAGATTACCCGGACCGTGAAATAGCCCACCCATATGTCATCAAAATTGATAATAAAAATAAATCTAAATAAACAGTAGCCTCTACTATTCTTGTTCGAGTCAATTGTTTCAATAATCTCCCAACTTATATCATGGTTACGGACTGCTCACTAAACTTTAAAGTACTTCACAGTGCTCACTAAACTTTGTCCGTCTTCGTCCACCACTCTCAAAAATTCGTTACCTTATTCGTTGATGTGGCTAACGGAAATCTGACGTGGTAAGTAACGACCGTTTAAAAAATGGCAACTCAGCCTAACCATTGTTTCATTACTCATCCAACTTACACTTTGTCACAATTTACTCATCGAACTTCAAAATGCTTCCCAATTGTCACTCATTTTTGAAATGTTGCACTCTATTCATCATCCGCTATATTTTGTTCCATTCATTCCTAATGTTCGCACAAAAATTCCACGGGTAAGTTACAAATGTTAAAAAAATTGCAACTCAACAAAAGTAATTCACTAAAATCACCATATATGAAACGTGACTTCCACGACAAAAAATAGGTTTCAATCTGAAACTGAAACTCTGAAGCATAACTTGTTAGGGGACGCTTTATTAGATTTTAAAGAAGTTTATGACGTATGGAAATCGCGCTTCACATATGGTAAATGTTTCCTCAAACAAATTATGCTTCACAGTTATTGAAAGTTCTTTTTTGTACAACAAACGTTCGAATTAGAAAAATAATATTTTTAAAAGAATCATTGTGAACGCTTTATTGGATTTTAAAGAAGTTGATGAGGCTGTTGAAGTCACTCTTCATTTATGGTGATTTTGGTGAGTTAATTTTGTAGAATTGCAATTTTTTTAAAAAAATATTTGTAAATTATCACGTGCGAACATAATGAATGAAGGGAACAAAATATAGACTATAGTGGATGATGAATGAAGTGTAATATTTCAAAGATGAGTGATCATTAGGAAGCATTTTGAAGTTCGATGAGTAAATTGTGACAAAGTGTAAGTTGGATGAGTAATAAAACAATGGTTTGGCCGAGTTGTCATTTTTTTAACAACCGTTACTTGTCATGTCAGATTTTCATTAGCCACATCAACGAATAGGGTAACGAATTTTTGAGAGTGATGGCGAAGTACAAATGGATAAAGTTGAGTGAGCACTATAAAACACTTTAAAATTTAGTGTGCAATTCGTGAACAATTCGTGAAGATGGGTAAATTACATAAACAATTGACCCATTCTCGTTCCTAACGAAGCCTTTCATAAAACTCAGCCACTCACTCCAACTTCAAAACGTAACCGCATCCTCCATTGCTACTTTCTCCACCTCTCCCAGTACATATACAGTGAGAGGGTGAGGGTTTTGCTGAAGCAATGGAGATGGCTATTGGGTTACACTCACACACTCGTGTTCTCCCCTCTACTTTCTCCATATCAACAAAAAATATTGGAGCGAAAAAGAGAAACTTTGTTAATAATTTTTCTTTTTCTGGGCTTAAAAGAGAAACTTTCGGGTGCAACTTATCTTTGGTTAAGAAATCGAGTTTTAATGTTAGTTCGAGAATCCCATTTCGTAATTCTGTCAGATGCTCAGTTTCTCAAGCCACGGACACCACCCCAGGTTACAAATACTTTGTAAATGACTGCGTGAACATATAGTTATTTTGTTTTTATTTAATATGATTTTATGTTGTTTCTAGCTTCAAGAAATTATGGGTCTTTTCTTGATGTACAAGGTTTTTGTGTTAATTATGCTACATAATTTGTACTTCTTGTGACTTCATTTGATTGGAAAATTCATTTACACCTATTTTCTGCCTTTTCTCTGTGTCTTGGTGGGGTGTGTGTGTGTGTATGAATTTGTAATCATGCTGTTAATATCATAGTTTAGGCGAGTTATGCTATGACCAATTCAATTTTACAGCAGCCACAGTAAAAAAAAAAAAAAAAAATCACGTTTTTATACAAACCCAAGTTCCCTTTTACTAATGAATTAGAGTATGTTTGCTAAGCTTTAAAAGTTTACTTGTAAGTAAATAATAAGTTTTAATGTTAAAGTCTGAAATTAGAACATGTGTGGTCATTCCAAAAAATAAGTCAAATTCACTTTTTAAGCTACTTATTTTCCAAAAATATGATCCACTTTTAAAAATTAACAATATTTACTCAAAAGTAAGAAAATAGTAACTTAATTAAATAAAATTTACCCTTTTTAAGCTTAGCCAAACCTGCTTTTAATTTGTTGTTCTAGATATAACCTGTTACATCTTCCATGGTGTATGATGATGCCAGATGAGCATTTTTTAGTTTGAGAGGTAGGTGACATGTGCATTTTGATTTTCTGTGATGTTGATGGCAATGCGGGATCTTTAAGTCTATCATTTGTAAATCTTATAATTGGTATTTTCCATTTTTCTTTTCTTGGCGAAGTGTGAACATATATTCTCTCTTAAACTTGTGTCCTAGATCATAGTATAAAAGAATTCAAGTCACTTTGTTTCATACATGTACTTGGGATTCTGATTTTCTGTTGTTTAACTCTGCCTCAGAGAAAAAGGGCCAATTAATGAGGAGAAATGACATACGTAATATAGCAATTGTCGCTCATGTAGATCACGGGAAGACTACACTGGTGGATTCAATGTTGAAACAAGCAAAAGTAGGTATTTTGGAAATCCTAGCTATTTTGATTTCCTTTTCGAAATAAGTTTCTAACAGGAAAACAAAGGTGGCACGTGCTTTAAGATGAGACCATTTTTGAGAATCATTCAATTGCAGTCATTTCGTGGATTTCTGTCGATGATATAGTAAGTTTGGACAAAAAGGAATTAATTAGATAAGTAGTAATCAATGGTTTCTTGACAAATTTTTTGCTTTGCGTGATCAGTTATTTCCTGACACTTTTTTTGGTTCAATCACCTCATCCGAGTTTAGGAAGTAAATTGTCCTTCCTCTAAATATTTTTGTTCAGATGTTGTGTAATGCAAATAGTGCAATAGTATGCTGGCGTACTGATGATCTAAAGAAAATTATTAGAAAAGGAGGAGTCGGGGACAGATTATAAATACTTCTTCAATCAAAATGCTTTATGAGAGTTACTCTCTGCCGTCCATCACTATAATACTCCCACTTTCTGGACTTTACTTTTGTACCCATTATAACGGTCACTTATCTGTGCAATATTGTTTTGGCAAAATAGGTTGGTAGGAAAGAGTGGGGTCTTCAATGAATCTTAAAATGTCCTTATTTCCTTATCCAGTTTGCGTTACTCCTGCTTTCCTGGCTAACTACTAAGCTTTCCAGGTTCGCTACTCAAGTTGAACTCGTGTTTTCCTACAAAGTCTTTCTTAATTGGCCCTTACTTTTGTTCTGTAAAGAAAAGTTTTATTCTGTGTAAATTGACAATGTCTTTTCCTCTAAAAATCATTGTGGCCTCTGATAATGTATGAAACGTTATTTTGCCAAGTGTTCATTATTCGTCTGGTTGAAGTGACGAAGCTAATTTCTATGATAATTTTCTGTGCAGGTGTTCCGTGATAACCAATTTGTACAAGAGAGGATAATGGATTCAAATGATCTGGAGCGTGAAAGGGGAATAACAATACTTAGCAAAAATACATCAATTACTTATAATGATACAAAAATTAACATCATTGATACTCCAGGCCATTCTGACTTTGGAGGTGAAGTGGAACGAATTCTCAATATGGTGGAAGGAGTTCTTTTAGTGGTACTTTCTCTCCTAGCTCTCTTAAGCTGAAGTTACATTTCCAGTTTTTGCATGATCTCAAACATTTGATCACTGTCTTTTGATTCAGCTTTTCGTTCAATATGAATGCTGAGCATTTCAGAAAAAAACGAAAGGATAATTTTATGTAAATATTTCTAGTGTACTTAGTTACCAACTCTTTCATGGCTCGGTTACCTCAATGAAGTAGGTTTGGACCAAAAGCCAACCACTTTATGTCTCTCGGGTCACGAAAAATGCTTCCACGAGATGATCTCCCTTTGAATTTATATTGTGTGCCCGAACTAGCTCTTTCACTTCTCTCTCTTTATGGCTGCAAAAGAACCAATCTGAACTGAAGTATTAGACAAACTGAAATGAGTGCCTTCTTATTAGACAAACTCAAATGGGTGCATTCTCTTTTGTTAATAGTTCGCAAATAATGAGCTTGTTAACGAACAACTTCTAATTGTTAATGAAATAAAATATTTTTGAGAATAATAATGTCTCGTACAATTCCATTCACATGTTGCCACATAAATAGTTAATTTGAAGAGAAAAAAGAGTTGTGCAGCGGACCCTAAATTTATTAGATAATGCTTAATTTGCTGTTGACGTTACAAGAAAATAGTTAGAAGAAAAATATGATAATTTTGGGGAAAAAAGTTTGTGAAATTTTGGAAACTATTTTATTTTCATATTTTTATCTCTAAAACATGTTTAAAATTTGGGACGATTGTTATGTTCATGAATACATAATGGAAGAACGCCAAAAACATTCCTGCTTAGTTGTTTACTAAGGAGCCAACAGAAAACAAACATGAATGAACCTTAAACATGGCAAGCGATTATCTGTTCATTAAAGGCTAAGTTCATTGCACCCCTGTTTCTCATCTTCACCATTATTGGAGTCCGGCATAATTTCTTAAACTTTGTGGTGTGGGAGTTGGGATGTAATGATTTTCCGTGTTGAACTGTTTAGGTTGTCTACATGTGTAGATCCTAAGCATTATATTATCAATTTTTTCAACTGATTCAAATTGAATTTTTTGCTGGGTTCTTTCCCTTTTTGTTGGGCTTCATTTCTTATTTCTCAAATTTTTAGCCATCAGTGTCTTGGTAGTGTCTTTCTCGATTCTTCTATTGTTTTTGTTTCTTTATTCTTGTTATATTTTCCTGCTGTAATCTGAGAAGCCTTGTCTCCTTTAACAGGATCTCATTGCTGACAATTTAATTCGGCTCTTATATGTAGGTAGATTCTGTCGAGGGTCCAATGCCGCAGACAAGATTTGTTTTGAAGAAGGCTCTTGAATTTGGCCATGCTGTAGTTGTTGTTGTTAATAAAATTGATAGATCATCTGCTCGTCCAGAATTTGTTGTTAATTCCACCTTTGAACTGTTCATTGAACTGAATGCATCAGATGAACAGGTATTTATTCCACGTCTTGACAGAGAACACTCCTAGTTTGAATTTAGAGATTGATTAAACCTATCTGTAGCTCTCAACTTTGATACTGGCCTGATCACATGCTTGTATACATGCATTCTTATTTATTATACCGTCTCCTTGTGGGATGTGTACTGTGTTTCTAATTAAATATTCATTTCCTAAACTTGTATTTGAGCCATGAACTCAAGTAATGGGCTCTAATTTGAGTGCAGTGAACTCTTTTTTTAAATCGTAATTCTCTTAACAGGAAGAGTAAATTGAAAAATTATCACTATGAAATATTTCATTATAGACTATAGTTGTTGAACATTAGTTGATCAGATATTTCTGTATTCCAATACTCGAGAGATTGTAATATAGAGTTTAATCTCCAGTTGGTTTTGTTCTCTTTGCAGTGTGATTTCCAAGTAATATATGCAAGTGGTATCAAGGGAAAGGCCGGACTTTCACCTGAAAATTTGGCAGATGATCTTGGACCTCTTTTTGAGTCCATTATTAGATGCATACCTGGACCCCGTATTGAGAAAGATGGTGCACTTCAAATGCTTGTCAGTGACTGTTCATTTTCTCAGTGTTTTACTCCTTTTTTCTCCAATTCACTCATTACTGTTGGTTTGATCTTCTTTGGATGTGCCGTGTGCTCTTTTATCATGTTTAAACTTATTTTAGGCTACAAATATCGAGTATGATGAACATAAAGGGCGCATAGCTATTGGACGTTTACATGCTGGGGCATTGCGCAAAGGAATGGATGTGAAGGTAGGTTTACTGCACCAGTGAGAAGCTTCTTAAATTAGTAAATCCGTATCTGGTCCTTGAAGGATGGGGTTATTTCGATAAAACTCCTTGTCAGAGACACTTGTTCAGAAGTCATCAATCTATTTTCTCAACAAAGATATGATAAATAGAGTTTGATGTTCTGTATATCTGTTCTATATGTTTAGATATGTACCTCTGAAGATGAATGCAGATTTGCCAGAGTAAGTGAACTTTTTGTGTACGAGAAATTCTTTAGAGTTCCAGCAGAGACAGTGGAAGCAGGTGATATATGTGCTGTTTGCGGTATTGATGATATTCAGGTAGATTAAAATTAGTCCCACGTGGGTGTTGTTCCCAGTGCTTGTATTTACTTGTGATTTAGGGTTTATTTTGTACTTACATGCTTATCTTGTTTAACTTGTGAAATTTCTTTCATCAATCCAGATTGGGGAAACCATTGCAGACAAAACTTCTGGGAAACCATTACCCTCAATTAAGGTGGAAGAACCTACTGTTAGGATGTCTTTCTCAATAAACACTTCACCTTTTGTTGGCCGTGAGGTATGCTTTTTTCATAAGGCGTTTAAATCTCAATTCAAATTCTAATTTTCGCTTGTACAAGATTCTTGCACCTCTAAATTCTAGTTTTAGTCTCATAGACTAGATATTAACTTTTAATTATGTAAGAGCGACAAATTTCATTTAAAACTGCTACATTGTGGTTCACAGGCTGCTACCACTCTCGAAAATGGGAACTAGAGAGTTTTATTGCTTAGGTTTCTGGGTTCATCCTTAAAATATACCACTCGATATTTAAACATTTTTTTGGCTGCCTCAAATATCCTTAGAATCCTCACCACAGTTTTCATTTTTTTCGTAAGACTGTCTCCAACCCATTTCACCAAAATGGTGCAGCTTTTAGACCATATTTTTTAGTCGTCTCCAATCCATTACACCAAATATTACCAAAAACATATTCCACTTTCTTTCCTTATTTTTTAATTTTATACAACTAATTTATTTAAAAAATTATTTAATACATATTCTATTTCTACTAAAATTACTAAAAAAAATTACATTTAATTAACTAAAATATTGTATTTACATTAAATTTTTTAAAAAAACATTACACTTAGCTTGTGTTTGAATCTCATTTTTATGATAATAGAAATTTTGGAATAGTGATTGATGTGAGAATGTGTGGTGGAAAAGTGATGAAATTTTTTAGATTTGTGTGTAATATTATTTTATTTGGAGAATGTGTGGTTGAAATGAAGAAAGAGAAAAAATGAGAATGACACTGAGAAAAAAAATGGGTGTCAATTCTCATTTTTTTTCTTTCTTAATTTCAACCACACATTCTCCAAATAAAATAATATTACACACAAATCTAAAACTTTTCATTACTTTTTAACCACACATTCTTTCATCAATCACTATTCCAAAATTCATTTTTTCTCCAAAATGGGTAACACAAGCTTAATATCACAATTAAAAAAATATTACATTTATTACATATAATATAAAAATTTTCATAAAACAAACATAAAGTCCAACTAATCATTTTATTCTTGGTATTATAGTCATCCCACAAATGAACAATTAATGCATTTCGAAGTGCTATGTGAGCCTCTTTTCAATATTTATGCTGTTGTAGTGCTAATTTTGTTTTATTAATTGTAGCAACTTTTGAATTTTAATGAGTAGTTTTATTATAATGTATTAAGTAATTATTATTTATTACTTGATTACAATTTATTATAAATGTTAACAAAAAAATAATCCAATTAAAACAAATATAAATAAAATTTATCATTAAGTAATAAAAGGATACAATAGGAGTTAAAATTTGTTGTAGTGTAAAATGAATGACAAAATGGGAAATAACTAAAACTGCATACATTACACCCAATGAACAATTTGATGCAACACTGTTTATTACTCTATTTTGGTGTGAAAAATTTGAAGTCCGGTTGGAGCATCATTTTCACACCAAATTGGCAGTTTATGCCATTTTGAAGTTGGGTTGGAGATGCTTTAAGAAATTCAGGCCCATTTTCTTAAATTTTCAAGAAAAAACTCAACTCTCATAAAGAAAAGTTTGTTGATTGAATACTCGAAACACATTGCTTGTGTTCTTGACGACAAACTGTTTTTTTCTAGAAAAATTGTACATATTTACCGTATAATACAAAGAATAAATGATAAACTATAGACGCCAAATTATTGTCTTTTGTTGGTGTAGGACTGTGACCGTAGGAAAAAAATTGGTTGCATATATATTGGGACCAATTGCCTAAAACTTTCCGATGTATGCACGCATACCACCAAAGTACTTTTATCGAAATTAATTTTCATCTTTTATCAATTTTTTCTGGGTCCAACAGTAGGAGTTGTTATAGAATCGTTACATGTCAAGAATCATCTGTTTGCTGCCAACAAATCATATTTTGGGTTGTAATCCACCTCTAAGAGAGGAAGAATTTCTTTTATTGTTTTCAGGGGAAGTATGTTACTGGTAGAAATTTACGAGATAGGTTGTACCGTGAGCTTGAGCGGAATTTGGCCATGAAAGTCGAAGATGGTGAAACTTCAGATACATTCATTGTTAGCGGGCGTGGTACTCTACATATCACAATATTAATAGAGAACATGTAAGAGGCCTATATTTTGACCCTTGTTTACCGTCTTTACACATGCTTATATTACTAAATGTTTCCAGGCGGAGGGAAGGATATGAGTTCATGGTGGGACCACCCAAAGTTATCAATAAAAAGGTTGGCGACAAGTTGCTGGAACCATATGAGGTGATGGGCTAAGTTTTTTGTTTTTATCTCTTTCAGATGTTTGTTAATGTATATTTTATCTTATCTTTTACATGTCTTACATAAATTTGCCACTTGATAATAGCGCCCTTCAAGACCTAAGAGTTATGTTTAGATATGGACATGTTACTGTGCACACTAGTGCTGTGTAATACAATATAGCATTAATGGAGGGAGAAAAGGAAAGATATGAAATAGAGAGCAGAAGGATGTATATAATTGAAAATATTTAAAATTTCAATTATTTTACGATTTCGTTTTTACTTTATTCGATATTTTGAAAGACGCTGTGACAGTCAATTTGGCAATAGACCAGGCTAGAGCATTTTGACAATCTATCGTGGGCTTTCTTTGTCATTAATTACCTCTATTTAACCTACCATCTGCACACGTGATCACACTTGCTGCAGAAAATACTCGAGTCTGTGTATGAAGTCATGTTTTGATAACTGGCATATGCATTAGTAATTTTTTGAATAAACAGATATAAGCAGTTAAAGTGTGTGATACACTATCATCAATACAAGCTATAAAAGAAGGAGATGAAATTTAAATGCACTGAATGATTCACGGATTTTCATGGCCATGTTATTTCTTCTAAAAGGTAAAACTTATTATGGTTGTTTCTGCAGATTGCTACTGTTGAGGTACCTGAAGAATACATGGGGCCTGTTGTAGAACTTCTCGGGAGAAGGCGAGGACAAATGTTTGACATGCAAGGTCTTGGGTATGTAAATTATTTGCAAAAATCTTGTTGACAATAACTTCCAACAGAAAAATCTTGCTTTACTGGAATGATAGCTAACAAAAAGAACAATCTTGGCTAGATTGTACCTATATTGCTTTATTTTTTGGTCTACATTTATGTAGTTATGCTGGCCTCCCTTGTGATTTTTACTAGTTTATTCCTCAAACTTCCCTTTGGATGCTCTTTAATTTTGATACTAACAGAAAGTGAATGTGTGTGTATATACTGTGTATACGTATGTATGTACTTAGAATGGTCTTGTTTTTCTGCTCATCCTTTTTCTTGCATTACCAGAATTTGAGGTGATAAATTTTCTTTTTCATTGTTTTGCCTTTGCCATCTTGAATGGTAGCCTAAAAACTTACCCCTGTTTATCTATTAGGTCGGAAGGAACAACTCTGGTGAAATATAAGATTCCGACCCGGGGCCTCCTTGGTTTGAGAAATTCCATTCTTACGGCATCTCGAGGCACAGCAGTTCTTAACACGATATTTGACGAATATGGACCATGGGCTGGTGATATAAGCACCCGTGACCTGGGTTCGCTGGTACTATCTAACCCAAAACAAACGAGTTTCATTGAGATTCTGATGACATTTTCAGATGGTCTAATGTGTATAAATTTTTAAAGGTTGCTTTTGAGGATGGAACGACATCATCTTACGCGCTCTCAAGTTCACAAGAAAGAGGACAGCTGTTCATTGGCCCTGGAGTCCATGTTTATAAAGGACAAATAGTAGGAATTCATCAGCGCCCCGGTGACTTGTCCCTCAACGTCTGCAAGAAAAAAGCTGCTACAAATATCCGTTCCAATAAAGATCAAACAGGTGAGAAATAGCCTAATTACATTGTTGAAGATTTTTTGATTTTGCTTACATTATTCACCAGAGTACCATGAATGATGAACGAACCCGGTAAAAGGGCGGGGAAATGATGTTTCTTATGAATAGTAACGTTTCGTTGATGCTCGAGAAGAAATAATTGGCTATGCTTGCTTTACGTCCTATCAACATCGATATTGCAGAGAAACTAAGCCCTTGTTTCACAACCGTTCTTTCTCATGCTTTTTTTCTCATACTTATTTTCAACCACACTATCTCACAATAAAATATTTTTCACATTAATTTTTCCTTGCATTTTAACCATACATTCTCCCAAAATTTACTATTCAAAAACACATTCTTTCCAAAAAAGATTCTGTGAAACAAGGGCTAAAATTCTTATAGCGGCCGAATACTCGTGCTTTTGGACTCTGTTTTAATAAGAATTTTTTCTCTTGATTGTTGATTAATTTCTTTATTGGCACGTGTAGTGGTTCTTGATACCCCACTGGATTACAGTCTGGACGACTGCATAGAATACATTCAAGAAGATGAGCTGGTTGAAATTACTCCCCAAAGTATTCGAATGTCTAAAAACCCGAAGATGGCAAAGAAGGCACGGTGAAAGTTACTTCCAGACGAGCCTCGAGGATTCTCTGGCTTCTCGTTGTTGAAAAACTCGCATTTGAATAGCAATGGCGGGTAATGCAACTATAAACACGGCACATCTTGCTCCATTAATACTAAAATGTTTTGGCATCCTCCATTCTGAAGGCCTGCAACTTATGATTTTTTAAGAGAAATTCGAAGATTTTCATACTTCAGGCGATAATGAGTTTGTCAATACTAATTTACAGGATATTATAGTTACATAGTAACAACAAACATGTATGACTCGAGGGGGGATCTCTCTCCTATGCAATTTATTACTTAGGTAAATAAAAATGTTCCTAGAAATTCATGTTCCTGTTTATTACAACCTTAAAGGGCTACAATTATATAACAAATCAATATCCAATTCATTTTGACAAATATATCCTTTATAATATTTTTATTTGGGTCAGGCTATATGTATACAATTCAGTACATAAATTTTAACAGCATCTTTATCAATCAATCTCTAAAGGGTTATGCTACATATACCGAATCTTTTACACCCCTCACATTAGGAGGTGGGGACTACAAACCGAAATTTTTAAATACACATGAGGCTTGCGTGCATTGTGAGAGGGGGGACACCATTCTGTACCTCCATTCTGGCAAAGAGGAATAATCCATGTCTAAATGGTTGACACACAGGAGGTGTCAACAAAGGTGTATACATTTGGGCGTACAATAGCTTTATTCTTTTTTTGTTAACAGTCAAAAGTCGAACTAGTACTAAAAAAATTAATATAACAAAACTATATCCAATTCGTTTTGACAAATATATCCTTCATAATATATTTTGAACAGTCAGAAGTCGAACTAGTAGTCAAAAAATTAATTAAATAATATAATTTTTTTTTGTTTTAAAAAAAAAAAAATACTGAACCAGTAAACTGATTTTGATTAGAATAATATACGATCTTGAAGACTGAATTGGTCTATTTATGGACAAACTTGAAATATAAAATTTGATAGTTTATATCATAGAAA
This sequence comes from Fraxinus americana, assembly GCA_035079005.1. Lineage (NCBI taxonomy): Eukaryota > Viridiplantae > Streptophyta > Magnoliopsida > Lamiales > Oleaceae > Fraxinus > Fraxinus americana. The sequence goes on along the minus strand of CM068715.1, from coordinate 36,611,424 downwards.
ATTACAAAATTAATCACATTTTAAATGATAGAAATTAGTATCGAATCATTAAATTGTCATTAATTCTTCTTTAATTTTTTTAAAAATAAATTTATCCTTTGTGCCTTAAATTAGGAATATTAATTGATTAGTTGGCAAAGTTGGCGCAGTCCTAAGGGGTCGGAGTCGAACCCGCACGTGGCTACTTATTATTAAAATAGAGCTCAACTGAGTCAAAGAGTTGACTATTCAAAAGAGTAAATTGATGGTTATTTCGTAATAAGAAATAAACTGTGGCGGCCCTGTGCAGTAGACTATCTTATGTGGCCGGTTTCCAGAAGGTCGCCAAAGTAGACGATGATAACGAAAATATTTTGTTAGTTAGAAGGAGAAACTAGTAGGAAACTATGGTGGTAGGAAAGTTATATGAAATTTCCCTACCCTTGTGTTCTTAAATCAATAAGCTCCTCCCACATTTTCCAACATTTAGAGATTTTCGTTCTCACCATTTTTTTTTTTTTTTTTCAAATTTCATACTATAACCTCTTCATCTTGTTTGTTCCCTTGAAAAAATTGATAGTTTTCTTGGTATCTCCATCACTAATCCCTTTCATCTGAAAACCTGGATTTCAGTTGAATTTTGTGAGATCTGAGATTACCAAGGTGGGTTCTGAAGCTTTTTAATTATTGAAGATAGCCAGTTTTTTATTTCTTTATTTTTGTATTGTTTCATCAGAAAGATTTGATTTTTATTGTGTTTAACTATTGTTTATACTTTAAGAAGACTCCCAATTGGCTCAAAGATTCAAAGAGGGAAAAAGCCTGAGTTTTTGGTTGATTTTGGTCTGTTTTCTGCTCAAATTTAGACCCTAAGAGGTTGAGTTTTTGAAGGTTTGATCGATGGGAAATTGTTGTGCAACACCAAAAACGTCTGATGAGAAGCCTAACCCCTTTTCAGTTCATGGTGGTAATCTCACTATACCAGATGGTGGATTCAAATTCTATATATTGAACAATCCAACAGGCCATGACATTGAGGAGTTTTATGAGTTGGGGCGCGAGCTTGGGCGAGGTGAATTTGGCGTTACATATTTATGCATTGATAAATCTAGTGGTGAGGAGTTCGCTTGTAAATCGATATCGAAGAATAAACTGAGGACTAGTGTGGATATTGAGGATGTTAGGAGAGAGGTTGAGATTATGAAGCATCTGCCTAAGCATCCTAATATTGTTAGCATAAAGGATACTTATGAGGATGATAATGCAGTTCATATAGTGATGGAGTTGTGTGAGGGGGGTGAATTGTTTGATCGGATTGTATCCCAGGGACATTATACTGAGAGGGCTGCTGCTGCTGTTACTCGCACGATTGTTGAAGTTATTCAGGTTAGGATTCAATATCTAGAGTTTTGATGTTGCTTGTGTTGTTTGAAGTGTCTTATATATTTGAACTTGTAGGCTCTTAGTTGCTGTGATTTTTGCCATTAGTTGCTGCAATAGTAGTAGAATTTCATTCAGGTTGATGCTTGATTTCTGCTATTGAAGTATTGGAATTTAGTCGAGAGCATTAATCGTGTGGATAAGCTTAAATGCTTAAATGTACATTTTCACAGCGAAAATAAGTAAATTATTATTGATCTATAAAAACTACTTATTTGAAAACTTACTTTTTACTTATAACTAAACTTGTGAGAACATTTTGAAGCTTAGCCAACATAGTCGTTTAATGCGATGACAGAGTCCTCGTAGAAATTGTATTGTGTCAAACTTAGAGATTCTGATTTACTTCTATATTTTGTTAATGATTTTAATCGGCCCTGAGCAACCATCTCTTGGTCCGTTATGGAAGTTACAATTGTCTACCTGAATATAATTCTCATGCTAAGTACATGCAATTTTGTTCTATTCTAATATTTGCATTTTTTGAGGCGAATATCAAGTGCTGTCTTTTGCTTTCTATACTCTCTGGTATTTAGGAACATTTATTTACATCACTCTATTTTCATTCTGATCGAGCGATTATAAGCAACCTGACCAGCCACAAATTTTCGGATGAGGTTCCTTTCAAAGAAATCATTTTTAAAGTGTGGTTCAATGTGTGAATTAATTATCTCCTTTCACTCTGTAGATGTGCCACAAGCATGGAGTCATGCATCGTGATCTTAAACCTGAAAATTTCTTGTATGCAAATAAGAAGGAAACAGCGCACTTGAAGGCCATTGATTTTGGGCTTTCAGTATTCTTTAAGCCTGGTAATGCATTCTGATATTTATTGGTCTAATACAGACGGATGAATAGTTAATTGGCCAATATCAATTGTCGCTCCTTTCAGCTAATCCAATTGTACTTTTATAGGCCAGAAGTTTGATGAGATTGTGGGAAGTCCTTATTATATGGCTCCCGAGGTGTTCAAAAGATACTACGGTCCAGAAGTGGATGTTTGGAGTGCTGGTGTAATTCTCTACATCTTATTGTGTGGTGTTCCACCTTTTTGGGCAGGTCTGTTATTTTTTCCTTACTTTAAATATTATTTTAGAACTTATTTTCTTTGAAGTGAACACGCTAATTTTATGGAGAAGGGTAGAGTTTTAAGATCCTATAAGGATAAAAAGGCACACTTGTTGCAGTAGTAGACAAATTTACTATTTTTTTTGTTTTATTATTTGAATATTGCACTGGCGGAGAGTCTAGAGGAGTGGTTGACTCTGAATTTGGGATTTCTGATAGGTTTGGGGGTGGAATTGTTCGCAACCCATTTTAAAACAAAACGAATAGAAAGCATGGAAATGTTTAGCTTAAATCGTTGTATCATTCTATTTCAATGACAATGGTCCGTCGGTTATAGAGAGGACTGCGTGCATCTCTGACTTCAGTATCTTACAGAACAAAAAGGGAGATTTTGTTCTTCTACTGCCAACAATTTTGAATTCAGGTCGAGTGTAAATCTGATAATATTAGAGCACACCTAGAAGTAATTGGTACTAAGATCATCAGAGGAACAATACCTAAACAAGGGACTCGAAATTATTGAAGATAAAATTTTGTTCCTAACTTGGTGTTTGGAAGTGCATAGTGCAGTTATTTATTTCTTACTCTTGACATTTAATTTTCCTTCTGATTTGCAGAAACCGAACAAGGAGTTGCCCAAGCAATAATTCGATCAGTTGTAGAATTTAAAAGAGATCCTTGGCCTAAGGTTTCTGCTAATGCAAAAGACCTTGTAAAGAAGATGCTCAACCCTGACCCCAAGCAGCGGCTTACAGCACAAGAAGTATTAGGTAATGTACCTTCTTTGGAGCAACGATATTGTGGATTTATCCTTTTTATTTTCTAGTGAAATGCTTCATCACTTGTTTTAAATTCATTAAATGAAAGGGTTAAATAAACCGAGTTTTAAACAAAATTTCATATTAATCCTTGACACTCATTTTGTTTTTAGTTGATGACTAAATTAAAACTTTGTTACCACTCCATGTATCAGCTAATTTGACTTGTTGATTACAAAATATAAATTGTTGAACACATCCCCTTTCGAACAACTTATGCTTTCTTATGAATTTCTTACGCTTGGTATCAGAGCATGCAATACTCTTTTGAGTTCAAATCTTGCCACCTTGTATGAAAATTGTGCACGCGTTCGACACACCTTTGTTAAAAAATCTAAAGGGCAATGAGAGGGTGTTTTGAAGAAAAAAATTTAAATTAATAAATGTGTTCCCGTCTTTAGCAACTTAATCTTCTAGATGAGGTAGTTGAATATCACTAGTGAATGGTGATGTAGAAATCCAGTTATTTACCAACTAGACAGCCACATTAGTTTTTTTCATTAGTCAAACTAATAGATATGGACTGAATAATCAAACTATCACAAACTTAGAATTTTGATGACCCCATAGTAGCAAATTTCAAATTCAGTAACTGTCACACCCAAAATTTTCATAAACCTTGAAGTGTTACCAAAATTCAATTTTCTTTGTATCAAAGAATGAACGATAAAATAATAGTCTTTAATAATAAAAAAAAAAAACTAGAATATCCTTAAATTTAAATTAAACATAAAAATTTTATAATATAATCACCAATAAAATAACACGTCTTTGAACGAATAAAATTAACTAATAAATTAAAGGAAAAAAAACTTAAATGTTTATATTTCTTCAATTTCTCTTGGCAGTCTGTATCACCATCTCACCACAGTTCCAATCGACCCGAACTAACCTGTAAAATTTTGTAAGAGTGAGTATTTAAAAATACCCAATAAGGTACGTGCAGTTTTCATACACAATTATATAACAATAAAATAAACACTTCATACCGCTCTTTTCTTATGGAGTATATCGGTGACCAAGCGACATACCCATCTTAGGTCATCTTAAATTCCCGTAGGATCTCATATTTCTTAATAAAGAACTTCAAAATCAAGGTCGATTCAACATTGGATAAAACCCGAAGGTCTATTGGAAATTCATGCATAAATTATTGAATATAAAAGTATAAAGAAACGAACCACTTGCACAAAAGTATCTGACCTTGATTTTGAAAAGTTGAAAAGAATAAAATCTTGCACATAAAAGATCTTTTATTTTTCTATACTTTTTCCTCTCCTTCTCTCTCTCCCGTGGTTCTTTTTTTTTTCTGGGGTGAAATAATGAGAATTCTTGCCGTATTTATAGTTAAAATTCTCAATTGAGATTGTATGCAATTAGAATTGAAAAAAGTGTAATATAAGGAATTTGGATAAGAATGGATTTCAAATAATAGAATTATGATTACTTTTAAACTTTATCAAATCACAAAGAAAGTTATTATTAGTAAAATCAAACTTTATCATTTCACACACATGTTGCCAAGATGAAGAAATTGATTTGGGTTATAAATTATTTAAAATTCAATTTATCCTAGTTTTTTTTCAATTGGGTCTAACTTAATGTGTTCTTATCCAAAATAATTTTTTTCGAGTCGAAGACTTTTAATTAATTACGAAATACAAAAAAAGTCCAATATTGATATACTAAATCTCGCTCTATCTATATCTAATTATTTGACCCAAAAATAATATTGATTTTAAAACCTATTTCATTTTAATCCTAATTTTTTTTCAAAATATTAAAATATAGCATATAAAACAAATAAATATTCTATTCTAAAAATTTAGGGGCATTACATTAACCAACGAGACATGAAATAAATTTTAGTGATCATGAGTACACTCAGAATCAAATATAGAAGCTGTGACAAATATTGCTGTTGGCTTTCAGATCATCCTTGGTTACAGAATGCCAAGAACGCTCCAAATGTGTCTTTGGGTGAAACCGTGAGGGCAAGGCTCAAGCAATTCTCCATGATGAACAAATTGAAGAAAAGAGCTCTAAGGGTAATTCCTCTTGCTTTGCACATTTATACAAGAGCAATTTCTTGATTCCTTTCATTTATGCCTAATGTAGTTCCGAAGCTCATTTGTTGATACCTAAAAGCATCTCATAGCAAGGTATTTGATTACTAAAATTGCTTTTTCAAACAACAGGTGATTGCCGAGCATTTATCGGCGGAGGAAGTGGCAGGCATAAAGGAAGGATTCCAATTGATGGATACCGGCAACAAGGGGAAGATTGACCTTAATGAGTTGAGAGCTGGGTTGCACAAGCTCGGGCATCAGATCCCAGATGCCGATATTCAAGTTCTTATGGAAGTAGTAAGTACTTTAGTTAGAAACTTGTTAGGCTTAAGCATGCTTGGTTATGCATAAACGTTTCTTTATAAGTAAACTTCTAGGAAAATAATTTTCTAAATAAAAAGCATATTTTTGATCGAAGTTGGAATAAGTTACTTATTTTAATAGCCATGTAGGAGTAACTTTAAGAAAGCAACTTATTTTGCATAAACAAGTAAGAAACAGGTAAATTCCAAATATGTTATATACACTTTCCCTTTTTATTTTTTATCTTACCAAACAATCTCCTTTGATTTGACTCATCGGCTCTGCGCGTTCTCTTGAGTGGCATAAGACTGTGTAGTCTTTTGTTAATAAGCACTGTATTATTTGCCAAGTTTGTTGCGACATCCCTTTTAGGTGACTGTTGCATTATTAGCATTTATATCCCGTATCATTCCATGATTGAATCGGAAACTGTTGCGCCTTGTATGATATCAACATCACTGATATCCAAACCCTGTTTTTCTTTTCTGCGCGTGAGTGCAAGATCGAATAGTATATTTGTGTGCAATCAGTACCAATTTCCTTGCATGCCATGTACAATCAAATTTTCAACTTCTGTCCGTTTCTTTGATAACATGAAGTAATCAAATTTTTACAGGGCGATGTAGATAAAGATGGATATCTCGACTATGGAGAGTTCGTTGCCATTTCTGTTCACCTGCGGAAGATGGGGAATGATGACCATCTGCAGAAAGCCTTCGAGTTCTTTGATAAAAACCGAAGTGGGTATATAGAGATTGAAGAGCTGAGGGATGCCTTAGCTGACGAGGTCGAGACTACCAATGAAGAAATTATTAGTGCCATTATTCAAGACGTAGACACTGACAAGGTCAGTTAATCTATCACAGCTGTCAAGTCTTGATTATTTCTCACTCCCCAACCCCAATTTAAAATTAAGGCGAACAGTTTCCAACTGTTGATTAAATTTGTGAATAAATGTGTTCCGACTCTAATAACTTAAGCTTTTAAATTAGGTGATTTGACATGATATTAGAGTAGAGGTAGAGCCTTTGAGTTCAACTCTTTTGTGCTACCTATTTATGAACAATTTAAACTTTTAAATGAGGTAATCCAGCATGATACTAGAATAGGGGTAGAGGCATTGAGTTCAATTCTTGCCATTAGCTATTTATGAAAGTTGTACAGATGTCGAGTTTTGATGGATAATGAATCTGATTTGCACACGAGGAGGCATGTTTGAATACGAAATTTAAAATGTAGATGATTTTCCTCTCTAAAAGCTTGAGTTTTGGATGAGGCTGCTTAGCTTAACACCATTGGCTAAAGATTCCATAATTACCATGCAAGAAAAGGCCTTCTCGAAAAATCCGTCTCTGATATTTCATACTCGATCTCAAAATGTGTATTAATCTTCTTAGGTTACTTGAATTTTGTTCATCTCTGTGCAGGACGGACGTATTAGTTATGAAGAATTTGCTGCAATGATGAAGGCGGGCACGGATTGGAGACAGGTATCAAGACAGTATTCACGAGAACGATATAATAGTCTCAACTTGAGATTGATGAAGGGTGGATCATTACGGTTAAACAACGAGGGTTCATAGCTTAGAGTGGTTGACATATACTTTTTGATATTATGGTTTCGGCTAAAAAATTTCTTCGTTTTTTAATTTTTAATTTTATTTTTATCCTTATTGTTTACTTGATCCTTTTTATAGGGTATAACTAGGTATGAGTCCCCTGTTTTTTTGTATTTCTTAAGTGTAAATGTTCTGCTTCATATTCTTGGATGGTTGCAGAAAAGGTATAGAATGAGAGGTGATTTTTTGTGTAATTATCTTATCAAGACATTTAATTACTTATCTTAAAGCCTTTAACGTCCAAATATTAAGGTTTCCATCACTTTTAATGATTTAGAGATGAGTTTTGGCGTTCATGTGTTCGACTTGCTCGAGATTGCCTCTAACATTATTGAAAAAAACTTCTTTTAAGTAACTAAGAACTTCTGTATTTGTTTATTTTTATACTTATTTAAAAATATGAAGGGCAAACTAGTCTTTTTAAGTTCTCCTAATAGATTTTTAGTTGATCAGGGATTATATATCTAATTAATGGAAAGTTGACAAAAAGATGACTAACCAACTCTCCTCTCTTGCTACTTTAATCCCAGAGGTTGGATTGATTGTATTCTGATCTCCATTGTATTCGTAATCTGTGGCTATTTACTTTATAGTGTGTTTGGTTTTAAGGTGGAGAGAGGGGTGTTTGTGACGCATAACGGAAGTTCTAGGTTTACAAACGTAACCAAACGAGAGAAAATTGTAATTCACAAGAAAAATAGTAGCCTCCAAAATTCAATATGTTTATTCAGAAAACAAGAGCCTTTAAATAGTCTCTGGAAACCCTAATTTAAGTAAAAGATCAAAATAGACATCCACTAAATCAAAGCAACTAAAAGCGGAAAAACAAAAAATAACTCTAAAACTTTGACTTCCTGGTAACACGCCTTAAACTGCGAATTTGAGGCTGGAAACGACGTCAATCGGGATTACTCGGGGTTGGGACGGTATGGAGCGCTGAGAGACGTTTCCGAAAATATATTATAATAGAAAATCTGACATCGATGCAAAAAGTTATGCCCGTTTCTTCGGAACAACTCTTTTAGCCAATTTTCGGTCCAATTCTTCTTCAAACTCTAACGCCAATTGTCCTGCATCAATTTTTGTGTGCGCAAAATTTCTTAATAGATTATAAGGTTGAGGCTAAATCGAGTTAACTATAAAGTAAACAATAATTCAAAATTACGCCTTCAAGCTATATGCAGTTGTCAATCTTTAATTCATCTTGGCATAATCTAAAATTGATTTTGATTTTATCTAGGCTTAATTAAGTGAATCTCACAATGTGTTTAATAGAACTTGCTTTAGTTATTATAATTACTGATTAAAAGTAGAAGCCTTTAATTCACCCCCCAAGCTTCTTAGTAGACGATTTGGGGGGGGGGGGAGGGGGGGGGAACATAATGTGGTGGAACATGGGATTGGCGTAGGGGATTGGAGATGGTGACTGATGCAGCCATTCGACTGATTGGACATCAGCCCATATCACAGGAATTAACCATGGTTCCACATCAAAAAATGCCAGCTTTTTGACAGCTCCATAGACTGGTGTTCTTAGCTTAACACGGATGCTGCACCTCATTCGGATCTTGAGTTCAGTGGTATTGGAACATTTGTTCATAACCATGAAAGTGTAGTGGTTGCAGCTTGTCCGAAAAAATAGTATTTGGGTGTTTTTTCCTCGGGGATGCGGAGGTAATTGCTTTGTGGGAGGGATCTTGCTATGCTCTCAAAATTGGCATGGTAAAATGTGATCCACTTCATCCACGAAGTAATTTCTAGTTATATCTATGCTCCTAATTCTTTGGTTTTGTTAGACGTTAGATCTCTTTCTTGAAGATAAGAGTAGGTTCACTTGTCATTTTATTCCTCAGTGGGGAATAAGGTTGTAACTATATTGGTTGTATTGTGTTGTCGAATGTATCCGTAGTTTGCGGCTAATGCAGTTTTTTGGTGTTAGAGAGAGGTGGGGGGGGGGGGGGTGGGGGGGTGTTAATGGATTAGAAGATTGAGGCTAAATCGAATTAACTATAAAGTAAACAATAGTCCAAAATTATGCCTTCAAGGTAAACGCAGTTGTCAATTTTAAGTTCGTGGCATGATCCAAAATTCATTTAGATTTGATCTTGTCTCATATAAGTGAAACTAAATTTAAAAACTTGAATAAATATCGAAGAGAGAAAAAGAGAAAAAGGGACAAAGGTTAAGAGTTTAATAATGGAAAAAGTTTCTATAAAAGAATAATGCTATCTAGTCCAATTGGACTTGGACTAGTTATGTGGCACTACATGGTAGGTATTATTAAATGTAGTCCAATTGTATCACATTTAGTTGAATTTAATGTCATGTAGTGTCATATAAGCTGACACCAGTTGGATTAAAATGATGTAAAGAATCTACTTGGGATTTCTGCATTTCTTGAACACTCTCCCAAGATCGAATGAGTGGTTCTTGATTATTGTTACCATGGAAATGAAGAAAGCTTAGGCCCTGTTTTGTACACATTATTTTTTTCATTCTCATTCTTCTACTTATTTTCAACCACACATTCTTCAATAAAATAATATTTTCCATTACATCAATAACATTTCCTTCATTTTTAACCACAAATTCTCCATCAATTTACTATTCAATAATACATTCTTTCAAAAGAATGTGTCTCAAACACACTCTTAGAAAGAATTGTCAACTTTTTCTCCTTGCAGTACATCACCCATGAGATGAAACATTCACTACAACAGAAATAGCTTTGTACGGCATTGGTTTATGGTGTACATGTAAAGCATGCCGTAAAAATAGATCTTTTACTGCATGCATTAAATGTGTGCCGTAATAATTTAATTACTTAAAGTATTTACGGTATACATTTTGAACACGCCGTAAAAGCTGAATATTTACGGCATACATATTGGCTTGCAGTAAAAAATGCCCATTTTTTTTACTTCAAATTTCTTTTATTTTCTTCTCTCTTTCTTCTCCCATATTTTCCTTTCTTTTTCTTTTCTTTATTTATTTCTTCTCCATGTTTTCTCTCTTTTTTCTACGCTTCTCTCTTATCCTTTCAGCCAAACCCTTCCCTTCTCCTTCCAGCCGCTCAATCAGCAACCGTTCAATTAGCAATCATTTGTTCAACCAGCCATCTGCCATTTCTGCCCAAACCCTTTTCCGATTCGCATTTTGAAATTTCTTAAAATTTTCTCAAGTCACCTAACCACTATTTGAGTCTTCGATCGCCGTCGCCGTTGCCGCTTTATTCCCTTTCCAAACCCAGGTAATTTAACAATTTCATAAATGCACCCTCGTCAGTACTCCATGTTTATCTCCAACGTTTGAAAGAATTCTGTACTTTATGATCAAAGTAAGGTTTTTGGTTTGAGGAATTGAAAATATGTGCTACTTTTTATGGGTAAATGATTTTGATTGGCCAATAAAGGTCCTGTTTATCATAATAAAGTTGATTGGTTGTGAGTAAATTTAATGAATCATCATTGAACTTCAAAATTGTTATTACTTAGTCACTTTAACGGGTTACCAAATAATCAATCATCTTTACATTTAATTACCCATCCATCACTCATTTAACTCCCATCTCTCCAAACAAACGGAAAATCACACGTGGATAACGGAATTCTGGCAAAAAATCAGCAGAAATTATATCCAAGTCACCAAAAAACAACAAACAAACACCCCTTTATATTATTAACCCAAATCATATCTGAAAGGGGCCGGCCACTGCTTCGACCTGGCAACACCATCTTCCGCCATGAGAGCGCCACTGGTCGCGACCTTGATATGCTAGCAGCAGCTGCCATTTCCGAGTACTAGATGCAATGTGCGGCTGCAGATTCAGTGTTATTTAAGGAGGGATTGCTTTGATTTTATTGATTCTGATTCGTTTGGTGGTGATTCGAGTTTCCTGAGGTGTGCTCTGGGTGTTGTGGAATTGGATGGGATTTTTAAATCTTAAAATCAAAAACCCCAAATCAGAACCCTCGATCCTCTAAACCTGACGAAATGTTCATCTTCTGGAGTGGTGGTGCACGAGCAATTTATAGGGATTGTTGTTCGTATTTGTAGTTGCAGTTGGTTGTAATAGTTGTAACTTGGTGGCTGATAGTTGGGCAGTATTTTGTGTTTCTTGGTGGTGGCTGATAGTTGGGCAAAATTCAGGTTTGCTGTGAAGTTTTATTGAACGAATGAATCATCTTGTAACTTAGTTTGTTTCTTGTTGGTGGCTGATAGTTGAGAAGGCAAGGATGAAAGATTAGAGGAAAGAAAAGGAACATACTTGAGAAGGCAAGGATGAAATAGTAGAGGCTAAGGCCAGGCACCAGGCACTGAATACGGGTTTAATTCCAGGTCATCTAGAAAGTGTGCCATGTATAATTTTTATTTTCCACATGTGATTTTCCGTTTGTTTGGAGAAATGGGAGTTAAATGAGTGATGGATGGGTAATTAAATGTAAAGATGAGTGATTATTTGTTAACCTGTTAAAGATGAGTGACTAAGTAGTAACAATTTTGAAGTTAAATGATGATTGATTAAATTTACTCAGTGGTTGTGGATGAGGTGGAATGGTGGATGGAATCGGCACATTAGTTAAAATTGTTTGATCATTTTTTTTTTTAAAAGAAAGAGAATAATGCCTTAACATTGTCAAACGTGATATTTTTCATGAGATATAATTTGGCAGAATATAACATAGAAATTTTGTGTTATCAAATAACAAACAGTTGGCTCGGCTGAATCTCTGCGATATTTTTTATTTTTGTAGCTATTCCCACTTTTGAGATCTCTGTCCTTCTTGTGTACTCATACAAGTCTCACTTGCTTGCAACTCACTTTAGGAATTGGAACTTAGTTGTTAAGTGACTGAATGTGTGCAAAGAAGTGGGCTTAGCCTAGGTACAAAAAAAACGAACTGGTTAAGCAATATTTAGGTGGTCAAAATGTACTTTACATTTCTATTTAAGCATATTATGTTATGTTCATCTCTACATGAAGCACTTACTTTTGTTCTTTGAAGTGTGACATTGTTGAAGGCAAAACATTTGCACTAGTTTTATTCTGTTAAGTTGTTAGATGGTATACAATCTCGTTTGGTGTTTTCTCAATTTATTTATCTTTCTAATTGCGTGTTCTTTTTTGCTTGAAACTTCTCTTAACATTTCTAATATTTTGAATTGAGGAGCTGTAGAAGGTATATCAATAAAAGTAGGTTGAGCAGTTAGCTTTATTGGCAATTCATTTATGTACTGATGTTAAGGAATTCTTTTGATTGAAACAGAGCGGAAAACTATTTTAAGAGAGATGTGGATGTGGAGGTGAAGGATGCAGAGGCTTTGAACAAATAGGCAAACTTTCTCTGGCAGGTGAAGAAGGATTTTTGGGCTGTTGAGGAAACCTACTTGGAAGCCATTGAATAATGAAGTTTCCACGTGCTGAAACATTTAGTGCAATGGCAAACTTTTTGAGTAGGTTAATAATATTCATAGAATTATTTAGATACACTCAACATTTTATAAACTGTACTCAACATTTTTGTTTGTGGAAACTATGAAAAACATGATTATTTGTTTAATGTATATAATTTTGTTCTTTAATTATTGTAGGTTCGATGATAATCACATCAATAAACAATTTTAAAAAGTAAATTGACTGCTTTAATGTCTGTTTTTACGACATGCATATATAAGCTTTTATGACATGCTTTTCGGCAGTTAATTTAGTTTAGTTCATAAGCATAATTCATATGAAAATTTTACTAGTTTGTGGATTGGTTTAAATTAGGCAACAACTATACATTGATGATGCGATAAACTCTCTATGTTGTGAAATATATTTAATTACAAACACCACTTGTTACATTATAAATTGTACTACAAATGTTGAATGTATTAAAATATATTATGCGGCATATCAAAAACATTGTAAAACATATTTCACGACAAACATTCCATATTATTAAAAATATATTACTACGAGCATGTATTGTCGCAAAATAAAATAGGTAGCAAAAATTACACCTTTAAAAGAATATTCGCAACAAACATTTTTTCTCGTAAAAAAGTTATTGGAATAATCGTTACGACAAACTTTCTGGTCGCTCTTTTATTTTTTCGCCACATATATGTATTGTGACGACAATATGGCTACAAATATCGCGTCGTTATTTTTTTTTGCGTCAAACAAATAGTGTTTCGATTTTGTTAATGCGATGAATGATCGAAAGTTATCGCAGAATACATTATGTGACTCAACATTCGCAATAAACATATTTCTAGTAAAAATTTTATTGGAATATTCGTTGTGATAAACTTACTTGTCGCCGTTTTATTTTTTCGCGACATATATATATTGCGACGATATTATGACTACAAATATTGTGTCGATATTCCGTATTTTTCGCGTCAAACAAATACTGTCGCGATTTTGTTAAAGCGATAAATGGCCGAAAGTCATCGCAGAACGCATTCCGTGACTCATATAGCGCGACAATACCTGCAACAAACATATTGTCGTCGCTAAATTACTTTTGCAACAAAATCTCAATTTTTACAACAACATTTTGTTGACGCTAAATCACAATTTTGTTGTAGTGCTTCTTGTATATCAATTAGAGCTAACTGTTCGATTTTCTTTGTATTGGCCTGATTATTTTTGGTGATTCTTTCTGTTTCTATGCAATATTATTTAGTGATGATCTCAAAAATCTGTTCAGGATGTGAACCTTATTGAGTGGCAAGAGGAACCTGCACAAATTCCCTTGGTAAGATTCCGAACCTATAAAGTTTGATAATTTGCATGTTTTGCTGGTACGTGTAGTTCATATCTTCATTGCTGAATGCCTGAATCCTTAATTTCTATGGTCCTTTCTTTTCTTATACTTGGTCGTCAATTTAGGAATTGTTTTGCTATCGTTAAATATTTTTTAACAAATGCATAGACCATATGCATTATTTTTTACGTAAACATTTGGACACAAAGAAATAGACCATGAATTTTGATGATAGCAAGCTTCTACAAAGTTGTGTTCATTTGATGTTTACCACATTTTTTAGTAATAGGTTTCCGAATAAATATTTTCAACTCTAAGATAATAATATTTTTCATTTACTCGTATCTCTCCATGGCTTATAAATTAATTTACAGTATTGTAGTGTAATAATGAGAGGAAAATTTTGCATTGGAATTGCGTAAAAATCTGTACTCACCGGTCAACTTGAATGAAACTCAACTAAAAATAATAATAATAATAATAAAGAATAAACAATAGCTTGCAATTTTTGGAGACGTTCTTTCTTCTCTAATTTTTCCATGTCATAAAACTAAGAAAATATATCACCTTTTGGGATCCTTAAGTTGGTCAAGAGGCTAGCTGTTAGAAACTGTAGAGTTGACATTTTCAGTGGGAATATAAATTACAGGGTATTATTGTTTTAGTAGTGGATTGGTTTAATCCAGTTTTATCTAAAATGAAATCAAATCAGTCAAAATACTGTTTTAATTGGCTTAATCTACCGCTCAGGTGGTTCTCAAGGGAAAACATCTTTCCGCTAAACTATATATGAAGATGCTGTTGTGAGACATCTGCTCATCTTGGAGGAACAGAATTATTGTGAGTGGAGGTGAAGATACATGGGTTAGCTATATCTCAGATGTCCACATACTTGAGGCAGATACTCATGTGGTGCAAGTTTGAATGCCATGGGGCACGTGTGCCTCCTCAAGGTGGGCGTACACCAATTTCTTTCTGCAAGAACTTATTTGTCTTCGGGGATTTCTGTAGCGATCCGAATTTTAAAATGCAAATTTTATAACTTAAATTATGTCGCTACGACATTTTCGTCAAATTTTAGAATTTATTTTACATCCGTCGAATTGTCTAGCAAAAACATTTAATATAACAATTCAAAAACGATTTTTAATCTTAAAAATTCCATATTTCTTTATCGGGTCGAATTTTACACCCAACATCTATTTTAAAATGGGAAAAATTCACTTTTCCTACTTTATCTTTACCCTATTTCAAAAATAACAAAACAACTTTTACATTTCAAAAATCAGATTTTTTGACCTATATATACACATATTTATAAATATTTATTTATTTATTTAAATATATAAAAAGATATAAATAAATAAATATATATATATATATATATAAATTAACCCACCCCCACCACCACTACCCCAACACGCCGGCGACTGCTCCGATGACCACTCCGGCGACGTCTCCGATTCCGACGACTTCTCCGGCGACCACTCCGATTCCGGCAACTTCTCCGGCGACTGTTTCGATTCCGACGACTATTCCGATGACATCATTTTTTTGTACGGTCACAGTCCTAGTCACAGCCCAGGTCACAAGTCACAGTTCAGGTCACAGCTTAGGTCACAGGTCACAACACGTGATTTTTTGTTTATAATAATTGATAACACAATAAGGCTCACGTCTCACATTTTTATTAATAGTCACAGATTACTTTCAAATGGTCACAGTGTAGGTCACAGTACATATATTGCACATCACTCAAGTCACAATTTTGTTCATAGTCTCATTTTATTTTCAAATGACTCAGATTCTTACCGATAGTCACAAGTTTATTTCAAATGACCACAGCACAGGTCACAACTCGAGTCACAAGTCACAGTCCAGGTCACAACTCAGGTCACAACCCAGGTCACAACTCAGACCTCACCTCACCACACCACCGCCAAAGAAAACTGACGCACCACCACAAATCACAAAAACCACATCAACAAACACCACAGACACCGCACTCACCGCCCCCAACCGTCGTCTCACCAGATCCGCCTCGATTTAGGAGTTGAGACAGGAACCACCAATCGTTTTGGGTTGAATTTGCCACTTTGATTGAATTTTCTTTACTTCAAGCGATCGTTTTTTGATCACTCGGAGAGTGACCACGATGGGTAGTTCACACAGTCGCGAAGGCCTCGAACTTTCCGACTCAGAATATTCTGGCGAGAATGAATCAGAAGAGGAGAGTTCTGAGAATTACGCTGATGCAGAAGAATATACCTCGAAGAGGAGTACTCGAGTCGCACCGAAACCCTAGATGCAATCGATTCTAGGCTTCAATCCTTGAAACTGAAATACCCAGAACACCCATCCTCTTCCACGCCAACTTCCAACGCCAATCTTAAAAATGCCGTGAAGCTTTATCTTCACGTCGGTGGCAACACCCCGATGGCGAAATGGGTAGTTTCGGAGAAGTTGACTTTTTACAAATTTGTCAAAAAAAATGGTGATAATGATGATGGGGACGACGATGACGAAGGATTGAACAGTAGGGAGGGGTTCTGGGTTTTGAAAGTTGGGGAGAAAATCAAGGCTAGGGTTACTACCGATCTGCAGATGAAATTCTTTGGGGATCAGCGGAGGGTAGATTTTGTGCATAGTGGGGTTTGGGCTTTAAAATTTCTGAAAGATGAGGAGTACAGGACTTTTGTGACAAAAGACAGGCGGCGGCAGGAAAGAAATAGGCGAGGGTAGAGAGTGGAAGGTATGAATTTAGGGTTTGTTTTTAAATGAAATTAATTGTGATTAAAATTTATAATTAATATAATTGTAATCTGTATCTATTTAAAAAAGTTCTGATTTTTGAAATTTAAACTATGAAATCTGATTTTGGAAAATGGATCTCCAAAAGTAGGGAAGGATGTAATTTCCACTTTTAAAATTCCTCTTCGTCCAATATTCTTCTTTGGCCCAAGTTTAAGTCCATTAACAACCCCATCAAGTGTCCAAATTCTAAAGCCTAGGCTTGTATGGCTCAATTGTATCAAAAACCTAAAATCCAATCAATTTCATCTCCCGAAAAAAAAAAAAAAAAAAAAACTCTCTCGGCT
Source organism: Fraxinus americana (assembly GCA_035079005.1). Taxonomy (NCBI): domain Eukaryota; kingdom Viridiplantae; phylum Streptophyta; class Magnoliopsida; order Lamiales; family Oleaceae; genus Fraxinus; species Fraxinus americana. Next base: position 36,594,272 of record CM068715.1, on the reverse strand, counting down.
GCAAAATCTCACAGAAAGCTGGCATTCAATTGGTAAATTTTTTCAGTCTTCAACAACTATTTTACTATGATTTCGTCATCATCATCATCTTCTAATTCACAGTCACATGCACCCGTTTCTTCCAATTCCAAGTTGCAATTTTCGAACCAGTAAATCACTCGGCAAAATCGGTGCAGGTAACTTCCTCGAAATAAATTTTCAGTTTCTTTCGAATTATATAATCCATGTTTCTTCTCAACACATATTCTTAAACAAAAAAACAAAAAATTTTCAAGTTCAATGCCGTAAGTCGAGTTTTATAGAACCTGAAACTCCAATTCTTGCCCTCCATATGTTGCTCTTACTATTGGACTTCCTTCTCTGACCTCGATTTTGGCTGAAAATCATCAAAATTGCAAAACCCAAGTTGGACTCATGCTTGAATTTCGAAACCAGACCTCTCAGACGTGAAATTTTGATTTTGGGAGTGGGGGGTTTGTTATAAATATGGGAATTTCATTTTTAAATCCTCAACTTAGACCAAAAGTTTAAGTTAGTCCCCTATTTGATTTTAATTCTTTTACTACCCTTAAAGTTTATGTATTCTTCAAATTAATTATAAAATATTTTCTAATTTCATCATCTTGGCCCTAAACATTCTAATTTTGATTATTAGACCCTAAAGATTTAAAGAATTCTCAAATTAATCATTTCTTTACTTTCAAAAAATTTCAATCAAGTCCCTAAAAGTTTTAAAGCATTAATTATGATTTAGTATCTTAAATTATATTAAATTTTGTTCTTGCCAGACGAGGTCGCGGGAAAAGTTTAAAGCATGGTAACATCACATCGGTTCAATTTCAAGAAAATTTCTAAGACTTTGAGGTGAGATTTATATTTAAGCAATTGTGATTATTTTTGTCCATGTTAATTCTTGATGTGTGATTTTGATTGTGATAAAATGCTTATACATATGAAAAGGTTGTTAGAGACCGTAAATAGGTCCGGGATCGAAAGTGGGTCCTTGAGGTTGTCCCACAGTGCAAAATTGTTATGTGATTATAACATGTTGTTAGGGACCGTAAATAGGTCCGGGATCGAAATTGGGTCCTTGGGGATGTCCCACAGTACATATTTCTACAGTATGTTGTATTGGTATGATATTCATAATTTAATTTCATGTTTAGATTTAACTTGGATTAATTGCTATTTCCCCACTGAGTATAATTCGTTATGCTCACCCCAATATTTTTCCAACCTTTCAGGTTAAAGAGCTAGGCAAGGTAAGGCAATGAGCAGGGCAATCTTGATTAAACGATAGACTATTTAATTTATAAATTTCTGAAACAAGTATTTTAATAGTTGGTTTCCATTTTGTCAATTAAATCTCAGGTTTTAATATTTTAACAAATTTTGACACTTTGCATATTTTATTTGGTATTGACACTTGGATGTGAGCAAATTATTCAAATGACGTTTTCGCATTTATTTCTAATCTAGTGTATATATATATATATATATATATATATATATATATATATATATATATATATATATATTACGGATTTTGGCGTTTATTGAAAATACTTATTTATAGGTTATTTCGACTTAAGTAGCGCGTTGTGTTAATGAAAAATTGGGGCGTTACAATTTCTCCGATGAGAAGAACCTCTATGCATGGGCGGACCCAGGGGGGTCCTGGGGGGGCACGTGCCCCCCAAACTTTCAGATTTTTTTTTTTTTTTTTTTTTTTTTGTAAAATCACGTTTGGTATCGATTGAAATTTTAATTTTAATCTAAATCAAAGTTAACAATTAATTTTAATAACATATTTCATGAAATCCATAACTGTTTAATTTTCATCAAAATTTACTAAAAATTTGATTTTAATCTCCATTAAACAGGGGCAAAATCAAAATAAATTTGAATTTCGAAATATACTAATTTTAAAAATTCTCCTACGATTGTACGCTAATCGAATCTACAAATTGCTTATATCATTTCGAAGTTTATTTCAAGAACTACATTATGGACATATCGAATAGTTCAAACATATATCGAAAATAGTTAAAAATACGTTAAACGTGAGCCTTTAAAAAGACGTCTAACTCTCATTTAAAAAAACTTAATTATTTCATTAACATTTATTATTTTTGCGATACAAATTTTTAAATGTAATTTTCATCATTTAATTAGGAAATTTTCAAAAAAATTCGAAATTTTACATCTAAAAAAGTCATATCCCATGTAAATTTTCGGATGTAAAATTACATGGGGTATGATTTTTTTGGGCGTAAATTTTTGTTGTAAAATTTCTCCCAACTTCTTTACAAGTTCGATTGTGCCCCCCAGTGTAAATGTTCTGCGTCCGCCCCTGCCTCTATGACTGAAATGGCATATGGACCAAAGTGATAGCTTCTGGTAGACTTTCCTCGGCAGGTGAAAGTTTGGATGGCAGGTGGGAATTTTTCCTGTATTTATAGGCAGTTGCAATAAGAATCTTGAAATGCAGGATGAAATGGCAAGAAGAACTAGATGAACGGCAGATGGAGAAGTTACCTTTGAGGAAGCAGCTGATCAAGTTGAAATTCCAATTACAGAACATTGGTGCTTTTGCATATGAGCTGACGGACATGAGAGTTGAACATGATGCCACCATTCACCATCCAATGCCAATTTCAAGTTATATGTCATCAGGCAGACGGAATTTCTATTTTAAATGGACAAACCATTAATCTCCAAGAATACAGTTGACTATAATTCTAATGGGAAAATGGAAACCAAAATTGAATGACAGAACTAAGCACAATGACAATCACAGCACAACTTAAGAAAGCGCCATGCATGCGGAGCATTACAAACGAAGTCATGCAAGCAGATGATACTGGCGACAAGAAATGAGTACCTAAAATCCAGATGGAAGCTGCTTAAGCTGAAATGAAGAATCCAGCACCTGTTGAAACTTCACCGTCTGAAGAGGTTGTTGGAATCTCAGATCCCTCCATGGTACCTGATATTGAAACGGAAAGTCATGGCAGAAATTACGCTTCATTCTCAATGCTGAGATCCTCCCAGAAAACAGTCATGCATAAACTGAGATTCATGACACCGCTTTTTTAAACTAAGGTGGAGAAAGGTGAGAAAACTTATCTTCAGATTAAAATTCTTAAGGCAGCAGCAGGAAGCAAAAGTTTTGCAGACTAAATGACACGTAATTGCATATAGGTTGAATCACAAACAATACAAGACTCTTCCGAATTAATTTGTAAATGTTTATTGGTAGATTGTATAGTCCATCATAAAATCAAGTCTCATGCTGTAATCACAACTTGGGAAAAGTTTATTATCTTCTAGTTAAATACATAATGAGATTTTTTTGTTTCTCTTCACGTTTAACTGTACACATTAACTTCCATATCGTATCAAGAATAACTTTTTTTTTTCTTAATCTTCTTTTTTCTAAAGTAAACACACAGTAGTATCCTGAGATAATTACTCTGTGACCTCTAAATATTGTTCTCTGACAATAACATTTCTTAGTTACTCATAAAGCATTACACATCCTACATGCTTTTACGTATTAAATAAAATTATAAAAATCATAGTTTTAGTTTAGGTTTACTTTTGGTTATTATAGCGTAATACTACAGCTAAATCTCAATTTTCATTTAAGTTGATAAACCAAAACCATGCAAAGCCCTTCTTAAGAAGGTTGGATCTCAGATCAAAGGGTAAAGGTCTCCATGAGTATCGAAGTTTCGACTTTGCTCGACTTAATACTGTTAGATGAGATCGGAGTTTGACCTAGTAGAAGTGCATGTGTTTATTATATATAAAGAAAAGGAGATACACATTAAGTAACCATTAACTTATTATACATAAACGTGTTATATGGTAAGAGTATGGTGCCCACTAAAGTCTCATTAAAATTTGCACATCAAGATAAATTTGGGTTATATGTAGGTGGTATTATCCCCTGAAATGTGGCCCGTTTCTAGTTTACAAATGTCAAGTGATTGTTCAATTTACAAAATATGAATTCTATCCACTAAAACATAGTCAAGTCATCACCACGGTCGCTTACCTTGTACTTTCTCATCTTGTCTATCTCACGTATTTGATCCCATGATTGTACTTAATAAATATGACCTTGAGACTATAATTAGCCATTAACAAATATTTATTTTAATATCAAACTATATTAAGCCTTTATTTGGTTTTACAAAAATAAAAAAATAGTAAATTTTAATAAAAATTGATGAAACATATTGAAAAGTTAATAAAAATTGTGAATCCTATGAAATGTGTGGTTAAATTAATTGTTGATTTCGACTTATATTTTTATTTGTGGCACTTGCCATTTCCTCATGTGGGGAATAAGGTGAGTAAGTAACTTGTCTCTCTAGCTACTTTAATCCCACGGGTTGTAAAAGGATTGGTTGTATATAGTGATTTCCATGATACCGTAGCTTGCGATGATTTACTTTAATACGCAGTTTTTGGTGGTAAAAAGGAAAGAAGGGAGGGGAGGTGCGGGGGGCAGAACTTCTTAATAGATTATAAGATTGGGTCTAAATCAAGTTAACTATAACGTAAAGAGTAACCCAAAATCACACCTTTCAAACTAAACGAAGTTGTCAATCTTTAATTCATCTTGGAATGACCCAAAATTCATTTTGATTTGATATTGTTGACGTCGAAAATTGTATGAACAACATTCAAGCCAATTTAAAGGGAAATGAAATTTTTTATTGATAACCACACGTGAATTACAAGTATAGTTACAAATGTGTTACTCTTCTCTTTTTGGATAATCCTTGTTGTACATAATTTATGTACATAGAGGGGTACATAATGTGATGTGGCAACCATCCGGTGGTTGATGTGAAAGTGTGAGATTTGAATTAAAGGTTGAATATGTGCCACGTGTAATTATGTGAACCATTATGTGAAAATTTATATACCCCTAGCAAAGTCCTCTCTTTTTTAAGGAGATATTTGAAATATAATATGTAAGAGCATTTTTTAGTTGAAGCCTTCTCCTTGGGATTCTGTTCCTTCCCTTCCCCCCTTTTATAGGGAAAAATCTGCATGTGTATTGCTTCTCCCATCTTGTCAGCTACAGTAACGAATTGGGGAGGTACATCACTGGCATGTTTGGACTGGTTAATAAACTCCACTTGTCAGGTCATCATTAGTTTAATCTCAATGGTGGTACTCAACAATTAATGAATTGCTTAGGGGAGGAAGCTACACCATATGATTCGTAGATTTAGCGGATGATGATGTAAGATCACCCATATGCCACTCACTGATTGACTATTTGTACAATGTGCCAGAAATCAATAATCATTATATCCCTTCAAGTCTCAATAAATATTTTAATCCGAGCTGATCTCGAATATCCCGAACTGACATTAGCACTAGCTCATCGAATATAGGAAATTGTAAGTATTGACCTCGAAGTTCAGATGCCAACGGATATTGTCTTAAATAAATGAATCTTACAATCTATTTAACCAAACTTGCTTTAGTTATTATAATTAATTAATACTTGATAAAAATTGAATTAGCCTTTAACTTGCACTTGAAGCTTATTAGTAGATGATTTTTTTCCTTAAGTTACAAGTAAAAATATTGTTAAAAGCATGAATTTATTTTTAATTTAAAAAAGAGAAAAATAAAAGAGAAAAGGGAAAATGGTTAAAAGAGTTTAGTAACGAAAAGAGTTACTACAACAGAGTAAGTCTATCCAACTAGACTAGTCATGTGGCACTATGATGTAGGCATAATCAAGGATAATGCTAATCTTTTACACCCCCTCACATGGAGAGGGGCTCACAAATATTTTATTGTGTGTGAGCCCCCATCCACGTGAGAGGGGTGTAAAAGATTGTGTACACATAGTACAATCTTATAATAAAATGTGATCCAGTTGTACCATTTTTAATTGAAATTATCATTTAATGCTATGTAGTGCCATACAGGTTGGAACCAGCTCGATTACATCACATTTTTCTACTACATTTAAGAACAGTCAAACATAAGAATCCCAAAGTGTAATAAAAGGGGCTGTAGTGGAAGGAAGATGCACAATTAGGGTTAGGGTTTTAACTTCAAAACCAAGAACAAAACAGATTTACAATTCAGTTTGTCCGAATGACCCAAGAATTTTTTAGGCTTGGCAATTTACTAATTGCAGAAGGGAAGTTCTGTTTTGACACAATTGATCAGGTTCTGCATTCGGAAAGTATGATGAAAAATGGTGGTGTAGAAAATGATATAGCTTTAATAATCTCTGCTATTGGTATGAGAGGATTAGGAAATACTTCTCCTTTTTCGAAGGTACATGTCTTGCATACCAGTTTGAACTAATTGTTCCATTTTTTTGTATTAGCATGCTTAGTTCGGTGAATTGTTTCTGTTTCTATCCAATATTATTTGGTGATTATCACAAAAATATACTCAGGATGTAAACCTTATAGAGTGGCAAGAAGATTCTGCACAAATTCGCTGGGTAAGGCTCATAACCTATAAATTTTTGTGATTTTCATTTCTAGTTGGTACATGCAAATCATATCTTCACCACTATATGCCTGAACCCTTACTTTCTATTGTCCTTTCTTCTTTTATACTTGGTTGTCAATTTAGGAATAGTTATGACCTCGCTAAATATTTTTTTAACTCATGCATTGACCGTGCTTGGGTTATTTTTGGGGAAAACACTTGGAAACATATAAATAGACCATGAATTTTGATAATAGCAAACCTGTTCCAAGTTGTGTTCAATTGATGTTTACCGCATGTTTTAGTAATTAGTTTCAGATTTTTTTTGATGATTTTTAACTTGAAGATAACAGTATTTCATTTTCTTGTTTCTCTCTATAGCTTGTATATTAATTTACAGTATTTTATTGAAATAATAAGAAGCTTGTTTTGGAAAATTATTGCATTGGAATCGCGTAAAAATCTATCCTCATGGGTCAACTTGAATGCAACTCCAATTATGTAAAATAAAGAAAAAACAATAGCTTGCAATTTCTGAAGATGTTCTTTCTTCTCTAATTTTTCCATTTTATAGAATTAATTAAACATATCACTTATTGGGATCCTTAAGTTCATAAGAGGTTCGCTGTTAGAAATTTACGAGTTGACATTTTCCGGTGGGAATAGGGTATTACCGTTTTAGTAGTGGATTGGTTCAATCCAATTTTACAAGAATCAATCAAAAATCTGTTTCGTATTTGACTTAATCTACAGCTCAATCATATTTATCTCTCTTTTCCTTTTTTTTTCTTTTTTCCACGATTAAGACTTAATGAGTTGTTGACTCATGCTTTCTGTATACTCCATCTTCTTTCTTGCATCGGTTACTAGTTTTGCAAACTATAAACAATTTGAGGCACAAATATTAAAATGAAAACTATATCTTGTATAATCGTCTATCTAAAAATTACAAAGATAAAGACTCTTCTATTGAGCTGCAAAGTTCACCACTAATAGATTCGACTTTCTCATGCCTCATTCTCCTTGAGTAACTGGAAGACAGCATGCACCTGCCAATAAAGGGAGTGCTGATCTACGAACTCTTTGAAGGACTTCAAATATTCTTGTGAATAGGTTTAGAAACAAATGAAAAAAAAGGAATATAAACTAAAGAGAACAGCCCCTTTCCAATATTTTGTGTGAAGTGACATTTTGAAAACCCGATTGAGTTTCTGTTATTAATGCAGTTTAGCTCAAGTGCATTCAACCGGAAGGAGGTCCTGGAGTGGAAATAGCTCTATGGGAAGGGGTTTTTCAAGGGAAAACATCTTTCAGCTTAACTATATACAAAGATGCTGCTCCATGACAGTCATACCTGCTCATCTTGGAGGTACAAAATTATTGCGAGTGGAGGTGAAGATTCATTTGATTGCCATCTTTCAGATGTCCACATATTTGATGATATTCTCGTGTGGTGTGCAAGGTTGAATGCCTTGGGGCACATGTACCGCCTTGAGGTGGGTGTACACCAATTTCTTTCTGCTAGAGCTTATTTCTCTTTGGTGGTTTCTCTGATGAACATAACCTCTATCATGATGTTTATATGTAGATCTTGAAAATGGTATATGGACCAAAGTGATAGCTACTGGTGGACATTCCTCAGCAGGTGAAAGTTTGGATCGGCAGCTGGGAGGTGTTCTTTTATTTATATGTGGTTGCAATAAGAATCTTGAAATGCTGAATGGCATGCCTAGATGAACGAGATGAATGGCAGATGAAGAAATTATCTTTGAGAAAGTAGCTGAAGTTGAAACACCAAGTACAGAACATTGGCGCTTTTGCTTATGAACTATCTTACATGACAGTTGAACATGATGCCACCATTCACCATCCAAGGACAATTTCAAGTTATATGCCAGCAGGCAGACAGAATTTCTATTTAAATGAACAAACCATTAATCTCCAAGAATACAGCTGACTATAATTCCAGTGGGAAAATGGAAACCACGATAGAATGACATAACTAAGCAGAATGACAATCACAGCATAGCATAAGAAAGCGCATACACACGAAGCATTACATAAATGAAGTCAAGCTAACAGATGATATTCGCCACAAGAAACGAGTACCTTAAATCCAGATGGAAGCTGCTTCAGCAGAAATGAAGAATCCAGCACTAGTTGAATTTTTGCAATCCGAAGAGGTTGTTGGAGTCTCAGATCACTCCATGGTACCTGATATTGATGCGGGAAGTCATGGTACAAATTATGCTTCATTCTCCAATGCTGAAACCCTCCAAGAAGACATCCATTCTGAAACTGAGATTCATGACACCTCTTTTTTAAACTAAGGTGGAGAAAGGTATGAAAACTTAGCTTCAGATTAAAATTCATCCGGCAGCAGGAAGCAAAAGTTTTGCAGCCAGAAAAGGTGACATCATTTTTACTCAAATTCATTTTAGGAGACCGCAAAGTAGAATGCCACGTAATTGTATATAACTTGAATCAAGAACAATACGAGACTCCATGCAAAGTAGTTTCTGGATGTTTATTTGTAGATTATACATCCCTCAGCCAAGAATTTTGGTACAGTTGTTGCCTCATATAAAAAAAGTTTATTATCTTTTTGTTAAATACATATGATTTTTTTTTCTTTTTTGTTTCTTTCCACATTTAACTGTACACATTTTGATAGGCATTAAATTTTCATATCGCATCAAGAATAAATTTTTTTCTTAAATCTTCTTTTTTCTAAAGCAAGCACCTTTGTGACCACCAAATATTGTACTCTGACAATAACATGGCATAGTTATTTAAAGAGAATTTCACAGCTTATACACTTTTACATACTGAAATAAATCACCTAAATCAGAGTTTGAGTTTAGGTTGACTTTGGTTATTATCAAGTAATGACACAGCTAAATCTCAATGCTCATTTAAGTTGAAAAACCAAAACCATGCCAATCCGATATTAAGAAGTTTGAAGCTCAAATCAAGGAGTAAATTAGATCTCCATGAGCATCAAAGTTTTAACTTTGCTCGACTTAATATATTTAGGTGAGATCAGAGTTTGACCTAATAGAAGTATGTTCAATACGTAGAGAAAAGGAGATATCTATTAAGTATCCTGATTTATTAAAAACATGTTAGATGGTAAGAGTATGGTTCCCACTAAAGTCTCATAAAAATTTTCACGTCTAGACAAATTAAGGTTATATATAATTTAAGTGGAGAATAAATAAAGTCACCTTCAAATTTAATTATACTTAATTTCAAATCAATCAATCTAATTGCATTTCAAGGGTAAAATGTGGCCGACAAGGCATCATCAAATTATACAAAACTTTTTGCCCAAAAGTCACAAGTGTTCCCAACCTTGACAATGAGTGGAGTGTGTGTGCATGGATAAATTCTTCAAGAAGTTATCAACCTTTCATAAGTATAGCATTTATGTCTCTAATCTTCCATTCGTAACTTTCATGTTCCTAATCTTTTAACATTTGTAAAAAAAAATGTGGCATTAATATAATTATCATTCGAAAGTTCAAGCATCGACCGTTCAAATTTACGTTTTAATGCTGTAGTTTCTTGGACATTTTTACCCTTTTAGTTAGCTTCAAATAGACTTTTCCCCTCACGTGAGAACACCTCACACAGAGTGTCAAGACATGAGTGCTAGAAATGAAAAGTTAACGACATGGCAGACACTTATGAAAGGTTGAGGACTTGGAGGAATTTGCCCTATACACATATATCCTAATTCCATCTTGCCATTCACTTTGAACTTTCTTTGGTAGTTATAAGTTGAAAAGTGGCCCATTTCTCCTTTACAAATGTCATATGATCGTTCAATTCGCAAAAGAAGAATTTTGTCCATTATAACATAGTCAACTCATCGCTAAGGATATCTTACCACGTACTTTCTCATTTTGTTTAGCTCACTTATTTCATCCCATTATTGTACATACTAAACATCACTTTGAGACAATAATTAACCACATTTAATTTAATATTGAAATATATTAAGCCCCCATTTGGTTTTGCTAAAAAAAACAGAATTTAGTAAATTTTGTTCAAATTTGATGAAATGTGTGATTAAAAAGTTGATAAAAGTTGTAAGTCTCATGAAATGTGTGACTTTGGCTTAAGTTTTTTGTCAACTTTTTCATTTAAACAGGGATTAACACACATCAAACTAAGGTCATGGCACTTTTCATTTTATTCCTTGTGTGGGAATAATGTGGCTAACCAACTCGTCTCTCTTACTACTTTAATCCAAGGTAATTGGATTCATTGTATTATGATCTCCATTGTATTTGTAGTTTGCGACAATTCACTTTAATAGAATGTAGTTTATTGTTGTTAGAATACATTAAAAAAAAAAAAAAAGGAGGTGAGGGAGGGAGGGAGGCGGAAGAAAAGTTTCTTAATAGATTAGATGTTTGAGGCAAAATCGAGTTAGCTACAAATTAAACGATAGTCCAAAATTTTGCCTTCAACCTAAATGCAGTTGTCAATTTTACATCTGGTCGTGATTCCAAATTAATTTAGATTTGATATTGGCTTAATTAGGTCAATCTGACAATCTGATTAATTGAACTTGCTTTAGTTATCATAATTACTTAATAACGGATATAAATAGAATTAGCCTTTTCGCACTTGAAGCTTCTCAGTAGACGATTTTATCTTACCTTTAATTAACGAGTAAAAAAATTTTAAAAGTAAAAAATAAATAAATACTGAAAGGAGAGAAAGGGACAAAGGTTTAGAATTTAGTAACCGAAAGAGTTACTACAAAGAATAATATAATGTAGTCCAACTGCATGCATTAGTCATGTGACACTACAAATTAATTGTGGTCCAACTGTATGATATTTAATTAAATCAATCAATTAATGTTATGTAGTGGTATATAGGCCAGCACCAATTGGGTTACATAGCATTATTTTACTTCACATTCATACATCAGAATCGAATCCTATAATAAGAGGGGCTCTTGGGGAAGGAAGATGCAGAATTAGGTTTAGGGTTTCAACTTCAAAACCTATAAGAAATCAGATTTACAGTTCAGTTTGTCCAAATGAAGCAAGAATTCTTTAGGCTTGGCAATTTACTAATCGAAAAAGGGAAATTTTGTTTCGATGCAATTGATCAGGTGCTGCATTTGGAAAGTGTAATGAAAAATGGAGGTGCCAAAAATGATATAGCAGGAAGAATAACTGTTGTTGGTATGAGAGGTTAAGGAAATGTTTCTCCTTTTTCGAAGGTACATGTCTTGTATATCAATTTATTCAAATTGTTCCATTTTCTTTGAATTGACATGATTAGTTCTGGCGAATTCTTTCTGTTTCTATGAAATATTATTTGGTGATGCTCTCAAATATTTGCTTAGGATGTGAACCTTATGGAGTGGCAAGAAGATTCATAAGATTTAGAACCTGTACGTTTGGTAATTTTCATCTTCAGTGTTGAATGCCTGAATCCTTACTTTTTGTTGTCCTTTCTTCTTTTATACTGGGTAGTCAATGTAGGAATAATTATGCAATCGTTAAATATTTATAACTGATGCACAGACCGTTCATGGGTTATTTTTTAAGTAAACATTTGGAAACATAGAAATAAGCCATGAATTTGAATGATAGAAAACATGTACAAAGTTATGTAGTCACCACATTTTTTAGTAATGAATATTTTGAAGATTTTCAACTTGAAGATAATAGTATTTTTATTTACTCTTCTCTTTGTGACTTATAAATTAATTTAGATTATTGTATTGTAATAATGGGAAGCTCTTTTGGAAAAATTTTGCGTTGGAGTCGCTACTCACGGCTCAACTTGGATGCAACTCCAAGTATGTATAATTTAGAATAAACAATCACTACAAGAAAACTGTTAAAAGACAATACTTTAAAGACAACGATTTTTGTAGAAAATGTTATTTGTAAAAAAATCACCACAGAAAACTTGATTAAATCTAGTGTGCCTTCTTCGTAATTAGTTACTTGTTAATTTATTCAATATAACATTTTGATATCTTCTTCAGTATTACTTGAAAACTGGAACCTGCAAGTTTGGACCTACATGCAAGTGTCATCAACCTAGAGACAAAGCTGGAATTGCTGGAAGAGTAGCCTTGAATGTTTTGGGGGTTATCCACTTCGCCTGGTTTGGACTTTCTTTGTCAGGTTTGCTAAATTTATTTCTTCAAGCTTCAAGCTGAATGGCACATTCTGATCAGCGATTGCTTTTATGCTCATTTTGCATATGCCTCCTTTTGAGCGTTCTCTAGAGCCACCTAATAGTTGGAAATTGGCTGCCGTGACTTTTATCAAGCATTCTCATTGCACTTCCTAACATTGATAATGAAAAGGCGATGTCTCTGATGAACTGTGACTGTGTTTTATCTGAAGTTGATAGGAATAGGTGCATTATGTTGTTATCACTTTTCTGTACGCTTTTATTATCAAGAGAAAGGCACCTAAATTTAAGGTGTATATAGTTGTGTTAATACTTCACCCTCATACGATGCACCAAGCTTCTACAGATGGTATATCCAAATTCATGTTGATATCTTACAGATGGACTAAGATTACGACGACTATCTACTATAGTATTAACAACATTTGTCTGTTTGTCTAGATTTGGTTTGCTTTTAAAGCTCAACTTTAGATTTAAGAATTTCAAAGGTACAAAAAAGGCTCAACATGACCATTACTAGAGAAATCATCCATATAAGTAATAAAATATGTGTAGCAAACATGTACGAAATTGTGTTCATTTAATGTTTACAAATTTTTTTAGTATTTAATTTCAGAATATTTTTAAGATTGTCCAATTTGAAAGTAATAGTATTTTTCATTTACTCGTTTCTCTCAATGGCTTATAAATTAATTTTTAGTGTTATATTGTACTAACGAGAAGTTCTTTTCGAAATTTTTTGCATTGGAATTGAGTGAAAATCTATACTCACAGGTCAGCTTGAATGCAACTCCAACTATGGAAATAAAGATCAAACAGTAGCTTGTAATTTTCGAAGATGTTCTTTCTTCTCTAATTTTTCCATGTCATAAAATTAAGAAATTTTGTAAATTGTCAAGTTGACATTTCTCATTTTTCTTTTCCCCAATTGAGGCTTTCTGATTTGTTGACTCGTGTTTTCTGCATATTCCATCTTCTTTCTTGCATCCGTTACTAGTTTTGCAAACTATAACCAATTTGAGATCCAAATATTAAAACAAAAAATATATCTTGTATAAGCGTCCGTCCTTAAGTAACCAAAGGACAGCATGCAGCAGCCAATAAAGGAAGTCCTGATCTTTGGCTTCTCTAAAGGACTTCAAATATGCTCATGAATAGGTTTGGAAACATTTTTTTTTTCAAAAAAATGAATATAACTAAAGAGAACAGCCCCCTTTTGTGAGACATGATATTTTGAAAACGCCATTGAGTTTCTGTTATTAATGCAGTTTAGCGTAAGTGCATCGAACACGAACGGGGCTCCTGCAGTGGAAAGATATCTATGGAGAAGGTGGTTCTCAAGGGAAGATGCTTTTCAGCTAAACTATATACGAAGATACTGCTGATCAACAGTCATACCTGCTCATCTTGGAGGAGCAAAACTATTGCGAGTGGAGGTGAAGATTCGTTTGATTGAAGCAGATACTCTTGTCTGGTGCAACTTTGAATGCCATGTAGCACATGTACCACACCTTGGGATGGGCATACACCAATTTCTTTTGGCAGGAACTTTTTTGTCTTTGGGGGTTTCGCTGATGAGCAGATCTTCTATGACTATATATGCTGGATCTTGAAAATGGCATACGGACCAAGTGAGAGCTTCTGGTAGACTTTCCTCGGTGCAAAGTAAAGAGCATTGGTGCTTTTGCATATGAGCTGACTTACATGAGAGTTGAACATGAGGCCACCATTTACCATCCAATGCCAATTTCAAGTTATATGCCATCAGCTAGACAGAATTTCTATCTAAATGAACAAGCCATTAATCTCCAAGCATACGGTTGACGATAATTCCAATAGGAAAATGGAAGTCACAATAGAATGACAGAACTAAGCAGAATGACAATCACAGCACAGTTTAAGAAAGCGCAATACACGCGGAGCATTACATAAATGAAGTCATGCAAACAGATGTTATTTGCTACAAGAAATGAGTACCTCAAATCCAGATAGAAGCTGCTTCAGCAGAAATGAAGAATCCTGCACCTGTAGAAACTTCATTGCCCGAAGAGGTTGTTGGGTCTCAGATCCCTCCATGGTACCTGAGATTGGTGCGGGAAATCATGGCACAAATTACGCTTCATTCTCCAATGCTGAAATCCTCCCTGAAAACTCATCTGCAACTAAGATTCACGACACCCCTTCCTTAAACTAAGGTAGGGAAAGGTATGGAAACTTATCTTCGGATTAAAATTCTTAAGGCAGCAGGAAGCAAAAGTTTTGCAGCCAGAAAAGGTGCCATCATATTTACTCGAATTCCATTTTAGGAAACCTCAAAGCAGAATGTCACGTAATTGTATATAGATTGAGTCAAGAACTATACAAAACTCTGTTCAAACTAGTTTGTGGATTTTTATTGGTAGATTATATATTCCTCAGTCATGATTTTGGTGCAGTTGTTGCCCTCGGATAGAACCACGTCTCACACTTTTAATCAAAACTGGAGAAAAGTTCATTATCTTCTAGTTAAATACATGATGAGATGCTTTTTGTTTATTTCCACGTTTAAACTGTGCAAGTTATGTAAGCACATAGCAACATCATGAGATAATTACTTTGGGACTACCAAATACTGTACTCTTGAAAATAGCATTGCATAGATTTGTAGATCATTTCACAACGTATATGTTTTTACGTATTGAATTAATAAAAATCATAGTTTAAGTTTAGGTTGACTTTTGGTTATTAACGAGTAATGCTACAGCTAAATCTCAATTCTCATTTAAGTTGATAAACCAAAATCATGCCAAACCGATATTAAGAAGGTTGGAGCTCTAATAAAGGAGTAAAGGCCTCCATGAGCATCGGAGTTTCGACTTTTCTTGACTTAATATGGTTGGCTGAGATCTGAGTTTGACCTAATAGAAGTGTGTTCGATGGTAAAGAAAAGGAGAGTGCTTTAAGTAAACATTCTCGTGAAAAGTTGCACGTCGAGACAAATTTGGATTATATGTAGGAGGTAATTATCTCTTGAAAAGTGGCTAATTTCTCTTTTACAAATGTCCAGTGATTTTCAATTACAAAAGAAGAATTCTATCCACTAAAACATGTCCAAGTCATCATCACTACGGATTACATAAAACGTACTTTGTCCTCTCGTCTGGCTCACTTATTTCATCCCATAACTGTACTCAACAAATATCACTTTCAGACTATAATTAACCATCAAACAAACATTTACTTCAATATTGAAATATATTAAGCACCTGTTTGGTTTTGCTAAAAAAAAAAAGAACGTTAGTAGATTTTGATAGAAGATGATGAAAGTGTGATTCAAAAGTGTAAAAGTTGTGTGCAACATTAAATGTGTAGTTAAAATTAATTGTTGACTTTGAGTTAATATTTCAAAAGTAAGGGTTGTGGTACTTGTCATTTTATCCTCTCGTGGGGGAATAAGGTGGCTAACCAACTCGTCTCTCTTGCTTCTTCAATCCTGGGGTTTGTAACTGGATTGTATCTGTAGCTTGTGACGATTTACTTAAAAGAATTTTTTTTTTTTGTGAAAAAATAGAGGGGAGAAGCAGAATTTCGTAAATAGATTATAAGACTGAGGCTAAATTGAGTTAACTATTAAATTAAACAATAGTCCAAAATTACACCTTCATGCTAAACGCAGTTGTCAATCTCTAATTCATCTTGGCATGATCCTAAATTCATTCAGATTTGATCTTGGCTAAAATAAGCAAATCTGATAATTGTTTTACCGAACTTGCTTTAGTTATTGTAATTAATTAATACAGGATAGAAATAGAATTAGCATTTAACTCCTACTCGAAGCATCTTGGTAGACGATATTATCTTTAACTAACCAGTAAAACTCTAAAAGATTGTTGAAAGAACGATTTCATTTTTAAATGAAAAAAATAAATAAATAATAAAAAAGGGACAAATGTTAAGAGTTTAGTAACGAAAAGAGTTACTACAAAAGAGTAATGCTATGTATTCCAACTGGACTAGTAATGTGGCATTATATAGTATGTATAATTAAATGTTGTCCATCTGTACCACATTTTAATTGAATTTATTATTTAATGTCATGTAGTGCTATACAAGTTGGCACCAGCTCGGTTACATAGCATTATTGTTAAAGTCAAACATAAGAGTCCCATAGTGTAATAAGGGGGGCTGTTGGGAAGGAAGATGCACAATTAGGGTTAGGGTTTCAACTTCAAAACCAATCAGAAATCAGATCTACAGTCGAGTTTGTCCAAATGACACAAGAATTTTTTAGGCTTGGCAAATTACTAATTGCAGAAGGGAAGTTTTGTTTCGATACAATTGATCAGGTGCTGCATTTGGAAAGTGTAATTAAAAATGAAGGTGCAGAAAATGATATAGCTGGAGGAATCTCTGCTGTTGGTATGAGAGGATTAGGAAAATTTTCTCCTTTATCGAAGGTACTGATCTTCTATATCAATTTGAACTAATTGTTCCATTTTCTTTGTTTTTGGCATGATTAGTTTTGGTGAATTCTTTCTGTTTATATACAATATTATTTGGTGATGATCTCAAAAATCTGCTCAGGATGTGAACTTTATTGAGTGTCAAAGATTCTGCACAAATTCGCTAGGTAAGATTCAGAACCTACTAAGTTCGATAATTTTCATGTCTAGCTATTACGTGTAGATCACATATTCATTGATGAATTCCGAACCCTTACTTTCGATTTCTGTTTCTTCGTTTATAATCAGTTGTAAATTGAGGAATAGCTATGCAATCGTTAAATTTTTTTTAACTAATGCATACACCGTACTTGGGGGTTATTTATGAAGTAAAAAAACCACAAATTTAAATGATAAAAAACATGTACAAAGTTGGGTTCAATTGTTCAATTGATGTTTACCACATTTTTTAGTAATTACTTTCAGAATATTTTGAAGATTTTATACTTGAAGATAATTGTATTTTTCATTTACTCGTTTCTCTATGGCTTGTAAATTAATCTACAGTATTGATTGTAATAGTGAGAAGATCTTTTTTGGAAAATTGTTGCGTTGATATCATGTAAAAATCTGACTCGCGGATCAACTCGAATGCAACTCCAATTATGTAAAATAAAGAATAAACAATAGCTTGCAATTTTCGAAAAATGTTCTTTCTTCTCTATTTTTTTTTTGCATGTCATAAAATTAAGAAAATATATCACTTTTTGGTATTACCATTTTAGTAGTGGATTGGACCAATCCAGTTTTAGCAAGAATCAAATCAAATCTGTCAAATTCGGTTTTATAATTGGCTTAATCTACTGCAACAATATTTCTTTTCTTTCTTTTTTATTCCCGATTAAGGCTTTCAGGGTTGTTGACTTGTGTTTTTTGCATACTCCATCTTCTTTCTTGCATCTATTATTACTTTTGCAAAGTATAAACAATTTGAGACACAAACATTAAAATGAAAAATATATCTTGTTTAAGTGTCCGTCTAAAAATTACAAAGATAAAGACCGAAGGACAGCATGCACCCGTCAATAAAGGGAGTTCTGATCTTTGGGCTCTCTGAAGGACTTCGAATATGCTGTGAATAGGTTTAGAAAAAAAAAAAAAAAAGAATATAACTATAGCGAACGGCCCGCCTTCTAAATAATTTGTGTAATTTGATATTCTGAAAACACGATTGTGTTTTTGTTATTAATGCAGTTTAGCGCAAGTGCGTAGAACATGAAAGAGCTCATGAAGTGCTACACTTTCAATTCTGCGAGTATTCTGTACTCTGAATGTCACTCGCACAAGAACGGTTTTTATTGTTGTTAAGAATTTTTTTCCATGTATAGTTTATTATTTTTGTTGCTGGAAAGGATAAAAAAAAATGGGAAAATTATGGTAGTAGGTATTGAATGAGGGAGAAAAACCTTGAACTAATGAAATTTTACCTCAAAAAAAGTTTTAGCTCCTGCTTATCTTAATTCTTTGTTTCTAAATGTGATTCTGTTTATTTGAAGGAGATCCCATGATCCTTCGAATTGTGATAACTTTTTCTCCTTGTAGTAGATGTTGGAGTAAAGAGGGGTTTACCAACTTGTTTTAGCTAAGACTTGATAGGAAGAACAATACTAATAGGAAGAGATAAATAAAATGTAACTTATATTTCAACTTCAACACTTACAACACTTGACTTGACTTGTTGTTACAAAATGGAGGGATTCTACCCCTTTATATAGGGCACATGAGACTTCTAGACCACACATTAATATAGAGAATTCTAGTCCATAAATTTTCATGAGGCTTCTAGATTTCATATTTGAACTAGATATTTTCCTAGAGTATTTTAGATACAATGCATATTTATGATAACATCTATTACTTAGATATTTACATGGGTCTTTCTAGAATATAATTTTAGAAAATGCTAGACTTTGTTAGGCTTTTGAATTGGGCCTATGAGCAAAATTCTTAAACTCATATTACTTACTCCAAAATCAAGTTTACTTTCCAACATCCCCCCTTAAACTTGATTTTGCTACTCCAAGTAAAGTTCTTAGGTTGCGGAACATGTCATGCTTGAGTGGCTTAGTGAAAATGTCGGCGATCTGCTCTTGAGAGGTTACATACTTCAATTGCACCTCATTCTTTGCAACGCTCTCTCTTACAAAGTGATACCTTGTATCGATATGCTTGCTTCTATCATGAAATACTGGATTCTTTGCCAATGCCAGTGCTGATTTGTTGTCAACATGGATCTCAGTCGGTTCATCTTGTAAGACTCCAAGTGTCTTCAACAAGTTTCTAAACCAAATTGCATGGCAAACACTTGATGTAACTGCAACATATTTAGCTTCACATGTAGATAGCGCCACGATCGATTGCTTCTTCGAGCTCTAAGTGAATGCAGTTTTGCCCAAGATACATATCCAGTAGTGCTCTTTCTATCGTCAATGTCTCCGCCCCAATCACTATCACTATAGCCAACAAGTTTGAATTCATTAGATGATGAATAGATTAAACCATAGTTAAGCGTACCTCTGATGTAGCGAAGAATCCTCTTTGTAGCTTTCATATGGGTCATGGTGGGTATCTCCATATAGCGACTGATTAGCCCTACTCCAAAGAGGATATTTGGTCTTGTACATGTCAAATATCTTAATATCTTAGACTTCCGACAAGACTCTTAAAGAGTGTTGGATCCACTTTTTCACATTCATCATACTTCGATAACTTGGTTCCACATTCGACGGGGGTGTATACAGGCTTGCAATCCGCCATGTTGAATTTCTTTAGAACTTCTTTCGCGTACCCTTCTTGTGAGATAAAGATGCCATCCTCCATTTGCTTTACCTCAATCCCAAGATAGTAGGCCATAAGATCGATATCTGTCATCTCGAATTCTTGAGCCATGGCCTTCTTAAACTCAGTGATCATGCTTAGATTATTTCCTGTGAATATAAGATCATCCACATACAAACAAACAAGTAAGATATCTCCTTTCTCATTTACCTTTGTGTAAAGGGCATACTCGTGAGGGCATTTTGTGAAGTCATTTTCTAGAAAATACTTGTCAATTCTACTATTCCATCCCCTTGGAGCTTGTTTCAACCCATGTAAAGCCTTTTTGAGTTTTAAGAATTTACCTTCATGCCCTTTTATTTTATATCCCATTGGTTGCTCCACATAAATTTCTTCTTCAAGATAACCATTTAGAAACGTTGATTTCAAATCCATTTGAAAAATCTTCCACTTATTTTGTGTGGCAAGAGAGATAATTAATCTTATGGTTTCTAAGCGAGCAACAGGGGTAAATACCTCTTCAAAATCGATCCCCGACTGTTGGTTGTAGCCTTTGGCAACCAATCTTGCTTTTATCTCTCCACTTCTCCTTTAGTATTCTTCTTTACCTTGTACACCCACTTGACTCTGATTGCTCTTTTCCTTTGGGAAGAGTCGTCAGTTCCCATGTATCGTTTTTCTCAATAGCTTTAATCTCTTCATCCATGGCATATCTCCATCTTTTATTTTGCGCTACTTCTTCATACCTTATTGGCTCACAATCGGCAAAAAGACAAAAAAGTGTGAGATTATTTTGATTTTCTGTTACCTCATATAGCTGTTGTAGGCTCCACATCCGTGGTCATGGAATGAAAAAACGTTGCGCGCCTCACCAAGAGGAGCAAGGATCCTGCTTCAAGGCGGCTGTGAAGGGGCGAAATTTGTGAGGCTTACGCCTCATTAACGAAGGCGCATGAGGCGTGAGGCGTGCTGGAGGCGTGCACCTCACATGAAATGCTTCAGTTTTCGGATTTATTAGGAAAAATCGGCCTGGCACTTCTGTTTAAAAAAGGGCCCATTAAAAAGGCTTTTGTGGGCCCAAAAAAACCTAAAAAACTAGGTGATATATACGTATATGCAGCCAGAAAATCAGGAAAACTGAAAAGTCAGAATTCAGAGACAAGAGCTTACCGTCTTCTTCATCCTCTGATTCTTCTGGGTTCTGGGTCTGGCCGGCTTCATCAACAATCAGGTATTCTTCTCCTTATTCTTCTTCTTCACCTACTTCTTCTTCTTCTTCTTCTCCTACTTCTTCTTCTTCTTCTTCTTCTTTTTCTCCCACAGTCCTACTTCTTCTTCTTCTTGTTCAGAATTCAGAACACATCCTGCATGCATGCAATAAGTTATGTTCAGAACAAATCCTGGAAAAAAAAAATATTCTGCAGATTTAGTGAGAGGCAAAAACATATCAAACTTTTTGATACTTTTGTTTTCAACTATCTAAGAATCCTGTTTTTTATGTTCAGTTGTTCACAGAAAATTTTCAACAAAAAACTTTACTGAGCACTGAGCAGGAACTTTTTTATTGGTCACTTTCTTGTTTTCAACTTTCCACAATTAAAAGTCTACTGTTGAATGGTGATACCGTGAGTTACTACTTACTACATGCTACCAAAATAATTTTTGCTTGTCACTGACCACAAATTCAGTTTCTGTTTCTGTTTCACTATAGGCTATAGCACACAGATTATAACTTCAGTTTCACACATGTTTCAGATTTCAGTTTCAGTTTCACACATGTTTCATTTTCTGTTTCACACATGTTTTAATATTATACAAGCAAAAATTTCTTCTATAATTTTTTTAATAACTTGTAGGATGGGAAAGAGCAATAGAAAAGGCCCGGCTTGGAAATATGGAAAGGAAGTCGTAAGTTCGGGAGATGAGAAGAAGAAATATCTTTATATTGAATGCCAATTTTGCAAGAAAACAGTTACAGGAGGGGTCAAGCGTATGAAAGAACATTTAGCATGCACACATAAGAATGTAGCTCCATGTCCCAATGTTCCTGAAAGTGTCAAAAAAGAGATCGAAGATTATATGAACACAGGAACCATGAAAAAACACCTTTCACAACAACAGTTTGATGATATGGTACACCTTGGTAATTACTATGAGGGAGAAACAGCAAGGGGCAGTAGGGGACCAATGGATAGATATATTTCTAATATCGGTGACGAGGAAGAAACAGACAATCAAACTCTAAAGATGACTCCGAAAGAGCTACGCACTAAAATCAGCTTGGATGTTGGCAGATTTTTTTTCGAAAATGCAATACCCTTCAATGCTGTTGAATCTCCTTCATTCGTTAACATGTGTCGGGCTATTGGTTCATATGGCAGAGGTTTTAAGCCGCCTACTATGTATGATCTACGCTCTTGGATCTTAAAAAAAGAATTGGAAACGACCGAAAAAATAGTTGAAGATATAAAGAAGACGTGGAGCAAAACTGGAGTTTCTATTTTATCCGATGGTTGGTCTGACACGAGGAATAGAAGTTTGATTAATTTTCTAGTCAATAATCCACAGGGAACTGTTTTTCTAAAATCTATTGATGCTTCAGATGCAATTAAGGATGCTAATTTGATGTTTAAGTTACTGGATGACGTTGTTGAAGAAATTGGAGAAGAAAATGTTGTTCAGGTTATAACTGATAATGCTAGTGCCTATAAAGCAGCAGGACAGAAATTGATGGAGAAAAGAAAACATTTATATTGGACTCCTTGTGCCGCACATTGTCTTGATTTAATGCTCGAAAAACTTGGAGAGTTGCCACAACACAAGAATGCTTTGATGAAGGCAAAGAAGATAAGTAATTACATTTATAATCATCAATGGGTATTGGCATTCATGAGGAAAATGGAAAAGAAGGAGCTACTTTGACCTAGTGCTACTAGATTTGCTACCGCTTATTTGACTCTGCAGAGAATTTATGAATTGAAAAAACCACTACAAACTATGTTTACTTCAGAGGAATGGGTGAATTCAAGATGGGCAAACAAAGCAGAGGGCAAAGAAATAAAGAAGATCATATTAAGAGATAGTAATTTTTGGCCAAGCATTGCATACGCATTAAAGACCACGAATCCTTTAGTCACTGTACTAAGACTCGTTGATTCTGAAAAGATGCCTGCCATGGGTTTTATTTATGGAGCTATGGATACTGCCAAAGAGGAGATAGCAAAAAATTTGGGCAACAAGGAAACGGCGTATAAGGAGATTTGGGATATAATAGATGAAAAGTGGGAATATCAGCTGCATAGAGACTTGCATGCTGCTGCATATTATATGAATCCTCGTTTTCAATACGCAGATAATTTTTCTAAGCATCCTGAAGTTAAAGCGGGTCTATTTAATTGAATGGTGAGACTCATCCCTGATAAAAAAGATAGGGAGAAAGCAGATCTCCAATTGGATGACTTCGTAAACAGACATAATTTCTTTGGTCTCGAAAATGCAAAATCAACTTGCACAAAACGTTCTCCTGGTATGTGTTCGTATTAGGAGATATTAAATTTTATTTACCTCACATTGTTATTATTTTCAATTTGAATTTAGCCTTTTGTTTTACACGTGATATTGTTTATTATAATGCCATTATTATTTTGTTCTAGTTGCTTGGTGGACTCAATTTGGTGATGGAACTCCAGAATTGGCTCGATTTGCAATACGAGTTTTAAGTCTAACTTGTTCATCTTCTGAGTGTGAACGTAATTGGAGTACATTCAATCAAGTACATACCAAAAGAAGAAATCGCTTGACCACAACGAGGTTGAACACTTTAGTCCATATCTTGTTTAATAAGAAGCTCAAGGCTCGACATACACGACTGAGGACACTCCAAGAGGATGATGATCCTTTAACTGTTGAGGAATTGCCATCTGATGATGAATGGATTGCCGGTCAAGGTCCTGTAGTTCAGTCAAGCATACTTGATCTAACTAATGATGATTCCAATGTAAATCTTGATGATGTTGAAGGGGTTGAAAATTCTTCTCGAAGTTCTCGTACAAAAAGTCAACCGAATAAAAAACGCACTTTTTCACAAAGAGGTATTCTTATAAATGTTAATATGAAGTTTTGTGTTATTTATTCTTTCTTTAGAACTTATATTAACAAACGTTTTATTTGAATTCACAGATAAGGGAAAGGCACCATCACTACTGATTGACGAAGAAGATGATATGATAGATATTGACAGTGACGATGAAAATGATACCAGCGTTGGAGATGACAATGACCTAGAGGATCTTATGGATAGTGATGATAATGGAGACCTTTAGGATTTATATCTTAATAGTTAGTACTATATTTCATTTTGGAGACTTTTTAGGCTTTTTTAATTTAAACACTATATCTAATTTTTATTGTTGGATATAACTATTGATTATTTTCAACTTTATTAATATATTTTGGATTTTGCTTTTTGTTTTTTTTGTTAAAAAACTTTCATGATTGTTTACTGCTCATTGGAACCATTAGTTATATATTTTTATGTTATTTTCTAATTTTTCAACTTAAGTTTTTTTTGTTTGTGGTGAGGCGTAGCCTCAAAACGTTTTGAGGCTTACGCCTCGCCTCGTGACAACAAAACGCCTCAATACCCGTTTACGTTTTTTTAAACCATGTCCGTGGTGTCCTTTCGCTTGAGCTTTCTCCTTGTGAAGCATCTCCATAAACAGGTGATAGAGGTGGACTGGTAAGCTCTTGCTGCTTTTCATTCTCTTGCTCTTCTTCCTTAAAGAATGGCAAGAAGTCGTAGTCTTCTTCTTGGACACCCCAGACCCAATCTCCTTCTTCATTGAACTCGACGTCTCTACTTATGATAATCTTCTCCTTGCTTGGATTATACAGTTTGTAGCCTTTGGAGTGAGAGTCATAGCCGATAAAGACACACCTTTCACTCTTATCATCTAGCTTGGACCGCTTTTGATCCGGCACATGAGCATATGCAATGCTCCCAAATACTCGCAGGTGAGAGATACTGGGCTTCCTTCCACTCTATGCTTCTTGTGGTGTTTTCTTCCACACACTTCTAGAAGGAGATCGATTAGATAGGTATACAGCGCAATTAACAGCTTCGGCCCAAAGTTCTTTGGGCAATCTCTTGCTTTTGAGCATGCAGCGGGCCATGTTAAGAATTGATCTATTCTTTCTTTCGCCTACTCCATTTTGTTGTGGAGAGTATGAAACCGTTAATGGGCGATGAATTCCATTTTCTTCACAATATTTCTCAAACACTTTGGAAGTAAATTCTCCTCCTCTATCCGATCTCATGGCTTTTATGATATAGCCACTTTCCTTTTCAACGAGAGTTTTAAACTTCTGGAAAGTTCTAAAAACTTCCGATTTCTGTTTGAGAAAATAGACCCAAGTCTTTCTACTAAAATCATCAATGAAGAGAACAAAGTAATTGTTCTTACCGAGAGAGCTTGGATTGATTGGCCCACAAACATCTGCGTGTACAAGTTTTAGCGGCTTCTTAGCTCTTGTAGATGCTTCTTTTGGAAAACTTTTCCTCGAATGCTTCCCAAGTAAGCATCCTTCACATAATTGATCCGGATGATTTATTGGAGGCAAACCTTTTACCATTTTCTTCTTACTTAACAACTTTAAGCCCCCAAAATTAAGATGCCCAAATCTTAAGTACCAAAGCAAAGATGAATCCTTAAAACAAGCTTTTAAGCATTTAGCAATATTATTTTGAATGCTTAATGCAAACATTCTATTTCTTGTCATAGGGACTTTAGCAATCAGATTTTTTCTTTGATCTCTTATTGAAAGACTATGATCTTTCAAATAAATATCATAGCCCTTCTCTAAGAGCTGTCCCAAGCTCAGAATATTATTCTTCATATTGGGCACATAGTAGACATTTGAGATAAATTGATGCATACCATTCTTCAAGCGAATCAAGATTTTACCTTTGCCTTTCACAGGGATCTTCGATTCATCTCAAAAAGTAATATTGCCGCTTACCGATTCATCGAGCTCCACGAACATGTTTCTTCTTCCGCACATATGGTTGCTTGCTCCCGTATCCAAGTACCAAGTGTTTATTTCCTTGCTTTCTTCACCTTTGTATGCCATCAATAGTGTAGGATCCACTTCATTTTCTTGACTAGCATAGTTGGCTTTCTCCTTGACTTGGTTATTACCGTTTCTACATTCTAAAGCATAATGGCCAAATTTTTGACAATTGTAACATTTAACTTGAGATTTGTCATACCTTGGCCTTTCATTTTGCCTCGTACCTTTTCCTCTTCCATAACCTCTAGTGGAAAACGAGCTTAGGCTTCTTTCCTCCTTGTAGAATATACTTCTTCCTTGATTTTGGCCCCGTCCTCTTCCTCTTTGGCTTCTCTTACTGCTGAACTTTCCTTCACCCTTGTTCAAAGTGAGGTTTGTTTGAAGAGCTTGCTCTAATGGCTCTTCTTTCACCTTCTTCTTTAGTCTTTCCTCATGGGCTTGTAAAGATTCCATGAGTTGATCGACACTCATACTATCTAGATCTTTAGATTCCTCAATGGCTACAACTATGTAGTCAAATTTAGAATCTAAAGACCTAAGTATCTTCCCAATTACTCTAGTGTCACTCAACTTTTCTCCATTCCTCTTTAATTGGTTCACAATGGCCAATACTCTTGAAAAGTAATCAGATATTAATTCCGATTCTTTCATATGTAACGCTTCAAACTCACATCGAAATGTTTGGAGTCGAACCTTTTTCACCTTCTCAACTCCTTTGTGGGAGTTTTGCAAGATCTCCCATGCTTCCTTGCTTGTAGTAGCACAAGCTACTTTCTCGAACATGCCTTCATCTAAGGATTGATAGATGAGGGTGAGTGTCTTATTGTCCTTCTTCCTTGCATCCTTCAAACTATCCCTTTGTGCTTGGGATAGAGTGACCTCGTTATGTGGCTCCGTGTAGCCTTTCTCTACGATCTCCCATGCATCTTGCGACCTGAGCAATGCCTTTATCCTTATGCTCCAATTGTCGTAGTTATCCTTGTTAAGTTGAGGGACTTGAAAAGGAATCATCCCACTTGCCATTTTTCACAAAGACCTTAGGGCTCTGATACCAGTTTGTTGGAGTAAAGAGGGGTTTACCAACTTGATTTGGCTAAGACTTGATAGGAAGGACAATACTAATAGGAAGAGGTAAATAAAATGTAACTTATATTTCAACTTCAACACTTACAACACTTGACTTGACTTGTTGTTACAAAATGGAGGGACTCTACCCCTTTATATAGGGCTTACATGAGACTTCTAGACCACACATTAATATAGAGAATTCTAGTCCATAAATTTTCATGAGGCTTCTAGATTTCATATTTGGACTAGATATTTTCCTGGAGTATTCTAGATACAATGCATATTTATGATCACATCTATTACTTAGATATTTACATGGGTTTTTCTAGAATATAATTCTAAAAAATGTTAGACTTTGTTAGGCATTTGAATTGGGCCTATGAGCAAAATTCTTAAACTCATATTACTTACTCCAAAATCAAGTTTACTTTCCAGCAGTAGATCACCCCATGAAATGAAAGATTATCATCAAAAATTTAATCTATGAAATTTTTGGGGACTCAGATGATGTAAAATATGCAGGGTATGCAGTGCAGAATCAGATTGAAGGTGAGGAAAACGTTAGTATAAAATGTCAAATAGCTTCATTCTTTCTTTACGTTTTTTTTTATGCCACAGTTACATTTTGTATATGCTCACAAGCTACATTTATGTATTTACTCCTAATATAGATATTTCTCGTGGACATGGAGAGAGAGAATTGAGGCCTGAGGATATCTTAGACGATAAAAGATGCCATATGAACCTGAAGAAGAGTATGCTGGGGCTAAACCTGAGGAAACAGAAGCTGTTCTGTCACTGGTGTTGGAGATTTCCATGCGCCGTCCCCAGGCTGATCAAGATAAGGTTTGTCTCTTTACTTATTTTATGGAGCTATAACACTTTAGCACATGTTCCAGTTTCCTCTTAAATCTTAATTTATATGTTAATACATCAGAAAAAAACTGTTCCGATTGAATTCTTTATGCTAATTTATGACGCACATAAATTAACATGTAGTCACTAAAAAGAGGGGAGAGGAGGGGGAGCAGAATTTCTTAATAGATTATATGATTGAGACTAAATGGATTTAACCCATGTTATAAAATGGGCGCAACTGCGTCGCCTAGGCGCGATGCGCGGAGAAAACTCGTCAAATTTGGGGAATGCTCGAAAAATGCGTTTTTATTCTAATGCGCCGCTTAGGCGTGCCTAATCCCGCATAAGCGGCGCATTATGCCGCCTAATTTTTTTTTTTGGTAAAAAAAATTTTTTTTTTTTTATATAAAAATATATTTAATGCCTTAAAAATATGAAACGTATTATGACGCTTTTTTCGCATTGACACGCCTAAACTTGTGATTATTGATTGTCAGCCTCGATGCATCACAAAGCATTACGCATTTTAGAACATTAGATTTAACTATAAAGTAAACAATAGTCCAAAATTACGCCTTCAAGCTAAAATCTGCTAAGAATGTGAACCTTATTGAGGGTTTGAAAGATGAGCTAGGCTCAACTTGACTCAAACTGTCAGGATACTTCTACACGACTTCGCCATGTGATAATCAAAACCTCCATAGTTTGGTATTTTTCATGTCTAGCTACTACATGTCGATTATATCTTCACTCTTGAGGCCTGGATATTTACTTTTTATTGTCCTTTCTTCTTTTGTACTTGGTTATCAATTCCGGAACAATTAGCAATCATTAAATAGTTTTTAACGTTCACATAGACCTTACTTAGTTTATTGTTTAGGTAAACATTTAGTACAAATAAACCATGAACTTTGATGATGAAAAATTGGGTGTCGCATTGGATACCACTTAACAGTTTACTGATTACCAATTTAACGATTTTTAAGTTGGTTGTTACTTATCCGTTTTTAGTTTTGACCCTACGTGCGGAATTAATCAATTAAAGGCAACGAGTCATTTTTAATTATTTCTAAATGATGAAGCATACAAGTTCAATTCTCCTATGTTTGATTACCACAGTAATAAGGAAAAAAGTGAGAAAGGCCGATATGATGACGAAGAAACCACAACTGAGTAAAAACTTCGAGACAAAGCCAGTTACCTCTACTATAGACAATACGGAGTGAGTTACAATCAGATGCTATCTAACCAATTCCACTAAACTTCCCGATGTATTTCCTACTAACTCCAAGATCTTCTACAATTGTCTCTTTCAAGTTGTGTGACTAGCCCAAGCCCAACTGGAATATTCATTTAAATAAGCCCAAGGCCTAGCTACTTGCACCACTAGCTCTCTTGTAGTAGTAGTACTTTCCATTTACTCATTTCTGGCTATAGCTTATCTATTAATTCATAGTTTTCGATTGTAATAATGAGTAACCTTTTTGATAAATTATTGCACTAGAAACGAGTAAAAATCTATATTCAATGCTCAACTCAAATGGAACTCCAATCACGTAAAATGAAGAACAAACAGCAGCTTGCAATTTTCTAAGATGTTCTTTCTTCTCTAACATTTCCACATCGTAAACTTAACAATATATCACTTTTGGGGATCCTTAAGTGGGTCGAGAGGTTAGCTGTTAGAAATTTTTGAGTTGACATTTTACATTTAGACTATAAATTCCAGGATATTAGTAGTGGATTGGTTGAATCCAGCTTTAGCAAGAATCAAATCGAATGGGTCAAAACTTGGTTTCATAATTGAACAGGTTGGTTCTTGGTTCATTTGGTACGATCTTTTTTAAATTTGATATTAGAAAAAATGGACCAAAATAAAGCAAGCATGAGTAGTTTAAATTGGACTAAACTTAAATGGGATTAGTTCTAGTTACCTCATGGATTGACATCCCGTTTGATCAGTTTAGTTGGAAAGAAGGTGGAAGGGGGAAGGTAAGGGTGACTAAAACATGAAAGCATGTTTGCTAAGTTGGATCGGAAAATTTCAAAGAAAAAAACTTACATTCTTATTTTTTATTATCGGCTGGTCCTATCTAATGCCGCATGTTAAAATGCCATGAGAGCATAGTATATGTTCTTTTCAATTTTCATTCGGTCCGTTCCCTGATAAATTCTTCTGTTTTTTGAAATCCCTCTTTAATCCTTATATATTCAAATGAAGAAAATTGCATTAATTTCTCAATGAAGAAGTATACTGTTTGCATATGAATTGATATAAAAATGGAATCAAAGGATCTCTAGAGATCTTTTTCTTTGCAAATTATCCATTAGTACCAGAAGAAAAAAACTATAATTAATATGGTAGTCTAATAAATGAGTAATATATCTAGTGAGATTGCATTGTTGTAATCTAATTCAATCAAAATTGATATATAATGTTTGCTGAATTCAGAACAATGGTGATTTAGAGCAGACATCAACCACGTACCAAGTGGATCCTATAGAGTACACTGGTTAAGGAATGGTAGCTCTTGATTTGTCATCTCCTTTGAATGCTTGAAAAAAGGGGAAAATGAGTCAAATTATTCTTTGTAATATAACATTGTTCTGTGTTTATCTTGAATATGGGGAATCGAGTTTTTGAACATATAGTTGAGTAAGAAGAAGCATTTCATAACCCATTCTTTTCTTATTATAGTATGAAATTACAGTGAAATAAGTAAGTCTTCTCTGTCTCATAGGACTATCGGCGTGTCTTCAGTTTTGTTGAGTTTCTCAAGTTTGAACTTTGAACTCGTCAAATTTATATGGGTACTTCACCCCACCTTTCCCTTGCACTCATGTTTGTCTTCATTCTAGTCCTTGGTAGTTCTATTGGCTGCTCACTTTCTGGACTTGTGTGCTGTTTTGTGTTTTTCTGACTTTTGTGAATGAACAGCTCTTGAGTGTATAAATTATGTTCCGTTTCTTACTATGACAGTGAGAGAACGTAACAACTTCTGCTTGCTTCTTGATTCTTGGACGCTACACGATCTTGCATCAGGTTGGAGGATTTGAAGATATTTCATGAAAAAATGACAGGAATTTACTCTATTCTTGTAAGTAATTTTTGGCGCAGCCTGTTTGGATGCCTGCAGATATGAGCTTACGGCTTTGGTTAGAACGTGTGGGCTTGAAATGCTGGATGACATATATGATTTGCACACATGGCTTTCTAGGGAAAATGGACAAGATGAGCAGCGGATGGAGAAATTTTCTTTGAGGAAGCAGCTAAATTTGAAATGCCAAGTACGGAATGTTGGTGCTCGTGCATTGAGCCGACTTACGTGGGAATTGAACATGATGCCACCGTTTACCATTCTATGCCAATTTCAAGTTATATGCCATCAGGCAGACAGAATTTCTTTTTAAATGAACAAATCATTAATCGCCAAGAATACCGTTGACAATAATTTCAATATGAAAATGTAAGTGACAGAGACAGAAATAAGCAGAATGACAATCACAGCACAGCAAAAGACATGAAGAGCATCACATGAACGATGTCAGGCAAACAGATCAGATGTGGTATTCACGACGAGAAGAGGGTACCTGAAGTCCAGATGGAAGCTGCTACTACTACAGAAATGAAGAATCCACCACCTGAAGCACGAATGGAAGCTGCTGCTATAGAAATAAAGAATCGAGCACCTGTTGAATCTTCACTGTCCGAAGAGGTTGTAGGAGTCTCAGATCCCTCCATGGTCCCTGATGTTAATGCTGGAAGTCATGACAAACGGTATGAAAACTAATCTCCAGATTAAAATTCTTCCGGCAGCAGCAAGCAACATCTTTGCTCGAATGCCAATTTAGGACTTCTCAAAGTAGAATGCCAGCTAAATGTATACAGGTGAATCAAGAACATTACGAGACTCTTTTCAAAATAATTTGTCGATGTTCTTCCGCTCATATGCCTTTTATGTAGACTCTTGGTAGATTGTATTCCACATGCAATGAATTTCGGTACAGTTGTTGCCTCGGATGAAATCACATCTCATTCTGTAATCACAGTCCGGAAAAGTTGCATTCTCTTAGTGACATGTTTTTTGTACTCTCTGCATTCAATTATGCACATTTTGGTCGGTATCAAATTTCTATATCTCATGAAGAATTAATTGTTTTTATTCTTAATATTTTTTCAACTAAAGGAAGAGAAAATTACTTTGTGACTACCAAATATTGTACTCTTACAATAATATTGCATAATTATTATAAAGTATATAGCTTTTAAGGGCTTGTTTGAGCCCATTTTTTGTATAAAATATATTTTGGAATATTAGATTGATAGAGAAAGTGTGGTTAAAAAAAAGTCTTGAATTTATATGTAATATTATTTTATTGAAGAATGTGTGGACAAAAATAAAAAAAAAGAAAAATGTATTTCCAAATAAATGAAGATACTGAATCAAATCATAAAATCATAGTTCAAGGTTGATAAATGCTAGAGAAACATAAGGGTTGACATAGCATTTGACACAATTGCCAAATGGCGGCCCCCTATTGGGGGGCTAATAGGGGGCCGCCATTTGGCAATAGTGTCAACCCTTATGTCAATCCTTATGTTCTTTTAGAATTTCTCGTTCAAGGTTAGATTAATTTTTGCCTATTGTAGAGTACTGCTACGGCCAATGACAAACCACATGGTGTCATGGTGGCCATTGTCCCCACAATTTTTAATTTTTTAAACTTTTCTTCAAAATTTAAATTTTTATAATTTTTCTCTTTGAGCAAATCTAACAACTCATCTTATCATCTCTCAACGAGAAAAAGAAAAAGATGCTTCAAGTTACCACGGATTGCTTACCGCATTTTTTTTTTTTTAGCTTGTGAACTCATACTTATGACAGATATTTTCATTATGTTATTTTAGATGGTAAAAGTTCTTTTGTGATAATTAATCATCTTGATTTTAGTTAGGAGTGATAATATATAGAACAAAAGTGAGCTCAATCGATTCATGATTCATTTCAAAGTAAATACGAGTCATCCATTAACTGCATCGATTTGAGCTAAGCCCACAAACGGCACGGTTCCTTTGCCACCCCAATGGATGGGGTGAACATGCAGAGCGCAACAATTAAACAATTGCACGGTTGTACCATGTGCAGCCCACTGGAAGAAAGTAAACGAGGGGACACATGTCGAAAAGCTAGGGGTCAAGGTTTGGTCTTTTGTCGATGCCGACTAGGATTATGTGACATATACGAAGAACCATCCTTCATTTTACATTATTTTTTGTCACCTTTGATTAGGGCTAGATATGGTCCAATTCGATTCGATTCGATTTTGAAAAGAATCAAAATTTTCAGGTATTTAGTAAGTGGAACCGTCGGGTCCAAATTTAATTATGGAAGCGTTCGGGTTAGATTCCATTCGGTTCAATTCGGTTTGGTTCCATTCCCGGGTTCCGTACAATAATTAATTTTTTAAATATTTACAATAACTCTACATTAATTCGACTATAATATGTTCAATCTTAACTCTTACAAAATAGCGTAGTACAATCTGGTGATATCTTTTACACATTTCTTTGTTAAGTTTTTCGTAGATATGACTGTTAAAATTATAAGAAGATGAAGATAGCAAATTCACGATAATAGAACGACAAAAAATAAAACTACAATAGAATAGAAGATTTTGGTAAAATTTATGTCAATTTGATTAAGTTGGACGGCTGAAAATTGAAAATAGTAAAATCATATTTTAGGTTTGAGCTAAATTAATTAGTTAGCAAATTCATTTAAAAAAATAAAATAATTTGACTTATTTAAGATTAAAAAAAATTTAAAAAGTGAGGGAGATTCGGTTCTTATTCGATTCTTCGGTTCTAGGTCTAGAACAAATAATCGAACCAAACCCGTCGGTTCTCGATTAAGAAGAACCGTTCGGTTCAATTCGATTCCGATCTTGTTCGGTTTGAAAGTTTTGTCCAACCCTACATTTGATTGACTTTACTTGTACCCCATAGGTTAATCTAGCGGTGGCAAAAAAGCTCAGACGGCTCTGGCTCGGCTCGAAAAAATCCCAAGACGAGCACGGCCCGTGGCCCGGGCGAGCCTCCTATTAAAAAAAAATAATTTGAAGGCGGAGGTTCTTCGCCGTTCTGAGGAAGCTAGCAAGTGCCCGCTCAGCATGACGACTATTTTTAGTCGATCGCAAATGTAGCTAAGAAAGAAAAAAAAACACCAAAAAATTCGAGCCGACTCGGCCCGCTAAGGCTCGAGCCGAGCCTCATTTTTTTTTTTGTCGGGCTCGACTTGGGCAAAAAAAAACTCGGTCCAAAAAAGTTCGGGCTCGGCTCGAGCTTTTTTTTTCGGCTCGGCTCATTGACATCGCTAGGTTAATCTCATATAATTATCTTCTTTAGCCTTTTTTTGGTGGCCATTTTTTACGGAAAAAAAATGTTTCGAAAGGTGAAATTTTGAAGAATATAGGGTTAAAAATTAGAAAAAAAATTTGAATTTATGTATTAAATATTTTATAGTGTGAATGTGTAATTGAAAATAAATAGATAAATAAATATATATATATAGTTTTAATTTAAAGGACATCTAACATGGGCTTAATTTTCAGTATCACCTAAATACAAATAAGTTTTGATTGTAAACATTTAGTGTACTAAGTTTTTTTTAATGATGTAGCGATAAGTCGAGATAGAAAATAATTCATATTAAAAAGTAAAAGTCACATACTGATTAAATATGAAAATAATTTTGATAAGTTTCGATGGAACACATCAAACAAAAGATTAAACACTTTCAAGAAGTTGATTTCTTCCCCCTTTTTTTCTTTCTTATTTTCTCTTTATTTCCTTGTTATAATTATTAGTGTTCATCAATTTTACAATTTCTTGAATTCATTAATATGAGTGTGTTTGATCCACATTATTTTGGAAAAATGTATTCTGGAGTAGTGGATTGATGGAGAATTTGTGGTTGAAAAAGAATGAAAAGTTATTGATGTGATGGAAAATATTATTTTATTGAAGAATGTATGGTTGAAAATGAGTAAAAAAATAAAAATAAAAATTTTAATGTGTATCAAACAGGGATTATATATAACTTTTTAACAGTCAAATCAAGAAAAATTGTCTAATACAATTGAGAATCTATTTGTTCAGACACGCGTACGGTCGAGCTTTGGTTCAAAATTTTCCTAGACCAAGCCATCATTAAAAATAGAAATGGCATCAAATGTGTGGAATAAAATGGTCCCCGGACCCGTCTATTTCTTTGGAATAATCATCGACGAAGACACAATTAAAACATTAATTATTGACATCTGAAAGAACAGTATCGTGCTTAGTAAACTAATGATGTTTCAGTTGTGATTAAATTATAGGGTATTTTCAAGAATGTCCACAATTAAGGGTGTGAGTTGAAAAGTGTCTAATTTTTAAATTTAATACTAAAGTGTCTATTATGCTCTTAATGAAAAAAAAAAAGGACATTTGAATCTCTACGTATTCTCAACATTTAAAATGTCATTCTCGACATTTGAATTCTGTTTTATATTTCAATAGTACATGTCAAATCACAATATTAAATGTTCTCGACATTTCAAAACGTCATTCTCAACATATTAAATGTCTAGAAGGACATTTCATTTCGAACATGACATTTCTCTACACTTGCTCGACATTTCCGTGTTAACGCAACAAATAGCATTAATTGTGATTTGACATCTTATCATTTACAATAAATGAAGCAGGTTATGTGTCAAGATTTCATTAGCCCATATTTTTTTTGCAAAAATATCCATTTTATTGTCCTTGAATGGAATCATAAATTGTTGACCATGGATGTTTTAGTCTAAATATACTAAAATGACCATTTTTGTAAGGATTTTTAAAAGTTGCCATTTTTACAAGTGATTAAAAGAAAGTGGACATTTCTTGCAATTTTTACTTAAAATTATTAATTAATACCTATTCGTTGAGCCCACTCGCGACTATAGTAATTCCATCGAGAGTCGTGCTACTTTTGTCCCCCTATTCATCCCAATAGTCAAATGTTTGGCTTTTGAGAGGAATCAATTACCCTTATAAAAAATTAATTAATTTCATTATTCTGCCTGTTTGATTCATATTATTGTAAAATAAGAATGAAAAATATAGTCATTATTGGACCCACACAAGATATAGAAATTCAAACTTGATGACTTGATGTGATAGATAACGATCATATTTCTCATTTTTATGAATGAAAAATGAGAAACAAACGGGGTCTTAGGAAAGATTGCAAAAGTGGCCCCAAACCTTTTTAGTAAATTTTATCTTAACCTTCAATTTGTACCAACGAAGATCCATAATCTTCGAAAAATTAGTATCATAGTCTAAATGGATGAGATACGTCCACTTTTTCGACCAAAAAAATAATCTTAACGTCGTCTAAAGGGGGATAATACTCTAAATAGTCACTAAACTTTGTTAAAAGTTCTCAGAAGGTCACTGAACAACTTCGCAAAGAGTATTAACCCCGTAATGATTAATATAATCTGGAACAGGCTGGTAAACATAGTTATTTGCAATGTTCTTGGTAAAGAAATAATTTTGTGGATTGCGGTTTCACCGAAAGAATTTTTTTCAAAATCCCAATTTGTTGGTGTTGAATTTGAGAATTGAATACGCGTATTGCTCCAAGATAAGATCATTTTCCCCATTCAATTGCTGAAAGAATCTTTTCGCCTAGCTCTGGTTGAATAATGTTCTGAGCAATAATTGGCTTTCACAATAAACTAAGCCCTCTTTTGCCTATTTTTTAAACTTATTCATCCACGAAGTGCATCAATTTCTTGTTTGTCTTTCAGTTGTTTCATTGGTAGAGACGAGCGCCTGCTGCTTGCTGTGATGAACGAAAATGAGCAATGGGCTTCAACGCGGGGCTGAAATTGGGGCTTGCTGTGATGAAGGCAACTGAGCAACGGTTGGACGATGGTGTCCGTGGTGGATGGGTTTTCTTGGCTTTGTTTTGGAGGGTAGAGTAGGGTGGGGTGGAGGTGGGGTGGGGTGGAGGTGTTCTTTTTCCCCTTTTTTTTTTAGGGCCTGTTTGAGCCATTTATTTAATATTATTATTTTATTTATTTTTTTGTAAAATATATTTTGGAACAATGAATTGATGAATAACGTGTGGTTAAAAATGAATGAAATGTTTTTGAGTTGTGTATAATATTATTTTATTGAATTATAGTGGTTGAAAAGAAAGTGAAAAATATATTTCAAAAAAAATGAGAATCGGACAAATTATTTTAATCGTTTTATATGAAAATATATAAAAGGCTTGTTTAATTCTCATTATTTTCAAAATATATATTTTCTCTCTTTTCTTTTCAACCACACATCTTTCAATAAAATAATATTGCATGAAAATTCAAAATTATTCCTTATTTTTTAACTATACATAATCTATCAATCTATTATTTCAAAATACATTCTTAGAATAAAAATAGGGCTCAAATAAACACAAAGTTATCATTTTACCCTTATAGAATTAATAAGAGCCCGTTTGACACTCGTTTTTTTTTTTTGGCAAAACTCATTCTCCTACAGTAAAGTAAGACAACAATGTCCACACTCAAAATTTGTGTCAGAATCCCAATTTAATGTATATTCCCGCTGAGAATTCCTTCCGAGTTCGCTCTCATAAAATAATTACAATTTTCCACAAATACCCTCACTCTTTTCAACCTAACACACTATGAAAGGGCAATATTGGAAACAAACATTGAAATGGTTGGAAAGTATGAATTTCTGCAGGTGGGATGGGAACACTTTCTGACAAATTTGAAAGATTTGATTAATGGGTCCCACATTTTTTGAAAAAGAAACAGTAGAAGAATTAATTTTTTGCCCAAAAAGGGGTGTCAAACGGGGGCTAAATAATGTGGTCAAAATCATTTATTTGATCAACTAACAGAAAAGTGATGGATTCCATCAATTTGGATTACAGCTGCTAATTTCTCAAAAGTTTGGGACTTTCAGTGTCACAAATTAAAGATTATGTAAAGTTAGCTAAAAATTCAAAGGTTTGGAACCCCTACTGCAATTTTCCCTAGAAATAATTAATAATGTAGTCAAAATTATTTATTTGGTCAATTAACAGAAAAGTGGATGGATTCCATCAATTTGGATTTCAACTGCTAATTCTTCAAAGATTTGAGACCTCTGTTGTCACAATTAAAGAATAGGGTAAAGTTTGCTAAAAATCCAAGGCTTGGATCGCTGCTGCAATCTTCCCTTTTCTCTACGGTAAAGGATCAGATTCTTGGGCAGAGTAATTCTTTGTTGTATGGATATAATTATTTGTTTTTAAGGATATATATACGAACGAATTATGATTTTATTTTTAATTAATAGGACAAATAAATAAATAAGTGATTCAAAGTTAAAGTAAAAATAGGGAATAAATAAATAAAAACCATAGGCAGTACAGAAACTTTGTTTGATTGATGTAGTCGAAGACACATGTTCAATCCTTGTTTCAATGACAAGTTTAATTATAAAAAATTGAATGAGTGTTTAAGAATATGTATATATTCAATATAGATATTCGTTTCAGTCTATGTTTTCTGCGGTGTTCAACTAACTCGATCTCAATCTGTGAACTACTTGTTAATATAGTAAGATTAAAAAAAGACTCCACCATGTTTAGTGCTTGTTTGAGCCTTATTATAATGAGATTTTGAAAATAATTTATTTTGAAAAAGTAATTTTTGGAAGAATGCGTGTTTAAAAAAGAAGGAAAAATTTTGATTTACGTATAATATCATTTTATTGGAGAATGTGTAGTTTGAAAAGAAGAGAAATAAAATTATATTAAAATTTTAATTGAGACCAAACAAGGTCTTAATTGATTAAAAAATACAAATTAAAAATTAAATGAAAAATTAATGGGTTTCTACTGAGCCCTTGTTTGGGCCCCATTTTGGAGGAAAAAATACATTTTAAAATAATGATTGTGAAAGAATGTGTGATTCAAAAAGAAGGAAAAATTTTCGATTTACGTATAACATTATTTTATTAAAAATGTGTGACTGAAAATGAGTTTTCAAAAAATATTTAAAAATAAATAAAAATAGTGGGACTCTATTGTGGTTGCATGTGGTTGTTTGTCAAGTGTACAAATGTCATGTCACACAAAAATGAAAATTAAAAGTATGTTTGTGATTATAAACACTAATTGCACAATAAATCCTTTACTTCTTCAAAAAATAAAGAAAAAGTCTCTATTTTAGTAAAATAATATACCCCACCCTATGAGGATAGGTTTGCTTCAATTTTCATTGAGATTAAGGGCCTGTTTGGTACAGATTCTCATTTTCTACAGTAAATCAATTCTCATTTTCAACCACACATTCTTCAATAAAATAACATTTTCCATCACATCAATATTTTTTTTTTCCTTTTTCAACCACACATTTCCTATCATATCACTATTCAAAAATCAATTCTTCCCTCAAAAATCCATACCAAACACACTCTAAGCAAATGTAACTAATATAGTTGGAAAAAATAAATTTTACTTATATATTTTTTAATATACCTGTATATTGAATAAAATTTAAATAAAAATAGTTCATATTTGTTAATAACAAGCCACATTAAATAAGACCATGTTAAAAAAACTGTGAAATAAAATAATCTGCATGAGACGAATAGAATGATTAAACACGTCTAGCAAATGAAAAAAGAAAGTAAATCTATTTTTTATGGGATGAATTCATTAATTAAGTACAACTGCAGGGTGGTAGTAAATAAATATGTACAACTCGTTTAATTAATTATTAAAAAATGTAATGTACGTGTTGCATAAATTTCTTCGTAACAAGTAGGGACGAATGCGGTTCGATTCAAACTAAACCACTTAAAAGCAATTTGCAGAATTTCCAAACCAAACCAACTTCATTTTCTAAACCAAATCAAACTAAACTAAATTACTTCTTTTTTTCCATCGAAGAATTTCAAATAAGCAAATTGAAAACATTAAAAAAAGGCTATTATAATTGTTGTAAAATCATATTTCTGCTAAATATTTAAAAAAAGTTAAATAAATCAGAATGAAATCACAATAATTAACTGTAAATCTAGCAATTAAGTCAAAAATTAAGTAACACATTCATTGACCTGACTAAAAATTGAGACGCAAATAACAAATAAACATTGTTCGGCTAAAAATTTAATAGAGCCTAGCACAAATATGAAAAAAT
This sequence comes from Fraxinus americana, assembly GCA_035079005.1. Lineage (NCBI taxonomy): Eukaryota > Viridiplantae > Streptophyta > Magnoliopsida > Lamiales > Oleaceae > Fraxinus > Fraxinus americana. Next base: position 36,554,112 of record CM068715.1, on the reverse strand, counting down.
TAACACAACTACCAATATAATATAGTAAATAATTCCCAAAAATTAATAATAAAAAAAAAGTTGGATAAAATAACTTGAAAATTGAGTCTAGGTTTGAGAAAATTATTAATAGAAGGAAAAGAAATGGCGAGAGTTTAAATTATAATCAAGATTTAATTGTCTACTCAATTTAATGGAAGGTCAATGAATATGATTTAGCAGTTGTTGAGTATTTCAACAAATTTGAGCTTCTGCGTTATCAATTGTGATTACTAATGGATTTTGGTTATGATTAATTAATTAATTGGGATAGTTACATAATTGAGTATTGAGTTTAACATGGATGTGTCTTTTTGGTTGTGATGTGTTTAGTTTTAATTGTGTTAGACAAAACTTGAATTAATTTAATTTCAGATCTATTTTTGGAAAAAAATACATAATTACAATAATTTCAAGATAGACTTTCAAATTTAAGAAATTTGTGAAATTCTTTCAAACGTCGGCGGTCAATGATAAAAATTATGACCCATTTAGTAATTGAATAGGTTAAGATCACATTAGAATACAATTTATGATTACAATTACGTAATAGCTACAAATCACTCGACACGACTGTCACAAAAACACTAAATGTGAGTTGCAATTACAAATGTAGTCACAAATGACATTTATCAATCACAAAATATCAAAGTAATTGGTTACAATTGTCCAATTAACTGGTCATGAATCACCCCCCCCCCCCCCCCGCGGCCACGTGAGTGGTGATTGGGGAGAACTTTGGGATGCGTGCTCGATGGTTCCTCAATGAATCGAACAGCTGTATTCAATTTGCTTGCAACGAGAGAGAGAGAGAGAGAGAGAGAGCCCGAATAATGGAAGATATTTACGATGGGTAAGGTTGGTTGGGTGTTGTAAGTTGTAAACCACGTGCAAATGTTTAAAAAGTGGGGATGGATGCTCGTAGGGTGTGTATAATATGATTTTAAATTAAAAATAATTATAAGCTGATTTTGAAAAAAAAAAAAATATCTTATCTAATTTTTTAAATTGAAAATTAAAATATTTAACGATTTCATTATTCAATTCTAGTAGCAAGGAATCTAAATCTGACTGTTTTGAATGATAGTACGTTGTTATATGTTAGAATTCGGCGACCGATTTCACGCGAATATGCCAAGGATGTTTGTTGAATCTGACGAGGATGGACCCCACCTGTTCCTGATTTCTTCGAGTAAAGACAAGGCGAATGAGATAAAACTCTCTCTCTAAAATAAAGTGGATAGAGAAAGAGTTCATTTCACCCAACCTCCATTACAGTTCCAACACACATGATATGAGATTTTTAATCCAAAAATAAGTGAAAAACATGGGGAATTTCCATGGGCTAAGTATGGTAACACAAGCATCAGTTTTGATCTAATGTCTACGGTGGTCAAATATTATAATGTCCATCGGGGGCATTAGATCAAATGCGACACGAGCATATTTAACTGTACTTAAAAGTAAATTAATTTTATTTTTAAGTTACTTATTAAATCAGGTATTATAAACTTTTTACTTTTGAAAAATAAGTATTAAGGTTTTTTAAAAGTAAGAAAAAGTAAAGGAAATATTGATCTTGGTTGATACTATGTATTGTAAGAATATATAGTCTGATGAAGAATCATCATCTACAACCTTTTTAGATTCTTGGTTGATACTATGTATCGTATGACTAAAGTTTGTTCATTTTAATCAATGAAATGGTCAATCGATGTTAGGTGAGAATAGACATTCCACAAACCACTCGTCTTTAGATTTTTTTGTTATTTTTCTTTATTTGGTTAAGAGTTCTTGTTATTTAATCATTTCAACCATACCACTTGTGTGCTATTTTTTTTCCATGTAAAATGGTGACTCGTAATAATTCGAAGTCGACCACATAATAATTCTTACTCTTATACAAGAGAGAATAGAAGACGTTTACGTAAATAATTAAAATTAATGATAATACAAATTCAGTTATAAGAAACTTTTTAATCTAACATCTACTTTTGGAAAGACAAGATGCCTTGATCATGTAAAGCCATTTTTAGCAAAGAATAATTCCATATAGAAATTGAAGTACAAAAAAAATGATGAATGACACCTCATTACATAGTGTGGATTTTAATCCAATCCACAAATCCAATCAATTTTGGAATCAATTTAGCCAAGCCCTCTTTGTCCTCTTATATTTTCAGTTAATGCATTGCAGAAATGTTAGATGTACACTTCAAGTTTAATCTGTCCAATGGTGTGTTATCACGTGACAAAGTGTAAAATATGATGTATATTGAATCCATTGGCATCACAAAATAAGTGATGACATGGTTCAAGCCAATAATATTTTGACGACGTGGTTCAAACTAACAATGTTGAATATTTTGATTATATGCAAATATACCTCGAAAGATACAGTTCAAGCCTGTTTGACAACCATTGTTTTGGGAAAATAAAGTTTTGAATAATGATTTTTAAGAGTACTTATAGTTAAAAAGTAGTGAAAAAATTTAGGTACGAACGAATATTTTATTATGTGAATGTGTGGTTTAAAATGAGTGTAAAAAAAGAGTGTGAAAATAACGATTGTCAAATGAAGATAATGTATTTTGACGATATGCCTTGGTTATGAACTTTCGTTGACGGTAGTCACTAGTTATCTTTGTGACATGGTTTGATGCAATAATGTTTTCGTCAAACAAGACAGCTAATGTTTCGAGTCACTCGATTTTCAAATCATTCACAACTTTGCACGTGACTCGTGTCTAGTGGTCTCTAAATTTCAATAGATGTGGACAGAGGGTACCGCCATAGTTCGATTTGTCGAGCCGAGTTGGGGTTAACCTTGAAAACGAAGAAGCGAAATAAAAGTTTACTTTCCCGTGTCATTTGTTTGACCCCGACTGCTTAAGTTCCATAGAATGCCCTTAAAGTCTGCGATTAAATTTTGCAGCGCCAAAGAGAAATATTAAAATAAATAGGCTCTCACACAAAAAGCCATTTTCAGACAGGTTAATACTTATATACACGTGGCATTATTTCAGTGGCTTTGTCAAGGAAAAGCGTTCGACGTTTAAGCTCAAATTGAGTATTTAAACCCCAGGTTTTTCCTCCTTAAACTCATCCTGAATTTGTTCTGTGATCATTGTTGAGCATTACGAGCTCGTATTTTTCCGTTTCTCTCTTTGAAGAAGTTTGCTTTCCTGTGTGAATGCGCTTCTGCTGAGGTATACGTTGAGCTAGTTGAGGTTTGAGAGATTTAAGGCCACCTTTTGAAGCGGTTAAAGGTGAGTTTTTTTTTTTTTTCAAATATTTTTCTGCAAAATTTTGTTAAACACTTGGATTTACTGGTGGAGCTGTGTATGAAGAATCGAAGTGCCTCAGTGAGGGAATTTTCAATTTGGAAAATTATTGATTTTGAAATCTATTTGCAGGTTTCCTTGATACCATCTGAATACTATTTTCCTGTGATTTTTGCTAGAATTATATGAATACGATTGGTTGTCAAGCTTTAGTTTTTTCTAAGTACCGAAATTCAATTTCTGCTTTATTTTCTCGGAAGAATTTGAACGTACGCCGAACTTCTGTTTCTCTGACGGTGGATGTGGATCTTCTTCGTCTTGAAGTGTTCTGGTCATTGACTATTATGCCCTTGCGTTTTCTTCAAATTTACGCCCTTGGACACCGGTGGTAACTTTCTTAACTGGAACTAGGAGTTAGCGACGTCGTATTGAATATCTGGAACTAAAATATTTTAATTTATTTTGTTAATAGCAGTAATTTATAATATTTAGAGTAATTTTGTTCTGATTTTAGTAACTGTGTACGATCGCTTTCATGAATCTGGTCATTTCCGAACCTTTTCGTTTTCAACTTCTATGGGAGACTTGGAAATTTCGCCTCACTTTTGTCGCTTTCCACCAAATCTCTATTTTCATTTTGATTTTCTTGAAAAGAAAAACTTGCAAAAGAAAAGGAAATAAAGAGAAAGATGTTTCTTAAAGCTTCTGCAAAAGTTCAAGAGTTAGATCTAAAGCAGATCTCATATTGGCGTGGTGGTCCAGTGATAATGTTTATATTGTTGATACCATAATATACTTTACTAATATGGCGTGTGCTTAAACTTAAAATTTGGAGATGGATTAAGATTTAAGTAATTATCTGGTTCCAGATATTGTCATCATCATGAACCTAAATTACGCTTCGGAGAGCTTCCTTAAAAGGATTAAGGGACCAACTTCTATGATTTTGATTTTAGAGCTGTTTTCTTGGAACAGGAAATTTGGGTGAGGTATATACAGTATAGACAAATCTTAAAGAACTTTTCCTTGCACGTTGTTAATGATAATTTGCTTAAATTTCTGGATGCTTTCTGAAAACAATGCATATTAGATCCATATGCCTGCTGATGCTATTTGGAGAACCAATCAGCGAAAAAATTGTACGCTGAGGATGAATAAGCTGGTGACTTATGTATTCTCTGTGTTAATTCTTGTATACCATATTTACGGAAGCTCGTGCTATTATGATTTCACATGTCCGCCTGTCTATAATTTTATCGATGTATCTATGATAGGAAGGATTTTATTTTCTATAATTAGAAGCAAGTGGTTTTTTTTTATATTTAGATCTTTGTTATTGAAATTAATTTTAGGTTTTAATTATGATCTGATCTTGGTTCTTATTTAGATCTCAGTACGGTTGCTGTTTGTTTTGCTTATTGATTTGTTTGGGGTTTTAGTTACTTGCCAGGCAGTAGCTGAGTGTGCAAATATGACGGTTACACCTCAAATCTCTGTCAATGATGGGAATCTTGTGGTTCAAGGGAAGACCATACTCACAGGAGTACCTGACAACATTGTGCTGACCCCAGGATCAGGCGGGGGGCTTGTTACTGGTGCATTCATTGGTGCTACAGCTTCAAATAGCAAAAGCCTGCACGTTTTCCCTGTTGGTGTCTTAGAGTAAGCACTGAGCCATTTTATTGATCTTCTCTGAGATAATTATCTGAAATAATTTGTTGCATGGTTATATGAAGTGAAATCCCCTATTTAACTCTTCAAAATACCAGTTATAGGATTCAGTAAAATTAATTGGTAACATTTTTCTGTAGTACTCGTTGATCTTGCAATTTATTTAGAACTGCTCCTAATGTACTTTCTGTGTTAAGTGGTGCCTTTTAAAGATGAGGCTACTTTTATGTGATCAACAAATAATTCAACTCCTTCACAACGAATATGAGTACAGAAGGGTGTGATCCTTACTAGGAACAAGATCTTAGCACAGGGAGGACGTTAAGGATGTAATCTATCCATGAGATGTAGGGTATTCTTATTTGGACATGACTATTTGTTTGAACCTACTCCTTTCTATTTTTATTATCATCTTCTTGGAGAAAAGTCATGGTACAGAATCATCCCTCTGAACTCGAGTTTCATAAGTGGTGGGTGGCAAATAGAGCAATTAATGTATTCTCGGGAGCAGGGGCAGTATTATCCATCTTCTTTGTTCAACTCAAGTTAGAGATTTTTACTCCATTTGATCTGTTAAAGTCGTATTGTGTATTTCCTGACCTCCATTGACCCTTCCCCCTTTGCAACAACCCAGTGCTGTAAATAAATCTTGCATTATGATCACTCATAACTACTTAAAAAAATATATATTACATCATTAGTGCAGATCGTACTACTCGTAAACATTAGTTCTAAATTTGTGTCCTGTGTTTTAGGAATTATATGCTCTTGTTGTGTGAGCATTCACATTTTCAAGAATAAATGGGAGTTTGTACATTAATGATTTTCTATCCACACTGATGTAACATTTCATAGGGCAACATAAGCTGCTATTTACTTTCTTGAACATAATCGAGAACATTAACAAAAAATAATGTGCATTTTAAAATATGATAGTGTAGATATTCTAATTTAATTCTGTAACAGGGGTGTTCGCTTCTTGAGTTTATTCCGTTTCAAGCTGTGGTGGATGACTCAGAGAATGGGAACATGTGGGAAAGACATTCCTTTGGAGACCCAATTCATGCTTGTGGAGAGCAAAGACACTACTGAAGGCGAACATGAAGATGCCCAAACCATTTATACTGTCTTCCTGCCACTCCTTGAAGGCCAATTCCGTGCTGTTCTTCAAGGCAATGAGAAGAATGAGCTGGAGATCTGCCTTGAGAGTGGTGAGTAGCTCATGGCATCAGAAAGTATTTGGTGTATGCTACATGCATTGACATGTGGTGTAGACACATAGGCCACATGCTTCGTTACTTTGCCATACATTAGGCAATATCCACCGTTAAGCCAATCCATCCATTCGGCATAAAAAAGGAGATCAAGAGTCCTGTATGGTGGAGTGGAGTTGTTATACCGTGAACTCCACTGTACCGAAGAAATCCATTACTCACCTGTCATCAAATGCATGAATCAATGGAGTTTATTGAATTTTGGGGAAGAAAATTACAAAGGAATGACTTCAAAAAACCGACCCGAGCTTGTTTTCTTTGTGGTGTGATTTTATTGCAGGAGATATTGCTGTTGTAACCAACCAAGGACTTAATCTTGTTTATATGCATGCTGGGACAAATCCTTTTGAAGTCATCAATCAGGCTGTGAAGTAAGTCTCATACCCTCCCCTACACAGTAGGAAAAAAGAAAATTGTGCATGGATTGAAGGTTTTCTCCCTCAAAAGCATTGGAAAGAACATGATATCTGTTATAGACTTTATATCTCAAGTGTTCAGCTATCGCATCTTTTGAAGTACTTGGCATATTGATGTTGTCTTGCATTGCATTGTTCATTGATACGTGACCTTCCTTTTTGTGTGAAACAGAGCTGTTGAAAAACACATGCAAACTTTTCATCACCGAGAGAAGAAAAAGGTGAAATTCTCTTCTTCAATTTGGTCATTTAAAATTGTTTGATTTGACTGTGATCAAGATGAAGGGTTCTAATTTCTATTTACTGCATATTTGTTTTATTGTTTTTTTGGTGCTTGATTATAGTTGCCCTCTATTCTTGACTGGTTTGGATGGTGCACATGGGATGCTTTCTACACCGATGTGACCGCCGAGGGTGTCGATGAAGGCCTTAAGAGGTAAAACTTGTCGATCCTGTTATCTTCTTGTCGGCTTGTCCTAAACAATAAAGAAAAGAAGAAAGTCATGATAAATGGGGATTTAATTTGCTAAATTTTGATGGCAGCTTATCTGAGGGGGGAACGCCGCCACGTTTCTTGATCATAGATGACGGTTGGCAACAGATTGGTAGTGAGGCCAAGGAAGACCCCAGCTATGTTGTGCAAGAAGGAGCTCAGTTAGAAATCTAGTTCTCGATCAATTTACTGTAACTTTTACTCAGCACTCCTGATTTCTTGACATATTGTTAAGATGCTTCTATATTTAATTTGCAGGTTTGCCAACAGGCTCACAGGAATAAAAGAAAATGAAAAATTCCAAAAGAATGGAAAACTCGGCGACCAGGGGTCAGGCCTGAAGCACGTCATTGAAGAAGCAAAGAAACATCACAATGTTAAGTAAGTTGCCTAGTATCTTAATAAACCATTTTTCACTTGTTCAAAATTGTTTTACTTAAAATTTGATATCCAATTTTGATTTTCCATGGAGTTCCTATTAGTTGGTGCATATTGACGTACTATTTACTAATATTTTCTTTATTGTTTCTCCTTTTGGCTGCAGGAATGTTTATGTATGGCACGCTTTAGCAGGTTATTGGGGCGGTGTGCATCCTGCTGGTCCTGGAATGGAACACTATGACTCTGCCTTGGCATACCCCGTGTCGTCTCCAGGTGTACTAGGAAACCAACCTGACATTGTTATGGACAGTCTTGCGGTTCATGGCTTGGGTCTGGTGCACCCAAAGAAGGTCTTCAATTTCTACAATGAGCTTCATGCCTATCTGGCTTCGTGTGGGGTAGATGGAGTCAAAGTTGATGTGCAGAACATCATCGAAACTCTCGGTGCTGGCCATGGTGGTCGAGTTTCTCTTACACGAAGCTACCACCAGGCACTTGAGGCATCCGTAGCAAGGAATTTTCCGGACAATGGATGCATTTCGTGCATGTGTCATAATACGGATGGGATCTACAGTGCCAAACAGACTGCTATCGTTAGAGCTTCTGATGATTTTTGGCCTCGTGATCCTGCCTCTCACACCATCCACATTTCTTCTGTGGCTTACAACACACTATTCTTGGGAGAATTCATGCAACCTGATTGGGATATGTTCCACGTAAGTATTTCCAACATTAATTAGTTAAATATATTCGACCTCTTTTCCTCTTGGACATTGATTAGAAGTCTATGAAGTATATACATGAGATTCTTGACTGGTGAAAAACATTTACAGAGCTTGCACCCAGCTGCTGACTATCATGCTGCTGCTAGAGCTGTCGGAGGATGTGCGATTTATGTCAGGTATTATTATATTCCGACCATATTATTCATTGTAATCCCTTCGTCAAAAAGGTAATATCATGAAATCTTATTCTTCACATGCAACTCAGTGACAAGCCTGGTAACCACAACTTTGAGCTTTTGAAAAAACTGGTGCTTCCTGATGGATCAGTTCTTCGTGCACAATTGCCAGGCCGACCCACAGTTGACTGTCTCTTTACTGATCCGGCTAGAGATGGGACCAGGTTTGCAACTTCAATTTAGCCTTATCTTCTGAATAGATGATAAAATTTACTTCCATTTTATTCTGGTAAAAATCACACTCCTCAATGCTTTATTATAAATCTATAATGCAGCTTGCTTAAAATTTGGAATGTGAACAAATGTTCGGGTGTGGTCGGTATCTTTAATTGCCAAGGTGCTGGTTGGTGCAAGGTTGAAAAGAAGACACGCATTCACGATGCCTCTCCAGGCACTCTGACCGGTTCTGTTAAAGCCACAGATGTAGACGCCATAGCCCAAATTGCTGGACCAGACTGGAACGGAGATGCAGTAGTGTATGCCTATAGATCAGGCGAGGTAGTTCGGTTACCAAAAGGTGCTTCACTGCCTGTGACACTTAAGGTTCTTGAGTATGAACTCTACCACTTCTGTCCCGTGATGGTGAGTTTCTATAAAACATAACTCCGATCACATTGCATCTTGTTAATCAGTGGATGAATAGACCTAATGAATCTATTGCCTCACACAGGATATTGCAGCAAACATTTCATTTTCCCCAATTGGTCTGCTCAACATGTTCAACTCTAGTGGTGCTGTAGAGCATAGTGAGTTCCACGTAGTGTCTCAGATGAAACCCGAGTACTTTGATGGCAATGTTGCCTCCGAGCCGTTAAGCGAGGACAGGTCACCAACGGCTACTATAGTTCTCAAGGTCAGGGGAGCAGGCCTCTTCGGTTTTTACTGTTCTCAGCGCCCACTGAAATGCACGGTGGCCAATATATATACCCAGTTTAACTACGAAGCTTCAACTGGATTGGTAACTATGACAATCCCTGTTCCAGATGAGGAAATGTTCAAATGGCCCATTGAAATTCAAGTCTAAGTTTGGTTAAAATTTAGAAGTATTTTTATTCCCCATATCGTTTTAAGCGCCTCCATGCATACACGAGGGCTGAAGTATTTGGTCAATCTATTGTATTGCATGGACGGGTGGTGGAAAAATGAGTGAATTATGTGTAACAGTTAATGTTTCCAGTAATAAAGTAACTCGCGCTATCATTTCAGGCATAACATTGTTCATACTTTCCATTTTTCGAGCATTTAATGTCAAAATGTGGTGAGTAATGTAAAAATCCAGTTGAGTAGTACTATGTCAAAAAGTAACTCGACTTCCAATGAAGAGGCATTGAGTCGAGTTATTCAACAATGTGAAAGTTCTTGCTTGGCTCCTATTACAAACTCGTGTAGAAAACTGTATTTTCAATATAACTTCGTCTCATTATAGCCTTTATGCTTCTAACTTTACATCTACTTCCTAAAAGGGCTCATTTTCACCCAATCTGATGTTGATGCTCATGCATATCATTGAGGGGTTCTTATTCAAGAAACCTTTTGTGCAAAGATTTCAACTTGGTCTAAAATCTTGTTCTTCTTGCAACTCGCACGCAGTGTTTGCCAAATTGCCGGCTTGGCATAACTGGCATGCTTTTGACAAACCTATAAGCCTATTCAATTAGGCCTGCACGGCAAATAGACCTACCATGCGGCCATAATGCTCCATTGATGGTTCAATCCTAGACTCAAGCATGCAAAGAGTCCCCCTTCCCCCCGAAACTAGCTATGTTTGTTACGCCAATTGCACGCCGACTAATATTACACGCCTTTCTCAACTTGAAAAGGAATTCAAAACTATAAAGTTAATCCAAACATATATCATAGCTCAGGACGACCCTGATAATTCGAGTGCCCTGTGTGACATTTTAAAATAGCGCCTCTTTCATATAATTAAAAAAAATCTAATAATATTATTTCATTGCAAAAATATGATATTTATATATTTATATATCGTGAATAAGAAAAGTACAAGTAAAACTCAATAGCACGAAATAACAATTAACAAGTGGACAATCGGCACCAATAAATTGGCGATGTTACGATGTAGATTGTAATATTGTAAAGCAAGCAATAAAGATTGAATGTAGAGTTTCTTCTCCTCTGATTGATTTTCATGGATTGAAGGGTGAGAAATGGGGAAATAACGAAAAGGGATATGTGCTTAGCTTTTCACTCCTCTCTTTAATCATTTGGATTTTAGGGTACTTATTGTCTTGTTGGATTGGTAATTGGTTAATGAAGATAATTGGACATTTGAAATTAGGCTGGTAAAATAGATAGTTTATTATTTTTTTCGAAAGCAAGATAATTTAAAATTAGAAAAAACAAATAATATTTTTTTCAATAATATGTTAAATTAAAAAAAAATTAACGAAATATAATTTTTTTCCCGCTCTTTTTTTTTTCATAAATAGTGTGCCCTTATAATGTTGAGGCCTTGTGTGGTCGCTCAACTCGTACACTTTCAAGATCGCCTCTGTCATAGCTAAAAGAAACATAATAAAAGATTCAATGCAAGGGTAATGTACGAATGAGTTAATTTATTACTGATTGACACGATGTTTCATTGGTATCAACTGGTGCTACAAACATTTGCTAATATTCTTTTTTACTTCGGCTTCATTTCATATTTCTGAGTCTCCAAAGCCGCGTCCACAGTCCACTAGTCCATGGATTGTCCAACAATCATGTAACTCAAAGCCTTGGTATCCTTAATTGGCACTGCTTGAAAGATTCCTTAGCCTTCTTAATGCACCCACACTTTTAAGGCATATCATCAGTGTATTTTTAGGCTCTACATAGAAGGTTGATAGAAGGTTTACATGTCCCAACAATAAGATATATAGAACTTGTATGAATACATGGTAGGAAGGCGTAAACCTGACCTCCAAAAAAGTAGCAAATGTAAAGAAAATAGTAAACGGGGAGATACCACCTCCCAAGAAAAAAAAAGTAGCAAAAGTATACTAGAAACCTCTAACGCTGGGGATACTATGCCAGTCAATTTGAATTAGAACGTGTAATCGAGAATTAGAACGGATAATCGGCGAGGAAGGTGTAAGAATCTAAACTCCTAGTAATTGCGTTATTCCCAACCTACAGTGACAAGTGAGTGAGTAACCTATTTTCCCTCACTATATATGTTATAAATCGTGTCTCGGTATATTAATAAGCCATCAATAATTGCAAGATCATTCTTTATCTTCTTATCAATATATGCATGCACCCACCTTCCTAAATCCAACACCCCACTCATAGTGAATGTGGAAATCACACACACCATCATCTCATCCATCACAACCCCTACCCTTTGCATAACAATCTCGGGGCCTCATTAACCACCCGAACTATTGAGTACCAACCGATCATCATTCTCCATGCCACTACATTCATTTCGGAAATTCATGGACACTTTTTTACCAATAGCTCTGTCTTGGCAAGCTACCATTCCAGTATACTATTCATAGATCTCCGATTTTCAGATACTATACACTCAATCTCTGATAATTTGATGTAGCTCGAATCTATAAACACAATAATAACAACTCGAAACAGATTGCTCTTAAGAAAACAAACGACTTTTCTTATTTCATGAACAACCAAAAAAATCCTACAAGACATTTTAGAGTCTTAAATATGAAAAGAACAGATAACCTACTGAGCTATCAGTCTCTTAATGGGCTGGGCTACAAAACAAAACAAATAAATGTTGAAAATAATGAATTAAGAAACATTAATTGCCATTTTGACTTAGCAAACGAATTCAAACATCCAAAATCCATTATACATCACAGCAAAGCGGTGATTCAATGAGAATCGTTGTGAGCTTTCTGGAATGGGGTTATGGGCCCAAAACGAACACTATATGCAAAAGTTATGCCATTTTCTTCGAACACCGACCATCCAAGTGTTCCAAATATACAAGTGCATGTTCCTCCACACAAACTTGCGCGTTCCTGTTCCAAATATGAGGTTCGTGTGGAGGAACATACACTTGCATATTTGGAACGCTTGGATGTTTGTGCGCGAGATGTTGGCGGAAGGTACCATATTGTTGTTAATGGGAACTGAGGCGATGGGAGTGTCGGTAGTTCCTATAGTAGCCTCGGGGACGGGTCTTCACCCCATAGCTACCGCATTGGTGTCTGAATTTCAGGATGTGTTCCCCGAGGAACTTCCACAGGGTCTTTCTCATTTGTGGGATATACAGCACCAAATTGATTTGATCCCTGGTGCATCGCTGCCTAACCATCCGTATTATCGAATGAGCCCGACAGAACATGAGGAGTTGATGTGACAGGTAGAGGAGTTGGTGCAAAAGGGTTATGTCAAAGAGAGCATCAGCCCGTATGCAGTCCCCGCGCTTCTAGTGCCAAAGAAAGATGGAAGTTATCAGATATGTATAGATAGCAGAGCCATCAACGAAATAACAGTTCGATATCGCTTCCCGATATTGCGATTAGATGATTTACTTGACCAGTTAGTAGGAGCAACAATATTTACCAAACTAGACTTGAAAAGTGCTTACCATCAAATCAGAATCCACCTTGGTGATTAGTGGAAGACATCGTTTAAGACACGGGAGGGATTGTTTGAGTGGCTGGTTATACCCTTCGGATTATCCAATGCACTGAGCACGTTTATGTGGGTGATGAACCAAGCCCTTCGGCTATTTATTGGTAAGTGTGTAGTTGTATACTTCGATGATATATTGGTGTACAGTGGGTCAGAGGAATCTCATGGTGTGCATTTAAGGGAAGTCCTTGCTGTTTTACGCAGGGAAGAGTTCTTTCCAGCTCGTAATAAGTGTGTATTTTATACCGATAGTGTTCTATTTTTGGGGTATGTTGTTTCAGCCAATGGGGTAATGGTAGATTCAGCTAAGATTGATGCGATCTGATAGTGGCCACGGCTACAATCAGTTTCTGATGTGCGAAGTTTCCATGGTTGGGCGTCGTTTTATCGATGATTTATTCATCACTTTAGCACCATCATGTCTTCCATTACTAATTGCATGAAAGATAGTAAGTTTCAATTAGAGGACGGTTATGTGTTTCGGGGTGTTTAGTTGTGTATACCAGATTGCAGCATTCGTTTGAAATTGATTGAGGAGTTTCACTGTGAGGGTCATGTGGGGCGAGATCGCACTTTAGCTCTCACTAGTGCTTCATTTTTCTGGCCTACTATACGTCGTAAAGTGGAGAAGTTTGTCTCGCGGTGCAGGGTGTCCTGTGGCAAAAGGGAAAGCCATAAACGCTGGTCTTTATCGACCGTTACCAGTGCCTTCAGTGTTACACCTCATCCACTTATAGTCAAAGTCAAAGTCAAAGTCAAATAAGGATTTAATTGAAAAAATAATTTTTGTGGGGACTAATTGGTAATTAATAATACTTGAAGGGCTAGAAATAATATATAAAGAAACCTAGGATAGTAGTTTATATTATTAATGAAAGGACAAAATATAATTTTGTATGAAATTTGCGGACTTGACTTTGCAATTTCCTTATAGTTATCCATACTTTGACTTTATCTATTCAAAATCTCATTCCTTTGGAAAGAAGAAAAACAGAGAAGTGCCAGAGAGAAGAAAAGAGAGAAAAAGAGAAAGGAAAGGAAAGAAAAAAGGAAAAAGGGAAGAAGAAAAGAAAAGGGAGGATAAATGCTACAATCTTCAATTTCGTTTTCAATTCCAAAAGGTAAGCATAAATTTTATTTATTGAATAATGATATTAGATTTTAGGGTTTATGCAAATTTTCCTAAATTCGAAATTTGAAATGGGTTGGTGAAATAAAAACATAGTTTTCTTTTGGGTATATGATGCTAAATACTTAAATTAGGGATTTGAAGTTAGAATTTTCCATGTTTTAGCAATTTTTGGACAAAATCATATACATATGCTATTTCTGAAATTATTTCTAGAAAGTGCTAATTCTATCAATAGGTTGTGGTAATTTTCAGTATATAGAAACAGGTGACAGATTTCTATATTATGGAATTTTAGTGCTGTTTTTGTGAAAACTTGATTTTTTTTCACTATGATATATGTGGAACTCAAAGATTGTATATGGATTATCTGTGAATTGAAATGTGAGACGTGTGGTTTTGAGATTGACTAGAAAAGTGCCCATGATTATATACTTATTCTAGTTCACAGAGTGGCCTTGGCCGTGTTCTATACTACACGAGGGGTTTTGACTGAGGATGAAAGGGTCTGACCATGTACATGTAGTTCACTGAGTGGCCTTGGCCGTGTTCTAGTATTGATTATGAGAGGTTTTTGAGACCCCATTTCAGTCACGGAGGGGCCTACGGGCCGTAGCGAAAGTAGTTAGTCCGATGGGCGGATTATTGATTTCAATCAGAGGGTACATTTTTGGTTGATTACATGTGATGTGATAAGATGATGATATGGATTTGCGTTGATGATTATATCATGACTATTAGATGATATTGGTCAGTGTTATGAAATGTCTCACTTTTTGATTATTATTATTATTATTGTTATATGTATTATATTATGGACTTGGTGATGATAAAAATGTGTAAATGGAAAGTGTAATAATTAATTTTGAATTTCTCCATTCACTGAACTATCAACTCATATATTTTTCCACTATTTCCTTATCAGTTAGCAGTTGAGTTTTGGACATCTTGTGGAGTTGAGCCTGAATTTTAGACCACCGACGAATTGAGCTAGTATGACTCATTTTCTAGGGCATGTAGCCAGTGTTTTGGGACACATGTTCATTTTTGTATGTCATGTCACGTCACTTGTAAATAGTTAGATGGGCTCACTATGTATTTGTATCCACATGTACAATTGATGTCATCTTCATAGTTAAAGTATTGAGAGTTCAGTTTATCTATATACTGTGTTATATAAATATGAGTTGGTATTGACATGGTACCATTGTTGGAGTTGCAAAAAATTGTTTACAGGTTGGTTAGTCCAAAATATAAGGGAGATAATGCCGAAATTTTCATTAAAATATTTTATAAGTTTCACATTGTAGTAGCTTTGATGGTGGGTCCAACTTTTAATTAGTATCTATCATCGGCGCACGTCACACTCCGGGTCCACTAGCTTTATTGGGGATAGGGCGTGTCATTCAGCTCCATGCACTGATATTAGCATGTATTTTATCCTGGGTTTACCGCGCACGCATCATGGTAATAACTCCATTTTTGTGGTCGTGGATCGGTTTTGGAAAATGGTGCACTTCATACATTGTAAGCGTACCACTGATCCTGTCAAGGTTTCCCAACTCTTTTTCAGAGAGATTTATTGTCTTCATGGTTTGCCCACTTCTATTGTGTCTGACAGAGACACAAGGTTCATTGGTCACTTTTGGCGAAACTTATGGAAGTCAGTTAACACGTCGCTCAATTTCAGTAGTGCTTATCACCCTCAAACAAATGGGCAGACTGAGGTAGTGAATCGATCTTTGGGTGATTTGTTGCGGTGTTTAGTTTGGGATAATCTTCGTTCATGGGATCAGAGGTTTTTCCAGGCAGAGTTTGCTTATAATCATGCTCGAAATAGGAGCACCGATTTCAATCTGTTTCAAGTTGTGTATAGTATTCTGCCCCGCAGTCCTGTTGACTTATTGACTCTGCCCTCTAAGACTCGGTTGCACGGGACGGCTATTGACTTTGTTCGTAGTTTGCAGCAGGTTCACAAGGAGACTCGAGCTAATCTGTTGGAGTCCAACCGTCGGTATAAAGAGGCGGCTAACCGTCATTGACTTTCTATTGAATTTGACGTTGGGGATTATGTTTGGGCGGTGCTGACTAAGGATTGAGTGCTTTTTCATGAATATTTGAAGTTATCGCCTTGTACCATTGGTCCAGTGGAAATTATAAAGAAGATTAATCCCAAAGCCTATCACCTTTGACTTCCCTATCATATCAGGAATTCTGATGTGTTCAATATGAAGCATCTTTTATCATACCATGGCGATAACATATAAGATGGTGCTACCAGTTCTGATTCGAGGGCGAATCCTATTGATCTAGGGGAGAATGATGAGGTTCGTGTGGAGGAACAGACACTTGAATATTTGGAATGCTTGGATGGTCGATGTTCGAAGAAAATGGCGAAACATTTGCATATAATGTTCGTTTTGGGCCCATAACCCCATTCCGAAAAGCTTGTGACGATTCCCATTGAACTCACCGCTTTGCCGTAACGTATGATGGATTTGGATGTTTGAATTCATTTGCTAAGTCAAAACGGCACTTAATGTTTCTTAGTTCATTATTTTCAGCATTTATTTATTTTGCTTTGTAGCCCAACCCATTAAGGGACTGCTGGCCCAGTAGGTTATTTGTTCTTTTCATATTTAAGACTCTAAAACGTCTTGTAAGATTCTTTTGGTTGTTCATGAAATAAGAAAAGTCATTTGTTTTCTTAAGAGCAATCTGTTTCGAGTTATTATTATTGTGTTTGTAGATTCGAGCTACATCATAATTGCTCAACAAATATATTTAATTTTCTGTCATATAGTAAGATGAATTGGACAATACTACTTTACGACGCAATAGTCAAAGTGGATGTCCATCTATGGCCCTACAACAACCTCCAAAGGTACCCCTAAACTTTGCGATGTCTGGTGCAGTAGGCCTTCGTCTGAATAATGCATAGATATTTGTAGAGATATCTTACGTTTCCTCATCCTTTTGTTGTCTAGTAATATAAAAACTCGAGTTGTTCTCCTAAGTCTACTAGTGGTAAATTAGGCTATCGTAACAAAAATTTTGATCTTGTATCCATGTTCTTACAAGAACTTGACTTATTTGTAAATTTCAATCCTAAAGGCATAAAGGATGATTGTTGATAAAAGATAATTTAAAATTAGAAAAAAACAAATAATATTTTTTTCAATAATATGTTAAATTAAAAAAAAAATTAATCCACTCTTTTTTTCATAAATAGTGTGCCCTTATAATGTCGAGGCTTTGTGTGGTTGTTCAACTCGCACACTCTCAAGATCGCCCATGTCTTAGCTGAATGAAACATAATAAAAGATCCAATGCAAGGATAGTGTACGGAGTCAATTAATTCTTGATTGACATGATGTCGTATCAACGGGTGCTACAAACATTTGCTAATATTATTTTTGACTCCGGCTTCTTTTCATATTTTCGAGTCTCCAAAGCTGTGTCTACTAGCCCATGGATTGTCCACAATCATGGAACTCAAAGCCTTGGTATCCTTAATTGGCATTGCTTCAAAGATTCCTTAGCCTTCTTAATGCACCCACACTTTTAAGGCATATCATCAGTGTATTTTTAGGCTCTACTATAGAAGGTTTACATGTCCCAACAATAAGATATATAGAACTTGTATGTATAAATGGAAGGAAGGCGTAAACTTGACCTCCAAAAAAGTAGCAAATGTAAAGAAAATAGTAAACGAGGAGATACCACCTCCCAAGAAAAAAAAGTAGCAAAATTAGACTAGAAACCTCTAACGCTAGGGATACAATGCCTGTCAATTTGAATTAGAACGTGTAATCGATAATTAGAACGGATAATCGATGAGGAAGGTGTAGGAATCTAAACTCCTAGTAATTGCGTTGTTCCCAACCTACAGTGACAAGTGAGTGAGTAACCTAATTTCCCTCACGATATATGTGATAAATTGTGTCTCGGTATATTAATAAGCTAGCAATAATCGCAAGATCATTCTTTATCTTCTTATCAATATATGCATGCACCCACCCTAAATCCAACACCCCACTCATAGTGAATGTGGAAATCACACACACCATCACCTCATCCATCACAACCCCGGCCCTTTGCATCTCCCTAAACAATCTCGAGGCCTCATTAACCACCCGAACTATTGAGTACCAACTAATCATCACTCTCCATGCCACTACACTCATTTCGGAAATTCATGGACACTTTTTTACCCAACAGTTGTGTCTTGGCAAGCTACCATACCAGTATACTATCCATAGATCTCCGGTTTTCAGATATTGTACCCTCGGTCTCTGATAATTGCTCAACAAATATATTTAAATATAGTAAGATGAATTGGACAATACTATTTTACGACGCAGTAGTCACAGAACAACCTCCAAAGGTACCCCTAAACTTTACGATGTCTGGTGCTGTAGGCCTTTGTCTGAATAATGCATAGATATTTGTAGAGATATCTTACGTTTCCTCATCCTTTTGTTGTCTAGTAATATAAAAAATCGAGTAGTTCTCCTAAGTCTACTAGTGGTAAATTAGGATATTGTAACAAAATTTTTGATCTTGTATCCATATTCTTACAAGAACTGGACTTATTTGTAAATTTTCAATCCTATTTATAAGAGCAAATTTATCAGGAATTAGTATAAACAAGACATTAGCAGTTCCATTAATGAAGTTTTGTACAGAAGTAACTGCAGATTTACTTTGAATTACAACATATTTTACAGGTTCACGCAAAGAAAATTACACACGGTACACACACAATTCTAAGCAGTTGGATATGAAGAATCCATTGCAATACCACAAAGCCCTTGTTTGACATCAATATCTCTTTGCATCATTATATACCCCTCCTCTCCCCAGCTGGTTCCCCAAGAATTCTTAACCAACCAATACTTCGTACCGTCACTAGCCCTCCCGTACCCGACGGCCGTAACACCGTGGTCGAGGTCAGTCCCACACTCGCCGGTGAAAACGCCACTAGAGTAAAACTGAAAGTCCATTCCACTGGCATCGATGGAAACCGACACGGGTTGATTAGCCACAGCCTTGAGCAATGCCTTTTCACTGTTAGCAGGCACTTTTTCATACCCTAAAATCTTGGCTGCATGGGATGATTCTTTGTTTTTGTTGCAAGTACCATCTGTAGCCTCATAAGGGTATATGGATTCAGTGGCAATTCCTTTGTTTTTCACAATAAATTCAAAAGCATCCTCCATGTATCCACCCTCACAACCTTGATCTTCACTTGTTTTGTCACAATCTACTATTTCTTGTTCTGACAGTGAGATTAACTTCTTTGTTCTTATTTGATTAATACCTTCTGTTGCTCCAATAGCTGAAAATGCCCAGCAACTTCCTGTTGAAGACAAAACATAAATCAGTATTCGTCGTGAGGGGGCATGTTGAAAATGCAATGGAATCCCTATATGTCGAAGTTTTCTATAAAAAAATTTAACTTGTTGAAAATGCCTAGAACTTCCAGCGTGTCAAGTTTTGGGTCACAAACAAATTTGATGAACACACGAGGGAAATAGTGAAGATGAGATATGATTAAGTGTTCGTTGTTCATCTAACAACTTAAGCATTTACACAAAATAATTTATCGTAAAAGAAAGCTAAATTAGGTCAATTACCACATTGTCCTTGATCCTTTACTGGGGTGACAGCCCCTTTCTTCCTCCAGTCCATGCTAGAAGGCACTGCGGTCACGTTTTCATACTTGAATGGTGTAAATTCAGATGATTTCTTCTTTGAGGGCATCTTTAATCCATTCCGTGCTGCCCTAAACTCTTCATTTGTTAGATCAGCAAACGCATTGATCCCAAGCTTATAAGGCCGATTCCTGGCTTTATTGGAATCTTCAATGAACTCGATATTGTCTTTGAATATCTTGAAACGCTTTTCTTTCTCAACATTGTCTTCGTAAACACGTCCAAAGCGCACCATCCACTGCTCGTGTTTCTCTAGCATGGAAGACTCAGGTATTATGCGCGCCATGGTCTGAGTAGCCCACGTCCCTAAGATGATGACCATGAGAACAATGCCGAATTTGATCATCTTAGTTGTAAGATGTGATGGATATTAGGAGAGTTTTTTTTTCTTGAATCCATTAAAGCACTGATATTTATAGCTGATAAAAAGATGCACAATCAATTATACTAGATTAAAAATTAATTATAATTTCAATAAACCAGATTATAAATTAAAAAAAAAAAAGGCTTAGTTTGCAGTTTGCCGGGCAAATTGGTATGATTGCACAATATTTTAACTCATTACGGTACGTAGATGTTGGCTCTTTGAAGTTTGAACACTACAATTATTGTATTTGATTATAACAGAAACTATTAGGCCTTGTATGGGAGGGATTAAAATCGGATTAAAATTGAAAATATAGCCGTTATTGTTGACTTTTATTAGACGAGTGGGATCCAATAACGGCCATATTTTCAATTTTAATTGGCTTTTAATCCCTCCCGAACGGGGCTTTATTATTATAATGAATAGTGCTGTTATCAAAATCTGTAAATATTCCAATTTCACAAAAAATTGTTAAAAGCATTGCTCCGTGACTTTAGTCGACAGATAGGTTTACAAACCATGACATATTATGCAATGTTGGTGCTGGATGATCTAATGAAGGTCATTCGACGCTCGAAAGAGTCAGATATTGGAAGAAAATTGAGATTTGTGTGCATACTTGTAATATAGTGCAAATAACAGATATGCTAAAAAAAATTAAAGAATTGCCTTACCTAAGTAAGCATTCATGTGTTACAGAGATTCTTCATTGTTTTGTTATTAGTTATAAGTAAAATAATTATGGCATTTCGCTTCTTAATTACTATTGAATATTGGAAACACATGTAGCTTGGTATTGATAATACAGCATGAGACACGACAAGACGAGACGAGAAGAGACAAGACATCTTTTCTTAGTAAGGTACTCTGAACTGAATATGATAGAATGTTATAATTGGAAGAAAGTTTGCATCATCTCCAAAAAAAAAAAGCAGTAACTTGAACCATCATTTGTATTAACTGTTCATAAATTTCACATAGCTCTAAGTACAAATGCGATAATTCTCTCTGTCATCCCCTCTCTGTCGGATAGCATAGGCTTAAAAAGGTGTGAAACTAAAAATTTAACTTGAAAATCACTTTTTCCCTAATATGTTATTATGAGCAAGGACCCCCAGTTTTGGAGACTTTTTCAAAGACATAAGCATAACTCTCTTAGTATTTTTCAGAAAAGCAAAATTTAAAGAACTTTTTTTAAGTGCAGCAAACATGGTCTTAATTAGGTTCCACCAACTTTTCAATCACACGTCTCATTAACTTTTATCAAAATGTACTAAAAATTTGATTTTAATTCCCCCAAACCAAACAGGAGCTCAATATTCTTTATTAAAATCTTGCTTAGTCTTCAAAAAGCACTTCTACCCTTTTTTTTAAGCTTAGCCAAGGCACGCTTATTTAAAATGTTGTGAATTTTGACCATATTTATCGTTACTCAAATCGAATTTATAAAAAAAAAAAAAAAAAACTCGAACCATGTTGAACCTGCACACAGAGAGGTAAGGACAGTCATTCTAAACTTTAATTTTATTTCTATTGATTTCTTGTTGAATTATTATTATCATTTTGTTAATTAGGTTATTCAGATTTCATTATGCTAACTATAGTGTATACACAAATCACTAATTGTCACCCAAAAAAATTATGGTCATTAATCATACACAGTTAATAATGTGATTTGTACAAAAACTTAAAGTCTATAATATATATCAAATGTCACAAAGTTTGCAAATAATTGCTCCAAGGATAAACCTCCAAGTAATCCAAATACACCAACAATCTAAGTTATACCAATCAAGAATTCTTATCCTTAAATATAACACATATCGAGCCCTTCAACGGTAGGTGATGTAGGGATGTAAAGTTGCTTCAGACTAACCATCCATATTTCATTGGGCGATTCAGTAGTCTGACTTGTATTGATCGGTCAAAGTCCTCATACATTAATTATTTATATCTATAACTAATGTGGAGTTTATCCATCGACAAACCCAACTTGACATGCACTCTATTTGTTTTTTGTTGATTTTTCAAAAAATAAATTAAAAACATTTGGTTTTAGTGGCTCGTCTGGACAAGGGTGAAAGCCTCGCATCTAATCTGGTCCAGTAAGTATCGGGCCAATTCAAATAATGTTCAACCCTCTTTATACCTTCAAGATCACGTAGTTATAGGTGAAATCATTAGCTTGCACGCAAGTGAGAGGGATAGACTTATATAATGGAACAAAGTCTTAGCATTCATTATGAAACACGAGACTAACCCCAAAAAGAACACATATCATGAATCCCTTTATCCCAAACCCCATTCTTACATACTCTTACTATACATGCCTTACTACAAGAATGTTAGCGAATCAGCACATGACACGTGTAATCTTTTAGGGCATCTTCATAAGTGAGTACCTTCATGGGCAAGATTAATTAATTTAGATATACGTTTAATACACACGCAAGTATGGTAAGTGTACGGCATAACAATACTATTATCATCCTTTCATTCAATAGCATGCAAGGGCGGAGGCAGGACCTAGGACCACCCCCCCCCCCCCCAATTTTTTGGCAATTTTTTTGTTATTTAAATTTTTTTTTTGTATTTACCATTTTATCCTCAAATAAATAAAAAACTTAAACCCTATCAATCCAAAAACTTAAACTCGAAAAGAACACTTGTAATAATGTATGATTTTGCTAAATTAAAGATTAGTACTTTCTTTTATACTTTTCTTAATTTTTTTGTTAATAATGTAAATTAATTTATGAACTTTGTTTCATTTCTCCATCACAAAGTATCAACTTCCCTCATTTTAACAGATAATGTTTCAAAAAAAAAAAAAATTTGGGGGCAACCCGTGGGTTCTCCCACCCCTTTAACTCTGGAACCCCCCTACTTCCACGGGCTGGCTCCGCCCCTGATAGCATGTGTTTATTTTTTCTATATTCAAAGCAGTAAGAGCCACTGTGTGCATCCACCAAAGCGAAGAGAATCACATTCATGGGCGGACCCAGGGGGGGTCCTGGGGGGCACGTGCCCCCCCAACTTTCAGATTTTTTTTTTTTTTTTTTTGTAAAATCACGTTTGGTATCGATTGAAATTTTAATTTTAATATAAATCAAAGTTAACAATTAATTTTAATAACATATTTCATGAAATCCATAACTGTTTAATTTTTATCAAAATTTACTAAAAATTTGATTTTAATCTCCATCAAACAGGGGCAAAATCAAAATAAATTTGAATTTCGAAATATACTAATTTTAAAAATTCTCCGACGATTGTACGCTAATCGAATCTACAAATTGCTTATATCATTTCGAAGTTTATTTCAAGAACTACATTATGGACATATCGAATAGTTCAAACATATATCGAAAATAGTTCAAAATACGTTAAACGTGAGCCTTTAAAAAGACGTCTAACTCTCATTTAAAAAAACTTAATTATTTCATTAACATTTATTATTTTTGCGATACAAATTTTTTAATGTAATTTTCATCATTTAATTAGGAAATTTTCAAAAAATTTCGAAATTTTACATCTGAAAAAGTCATATCCCATGTAAATTTTCGGATGTAAAATTACATGGGGTATGATTTTTTTGGGCGTAAATTTTCGTTGTAAAATTTCTCCCAACTTCTTTACAAGTTCAATTGTGCCCCCCCAGTGTAAATGTTCTGCGTCCGCCCCTGATCACATTCAACCTTCTTTGCAAAGAGCAGCCCCTCCCTGAGTGCCACTACCTTTGCACCATCAATCTGAATGTTTGATGTGCAAATTATAAACTAGGATTATTAGTCACATGCGACTTTTTGTCGACGTGATATTTAATAGAAAACAAACACTTGTCAAATTTATTTAACTTATCGGTCACTTGTGATTAATATTTTGCATTTATAAAAATGTAAAACTTGTAAATACCCACGCATGAAAAATTCATACATAGCTAGTTATATGTAATGCAACGTGTTGCATATACAGTACGTATATTCACGTGTTATACTTGTATTTGGGCTCTTTAGGTATAGTTTCTTCAAGTTTGAATTATATTTGATTTAGTCGCAATTGTAGCAATTGCATATGTTATTTTTAGTATTTGACCCTTTTTGCACTTTTGTCCCCAAAGTGGCTACAAAAGTGCAAAAGGATTCAAAGATTGGAGCTACTTTTTAACCTTTTGAAATAAGAACAAGTATAAACTAATTACTAACTATTGAAATCAATTTCCAGTCTCCCTGAGCTTCGTTTATTAATAAAAGAATTAGTAAAATGCATTAAAAATTTGAGAAAATTCACAACTCATATCATAGTTAACTACATAATATGTTAAAATCAAATTTTTAGTAGATTTCATTAAAAGTTAATGAAATCTGATGTTAAAAAATTGTGGGTCCCATAAAATATGTGATTAAATTAATTGTTGACTGAAAATCTAGATTTTAATATCTACCAAACAAGAGTAATGCTATTCATCCCCACTGGGGATGAAGTGGGGATGAAAACACGGTTTACGTGGCGTCAATGTGACATTAAATGATAGGTGAAATTAAATAAATCATTTAATTTCACCTTTCATTTAACATATCATTTAAAGCCACATAAACTGTATTTTCATCTCCACTGGGGATGAATAACATTACTCACCAAACAAGGAATACAAGAACTTCACAGACAGATTTTTCCATCTTTGATACCCAAATTTCCGTTACATAGCAAAATCCATCACTAATTTCGTCCGTGTTGATCAGCAATGGATTGAGTCATTCAATCTTTTGCTTTTTCAAGTTATAATTGTAGAAAAACTTGCATATGTAACAATTAATTAGTACCCATTGCAGCATGCATCATCAAGAGTGTGTAATATATGAATGAATGGTGTCATTTGAATATATTCTAAGCAAGCATGGAGCAAAAAGTCAGCAACTGATTTTAGAGACCCTTTCGTATGAATCTTTCCCATCCCAATATTCCATCCTATTAAGAGTCCCATAGAACACCCCCTACCCCACCCACCCCCACCCTTATAAATATATTAAACTAGACAAAACTTTGCCATCACACCAATATCTCGTATCAATACAAAATATACAATCCTACATAGTTTTTGGATAATCCCATAATTCATTTGCAAGAAATTTTTGAAAGCATATAATGTCTTATCAAATTAGAAATATCTTCCCATTCATCATTACATTTGTTCTGTTTTTAAGTTCATGTTACAATTGCAGCTTTCATGATGATAATTTACCAAATAATAATTATTTTCAAGAAGAATCCGCTTATGATTCTGAAGCTTATCCTTCATACATTAACACCATTGAAGGCCTCAAGTTCAACAACATGACCAAGATCGAATCTGGATTTTCCGATTGTTCAACTAAGTTTCTACGGCTTGCAGCTTTTGTTAAGACAATTGATGTACAGAACTACGGAGCTAAAGGCGATGGAAGTACTGATGATACGAAGGTAAGTCCTTATTATAGGCTCGAAGCCAAAATTCGATAAGAGGATTTATTATTTAGATATTCATGCAAGAAATTCATTTAATTAATTCGTCGTAGATATTCATGCAAGAAATTCATTTAATTAATTCGTCGTAGATAAGCATAGCAGAAATGATGATGTTAAGATGATGCATCTGATGTATCATCTTTTGTGTATGATCGACTTGCGTGGTCGCGGCATGCCTTGTATAATCCTCAGCAATTTATAGTCTAATAGAGGGACGAGATTTTAGTAGAATAGGTTGTGTTGAAGACTATAAGATCTTAAGTTTTGACAAGGTGACAAGAAAATATATATTAGTACACATAGAAGCAAGCCGACCATGAGATTTTGGGGGCATTAAGCCAATTTTAAATATGAGGCCCTATAAATATTTACAGATATACATATATATATATATACACACAATAACAAAAAATAATTTTTTTATTAAATAAAAATATTCAAGCAATCCACAACCCAAATTTTGTGACTAAGATAATGATAATGAATTTCCTTTTCTTTTATATGCCGGATTTGTTCCTTCAAAATTAGATCAAAAAACTCATCCATATCTCCTACTTGAGATCGTATAAAATCTTCAGTTTTTCTCTTATTTTTTATCTTTATATATCCCAGACAAATAATTTCTAGTAGACATATTAAAGTAATCAACAATCCATTAGTTGAAACGGCGCAGGGAGAAAACAAAGAGTCGGCCTAAAAAGATGAGAAAAAACAAAAAACGAAATGAAAAGTCACAAATATATTAAAAACCTTTTTACGCTTTGAAGAATATATATATTATTAAAAAAAATTATTATTTATAAATATAATATATATAATAAATTTATTTTATGGGACCCAAATCAAGGCGATCGCCTATCAAGCCTATGGTCATGGCCACTACTGCATAGAGATCTTGAATTCAAGTGTCACTATCACATATTCATAAAAGTAATGAAGATGTTAGGTCTTTGATGGAAAATGAATCTACTATCATACAAGAGGACGTATTGAGGACTGATTTTTAATAAGTAAATGCATCCCGTTGTTAAGAAATATATTATTATTTTGTTAACATTATTTATTAAGGGTAGAATAGTCTTTTAAGTTTTCTTTATTTTTGACTATATATATAGTCTCTTTGTATCTAGGTTTTATTCATTCAATTACATTACGCAGAATCAATAAAACCCTAGCCTCTTTTTCTTCTTCTTCTCTTTGGATTGTTTAACACCCGTCTCTTACGAATTAAGCTTTTACATCGGGTTATTCAAACCATTTACTTATTTACTATGCAAATGTGTTTTCCCAGGCATTTCAAGATGCATGGAGTGAAGCCTGTTCATCAACACAAGCTGTTACTCTCGTAGCACCCATGGGAAAGAATTATCTTCTGAAACCTATTAGATTCTCAGGCCCTTGTAAATCGGACATAAGAGTCCAGGTATGACCAACTCTTTTTCCAAATAATAAGTTACTTAAAAGTAAATTTGAAGTACTTTTGAGATTAGCCAAACATGCTTTTTAGCTTCAATAAATTTATTTTACAGAAAATAATTGTTCTTTGAAAAAAATGCAGATTGCAGGAACCCTAGTAGCATCTGATAATCCTTCAGACTACTGTAAAGATGGAAGGCACTGGCTTATTTTTGACAGTGTCCAAGATTTAAAGCTTGAAGGTGGTGGAATTTTTAATGGCAATGGGAATGTATGGTGGAAAAACTCCTGCAAAATAGATAAATCTAAAGTAAGCAAGAGTTAAATTAGAAAATAAATATATTGCAATTCATACACTATTTATTTATTTGTTTATAATTCTTTTTTGATTAGACTACTAATTTTGTTAAATTCTTTTCTTTTTCAAGCCATGCATGGATGCACCCACGGTATGACGACTTCTTTTAATTAATGTGCGCAATTATTTTCCGTAATTTTTGATATATTAGCCCCCGTTTGGACCACCTTTCTATCTCATTAAAATGAAAAATATGACCGTTATCCATCACATCAACATTTAAATTCAAATTTTCCATCTCTTGTGTCGACCCCAATAACGATTATATTTTTCATTCTCATTCTACAAAAAAGTGGCTCAAATGGGGTCTTTTCTTTCCTTAATTACTTTCGTAATAGTTTGATTTTATTGTTGTGTAACAAATTATTTAGGTGTAGAAAATATTTTTGGTTCATGATGGTTGCCAAATTCACTATAAATTTATTTGTGAATTGGAATTTTTTTTTTTTTTTTAATCCTTAAAGTTATTACAGGCCTTGACCTTTTACAAGTGCAAAAACTTGGTAGTGAAGGGCCTAAAGATTCAAGATGCCCAACAAATTCATGTGTCCTTCCAAAAGTGCACAAATGTTCAAGCTTCGAGTCTCACGATATCCGCTCCGGAGGAAAGCCCTAACACCGATGGCATTCATGTCACGAACACTCAAAACATCCAAATTTCGAATTGTGCAATAGGGACAGGTATAGTACTTGTAATCTCGACTCTTAATTTGATCAATAAAAATGTTTATTTCTTAATTTGAAATTTTACATTCGACGTTGTCTTAAGGTGACGACTGCATTTCAATCGTTAATGGATCGCAAAATGTCCAGGCAACGGATATCACTTGTGGACCGGGACATGGCATCAGGTTTTTAGATTCAAAACACATATATTTGATCTTATAAAATCATTTTAAATATTGAAAGTAATTTCTTTTTTCAAAATTTCAACCTTATTAGTATTGGTAGCTTGGGATTTGGCAATTCAGAAGCTTACGTCTCCGATGTGGTCGTGAATAGAGCTCAGCTTTGTGGAACGACAAATGGTGTCCGGATTAAGACATGGCAGGTAACAATTTGTGTGTGCATAAGGCGTGTCATATAGCACGTATGAGCTCGAGCATGAACATGAGCACGTGCATGAACACGAAATCAAACTTTCGAAGAATTTTTATTTAATTCGACTTATTGCATGAGTGATATGTGTAGGGTGGATCTGGAAGCGTAAGCAATATCAAATTTAAGAATGTGGAGATGCAAAATGTGAAGAATCCCATAATCGTAGACCAAAACTATTGTGATCAAGCTGAAGCATGTATAGAGCAGGTAAAAAATTTTGAAAACTCCACTTAATTTGCACATAACCTAATTCAAATCTTGCCAAAAATCCAATGTAAATTTACTCTGTATTCTCACTCTCACGTTACTGGGAGTAATGTTTCGTTTTTAAACTACTGAAAGTACACATCTATTTCCCACTTGTTATGTTGTTCTTAAAGAAAAAGCGTAACATACATATCAACTTTTTTCTCTATAAAATAGAATATTCTTTTTTATTTCAGAGTTCAACAGTACAAGTGAAAAATGTAGTGTATCAGAATATAAAGGGCACAAGTGCTTCAAATGTAGCTATCAATTTGGACTGCAGTAAGAGCTCTCCATGTCAAGGGATCGTTTTGCAGAATGTTAAATTGGTGCGCAAAGGAGAAGGATCGGTTAAAGCTACGTGCAATAACATAGTAAATTTGGAGAATATGGGAACTGTTTCGCCACTTTGTCCTCAGTCACATTCACAATTTGAATTCGTTAATTCAAAATGAATTCAATCATTTTAAGTAGGACGATATTAATCTCATAGAAATAAAGACGATGGATCGTCCAAAAGCATATATCACACACAGAAAGTCTAGACAGCAGCATGTATAGTGGTCACAAGGGCTTACATGGATTGTTTCTAGGTCTAGGATTTAGTCATGTACATATATGTTACACAAAAATATACGATTAATGTTAAGATTTGGGATTCCATCTTAAAATATCAACATTTTTAAGAGGAGTAGTCCAAGATCTTTATTAATTGGTCTGTGTCAACATCATTTATCGAAGTGGGATATATATCCCTTAACACGCTCCCGCAAGATGATGGCTCATTTGAGCAGACTAATCTTGAAATCCACGTACTCATTTTAGAGTCTTAACTGGATTAAATCGCTTGTTGAAGCATAATGGGCTCTGATACCATGTTAAGATTTGGAGTTCTATCTTAAAAGGTCAACTTTTTTAAGAGGAGTAACCCAAAATTTTTATTAATTGGTATGTGTCAATATCATTTATCGATGTAGGATATATATCCCTTAACAATTAATTCCTTGTACACTTGAAGATAATATGTTACACAAAAATATATGATTTAATAAGGATATCCTTATTGTATCTGTTATATGTAATAAATTTGGGTCTTGTGTTTTTCTTTTCTATTATATATCACAAATACCCTATTTTCAAGAAATTGACTTTTTCTTTAACAATAAATGTTGATCTAAATCCACTATTAGAGAAATGGAATAGATGAATTATATATGAATATCACCAACATGCATATCGCCAAAATTATGTACATAATGTTTTTATTTAAAGTACACAAGTGCAACATAAATCAAAGTTTGTGAATTGAAAATCAAGAAATTTTTACTGCGGACCCAAGTGCTCCAAAGTGTATAGTTTGGGGACTACATTTCCCTTAAAAATAATATTATAATTTACATTTCATAATAATTGATAAAAATTCTAGTCAAATTCATAATTAGTGGGCCCTCCCTTTAGGACCATTTTAATTATAATAAACTCTTCAATGGCAGACAAAAAGTAGAGTGCCTCCAACGGTTAGTCTCAAGCACTTGATGAAAAGTAAAGCATTCAACTTCAACAATAATTGCTTTGAAGGAGTAAAGGTTAGAATTTTTTTTTTCGTAGGCCCCGTTTAATTACAACGAATTTCGTGAAAAATATTACATTTAAAGAAAACGAATTTTACTTTAACCGTTTGATTGCAACGTAAAAATGAAAATAAAAATCCAATGTACAATCATTTTAAGCTGCATTTTCTATGAGTTTGGTGAATTTTTATTTTCCAACTAACATGAAATCGAAATTTCTTTTCATATTTGTCTATCAAACGGATCCTTAAACAAATATTAAATAGTATTATTCATATATATAAATTAATTACGATAATATAGTATGGTGAAATTTAACACTGCAGGATGTTACAAGAAAAAAAATCATTTCTTTAGAGAAAGAAATCGAGCATGCATAAACTCTACCCTAATGCATTAATTTGTTTCTAATGACAATAATATAAAAAGAAAAAAAAAACAATTAAAATGCAAATTAAGTTAATAATCTTGATAATAAAATTGTAAATAATTTCAAAAAAATAATCAGTCCTATATATATATTTCTTTATCATAATCTAACTCACTAACATATTCGGCAAACACAATTAAATTGCAGAGAATAGTACGGTTTTTTTTTTATATAATACTGTCTGGTGTAAATTACCAAACATGCCGAAACTGCTATTCTCACTTCTTGTCTTCTTCCTTTGGCGGCGGTGCTGGCTTTGGTTCTTCTTCCTTCGGTGGCGGTGCAGCTGCCGGAACGCCAGCGTCAATGCAGCTTCTGCACTTCCTTTCTATCCATCCCTCGATGTCATTTTCCCCCGAGCCACCGAAATGCCTTCCACCACAGAGCCGCGCAATGATTCCGGCGATAACTCCTATGATTGTAATGACTGCTAAAACCACCACCAGAGTTTCTAGTGAGCTATGTGTGGAGTGCCGTCGCTCCACCACCACCACCACCGGCGGAGTCCCCACTAACGGTGGCAGCTCGTTGTCCAACGTTTTTTGAGCCATTTTTGTCAAAATAAAGAGTGAGAAGACATAAAAATGAGGGATTCAAATGAAGCTCAAGAAAATGAGTTTAGACAGAGAGAGAGAGAGAGAGCAGTAAAAAGTGAGAACGACTGACTACTTGAATGAGCTTGGAACAGACACTAATATAATGCTCTTATGTATAAAATATAAATAAATTTATCTTATTTAGTTTAATTTTTCAACGTGAATTACGAGGATTAAAAAATTTTGAGAACATGAGCAAAATGTTGCCCTATAATAACATGAAGTACAACTTTGAAAGATTTGTTACGTTTTGTCACATGAATAATTCAGTTTGACAGCCCCCTGACATATGAGGTGGGACTCGCAATTTTTAAAATTTTGGGTCCCACCCCATTGTGAAGGGGTTGTCATCCATGATGTACTCCAATGGTGTACATCTAGCATTTCTATTTGTCACATATCGTCCGTGTTTCCCATCAACTTTTACTTCATCTGCTTGATTTGAATTTTATTTAATTGTTTTCACTCTTGAGCAAAAAAACACTATTGCAAGTCACATTAATATATCGATAAGCTTTTCATCAATATTGTAGCCAAATTTTATAGAACTAAAAGTCATTGCCAATGGACAAAAGTCGTACAAAAGTCCTTAGATGAAAATCTTGTCGATAAGTTTATTGCTGAATTTTTGCGCTTGTAGGCAATTACGGATGGAATATTGCCATTGGAGATGCTCATAGTGTAATTTTCGATAGTTATTGTCGACATTTATCCGTCGACAACTTTATCGTTGTTGATGTATTTTGAATTAATGAAAGTTTATAACCAAGAAGTCCTTGCTCTATTTTAAATTTGTTCTGTTGCTAGCAGTTTGTCAGATGAATTTTTAAATTATTGTGCACTCCCCAAGTTAAATTATTTAGGGTATCCGAGTGCGTCCTATTTCCCAATTTAAATTATCTAAAATTTCGTAGTTTGTTTTGTCCTAATTGATGTCACATGTTTGCAAGGCCCAAGAACATGACAAACAAAAGTACATTTTGGCTAGCTATATATATATATAATGCTACGTAATAAGTTATTATTGAACTATTTAAAATACAATTAACTTTTTCATTCAATCATGCTACAATGTCAAATAGGTTGACAAAAATGTTAATATAATGTTACGTAACATTTTTATGATTAAACTGCTTAAAACACAATTAAGGTGTGTTCGATGAATATTATTGAAGAAAGAATATATTTTAAATAGTGATATGATGAGAAATATGTGGTTAAAAAATAAAGAAAAGCTCTTGATGTGATGAACAATATTATTTTATTGAAAAATATGTGATTGAAAATGAGTTTTGAAAAAATGTATTTTGAAAGAATATGTATTAAACGGGGGGCTTAACTTTTCCATTCAATCATTTGTCGTAACTTACATTTCTTTCATTACTTCTACCAAAATCCTTATGACAGAGTGGCATAATCTTTTCGAGTTTTGTTTGAGAACCCACCATTAGTGACATATTTGATAAAAATAAATAAATAAATAATATATAGCTAGGATTACCGAAACTAATATATAAGTGTTAAAAATATGCATATCTATTATTTTTATTTCTTTTTTCCCAATGTTAATGATTTACTATGTCGGCTGCTAATCCTATTGATAAAAATGTAACTTTGAAAAAAAAAATGTAATGCAGATAATAATTTCACACTTAATGTGGGTGCACCACGAGGAGACAAGTCTTAACATGATCGTTAGCAAACGATCATGGTCCTCTCTTCTTGAAAATCCATACATTCCTTGTTAATGCATTAATATATAATTTTGTCTCTAATAAATGCTTAACCTTTAATTATTAGGGAAGCGAGCTATGAATTTCATTAAAAAAAAAAACTTTTTAAATCCTTAGCCTTGACCTTAATTGTTCTGTGAACAATTCCCTGTAAGTATTTTAAAGCATTACCAAATAATAATTTTGTATCGAGCCTTATTCAAATTAACTTTTTTCAAGGTGTTGACGTAAATGTCTATGTTAATTGTTATGTGCCATTAACATGTAGACAAGCGAGCTAGATTAATCTATCCAAATTCAAGTGAATCTACTCTCATAAGAAGATTATTATTCTATCCAATAATTTCAAAAGAAATTTGAGCCCCATCTTTTCTTAAAAATGCATTCTGGAATAATAAATTGATGAAGAACGTATGGTTGAAAAATAAAGAGAAGTTTTAGGTTTACGTGTAATATATTTTATTGAAAAATGTGTAGTTGTAAAGAAGAGAGAAAAATATATTTTGAAAATAATAGGATCGGGCTTAATTCCATTGCCAAATTTTCAAAATTACTTTCTAAAATAAAATAAACACCTTAAAGGCTTGAATAAACATAAATATCAAGAAAAAAAAATTAAGAATGTTTATTCAATTGAGACTTTTAATGACTTTTTAGATTTAAAAAATTTAGGAGTATTCGATGAAGACTTTTAGAAGTCTTTATAAGTGTTGATATATTCAAATTTTAATTACTTTTAAAGATTTTTAAAAAAGTTTTCATGATACTAATTTTTAAATAGAAAGTACTAAAATAATATCTCAAAATTGGTCTCTTATTAATCACAAAATTTTGGAAGACTTTCACAGAAAAAATTAATATGTATTTTTTTTTTCAATATTTTTCCTTCATTTTCCTTTATATGAACATTAGAGTTATGATTAAATTTTATTTTTTTCTATTTATTATATTAGTTTCTTTTTTTTTTCGCTCTCTTATTGTTTACTTCTATTTTCTATGAAAAAAATTAATTTTTTTCTTTTTTTCATTCATTTTTTTGTGAAAAATATCTATTTTTTTATTAAATTATAAAATTTTATTTAGACTAATTTATAATTAAATTTAAATATATTAATTTTTTATTTCTTCTTTAAAGGTATATTATATTTTATATATGTATAATTATTATTATTTATTTAATTAAGTTCTTAAATTTTTATTCTTTTTAAAATATTTTTTATGGGGAGGGGAATAGGAAGGAGAAGGGGAGTTGTGGTAACCACCACCTCGTATGTGATAATTTTACACTAGGACCTTGCTACTTGTACAAAAAAATTTGTACAAAAATATTGACAAACACTCACATGTGGGGGGGCCCACTTTTTATTTTCAATTTTTTATTCATGTGGGGCCGGCAATCATGTGAGTGTTTGTCAACATTTTTGTCAAATTATTTTTGTACAAATAGCTTTATTCTTTACACTATTGTACTAGATCGACGTAAATTATATTTCAAATTAAAATTTTCAAAACTCTTTTGAATTTTACTAAAGTCTATCAAAATTTTAAAATGAAATTCGACTTTCACTAATTTCATAAAAATTCACGAAATCCATAAATCATCATTAAAAAAAAAAAAATCAATCAAAATCTTCAAAAGTTCCAATTGGCTGCGCCACCCTAAAAGTCAAATTCAATATTAGAATTCACCAATTCTGAGTTGTGTCATCTACAATGGACACAACATAATCAACGGCTAGTTTTTGAAGAATTTATATCAATATTATTTTCTTTTTCTTCTATCTTTTCTTTTCCCTCTTTTCATTCACGTGTATTTTCCTTTATTGTATTAGTTAGTTGGTTAGTCCAGGTGTCACCTTTACATTGGTCAGCTCCCAGTATAAATACTGTGCATCCTCTACGTTAATTCTGATTTTGAATAAGAGTGATTTCGACTACATAAAATTCCTCTTCCAGAATTCAATATGGTATCAGAGCTTTGGATTACCCAGATCCTGAGCTCAATTATCTAACCCATCATCGATTATGGAAACGG
The DNA here is from genome assembly GCA_035079005.1 of Fraxinus americana. Classification (NCBI taxonomy): domain Eukaryota; kingdom Viridiplantae; phylum Streptophyta; class Magnoliopsida; order Lamiales; family Oleaceae; genus Fraxinus; species Fraxinus americana. The sequence continues at coordinate 36,518,799 of CM068715.1, read as the reverse complement.
AGATAGCTCACGAACGAGCTCGAGCTCTACCTACAGAACAAAGAGGTTCTGAGAAGGATTATAGCAATGGAGATCCACTGGATCTACAAGGATCAGATCACCCTGGAATGATTTTACTGACTTCACCTCTAACAGGTAAAAACTATTTAAGTTGGAGTAGATCAATCAAAATTGCACTTGGTGCAAAATTAAAATTGGGATTCATAAATGGGAAATGCGAGAAACCAGCTGAAGATTCTACGAATTTTGATCAATGGATTAGAGTGGATTGTATGGTGAGATCTTGGATACTGAATTCGATCTCAAAGGAAATCGTGGATGCTTTTATATACACGACTTCGGCCAGAGATTTGTGGGTTGAGTTGGAAGAAAGGTATGGAGAATGTAATGGACCTTTGTTGTATCAATTGCAGAGAGAAATTAGTAGTTCAACTCAAGGATCTTTGTCAGTAGAGAAATATTTTACCAAACTCAAAAAATTGTGGGACGAAATTGCATGTCTAATGCCAATTCCAATTTGCACTTGTGAAGCTGCGAAGGAGGTATCTGATCTGGCCTCATTCAATAGACTTATGCAGTTCCTGATGGGATTAAATGATACTTATGATAATGTAAGAAATCAATTGCTGGTAATGGATCCTTTACCGTCAGTCAACAGAGCATATTCCATGGTTTTAAGGGTTGAAAAACAAAGGGAAGTTCATGTTCTTTACCCAGAAGCCACTGATAATGTAGCTATGATGGCATCAGCAAACAATCACAGAGGTACTGGACATATCAGAGGAAGAGGAAGCTGGACTGGAAGGTTTAATACTGGAAGAGGTAATACTGTCTATGGAAGAGGAATCAATAGGAGGTTCAACAATTTTGATAGGGAAATGGTATTCTGTGAACATTGCCATACAAATGGTCATTCAAAGGAAGGTTGTTTCAAGCTAATTGGCTATCCGGATTGGTACAAAGGATTGAAGGAACAGAGGGCTAAGGAATTTGGAGGCAGAGCCTTGGCGAATAATGTGATGAACATAAGTGATTCACCACTAGATCTAGAAGAAAAAGGAACGGTGATGAATCAGCAGAGTGAAATATCATCTGGCAATATCACAGACATTGTGCAAAAGGAGTTGATGAAGATGCTCAAGGGAAAATTGCTGATAGATAGTGGAAGTCAGGTTAATTTTGCACATCTCAATGACTATTCAGGTATGTGCACACAACACTTGGCTTTTACATCACTTGATGATTTTGGATGTAGAACTTGGATAATTGATACAGGTGCCACCAATCATATATGCACAGACATTAACCAAATGACAAATGTTAAACTCATATCGAGTCCATCATTGCTGTTTACCTGATGGATCTATTAAGCATGTTACACATGTTGGATCTATTGCTATAAATCAAAGACTACTCCTGACCAATGTTCTGCATATTCCCACATTCAAATTTAATCTTCTATCTGTACCAAAATTAACACAATCTGCCAAAGTTAGATTCATTTTCTACCCTACTCATTGCTGTCTGCAGGACCTGAAGGATAAAAGGACTATAGCAATTGGGAAACTGAATGGAAGGTTATATACGTTAGATGACAATAGTTTACTGAAAGATGAGAATGAGAATTGTAATAGAGAAGTTAGCCTATGTAATAAATTGCCTACCAGGGAACATGAACCTGGTGATGGAGTGTTTCAAGTGAATAAAACTTCTTCTATTTCAATTATTGATTGGCATAATCGGTTGGGTCATGCATCCTATCAGTGTTTACAGCATTTAGATTTCCTTCATCAACTATGCAATAATTCAAAAAAAATTATTCTGCAGCCATGTGACATCTGCCACAAAGCCAAACAGAGTAGACTGCCTTTCCAAAATTCTCAAATCCATTCCAATTCAATTTTTGATCTCGTCGTGACATCGATATCTGGGGTCCCTATAGGCAATATACTCCTACCGGTACTCCCTACATGCTCACCATTGTAGATGATTTTTCGAGAGCCACGTGGACTTTTATGTTGATTCAGAAATCACAGACAGTAAAAACTCTTGAGTCTTTTTTTAAAATGGTCAAAAATCAATTTGAAAAGAATGTCAAAGTTGTGCGATCAGACAATGGAAGTGAGTTCACAGGTCATGAATGCCAAGTTTTACTTCAAGCCTTTGGTATTTTGCATCAAAAATCGTGCGTTTATACTCCACAACAAAATGGAGTGGTTGAAAGAAAACATAGACACTTATTGGATATGGCCAGATCTCTAATGTTCCAAGCCAATTTACCTAAGCACTTGTGGTCATATTCTATTCTTATGTCAACCTACATCATAAATAGGATTCCTAGTTCCACCTTAAAATGGCAAACACCCTATGAAATTCTGTATGGAGTCAAACCTGATCTATCTTCCATGAGAACCTTTGGTTGCCTTTGTTACATCACAAATATAAGGCCTCATAAAGATAAGTTTGAGTCACGGGCTCATAAGTGTGTCTTCATTGGTTTTAGTCCAGGACAAAAGGCATACAAGGTCTATGATCTTTCCAACAAGCAAGTTCATACCTCTAGGGATGTTGTTTTCTATGAAAAAAACTTTCCTTTTTTGCATAAAGATCAGCCAGTCATTCAAACTCCATTACCTGTAGGATCGACTCTGGAAGAGACCACCACAAATCCTATTATTTTACCCTCTAATTCTCCTGACCCAGATCTGAATGATTCAGAATCTACTAAAGAATATGTAACTGATTCCATTTCAGATACTCATTCACCAGATTCCTTCAATTCTAATTCTCCCATTGTGCCCATTATTCAAGTCCCTTTCCCTGAATCTTCCAGTGGTGCATCAGATATTATTCAAGAGCCTAGACATAGCAGCAGACAGAGGGTTAAACCTATTTGGATGAATGATTATATCACTAATGTTACTGGAAATTCAGTGAATCCCATTGCTAATGTCCAAACAGGTTCTAATTTCCCTAAATTCAATTCACACTATACACCCAACACATTTCCATATTCTGTTTCACCACATTTACATCATGCATATCTCTCATTTCTGGCTAATGTATCAAATGCTCAAGAACCGCATACATATCATCAAGCTTGTAAAAATCATAATTGGGTACAAGCCATGAATAATGAGTTGAAGGCGTTGGAGGAAAATGATACATGGGAATTAACCTGTTTGCCTGCTGGAAAGAGAGCCATAGGCTCTAAATGGGTGTATAAACTAAAGCTTAAGCCGGATGGGAAGATAGATAGATTCAAGGCGAGGTTGGTTGCGAAGGGCTATGACCAAATGGAAGGAGTGGATTTCTTTGAATGTTTTTCCCCTGTAGCAAAATTGGTTACAGTGCGAATTCTTCTTGCTATTGCTTCTGCAAAATCATGGCCAATTCATCAACTTGACATTAACAATGCCTTTCTACATGGGTATCTTGATGAAGAGATTTATATGGAACCTCCAAACTGGTATAAACAGCTCAAGCGTGTCAAAGGCAGTCTAAAAGGAGCTTGTATGGTTTGAAACAAGCTTCCAGACAGTGGAACATTGAGCTCTGCCGTAAGCTTACTAGTTACGGATTTCATCAGTCTCAGCATGATCACTGTTTTTTTATCCACCATTCTTCTGATCATAGTGTTTTTCTTTTAATCTATGTTGACGATATATTAATTACTGGAACACATGAATATGATATTATTGCTGTCAAACAATTTCTACACTCTACATTTACTATCAAGGATTTGGGATATGCTAAGTTCTTCCTGGGTCTAGAAATTGCTAGAGGCAAACAGGGTACCTATGTGAATCAAAGGAAATACATCTTGGACATCATAGATGATGCAGGTCTAGGGGGTGCGAAACCAACACGAGTTCCTTTCCCTACAGGTACGAAATTATCCCAGAATGATGGTGAATTGTTTCCGGATCCGGCAAAGTATAGACGATTGATTGGTAGACTTCTGTACTTAAATTTGACAAGGCCTGACCTTACCTATGGAATTCAGCAGTTAAGTCAATTTGTTAACAAACCTTGCAAAGTTCATTGGGACACAGCAATTCATCTACTCAAATACTTGAAGGGTTGTCCTTCGAAAGGTTTATTTTACCCTCTTCAAAAGGATCTTTCCTTAACAGCTTATTCGGATGCAGATTGGGCTTCTTGTGTGGATACTAGGAGATCACTTACAGGGTTTTGCATCTTCTTGGGTACTAATCTTATTTCTTGGAAAACAAAGAAGCAAACCACCGTGTCAAGGTCCACAGCAGAGGCAGAATATAGGAGCTTAGCTGCAACGGTTTGTGAGCTTCGATGGATCAGTTATATCTTAGCAGATTTTCTGATCGACCTACCTCTTCCGATTCCATTGTGGTGTGATAATAAGTCCGCACTTCACATTACAGCAAATCCAGTTTTTCATGAGCGTACCAAGCACCTCGAAATTGATTGTCATCTTGTGCGGGATAAGTACAAGGAAGGTTTTGTTTTTCCGCGGTTCATTCCTTCTTCCCTCCAACTTGCTGATGTTTTCACGAAGGCTCTTCCACCTCCTCAATTCCATCTTCTTACTGGCAAGCTGGGACTTGAGGATCTTCATCGTCTGCCAGCTTGAGGGGGGGATGAAGAATTTATATCAATATTATTTTCTTTTTCTTCTATCTTTTCTTTTCCCTCTTTTCATTCACGTGTATTTTCCTTTATTGTATTAGTTAGTTGGTTAGTCCAGGTGTCACCTTTACATTGGTCAGCTCCCAGTATAAATACTGTGCATCCTCTACGTTAATTCTGATTTTGAATAAGAGTGATTTCGACTACATAAAATTCATCTTCCAGAATTCAATAGTTTTCTCCCTCTCTTTCTTTGTAATTACAAATGGCAGAACCTTGAATTCCAATTATTCAGACAGTATCTCATTCCACGCTTCGTCGGTTAACGTAGTAGTTGTGGAGGTCAAATGTTGATATGTTCGATCATTATAAATATCAGTCGCTCCAAAATTGAAATATAAATACAATATATATATATAGACTTAAAACACTATTTGTATATACAATTTGTCCATCTTATAAAGAGAAAATAAGGAGAGGGCGGTGAGAGAGAGAAAAAGATTGTTAAATTTTCCTTAGCGGGTCACCAGCCCTCGAGTCTGCTCTTTACAGGCATTGATGTGAAGGTACATTACATTTACTCCTCCATTTGATCATCAACAGGGGAAAAAAAACTGAAAAATATTAATTATCTTGAGGCACATGCATAATAATAAATATATATAAAGGTATGTATAAATTTATTTATTCTTATAGGAATCCCAATTAATCAAGATTCTTGAATCCCAAAAAGAATTTTGAATTTTTGTGTGATTTATGAGCTACCCATGTTCTTGAATTTTCAAATTCTGTTATATCGTGAAATGTTTTAAATGAAATTTTGATGTAATGTGACTTTGATTTTGGGTTTTCCTAGGCTTGGTACCAGAAATTGGGAATTGGCCCCTTGATCTCCAGGGCTTTTTCTTTCCCTTCTATTTAATTCAATAATTTCCAATAATCTCGAGTTTTCGAGATTAAGAAGGGGGAAAAAGCATACAATTTGGAGGAGAATTCGGGGGAAAAAAAGGGAAAAACTAATAGCTTTGCATTGGTTGGTTTTGAATTATGAGTGCTGTTTCCGGTGTGATCTCAAGACAAGTATTGCCAGCATGCGGCGTCCTTTGTTTCTTTTGCCCCGCAATGCGAGCAAGGTCGAGACAGCCTGTTAAAAGGTACAAGAAGTTGATCGCCGACATATTTCCTCGGTCCCAGGTTAGTTCTTGAATCACATGTTTAGTTTTATCGATGCTCAGTTTCGTGGTTAGAATTGTTTCCTTTGCTAACGATTTTACCCCTCTAAATTTATTGGCATCGAGGTTTAGTGTATATATAATGGTATTCAAGATGATTAATATCTGCATTATGATTTTTTATAGACTTCAAATTTTATATATATATATAAATTTTAACCGGCTTGGGTGATATCTTTCTTTTGGCCATTTCGTTGGAAAAGTTGCCATAGTAAAACCTCTCTATAGTCATATTGTTGGGACCAGACTAATTTCATTACTGTCAGGAAGTAATAACTTAGTAGAGGTGTAGTTACAAAACTTATATGGTGCGGAAGCGTTATGAATTCTTGAAATAAGAAGTAATGAAAGAAATATATTGGAATAACTTGCTTTGTATTGATTGAATAATAATTGATGTTATCAAAAAAGTGTACAACGCCTCTATATTTATTGGCAAAATTATTTCCTACTTCTACTAATAATAGGAAACTAAAATAAGGAAACTAATAAAATCCTAATTTAATTAGAAATCTTATTTCAATCAATGAAGAAAGGAAATCATATTCTAAACAAGAAATAAGAATAAAAAGATAAAACATATCAGAACTAAAAAAGGAAACTAGAAAAGATAAATCACAATTATAGTAGGAAATTACTAATCATGATTATGTACCACATCAATCCCCTCCACGTGAATAAAACTTGTCCTCAAGTTTTCTTGAATAAAACATTAATCAATCGGGAGGAAAATACTCAAAAATTTATGTCAATACTAATATTGAAGAAATTTCAATTTCTTGATGTTTAGCTACCCCCATAATCTTTGTTCTTATCCAGGAATAGATCTGCATGCTAAGTTACCTCCCCAGCATAGTGGGATATTGTAAAATTGGTGCGTGATGCTTGGGCTTGATAAATCGTTTTGTTTTTTGCAAAGGTCTGATATAATTTATGAGCAAATGTCTCATGAGTAGATTTTGGAAACATACAAGCTTCATCGAGAAATGCAATTATTCCACCAGGTTTCTTCTCAGTGGGATCGAGCACATCTTGATTATCAACAAATTTTATGTAGCTTCTGTTTATCTTTTTTTTTCATACTCTTCTGGTTCCATCTTAAAAACATGCTGGTTAAAATATTGTTATAAATTTTTATTGGTGAAATTGATATAGAATAGCTCAAAACTGTTGTGCTTAAAACTTTCAAACCCGTAGATATCAAGAATTCATATTATTGTCTTTAAGTTAGGATCCTGTCTAATGGAGAAACTTATTTTTTCCACAACCTAGTCAAACAAGCAAGAATATATAGTTTTAGCCAACGTATCATTGCTACTCAAAGTAGCCTCTGGATCAAGAGTCCAAGTAATAACCTTCTCAGGTGTCACCAACATACGCTTAATAAGTGCATCTTCGAGGCTTTTTGGATCACACTTGAGCAATTCAACAATATTATTAAGATGAAATCCAGAGTTTTCATCCTTAATCAAAGAAGATTCAATCTTGCTATTAAGAGCAATATTATAACATACCCTGATGACTCCAAGCAATGGTTCACCATGAACCCTGAACTTAGTCGACGCTACATCGGTAAGAAGCAATTTCAATACTTGAAGAGTAGTGCTATCAAGTGATAAATTATCTACACAACTGTAGACCTTGATGAGAATATTAGTGAATAGTTGCACATTTTTAGCACCATCTAGATGAGAATCACCCTCAAGGTGATCGTATCTAATGAATGGAAATCTCTACGATTCTAACGTTTTTGGTCTCTAATACAATTCGAAGTGGATTCAGAACAAGCTTAGCCCAAGCTCCTCCTAAAGTATGCCCTGCGCTTGCTGTCATTATAGACCCACTATTGTCTGCAGGCCGGCTAGCAGATTCCACCTCCTTAGCAGAAGCTGGAACAGTGTTTGATTGATCTGATTTCATCTCAAATTTTTCTGCTCCAACATCAGTTGCAAGTAAATTACTTATCACTCCAACTATGGATGCTGCTTGGTTGGATTCACCAAAATTAGATTGTTGACCGACGTCCTTTATACTGTCTTTGATTCCTTCGTGATTGACAAGTTTAATTCCCTCTTTTGTTGGACACTTCCTAACTTCAACTTGCTCATCATCAGACTGTAGCTCGATCTTGGAGTTTGCGATTGCAGTTTTAATATACAAGAAATCAGCAGTTCTCGAATTTTCAACTTGCACGTGCTTTTCTTTTTCTATTTTAGTATCATGGATGGTAACATTTTGATTATTTTGAATTACATATTTTTTAACCTCATCATCTACCTTATGAATCTTTTTCTCTTTATTTACACTAGTACTCACCAATTTCTCGTCACATGACACCAAAACAATCTTTTTATTGTAACACCTAAAAACATACATATTATCTCGACATATATAAGTGGCATCTACATCATAGTACAACAGTTGCCCCCAAAGTACACGATAATTGTGCATCTCTATCACGTTACATATGATCTTATCTTTATAGTATTTTCCAATGTTCTAAAAGGAGTAATGCGTTGCGAAGCGTCGAGATCGAGAATCAAGAATCACAAGTTTAGGCGTGCCAATGCGAAGAATAAGCGCCATAATGCGTTTCGTATTTTTAATATTATTTTAATTATTTTTAAGATATTAAATATATTTTTATATAAAAAAATAGATTTTTTACTATATCATAAAAAAAAATATATTTTTTACTATATCATAAAATCATTTGATATTTAAAAATAATACTTACTAAACATTTAATATAATACTATAATATTGCTAATTAATATTAGAAGGATTTTAAATTTTTTATTAATTAAGGAAATATAGAAAAATAATTAATTAACTCCATGTAATTAAACGTCGAATCCACTGCTAATTCCGGATTTTTCTGATTGCAAATTGTTTCCAAATTGTTTTTATCTTCTCCCAACTTGGCCGGCGACGTTTGGCTCCGATTCGTTATCTTGCCTAACAGTTTTCAATGCATCGTTCCATCATAAATGAATTCATTTTATGGTGATGCTCCAAACCCTGATCTACAGCAGCACGTCTTCAATGTCTTCAAGGAGGACTGTAGGAATGCTTCCATATATCAAATTTATGAAGCTTTTTTATCTGATTCTATATCGAAATCAGGATGAAGTGAAGCTTCAACCAGTGTCTCTTGCCACTTACAAAGAAGAGACGATGGCAATGACTCTCTGACCCTCTTCGCTACCCACGGACCCTGCCCATCAAATACCCCAAACGCCGCAGCAATCCTAGAACTCCGAATACACAAAAAATCCCATCAACAAAACCATGTTCAAATTAATCCTTGTATTCCTTGCTTTGATTCCTCCTTCCTGAAAACTCCTCCTTCTTTGGCGTCGCTCTAGACCGTCTTCACCAACGCCTCCTCGCCGTCTTTTCAGAGTTAACATTGACGGTGAAGCCTCGATTCTGTCAAGATCTCAGGCTTATCCTCCAAAGGGGAATTAAAACCTATTTGATTGTTCCAAATTCAGTTGATGATTTTCTCCAAATACTACTACAGTCCACAGCCAAAGTTACCACTTATCCCACATCGGAATCTTAGAGATGAAGCACAAGAAATTGTTCCTATAAGTAAATGGGCCAACCACATCCTGACTTACTTGCAGGGCCAATAACATTGATGGGTTGCAAGTTAAGAAGTTAATAATTTTTTAATCAACAAAAGAAAAGAAATTCGGTATAACATAAATAAAAAATAAAAAAATGCGAGCATTTGCACGCGTTTTTGCGGTCAAAGTGGGCATTTTTTTGGTCAACGCTTTTGTTGACCGCATTTTCACACGAATTGGCCGAATGCGAGGCGTTTTACCCGCGTGTTGCGCGTAGGCGCGTTTAGGCGGCGCCTTTTGCTGCGTTTTCGAACACTGGTATTTTCCAATAGAAATTGAAATTTTGCATACGTTCATATTTTAACTTTCTTGCTCTTGTGAAGTTTGATAGCATGATGAGTATTTTTTCAGTCTTCAAATTTAAATCTTTCACCAATGTTTTGAACACCAAGTTCTCACTACTCTCATGCTTTATTATCACCTTGCATACTTTATTGTTGATGGTGCATCGTGGTCTAAAAATCTTCTTGAACTTCAAATATGACTCTTTTATATCTTCTACGAAGAACCCTTTCTAACTTGTGTGTATTCAAACTTACTCAAGGAAACTCTTTCACCACATGTTTTCGTGTTTTTATCTAGTTGAAGCAACCAACATTCATAGCAATTAAAGTCTGCAAATTCTTGTCAACTTGCTTCTCGATGGGCTCGAGATTCCTTTCAAGACTCAGCGCAGTCAGCATCTGCACAATGTTGTGAAGGGTTTCATCGATCCCATCAATTCGTTGTTCGACTTTTTTTAGCCTCCGTTCGTTGGCGGCGGTGGTTCGACTGCCTCCAAAACCATTGTTAGCCACCATATTGAAAGCAATTTCCTTACTCTGATACCAAATTTTGTGCGAAAGCATTATGAATTCTTGTAATAAAATTGTAATGAAAGAACTATATTGGAATAACTTGCATTGTATTGATTGAATAATAATAATTGATGTTATAAAAAAATGTACAATACCTCTATATTTATAGGCAAAATTACTTTCTACTTCTACTAATAATAAAAACTAAAATAAAGAAACTTATAAAATCATAATCTAATTAAAAATCATATTCTAAACAAGAAATAAGAATGAAAAGATAAAACATATTAGAACTAAAAAAGGAAACTAGAAAAGATAAATCATAATTGTAACAGGAAATTACTAATCTTGATTATGTACTTCATCATTATAGTTTTGACTTAGTTATCCCTAGTGTAAATGTTATAGAGGTAAAATATGAACTATATTAATAATTAAGAGCATGTCAAATCCAAGGTATAGACATTGATAAAAAGAAATAGACATAATTTCAGAAAATTAGTACATGTATCTATATAGCATACATTTTTTTTTTTTTACTCAAACAACTTTAGATAAATATTTTATTTCATCTTAAGCCTTTAATGTAACATAGGATATATTTTTTGCAATATACCGATAATTACTATGTGGAGGCAAGTTCCTTAAGATGGAACCTAATAAAATCATAACTTATTACAATGTGGAGTTTACTTTATTTACAACTTGCCCAAGTTGGGATCAAATTTTTTTATGACTACATAGAGGTTATTCCTATATTGAGAGTATCACCATAGAGAGGTCTTACTATATTATTTATATTTACTTATAAACTTTTGTCGCTAACAAGTTTAGAATTACATACTAGTTGTCTAGCAAAGAAATTGTGGTTGCTTCTTTATCTCTACATAATTTGGCAGAAGATTACCTTTTTCATATAGCCTATATTTTCCACTCTCTCCTAATGGCTTTGGGAAAAAGGGGGAAAAAAATCGAGTTGTACCCTCCTTAAAGAATTTAATATCTCAAAAGTTTTCGAGTAACTGCTCAACATTAGGTTTAAGGAAGTACATTGTGTGGAAATGCGTCATATGAATGCTTCATCAAGAAGTATTCTGTGAATGAGCAATGAATTTCTGATGTCATGATGTTATATCACATTTGTTAGTTTTCACATATATTTCTTTTTAATTTATAGGACGGAGAACCAAATGATCGGATGATTGGGAAACTATGTGAATATGCTACAAAAAATCCTTTGCGTATTCCAAAGGTACTATTTATTTTATGCAGCCGAGTGAAATAATTTGCTTGTTCTGGTAATGCAATATGGTGAATTTATACAGCAGCCTCTACGTATTAGCAGCTGCATTCATCATTCTTTATCATGATATAACTCTTTGTAGACTTCGAATATGGATGGGTTAGATGAGATAGGTTTCGGTATATTTTCTCAAACCTCCAAATTTAAGACAGGTGCCAAGTACTAACTAGGGGGATTATTTTCTTTAGATGTCATTTTCTATCAGTATCTTTATGACAATTGCCTATTAATGATTCAATTCGATTAATTTATGATAAATGGTCAGAGATTTCTATATAGTCACTCGCATTTTGTACAGATAGATTTCTGTATTGAAAGTAATATGAGCTGTAGTTTAGTACCTACCGGCTATCACAGAACTTGATGTTAAAGGAGTTTGAGAAACTTCTTGATATTCTAGATCCCACCCATAAATGAAAGAGAGAAGGATTTGAAATATACTGGACAAGAAATGGTTCCACAAACCAAAATCTTGGGTACGATTGTACAGTCTTTGATTCTATACAGCTCGCCACAAAAATTTACACCATAATTTCCGGAAAAATAGCCTTGTTTGTGTTCCTATATTCTTTTTCTTAGCTAAATGGAATTTGCATTGTCTGATTCTTTGCATGTCTTTTCTGTCATGTCGGTTAAATTTGTAGGAAGCATGCATAACTCTTTGACAGGCGGCCTCTTCATTTCAATATCTTCCGAATATGAGCATCCACGAAGCAAGAAATCCCTTGAAATTAATTAACAGTGAAAACATGCATTATATTTCTTCTTTCAGATGGTCAAATGAGAGTTATGTTGTGGTTCTCTGGGCAAAAGCAAGTTTTTCATTTGTGATATTTCTTGTCTGATGACAGATTACTATCTCCCTTGAGCAAAGGTGTTACAAGGAGTTACGAAGTGAAAATGTCGGATCAGCAAAAATTGTTATCTATATTTACAGAAAATTGTTAGTTTCTTGCAAGGAGCAAATGTATGTCCATTGTTACTTTTATTTTTATGCTTTTGGGTTGTATTCAGAAGATATTTTTCGTGGAAAGTCTTAAGAGTATTATTTTTTCCTTGTTGAAAGGTTAATTTGTCCCTATAATGTTTTAGATTTGTAATAATGGAGGAGGGAGTATATCACTAAATTAATAAATACCAGGAAACAGCCAGATTTTGTGTTTTTAATCGTGGAATTCTCATAGCATAACAAGATAGAGTCTAATTGGCTGTCAAACAGCATGATCAGAAAAGCAGAAGAAATGCTTAGTAAAACATCAAGAGGCACAATTATGTTGGCTTATAAATGGATGCTGAAAATATCTTTTTAATTTTAATCCAACTACTGTTGTTATTGTTGGATATTGAAATTCTGCAATAAAAGTCCTTATTAATACCTTTTTTTTTCCTGATACTGACCTTGTCCATTGAGTGCCCTGCAGACCAATTATAAGCAATTTTTTGATTGTGTTTGCCATAGTTGGGAATTACCGCATACCCTATACTCACTCTATGCCTATTTATGTTAGATCTATGTTTGCAAATAGTCTACTAAGCATTATGCAAACCCTGCTGGATCAGACAGACCAGGATGAAATGCTAATTATTGGAAGCCACTTTCTCTTTGACTTCATAAACAATCAGGTTGGTTTTGTCCAGTTAAATACTTTAGGTTAGGGTGCATTATTTGCTCTTATGATTTATCTATTCTTGTGGAAACATCAGATTTATTCAACTTTTGTCATATTTCACAGAAGGACGGAACTTATATGTCTAACCTTGAAGGGTTTATTCCAAATCTCTGTCAAATGGCTCAAGAAGAGGGAGACGATGAGAGAGCAAAACATCTTCGTGCAGCTGGGCTGCAAGCTCTATCTGCTATGGTATCCTGTTCACATTTGGGTCTATTCAATTTTATCATAGCTACTTCCACAGATTATTGCAATTTCATTTCATACACTAGCGATAAATCTTCTGTCTCCTTTCTTCTCAAAGCCTGAATTCTAAATTTACTAACCACTAAGATTTTTAGGAGGTTAAGAATCTTCTTCAAAGCAATCGGCCAAGAGAGTGACATTTAGTCTATTCATTCTATTCTTGTTTATTGTTGATGCAGGTTTGGTTCATGGGTGAATATTCCAATATTTCAATCGAGTTCGATGATGTAAGAAAATATTTTAACATACGTGAATCTTTTTTTTTTTTTTTCAAACATGCATAACCATCATGAATGACTATATAATATTCTTGACCATTAATGTGCAAGAGGATTTAAAAGTTGAATTAGTATATTATTCTGATAATTAAAACAAAAAATAGTTATTTTGAGCATATTAACCAGTATCAATAACTATGCTTAGCAGTAGTTTAATGGAAAATGGTATTTTATATTAAAACTTCAAGGGGTAATTAACGCATAACACCCCTACCTTTCACTATTATTGTGGAAAACGTCCATACCTTCCATTTTTTGGCATTTTCACTCTTAAATACACATTTGATTGTGAATAAGGACCTTTTCATCCAATTTCTCTCTTAAGTGAAGGGTATTCTTGTCATTTTTCATCTTTCTTCTCCATTTGAACTCATTTTCTCCTCTATTTCATTCTCTGAAAACTAACATTTAGTTTCTTCACTTGGAATTTATATTCCTTAGCGTGTTGTCTATAATATTCTACTAAATCATTCCAAAAATCAAGAGTTTTGACAGACATGACTAGAAATCTTGGATATTTCAATAGCCAGAGATGAGTAGAACTCATTTTAAACTTGTTGGCCAACAAGAAATGGTGGACTGCTTGGACAGCGTTGAAAATTTGATCACTACCTACATAGAGTAGGGAAAGAATAAGGACATCATTTTGAATCCAAATACACCAAAAACTAGTGATTTGTGTGTAAATAAATTCCTAGTGAAGAAACTAAATGTTAGATTTCAGAGAAAGAAATAGAGGAGAAAATGGGTTCAAATGAGAAAGAAATAGGAAAAGTGGCGAGAATACCCTCCAATTAATAGAGAAATTGGATGAAAATGACCTCTTGCGGAATCAAAATTGTAATTAAGGATGAAAATGTCAAAAAATAGAAGGTAACGACGTTTTTCACAATAATAGTGAAAAGTAGGGACGTTATATGCTAATTAACCAAACTTCAAGTTTGCAATCCCGTAAATTCAGAAGGAAGTGTGTATTGATTTTTTGTGGGACCAATGTTATTGAAAGTTTTCCATCCCCATATTTTATTTTGTAAAAAGTAAATATATTAAATAAATAAACGTGTATTCTAACTAACAGCTCAATCCCTTAGATGAGGTGGTTCAACATTGCGTTTATAGAAACAGTGCGTGTTTATAAAGAATGAGTCCAATCTGTACGTGAGGAGACTTGTTAAACACTGAATATAAATAAATTGTTCAACATTTTTAATAAATAATCCCATGTAAATGTGTATGGACTAAGAATATATTATTTTTATTGAATGTTTTCCATATTAAGCAAGACATGTAAACATCTAGTGAATAGACAATTATTTTTAAGGTTGAAGCTTTTATTTTTTTCATCTATTTAAGGTTTTCAATGAAATTAAAAAGAGTAAATATTATTTAGCATCACTAATGTTTAACACTAGTCTAAGTGGCATTAAATTACAAGTTCAATTAAATGAATCACATAATTTTACCTTTAATTAAATTTATTACATAATGCCACATAAACTGATATTCTAGCACCACTGGTGTTAGATAGCATTATTCAATTAAAAATCGTCTACTATTATTTAGTTTGTCGTAAAAAACTTATCCCTCTACTTTATCAAGTCCAAGGGTAATATGGCATATATGTATTGAAACATTTTAACAATGAATTCTTAGTTTAGTTTTATATAATTTTTAATCTCCTACTTTTTCTCATGGATGTGTATATCCTATTCTATTCATTAACTCATACTTTCATTGATCAGATTGTTTCAGGAGTCCTCGAAAATTATGGAGGAATAAGTGAAGAGTCCAATGATCCAACTGAAAGTCATTGGGTCCAAGAAGTTTGTAAATTTGAGGGCCATGACTCCCCTTCACCTGAAGTTGCAACAAAGGTTCCTTCTTGGAGGATGATTGTAAATGAGAAAGGAAAAAATAATATGACAACGTAATTTCTCTGCATGTTATTAATTTTCTTAAGCATCTTATGCTATCCTTGAGGCATATTTCGTTTTACCGTCAACAGGGAAGATTCCAGGAATCCATACTTTTGGTCTAGAGTATGCCTTCACAACATGGCCAAGCTAGGGAAGGAGGCTACAACAATGCGCCGCGTTTTGGAATCTTTGTTCCGCTATTTTGATAATACAAATCAATGGCCAGCTGATCATGGCATTGCTCTTGCCGTCCTGAAAGACATGCAGCTTTTAATGGATGATTTAGGTATTCGTGTAACTTTCTCTTTCTATTCCTCAGGTTAATTTGTGTGTTCCACTAAAGCTACTCCTTTGCCTTATTTTGAGTGGCATGTTTCCTTCATTTGCAGGGCACAATACGCACTCTTTGTTGTCAATACTGATCAAGCATCTCGATCATAAAAATGTAGTGAAGCAACCTGAAATGCAGCTTGATATTGTTTCGGGTGCTACTTCCCTTGTTCAACTTGCAAAGGTTCATTCATCAGTAGCCATTGTGACTGCCATGAGTGATGTTATGAGGCATCTGCGGAAAAGTATACAATATTCACTTGATGATGCAAATCTTGGTGCTGAATCAATCAAATGGAACAGAAAGTTCCATGAAGCATTGTATGACTGTCTCACGGAGTTATCATATAAGGTGGGTTATCTAGTATGTTCGAAGATTATCAGCATGCCAGAGCTTAGAAGCTGTTACAAGTCTACTGCGTAAACGTTATACCTGGATACTACAAGTTTATTGGGTCCAACTCTAGTTGAGGGGGAAAAAAATTATTTTCCTCTTTTTAGCAATTTTTGAATGGACTTTGCAAAGCAGCTGGATTTTCAAAGTCAGTAACACTTTGTATTGGTTACCAGGTTGGAGATGCTGGCCCAATCCTTGATGTAATGGCTGTGATGTTAGAGAACATCTCAAGCATTACAGTTATAGCCAGATCTACTGTTTTTGCTGTTTATCGTACTGCACAAATTGTAGCTTCTGTTCCAAATTTATCCTATAAAAACAAGGCAAGGTCTTTTACAAGTTACATAATTTCATCAGCTATAACACACTCTATGCGTATGTGTGTATTTATCTGTGTGTCTACCATATTTAATTTTGTGGCCAAATTTTTGTTCCTTAGGCTTTTCCGGAGGCTTTATTTCATCAATTACTTCCAGCTATGGTCCACCCAGATCATGAAACACGAGTTGGAGCTCACTGTATCTTCTCTGTTGTCCTTGTGCCATCTTCTGTTTGCCCTCACCCAAGCTCAGCTGCACCTCAGTCGAACCAGAGTATAGAGTTTCCAAGAACACTCTCAAGAACTGTTTCTGTGTTTTCTTCATCGGCTGCCCTTTTTGAAAAGCTGAGGAACCAAAGGACTTCTTCAAGGGAGAATCTAAACGAATTAAACAACAAAAAATCTGTAGGTGAGGAGGAACAGCTAAACAATAACAGAGGAATGTTGAATACAATTAAGTCAACTTATAGTCAAGTAAATAGCTTCGGAAGTTCACCAGCACCAGCTGTAGATTCTGTAACCAAGTCAAGTAAAGACATGGTAAGTTTCTGGCTTCTTTTCACCGCTATCGGAGTCCATAGTTTTAGGCTTTTACATAAATGTGCTTTGTTGCTTTCATACTGGTCTTTTTTCTATCCATATCCTGATTTCATCTACCAACAGCAAAAAATACATACTAAGCCTTATTCCCAATAAATTGGATCAGCTACATGAATCCTTCTTCGCCATTTGCTCTGTTCTTCTGTACATCTACTAGGACATCAAAAGCAACTAGATCTATCATATCATATTAAGGGACTCCCCAATGAAATGTGTACTAGGATTCGTTATTTAAAGTTTGACAAAGTTTTAAACTGGCTATCAACATACCGGAACCCTCTTCCTTTACTCAGACTTGGACTGGCCATAAAAAAAATAGGCAAAGTTCTTTATCCTGCTTTCATCCGTTAGATAAAATCTTCTTTCAATCTCCGGTTCATCAAAAACCCGCTCTGGAATGTATGTTTCTTTAATGCAGTTTTGGAAGAAATACAGACGTTTGTATTTTAATTTGTGTAGTGGAGCTGTCCTCTACCGGAGTTGTCTGCTAAATTTGTTGACGGTAGTATTACTAAATTGTATGATTCCTTTCTTTTAATTTTAGGATGCCATTCCTCTTAGGTTGAGCAGCCACCATATAACCCTCCTGCTTTCGTCTATTTGGGCACAGTCCATCTCTCCTGCAAATATGCCAGAAAACTATGAAGCTATTGCTCACACGTACAGCTTGGTTTTGCTCTTCTCTCAAACTAAGGTAATTTATTGTTTCAGTGGTCTTTAAAATTTCTATTTGAATTAAAGTGTTTAAGTAAAATTTATATAAAATAAATGTGTCCCTTCTATAATAATTTGAGCATTTAGATGGGACGGTTCAGCATGGTAGATTTGTAGTCGAGTGCTCAAGTCTTGCCACCACGTATTTATCAAAATTGTGCACGTGTCAGACATTTTATTAAAAATCGAAACCGGTATGCACATGGGAGGGCTAGTGAAGACTGACTCATTGACATATCAATATTTTACAAGATTCAGAATTATATCTTATTTATTATAACTTGAATCTGATCTGCACGTGAGAGTGCTTCTCGCCCTATGAATAAGTTATTTGTTGATCATAGTTTTCTGGTCAATAAGCCCCATTTTAAACGAGTTGTTTAGTGAAGAACAGAAAAAGAGATGCTTTTGCTTTTATTAATTGGAAAAAATGACCCATCCTACTGCAATTTGTGTAGGGGTATTTAAACCACGGTAGATTCCATTCTATTGAAAGTATTTTGTGGATTAAGGCACATAATTAACTTGCACGTCCCATGACCCTTTTGTTCTTATGCTGATCTGATCAACTGTGTTAATGGGCAATGTATCAATTTTCTTCCAACAAATGCTTTTTGGGCTGTTATTATATTTTTCGTCATCCATCTGATGCAGAACTCCCGACGTGATGCTCTAATCCGAAGTTTTCAGCTGGCATTTTCTTTACAGAGTGTTTCTCTTGCAGAAGGAGGTAAACTTGCAAACTCATTCAGCCACATATATTGGGTACTCTAAAGACAATTGAATGTGTTGCTAAGCCTAAAAAAACCATAAGCTACTTTTAAGTTTTAAGCAATATTTTGTTCCCAAATTTTTTAATACTACTTTTATCTTTAATTCTTAGGAAAAATGTTGATTTTCTCTTTCCTTTCTATCATAATTAGGAACTCACTTATTTCCAACTTTGACCAGTTAAAAATTATTTATTTTAAAAATTGGTTATTTACTCCTGAGTAAATTTTTTATGCTTATCCAAGCATGCTTTGTTTTATTGGGGTGAACTGATGACACCTGTCATGGTAGCATTTTAATAAATGACCAATAATCAAATAGGTACTTTTACACGTCTTTCTATCCTATATTGAGGTCAAGTCTTCTTATCCTCAAGTTGATCGCCGCAAATGCTTCAAATTAAAAGGTTGTTTATTGACAGGACAAGAATTGACCGTGTATTTAAGGAACATAGAAGAGAAAAAAGATCGAACTTCATATTTTTAAAGTTACACTAAATTTAGATTTAACTGTGTTTTTTAATAGTTGTTGAGCAATAAAAAACCCTGTTAAAAAACCAGGAAAAGTAGATGAACCATTATACTTTTATAACTCCGACTTTAATTTCATCTCAACAATTCCTCTATGGATTATATTTGACAAATGCTAGTTCCATCTATTTCGTTCTTTTTCTTTTTTTCTAAGTTAGTTCTACATCTTTCTTTAACACGCATTTTTATGCTTGTGGGATTAAAATCTTGATTTTAATCTAAGTCAAAGTCAACAATTAATTTCAACCTCATATTTCATGGAACCCACAACTTTTCAATTACACATTTCATCAAATTTTATCATAATCTATTAAAAATCTAATTTTAATCCCCACCAAAAAAGGGCTTAATCAATGTGAATGGATTAAAATAGAAGGATTTCATTAGTTTATCTCAAGGTTCAATCTTCTGTATTTTCAGGACCACTGGCACCATCACGTCGAAGATCCCTTTATGTACTATCAACTTCTATGATTATCTTTGCATCAAAGGCATACAGCATTCCAATTGTCCCGCATGTAAAGGCTATGCTTTCCAATGAAATGGTTGTTCCCTATCCTATAAGCTTTTCTTTCTTTTTAACTGGTTAAGTTCCTCATGCTTGGCTTATAGAAAACTGCTTGTCCCAACCTAAAGCTTTGTTTCACTTTAGTCACCAAATTTTTTATTATAAGTTAATCTCTGAACTTTTATTTTATCTGAACTAACAGAAATGTTGATGTGGCATGAATCCATCTGTGCATCATTTTAATAGTCCAAATTAGGCAAAAATGCATCCTGTTGGATGTGTTGTGAATTCTTTATTTATTTATCATTTCTTTATAAATCGAAACCAGCTGATCCAATAATAGGCCTTTTTGCCTAGCTTGACAATATGAGTAATTAACTAAAGAATTTTCGTCAGTTTAGCAGGATGAAGTGAAATTAAGTTCAATATACACTCAATTCAACTATCAACTGTCTTAATATGGTCAGATGTTGCTTATCATTTCCATACCTTTTTTATTTTATCTTTTGCATTTCTCAGGTTGATCCCTTTTTGTGTTTAGTCAAAGACTGCCAGTTGCAAACTGTTGATGCAGAATCTGATCGTGCAAAAACTATGTATGGATCTGAAGAAGACGATTATTCTGCTCTGAAATGTCTTTCAGAAATGAATCTCACTGAGGACCAGACTCGGGAATCCATAGTTTCTGTTATAGTGAAGAATTTGGATAACTTATCAGACGTAAAAATTTATTTAGACTGTGTAAGCAATAGGGAACCTTGTTTAATATATATCAGTTCAAACAATATAGGCATTGAATGTTATTTTGTGCAGTTTGAAGAATCAACAATACAGGATCAGCTGCTCAAGGAATTTAAACCTGATGATGTTTGTCCTATGGGAGCACAGTTGTTCACAGATACTCCGAATAGAGTGCATCAGCTGAATTCAAATAAACATAAATCTGTAGAAAAGGTAAATTAATTTGAGAGAGTGCTTTGCATTCTATTTTTTGAGACTTCATGATTTCTCTCTTACCATGGTTCAGGCTGCTTCTATTATTGGAATAGACGATTCTTTTCCAGATTCAGTTGGAAGCAGTTTTGCACACAATCCAAATTTGGCCAATGAAATTCCAAACTTTTTGAGTGTTGATCAACTTCTTGAATCTGTAAGTCACTCTTCCATGCAGTTCTATGTGATGTTATTTACTTCAGCGAATAAAGATCCCTGAGTGGCAAATCTGTCTTAACTCATGTGGAGTATGTCGTTTAAATCATATACTTGAATTTTATATTAGTTGAAGAAGCACTGCTCCTACTGTTGGGTGTGATACCTTCTCAAATTTATTACTCCTTCCCAATTAAATTCCTTGAACATTTAACTAGAAATGTTCACGCATTGCGTCAGGTGCTCATTAGTAGGTGTAATGTGAGAGTTACATCTACTAGACGCTGCAGGTTTTCTCTTGAATTGGGAAGTTTAAATGGAGATGTCACACCTCAATTTTTACCTCATACACAAAAAAGACCAGCTCCCTCAGAATCATTTATCTAGCATATGAAGCTAGAGCAACCTAATACAAAGAGATGAATACTCAATTTATCCTTATAATAAAAAAATCTCTTCTCAACGACTCCACAAAAGCCACTCACTTATTTTGCAACTTCTCCCCAATATAATATGCTACAATTCCCTCTAAGATAATCTGTGCTTATTTTGTAGTACTTCTAAGTGCTTATAAGAAGTGGTTCTTATTGAATGCGAGGATAATAAGTGAGTAATAAACTGTGGATCCTACGGCTTATTTTGTATTACTTTTAAGTGCTTATAAGAAGTGTTTTTATTGAATGTGAGGATAATAAGTGAGTAATAAACTGTGGACCTGCGGAATATGTGGATAATAAGTATGTTTGACTGACTTAAGTTATAATTTGGACAGTCAAACATGCTATGATACTTTACCACTTCCTCTACTTGACGATTCTTGTTTTTTTTTTGTATTGGTTTTCTCACCCCACTTCCTGCATTGCTTTTTAGGTTGAAATTGGCTTAGTTTCACTAATCCAATTGATTAAGTTATCGTCATAATTAGATACTATGCGAAAGCATTTAGTCACTATCAGATCTTATGTATAATTTTCCAACTTGAATTAAAATTTTACTTTATTCAGTTCAAGCAAACGACTGATGATTTCTCGATATCATCCCACAGAAGTTATAGAGTTCGAGATTATAATGTTTTTTTTTTTTATGTAAAACTTATCTTAATGCTAAAAAATTTGTTCGTGCACAGGTCTTGGAGACTGCACAAGAAGTTGGTAGACTTTCCGTATGCACTGGACCTGATGCATCTTATAATGAAATGGCAAATCACTGCGAGTCACTTTTGATGGGAAAGCAGCGGAAAATGTCTCTAATAAATCGACATAGTCTAGGAAGTCTCTCAAGCATTTCCTCAAGGAATTCCGATGAAGGCAAGAAACAGACAGCTTCGCATGTCCTTGCTGATAAGGAGTTCCAAAAGGTGCTTTCCTTTTCGTATAGATCTTGACTGCCACATGCTCTGATAAATTATGTCATCTGGGTATATGCATATAATAAAAATCACCTACAATATGAATAGGCGCTACATCACACTATTTACATAGAGAACACGAGTACATTGTGCATTAGATTCATCTCGTTTAATGAGTTTCCCTCATTTTGCTCTTTTTTTTTCAAGATTCTATTTAATTTCTTACACCAATTGAACTTAGCAGGGCAGGAATCCAACCCTGGACGTACCCAAAATTCCTCGTCAACCATCAATCAACGAGGTTTCCATGCTATGTGCAGCTGAATACAAGCATCACCCACAACCCTTCATGCTTCCAGCATCAAGTCCATACGATAATTTTCTAAAAGCTGCTGGATGTTGAAATGATAGAGGAGATTCGTATATTCTCCAATGCTCCCATTCTGCAAGCAGATTCGGCTTCTGAGATTAGGAAGATGAGCCCTACAAAATTTGGTATAGAAAAAATCAGTGCCATGATCAGGATTGAATGTGTGAATTTCCCCCTCGGGTAAAATTCATGTATGGATCAGGGCACATTCCAGATTTTCTTACTGAATTTTAGCAAGAGTGAAGGCTTTTCATCAGTGTTTCACCTTTCATCCTGTTGGAAATGTACATGTACTTGTTCTCCCCTCGTATTTGTCTGTAAAGTGTACTGAAAATGTTTTTTTTTTGTGGAAATTAAAGATCACATAAAGAACTTGCATCTTATTCTGGTCCATTGTGACTTGCGAGGGGCGAGAGATGCAGATGAGCGATGATAAGTGTATTTTTCTACACTTATTCGGGTTTGAAACTATAGAATTTTGTTGTCTTTTTGGCAAAATACGACCTAAATTATGTTATATTGCATCTTGCAGGTAAAACTCAATGTTTGATGAAAAATTGGAGAAAAAATGCAAAAATAGCGAAAAATGGTAAAATCCAAAGTTCGAGGATCAAATTGCAAATACTCAAGAAGATACTTTGAAAATTGATAGGAGACAATTGGATGAAATTAGAATTTAAAAAGGAATGGAATATGATCAAAGTATTATCAAAACCAATTTCCAATCGCTCAAAATATATTCTAGAATTTTAGCCGAACATTGAGATCCATTTTTGACATAGTAAACGTCCGAATTAGAAAAACTCTATTTCAATAAAAGTTGTAGCCCTTTGAGTTATCTTTCCAACTCACTTTGAATCGCATCAATCGGATATCAGAAGAGAAAGTAATAACTAAAATACGGACTGCTATGCAGAGACAAAAAATCCGCATGCGAAGGCAACTTTCCTTATTCGATTAGAACTCTTTTGGAAACCAATTCGGACGTGATTTTCAACCAATTTTCGGCTCCTATAAAGAGAGAAAAGCAGAATACATATGGAGAACCTCCCTAGACCTAAATATATATATATATATTATACATATTTTGGAGGTGAAGAACATGGCTAACAACGTGTAATCAAAGCGAATTGCATAGGATATTGAAGATTCTTCATCCGGATTCAAGATTCACATCAAGAACGTGAATTTCTCCTACTTCTTCCATCTTTCTTATTTTCAGGTGATATTTTTCCAATTATTCTTGTGTAATTTAATTATAAGAATGTTAGGTTAGTTTTTCATTGTATTGGATGAATGATAAACTCCATTACTTATTTGTTTTAATTCGAGACAATTAATTTAGTATTTCTCGATTTTTCTTGATTGGTTTTGCATTTCCATTGAACTATTTGATTGCTTGATCACCAATTAAGTAGTTAGTTGCTTATTGTAGTGTAGGAATACTCACAATAAGTCTAGAACGCAGCAAAATCAACACATGGACAATAGATATTAGGAATAATATCTATGTCATATTAAATTCTGTGAATCAATGCATGTTATTCATATGAACTCGAACTAGGAATAGGATCGGGTCGTGTTAAACATAGGTTTAATATATCTTGGAAAAGAATATTGAATAACAGTGGATTATCGATTGTCTTGAATTCCTCAAATTAACTAGATTACGAATTAAGAATTGAATTAAATGGTAATAGGGGGATTCACGATTCCAATACAAACATTTACATAATAAATAAATATTTCATTTGTTTTGTTAGTTTAGGATTATTATAGATTGCATACAAATCATCTCTTTTTTATATTACAATACTTCGAATTTAATAGTAGCTATTGAACTACAAATTAGACCTTATTCCTCGTGGAAACGATACTCTTAACTCACAAATCTTATTACTTGTACAACGATCCCGTACGCTTGCGGGTTTTACGCGAACAAGCGACAATTTATGTCACTATTTGATCATGAGAATCTTGATCTCTTACTTTTAATTAACTTTTTATTTTCATGCATGTTTGAATGTTGTTTTTTCACTAAAAAAGTTACTAATTTCAGATAACCTTTTTTTTTTAAACTTGGATCAATTAAAAAACTCGTTTACTTATAACTTCTTAAGCTCAGCCAGACATGCTTTATTGTCGAGGTATGGAACAAGGACACAAATATTTAGGGGAAAAAATAAACGAGAAAAAAAGAGATTCAAAAATGCAATGGCTGTTGGTAAAGTTTGTATTAAAGAATAAAAAGAAGTTAAGATCTCATCTGTGATGTTATTCAACAATATCTAATGTTTATGCCAAACGTCACCAAGATTATACGGAAGCACCTTTTCATTATATATCACTTATTTAAAATCAATTATGTAGAAGAATCATTTCCATTTATCAAGAGGAGAAAAATCCTTTTGGTGGAAAAATAAAAATCTCTCAGCTAACTCAAAGATGTTGCAATTCCATATTTTTTTCTAGAGAATCTCCTTTCAGCATAACTAGTACACGTGATTTGCAACAGATGCAGATCCTTGGTGGAACTGACTCATTATATCATCTGCAGCAACTGTTAATGAATGAATTCTGCACGATGTAGACACCATTGAAAAAACATTTATTGTTAATAAAAAAAACAAACAACTGAGAACTCTGTAGACAAATGGGATGGATTATAAGTAAGGAAAACAAATCATATCTGCCACAACTGCAGTCTTGTTTAAGAAAGCGAATCCCAGTCGAAAAGAAGAATCGATTTTGTGGGGAATTCTCTAAAAACATTCCAAGTACATGAGGAAGATTTAGTCATTAAGATGCAACCCCTCAATATTTCATTTTATATTTAAAGGCCTACCACATAGCAGAAATACAGTGTTTAATCTGATAGGACACTCTTTTATGTCGTCCTTCTAATTCATCTTCTCTATCATTTCAACTTTCATTCTCGACAAGTTCTTGTTACACAACTGAAAAAGGATAGGAAGACAACGGTATCTAACTCGGGGAGTCAACAGAAAATGGCAACTAGAGTTGGGAATTAAGAGATGAACACTGATGAATTCCGCAACATTAGTTTTGGGTGATTTCTTTAAGCATTTCAACAACCTTTTTCATCATGGGCCGTTTGGCTGGTGTGCTTTCGGTGCAAAGTAGTGCCACCTTTAGAGCCGCAAGCATTTCTTTTCTCCAAGCAAACGAGACGGTGCTTAGCCTTGCATCAAGAATCTGCTCGGGGGTTTCCCCTCGCGCAGGTGCAGTATGAACCCACTTCACCAAATCTATGCCTTCACCAAATTCCTCATCAACTGGTAGTCTAGTTGTAAGGATCTCAAGCAACACGACTCCATAGCTATAAACATTTCCAGGTGCTGTAACTTGCATTGTATACGCGTACTCTGTTATACACAAAGCATTAGACAGATTATAATGGAAGGAAGAAATTCATTGATAAGCATTCCAAAGGAGTACCTGGAGGAATATATCCAAACGAACCGGCAACAGCACTAATACTTGCCGTGCCTCTGGATGGGTCGAGGAGCTTTGATATTTCAACTTCACCAACCAAAGGCTTAAGATTGGAATCTAGAAATACATTACTGGATGAGATATCGAGGTGGATAATGGCCACATGATGAAGGAATGCTAACCCTTCTGCCACTCCGATGGCAATGGCAAGTCTTGATGACCAGTCTGGGTTATAATCCGGTTTATTCGCAGCGTCGTGAAGAAATTGGGCCAATGTCCCATTTTGAAAGAATTGGTGCAACAAAAGAACAGCATCTTCATAGATTACAAACCCCATAGGTCTCATCAGATTGTCATGAGAGAGTTTACTCAGTTTTTCGAGTTCTCTGATCATCTTGTTCTGATGATGGATTATAGTCTTATCCATCGATTTCAATTTTTTGACAGACAAAACCATCCCCGAAGGCATGTCCGCTCGGTAGACATTGCTAAACGTTCCACTGCTGAGCTTGTTCGACTCTTTCATGGTTGCTTTGGCAACTGCTTCAAACTCTATAGCCTGCCTAAGATTTTCAATAAAAACATTCCCTGCTAATATCACTGGCTTATTAGTAGTTTCATCGGCAGAAATTCCCGCATCTTTGGCCTCTTTTTCTTGTTTCTCCCTCATCATAAACAGCAAAACAACCACTGTTACAGATACAAAAACCGCCAAACCAGAACCAATAACAGCTAATATGATCCTGTACGAGACCTTGTGATGGTAATCGTGATGACCATAAGCATCCAAACTTCCGCATGAAATACTTAATGGATCACCACAGAGCCCTTTGTTTCCAAGAAAGCTCGAATTTGGGCTCTTTTGGAATGGCACAAAAGAAGGTATAGGACCAGTGAAATGATTATTCGAAAAATTAACCTCTATCAAGCTGAGCATGCCCTTCAGAGTCGCCGGAATATTTCCACTGAGCTGATTATTGGAGAAGTCCAAAGAAACCAACTTGTCAAGTCTTCCAAGCTCTTGGGGCAATTGTCCATGGAGATGATTCGAGCTTAAATTAAGTGCAATCTGCAAGTTCTTTATATGGCCAATCTCGGGAGGAATACTTCCTGCGAGATAGTTACTTCCCAATTGTAATTCAAGCAGTTTCGTGCAATTCCCAATCTCATGAGGTATCTCCCCTCTTATCGAATTCTGACCTAACAGCAGGTATTGCAGTTTAGATGTGTTGCAAATGCTCTCTGGTATGGAGCCATTAAATCTGTTGTTGCTTAAATCAAGCTTGTTAAGATTCTTGCCCCTGAGAATTGATGTGGGAATCTCTCCAAACAGACTATTCCCAGAGACAATCAACTCCTGCAGATTGCTGAGATCTCCAAACTCAGTCGGGATGGTTCCCGTGAAGCCATTTGAGGCTAAATTGAGGAGAGTGAGATTAGAGCATTGTGCAAACTCGGAGACAATCTCACCCGAGAGATCATTGTTATCAGCTTCAAAGTATGTAAGGCTGCTGATATTTCCAATATCTGTAGGAATGCTCCCAATCAACTTGTTGTCCCCAATCCTAATACTCGAAAGGCCTTTACATTTCCCAATCGATTCAGGAATACTGCCGGCCAATAAATTCTGCGTCAAAACCAAAACTTCAAGCTTCTCCATAGCGAAAATGCTCTCAGGAATCCGCCCCTCCAGCCTATTCGAATGAAGGTTCAATAACTCAAGTCCGGAAAATGCACCTAAATTATCTGGAATCGTACCACTCAACTCATTTTCATACGCAGTAA
This sequence comes from Fraxinus americana, assembly GCA_035079005.1. Taxonomy (NCBI): domain Eukaryota; kingdom Viridiplantae; phylum Streptophyta; class Magnoliopsida; order Lamiales; family Oleaceae; genus Fraxinus; species Fraxinus americana. The sequence goes on along the minus strand of CM068715.1, from coordinate 36,490,837 downwards.
AAACTTTCAGATTAGTCAAATTTCCCACCCACAATGGGATAGAACCATTCAATCTATTAGTAAATATTTGAAACTCCAGCAAATTCTCTAGACTCTCAAGCTCATCAGGAATCGCGCCAGTTAGCCAATTGTTCGAAAGATTCAATGCTCTAACATTTCGGAGTCTACTGAATTCCACAGGTATTGAACCATCAAATTTATTAAATGACAAATCAAGAAATTCAAGCTGAGATAAATTCCCAAAAACTGGTGGGATTATTCCATGGAAATTATTGTTTGAAAGATCAAGCCATTTTAGTCCTTTGAGCTCAGAAATTAGAGTGAAATTACCTTGAAGCCCATGCCCAGAAAGATCAAGTCTCTCCACCATTGAATCGTTTAAGCTGCAAATTATTCCAGGCCAAGAACAGTAGTCTGAGTTATTAACACCCCACCCAGATAATCTGAACTCTTTCTCAATGGCTAATAATGTAATCTCGTCATAAAAAACCTGAGCAATCACAAGTTGAGACCTCAAGAACAACCCAAAAAGCAAAATATTCAACAAACTTAAAATTGCCATTCTTGGGTTCCCTTCAATGTAAATATAAATAAAAAAGAAGCAGTTTTTTTTATTCCTCTCAAAGAACCCAGAAGAGGAATCAAAAGACTAAATGTTTCTTCAACTTTTCTGAAAAAACCCACATGAAGGTCTCATTTTTCTTGAACCGGGCTTGTTCCAGAGTTGTTGATATTTAAGAAAAAAAAATGTAAAGACGACAATAAATTCAAACCAAAAAATGCAAATCTTTGTACAAAAAGAAGTGGAGTTGAGGATGAGGAGAGGAGTGTATGTAAACTAGAACAAGGTTGCAAGAAAATGGAGAGAAACGAAAACGATGAAACAACAATAGTAATTTGTTTTGGGTAACTGCTTTTCACGGGTCAGGTGTTTTGTGCACTGTCGGAGGGGGAGAGAGAGAGTTGCGAATGCAAAATGAAAATCCAACTTTAGCTTCACGAGAAATGAGCAGTCATGAGTCAATGTAACTGTTGAGGGGCTCAGCCTGCAACTGCTAGTCTGCTGAAGTTTTTATTCTTTATATATATGTATTATGCGAGTGCATGTGTATCTATACGTGTATGTTTGTGTTTGGAATACTATTTTTTGTGATTTTTCCTTTATTTCTCTTGGTCTTGGATGTATAGTTAGAGCCTTAGAGGTATAAATTGGGTTGATTTTGAATCATGTATCGGTTTGTGCCATGTCGTCGATTTTATATCTTCTTTTACAATTTATAAATTCATAAAATGATAATTTTTAAAATTATATCTTTTATGGGATATGTGTACATAGGGTGCTAAAGTCAAATTCAGCATAACTTACCGGTAAAAGCATGTTAACTTATTGGAACTTCATGAATTTATCATGATAAACTAAGTTCATTTGACATCCTCCTTGACCTACACTCACATGCGTGTGACTCATCTGAATAAAAAATTTCAAAAAATATACTCATATTATGAGTGTGCTGTTATGATTCTATCGTGCTTAACATAGCAAGTTGGCCCACATTTGAAAGATCGCACATATTTTACTGCATCTACATATCTATCGATTTTTTCAACTTGTTGTAATAAAGAATGATAATAATATTGTATTAAAATTTGTTGTTCTTTAGATTTATGTTGTTTTATTAGAGAATATTATGATCTAGTGAAAACAAATTACACATTACTTACATCTTCACGTATAATAATCTTTTACCAGCACGATAATACTTTTTAACAAAGTTTCGAACCCTAAAGTTTAACCGTTCTACAAAATAATATTATTAGTATATGTGATAGAAAGGATTAAAAAATACCAAATATTATTAAAGAAAAAATTAAATTAAATTCTTATATATAATACTATTAGTCGTCTTAGAACCATACAACATGCACGAAATTTTTAAGAATAAAATAAAATATGCATATAGGATTCCATGCAAGTGGGCTCTTATATGTCCTCTGTCAGTTATGTCATTCTCAATGGGCATAAGTTAAAAGCCTTGAAAATCATTAAAAATAAATGTTAAAAGACAATTTTCTAGACATTTAATTTTGTGGATAATATAATATAAAGAAAAAAAACATATAAATAAAAAAGAAAATTACCCATTTTTTGCGAAAAAGGAATATATATTTCATTTTATATATTTCAAGTACAGACATAAGGACATAAGAATAGTTTTATTAGTGTCCCAATACATAGATTTTCATCCTTAATTTTTCTTGAAATTTGTGAAGCTCATTTTGTCCTCTAATTGCTTGTTTGTTGTTATGATTCACAAATTAATTAATTGAAAGACATTTTATCACTAATTGTTTATTTTGCTATAACTTACAAATTGTTCAAAAAAAAAAAAATATATCAAACATAATAATTAATTTTAACAATACATTTAATTATGATATATAACTTTTTAACTATATATTTCAACTATTTTTATCAAAATCTGCTAATTTTTTTTATCAGAATCGTTATCAAACGATCTGTAAAGCATGTTTGGCCATGAATAAAATATATGTTAAACTTACTTATAAGTTATTTTGTGAAACGTATATTTGAAAGTTATTTATATTGCTAATAAAATCTATTTTTCTAGAAAAATAATTCTTAATTTACTTTCTAGAACTAAAGTTCAAAGTTTAACGCAAAGATCGAAAGATCGGTCATTGTTTTGTTTAAGGGACTTGAGTCTCCGGCTCCCTATAATCGGGTTACAAATTTCCTTAATCTTTTAGTATTTAATTCCTATAATGATCTTATGATACTATAAAGTTGTGTTTTTTATTATAAACAATGACACTAGCTTGGTCATTGTGACCCCCGACGAATGTAGTCTCGACGATATCTATTATTTTTCTTAAAACGCCTCAATGATGACTAACGTATGTAATTATAAACAAGAATTATGAAATGACTAATTGCAATATTTTTTTATATATAAAAGGACTTATTGAAATCACAAGAAAATGCACTCAATTATTTCCAAACCACACTTTTGTGACTTTTGTTGTATGATTGAAATAGTAGTCACTATTGCACACTCAAATCCTTCGCAACAAACAAAGAGAAGAGAAGGCAAAGTGGGAACCACGTTAATGGGTAGAGGGTGTGGCATTATTGGACAGGTAGGGGTGAAGGGCAGGTCTGAACGGATAATAGGCTGGTGGTGGCCACCGCCTTATAAAAGCCTGAAATGACTGGAAAAAGTAAAAGTGGAAGTAAAATAATTGCTCAACTTCAATTTTTTTTTTTTTGTAATTCATTTTCATATTAATGTATTATAACTTATAATTCATTGAAATACGCTTACATAAAAAAAAAATACTTATTATTCTAACATTCAAGGATGAATGATCCTTGCATTTACGAGTGAATACGATTGGATTCGATTTAGTTTAGAGTATCACTATGATTTTCGTAAAAATCTAATTTTGTGATAAATAATATAATTGAATCAAACTGAATTAGACAATAATCCATTGATTCTGATTTAGCTCGAGCCATTCTTTTTATGCTTAGGAAAAAAATAACAATGCTTACCAATACAATAATCGATGAACGAAAAGCAAAATGGCTTGGATAAGTTGGGAAAATTTTCCATCTATACTAAACAAACAAAGACAACATTAATAGATGCCCTTTGCTTTCTTCTTCTTCTTTTTATTTATTTTTTTTTTTTGGAGGAGGGGAGGGGGGGGGGGGGAGGGGGGGGTTGTGAGTGTGGAAAAATGATAGGAGAGTGGGATATTCAAAGACAGAAATTCATTTTTAAAGTGAATATTTATTAAATATTTTTTTCTTTTGATATAGCTTTTTGCCTAACTTTTGGCATAATGATGATATTAGTTTAAAGCAAACTAATTAACAGTGATTAAGGCGTGATTTTTGCAGGAATCAAGGACCTAGAGGGAAAAACTGGCAATACAGCCTGCAGTTTGTGCATTGAAATGATGACACCACTTTGCCTTAATCAAAAGATCTAATCATTCCATTAAGCTTTAGCAAGTTTCTTTGGAACTAGGGTGTTGAGTGGGTTTTTTTTTTTTTTTGCCCCCCGCCCCCCTTCTCATGTTACTTGGGTAGTTTAGGTACTTTGTTAATTTTCTCGTAAAAAACCTACGAATACCGTCCAAGAAAGTAGTCAAGGCAAGACATTTTTATAACTAGAAAGAAAGAATCAATGGAAAAGGTCCGAGTTTTGAGGAAGGGGCTTTCGGAACGCTTATCAAGCTTGCAGATTGATCGATTTGTTTTTCAAGGTATTTTTCAATCAATATGTATCGCTACTTAAAATGTCAATTATTCGTGCTTACCTTTCTAAGAGATTTAGGTAAGCAAAAATCTTTGTTATATGAAACTTCATTTGCTCCAAATTCTTTTCCTCGCAACATTGGAATCTCACTAACTACTAGTCACCCTCACTACTAACAAAATTCAAACATAGCATGGTGGATTTGGTTGTTGGTTGTGTCTTCAAACTAACACTGCCATATACTTGTTTTCTATATCAATCATTAATTATAGGATTTCAATCTTAGTCCTTATCGATGTTCCCAACCTTACATGGATAGGAAATTCTTGACAACCTAAGAACTTGTTTGGTAGAATTTTTTTAAATAAAAAACAATTTTTTAAAGAATATATGATTAAAAAATAAGGAAGAGTAACGAGTCCTATAAAATGTGATTTAAAAACCCATTCTCAAACGAGCTCTAAACAAATTCTCCAACCTCATATTGAATTTTTACCGTGCATGAATTGATATGATTACAAATTACTTAATCGTATAAATCTTTTAGTACAGAGCAAGTCCGCTTGCACATAGAAGTTATTTTTCTACTAAGTTTTTTAGTAATATAACAAAATTTTGAAAATGTTATAAATTATAATTATTTTCGACTTACTTTTGAGCACAATCAAACATCTTTTACATAACTAATTTATTTTCACTTTGACAAACGAATATAAATATTTATATAAAACTTACTCATCTACTTATAAGTAAACTTCTAAGCTTAGCCAGACGTCCTCGATCGAATGTAAGGACATCGATATTTACCTAGTTGCCTCGTATTTATTGAAATGTTTAACTTTTTGATGTTGTTGAATTCAGGTAACAAAGTTATTGACTAATTATTGGACTAAAAGCACAATTTAATATATGTCAAGGTAGGTAAGTTACCCTAAACCCCTAATCTCATTCGTTTCCTAGTTAGGGTCTTATTAAAACCAAACATGTTATACGATGTTGCAATCTTAATTATTTATTACAATTGAGATTGAAATATTGTATGTCTGAGAAAATATTTATCTATTTGTGGAGCGTAATTTTCTCGAGTTACAATAATGTTATTTTTTGACTAGTTTCGTATTGTGGAGTAATAAAATTCTTGTGACTTTTAATATCATAGAAAAATTTAGCATACTTTAATTCTATCACCGTGTCTAATTTTACGAATGACTACATAAGATACACCCTTAGTCTTCCTATACATGAATATAAACAAAGCTACACATCTTTCATCGAGTAAAAATTAAAAATAGAGACTTCGTTGCATTTTCCTACGATTACTTCGTTGAAGAAAGTAGTTTTCTTGTTGAGGTATTACAAAGATGCCATTTTGAAATATTCAATATTTTTTCTCTAAACAACCTGATCATCCCGAATATTGAGTTGAGCTAGTCGAGTACGACTTGAGACACTCAACCGTCGGATCAAACTAGTCGAGTTGAAAGGGGCACAAAGGTCCATTTTTATTTGTAGGTGACCACTTTGCTACAAAATAATATTTTAATCTTTTGATTGGATATTTCGTACCTCTTCTCTTCCAATAAAGCACAATTAAATTGCCTTGTAGAACACTAGCATAATGATGCCTCATCAATCATGTCTAATGCCACAGATTCTTGAGAACAACTGTTTATGTTTTCCGAAGTTTCAAAAACATACGGCTAATCTGGGTCTTTGTCGATGTATGAATTGATATTTAAGAAAATGACATTTGAAATACGAAAAAAAAAAATATTTTTTCTTAGTGTCGTTTCGCAAATCTTACCATTTTCAATTTTTTTTTTCAATCGTTAAAAACAACCTTTTGCCCTTTTTATCTATAAAGATGAGCTCGAGATAAATTTTAAGCTCGACCCTAGCTAGTCGAGGCAATTTGGGGTGGAGTAAGCTTGTTTACTAAAAAGTGTTGTATACAAGACAACTTGAACTCAGTTTGATAAATGCAGTACTAGAGATCGAGTTTGCTCGATAAATTTACTAGACAAAATGAGTGAAGTGCTCCAGTAAACACGATAGGGACTGAGTATAACCTTATTCATTAAAAAAATCAGTATATACCAACTTAAAACGACTCATTTTATACCTCTCCATAGGTAGATACATAACTTTTCGTTTAACATAAGAACGTTATGGGTATACTAATATTTTTTTAATGTAGATGGTCCTTGAATTTTGAGGTCCAAATCATGAATAGGGAATACAGTGTCTGTCTGTACTTAGAGCAACTGAAATAGATCAAATCCAGCCGATGGCATGTGAATGGGTTATGGGGTGGGGAAAGCCACTTTAGTTGAATGTCATTTACAAATTAAACAAAAAAAAAAAAGTAGTCAAAAATAAAAAGAAAAAAGCAAAGAGGAATTGAATGTGCATAGGAATCTCTATTGATTGAGATTTGACTCTCTCTTTAGTAGACATGCATCATGACCCTTGTATCATGCATTGTCTCACCTATACAAGGCATCAAGGGTCCCCCCATTTCTCTCTCTATATATATCTATAGATATCTCCCTATATATATATAGACATATTGAGTCGCGTAGTATAATCAAATGTTATATCGTGACACATTTAGGATATATACTTAAAAGTGGCTTTCGTAAAACATAAATTTAAGGCTTGCTTTTGAAAATGTAAGTTGTGTTGGTATAAAAGTGGTTCGGGAAACAATGTTCGGCAAAATAGTTAACTTGGAAGCTTGAATTACTTTTAAGCACAACAAAATATGTTTTTAACTAGTTCGTTATAACAGATAATTCTTGACATAACACGTGAGCATCAAGAATATCATGTATCTGTTCTTTTCCTTTCATTTCTCACTCTTGAATTGGATGGATGTGAATAAAGAGAGTCGTGTTGTAGTAAAATTCTAGACATGATAGTTGGCAAACGTCATCGCAATTTCTATTGGTAAATTTTATCAAACTTTATCTAATTTAACGTATGCAACTTTATAGCATTTAAGTTTCAAATTCGACTTCAGTAATAATTCTTTAAAATAAATAGTGGATAAATGGATAGTACTTGTGAGTAATTTATAAATATTAGACAAACATGGACGAAATGTTTTAAATAAACTTTCATTTATGCTATCTAATACACCACACAAGTTTTTCTCCAAAACTAATACAAAAGGAAATTACACATATCGCTAATACAATTAAAGGAATACAATAAAATGATTTATTGTGACTTTCTCGAGACATCGAATGCTAACACATTTCGTTCAGCTTAAAATCGAAAAACTATTAATAAATGAAATTCAAATTCAAGTAAAATTAGTAACTAAATTTCTACAGTTAATTGAAATGTAAATCCAATTTGATTTGGAGAATTTGATGATAGATGCCAAAAGAATTTTCATAAATTTGATCTCGGGTCGAATTTCTTGATAAAAATTGGATGTTAGTAGAAAGTATTTTACAAATGGGCCTTTTGAATTCATGGATGACAAAATTTGACACAAATAGCATTACATTAACCAGAAATTGTTTATGTGTCCCCTTTTTCTTGACCTAGGTTTGATCATTAAGAGCTTGTTTGGTATGGATTTTTGGGGGAAGAATTGATTTTTGAATAGTGATATGATGGAAAATGTGTGGTTGAAAAAGAAGAAAAAATTATTGATGTGATGAAAAATATTATTTTATTGAAAAATGTGTGGTTGAAAATGAGAATTGAGACACCCCCTAAATTGTCTTCAATACCCTTGAAAGTCATGCCATTGAAATATCCAAAGTACCTTTTCTTTTAAGCTGGAAGATTGAGAATTTCGAATGTTATCTCGAACTTTTCAAATGTTGAAGGTTGATCACAAAACTTGTAAAATCGTCCGATTGACACTTTCAAAGCTTCCAATCCAGTCGTAGTTTCCGTGCTCTCTAATTCCACCATTATTGCTCAATTAAGCTCTCATTGATCTCCTCCTATCTTTTTTTTCCAGTTCACCTCCAACTTAGGATTTTTACCTACGAACACAATATATATACAAATATGAATAGAAAACTGTGACATTTAATTAATAATGCACAAATTTAAAAGGCCAAAAAAGAGTGAAGAAACACACTGGTCACCACACTTTTATAAAAAAGTGAATTAGTCCATGACATTTTAGTACAGTGGTAGGCTTAAATACACCAATGTCCATTATAATTTTCATACTATTTATCATTGGCTATTGAACTTTAAAACATCTCTAACTAGTTATTGAACCTACCATTAAAAAATGTGTAATGCTACATGTACATAACCATTCACATAATAGTTTACATAATTACATGTGACATGTGATCCAACATTTAATTCAAATTTCACACTTACACATCAACAAGTGGATGATTGTCACGTCAGTATTATGTGAACCATTATGTGAATGGTTATGTAAACCTAGCATTATTCTTAAAAAAATAAATGGTATAGATGACGTGGAGAAATGAATTTCACACATGGCACTTTTTATCGTTAGTGTTGCCATGTCACAAAGTTTAGTGACTAGTCATAAACGTTGTAGAAATTACAACGATCAATGGAATATTTATCGCATTACTTTTAACTCTCTTAATTTAACTTATGTCTTCAAATACTTTAATCAAAAGAGATATTAGTAAAAAACAAAAACGAAGACTTTGATGGTTTCACAGTAAATATAGAACTTTTATTTGTTAACTCAAGTAATGAAAATAAAAATAATGATATCGATATATAGATATGATTTGCATAAAAAGTCATTCGAATTTTTGTTTAATCTAGAGTCGTCCTCATAACAAAACGTTCACGTTATAGTTCAAGTTAAGAAACAAAATCTAACTCCATAAAGTTTGATATTCAAGCATCACTTGAACAAAACGATAACTTTCGTTAGTGTTCATGTTCTCTCTTTGCAGCAGTTTGGCTTCTGCAACAAATCCTCCAGTTCTTAATGGCAATTGTAATATTTGCTTAGTTTTTCAATTTCAGTTTCTTTTATTACATTCGGGGATGTTTGATAAGTGAGATATAATAGTGCTAGACAATATTATTTTATGAGGAAGATGTTGGAAAATTTTAACATATTTGGGGCCACACGTAATATATTAAAATGTGTGGTGCTATTATTTAAAGAGAATTAGTCAATTAAAGTGATCCACTAAAGATGAATTTTGACTAATGAGTATTAGTTTTCATGGAATTAAAGTGTAGAGACCGGATATTTGTTTTAAATTGATGAAGGGGTCAATTTGAAACAAATTAAAGATAATGACTCTTCATTATCTTTTTGTTATATGGGGTCATGGTCCCTAATTGTTGGTGTGTTCTTGAGATTCTCTGCATCCCCATCAACAAAGAGCGAAATTGAAGCAAAGATCACCAATCAATTAGAAGATCCTAACTCATTCAGGTTAAGAATAAAAAATCTATGGATCAATGTATGTTTATGCTTCCGCTATTTTCATTTTCATTGATTTCAACATGGATGGTTATATTTGAGAAATGGTTTGATAAATTATGATTTGATTAATGTTTTGATCGATAATCCTTTTCAATTTGCATGCGTGCAATATTGCCCAATACAGTATATAACTTAGTAACATGTACTTGTTTGTGCACTTCCATAGTGCGAGTGGAATCAATGTATTATGCATAATATGGAAGTATCTTGAGTTCAAGTCTTATCGATATATTTTACAATTTAAGCACTTGAATGAAAAATGTATACAACATTTTAGTCACACCGTGATATGATCTGAAGTTGGAAATGAGAAACGTACTTATTTACATTTTACCATTTTCTATATTTTTAGTTAAAAAGAAAGTAACATATTCAAACATTTACAAAGATTTGCCTTTTTTCAGGATTAGTCGACAATGGAAACTTTGAACAAGGACCAAAGCCATCAACCTAAATAAAACATTGATAATAGGGAAATACTCTCTACCCAAAGGATAATCAGCGGCATAGTCGAGTACATCTCCGGCGGACCACAGCCCAGCGGTTTCTACTTTGCCGTCCCGCTTGGAGTTCACTGTAAGGCTTGGTAATGAAGCTTCCGTTTCACAATACATCAAAAACCTAAAACCGAGGACAATATACACCTTAACATTTAGGGCAACCCGAACTTATGCCCAAGATGAAGCCCTAAGAATTTCCGTCAACCCGGGGAGAGTGTCGAGTGACCTTCCAATCCAGTTATCCAGGCATTGTACAGCAGTGATGGAGGAGACACTTATGCATGGAGTTTTAAGGCAACATCAAATGTTGTTAAGGCATGTTTGATACATATTCTTTCAAAACTCATTTTCAACCACACATTTTTTAATAAAATAATATTTTTCATCACATCAATAACTTTTCCTTACTTTTTAACTACATATTTCCAATCATATCAATATTTAAAATACATTCTTTTCTCGATAATATCCATCAAACACGCCCAGATTATTTTTCATAATCCTGGTATGCAAGAAGATCGATCCAACTTGTGGACCACTTTTGGATGCCATTGCGATCAAGGAAATGTTGCCACTTACATACACAAGAGGTAAGCCTCAATTTTTATATTTGGTTGTATATATTAGTGGTACATCGATTATTTGACTTCAAGGTGTGATCATTATAGGACTTAAAAATGAATTCCAGTCATTTATTGGTCAATGATCTAATCTTACATTAACGGAGTCACATATGGACGAATGGCCTCACTTTTTTTTAAGTAACATCCATGTCCATAAGTCCTTGTGGTTTACGGCAGACTCTTTAGTGTTAGTCAAACATTTATTTTAGCCTTCGTTCGGAAGGAATTTATAAACGATTTAGTCTGCTATTTTGCACATATTAAAATAATATTTTTTAGTAAATTTTGATCAAAATTGATAAATTGTGTGATTGAAAAATTGTTGGTTCCATAAAATGCATAGTTAAAATTATTTTGCTGACTTTGACTTAAAATTTTAATCTAATTTAATCTATAACAAACATGGCCTTAATTTACAATTAGATAGAATGTAATTGGTAGATAAGTGGATAATATATTATGGCTAGCTACCTATCTCTTCATTCTAATTTGAAACTCTGGATCCTCTTGCTACCTAAAATTGAATAACTATAAGATAAAAAATTTCACATGATCATGTACAAATTCCATGCAGGTAATTTGGGGGAAAATGGTGGTTTTGAAGTTGGTCCACGTGTATTCAAGAACTTCTCGACAGGGATCCTCGTTCTCCCCAAAAGACCAGACTTATATTCACCAATTCCACGATGGATTTTTGAATCCTTAAAACCAGTAAAATACATCGACTCGAAGCATTTCAACGTCCCGTCTGGGCTCGCTGCAGTCGAGTTCGTTGGAGGGAGAGAAACTGCCATTGCACAAATCATAAGGACAGTGCCCAACAAATTCTACAACCTCACATTCACCATTGGTGATGCGAAAAATGGCTGCCATGGATCAATGACAGTGGAAGCTTTTGCTGGCAAACAGACTGTAAAAGAGCCATTTACTTCTCAAGGGAAAGGTTGGCCTAAGACAGCAAGTCTTAGGTTTCAAGCAGTTTCGGACAGAACAAGGATAACATTTTTTTAACCGATTTTATCACACAAAGATACACGACTTTGGACATATTTGTCGCTCTGTCTTGAATGATGTTAGGGTTTTCCCTGTTGCGTAGTGTATCGGGCGCCGAATTATACACGGAATTAGCCTTTCTGTAAGTTTACAGATTGTTACTGTTTTTCATAAAAATGTACGTTTATCATTTTTGTGATGTCTTCATTGAAAACTGAAGTTTAAATAAATAAATTTGATTTTTATAATAGTTTAAGTTTTTAGACCAACTCCTTCATTCCATGTTTGGTTCGAATTAAAATATGATTTTAATTCAAGTTAAAGTCAAATAATCAACATTAACCACATCTTCTATAGGTCCCACAACTTTTCAACCACGTATTTCAAAAACTTCTATCAAAATCTACTAAAAATCTAATTTTAATCACTACCAAACACCCTCTCAATATTATATTAGAGCTTATAACGGCTTCAAATTCAAGCCTTGTTATTCTTGAAAAATTATATATGCACGTTAGTTGGGCTTTGACTATAAAGAAGAAATATCATCTCATGGCATATCGAGATTTTCATTTCCAGTTTTGTATATATATATATATATATATACATATATATATATATCCTTTCTAATTAACATAATAGGTCTTAGATGAAGTGTTTCAAATATGTTTTTCTGAAAAAAAATCTATTGCGAAAATTCAAAAGGTATAATATGACGTATAGTTAACTACAAAGAAGAACAACATCAATGATAAAAGTTTTTGTTGTTGATGCCTTGATTTACATTGGTAACAACCTTTATCGAAAAAATTCCCCCTCAATAAGTCGGTAATTTACTTATTCGTTGGTGAATCACAGATGGCTTAGCAACGTAAATATTTGTTGCTAGTTATAAATAAATATTTCTATGGCTAATCAACAACATAGTCCTTTGGTAATAGTGACAAACTTTAGCTAATGTAGCAACAACGATTTTTGTGACAACTTAGTTTTTGAATCTCACTTTTTGGGAGGATAAATATTATAATAGTGTTTTCTTTTTTTAAATTGTAAAGTTAAAATGTAAAGAAAAGTTTTGAGTTCATGTGTAAATTTATTTTATAACTGGAAGAATGTGTAGTTGAAAATAAATTTGAGGAAAAAAAGTGTTTTTTTAAGAATGGAATTCCAACATGAGCTTTGTTCTTCAGAAAATTTGTACTTATTTCTCATGTTTCTCAATCCTCCCTCTATGCATCTCTTCTATATACAGAGGGACCTATGAGACTTGGTCAAAAATTTATATAATATATTAAATATCATATCAAACGAAAATTATTTTTTGGACGATTTAACCCTACTACAATAATACCTTACTTTTTCGTTTTTCAATATATAATAAATATTATAAAATTATTGTCATGTATGAATTTCATGTTATTAATTCTTAATTAATTAATATTTACATTAATCTAGACTTGATGAATCTTCATCTACATGAATCTAGAGATATTATAAATTAATTTATTTCTATTCATGTATCTAAAAATTTTAATGAGTGTTTAATTTCATGTATTAGCAAATAATTCTTACAAAATTCTTGTCATGAATATCGTGTTATTAATTTTTAATTAATTAAAATTTACATTAATTTAGATTCAATGAATCTTGATTTGATAAATCTTAATCTATATGAATCTAGAGTTATTATAGATGAATTTATTTCTATTCATGTATCTAGAAATTTTAATGGATGTTTAAATTTATGTATTAAAAATTAATACTTATATACCAAATGTTGTATAAAAAGTTGCTAATTTTTAGTATTTCGTCATCACAAAAAATATGAATAATAGAAGTTGAATTTTGAGATCGCAATTTTCTTCTCTTAAATTTTTATCCTAAATTTTATTTCCTTTAATTCTTTTGGGACTTATCATATTCTCTTAACAAAATGATATCAAATATTATATTTACAGCACTTATAAAAAGTATTTTAAAATAACGTGCAATGCACATTTCACTTTGACTAGTCTATAATAGAGTCCAATATATTAAATAAACGGGTATCAAAATTGCATGTATATTATGCTCCTATTTGAGCCACATCAAAATTTGCATTCTCATTCTTCTACTCATTTTTAACTACGCATTCTTCAATAAAATAATATTTTCCATCGCATCAATAATTTTTCCTTCTTTTTAAACCACACATTCTCAATCAATTTATTATTCCAAAATAATGTGCATGGCTCAAACACACCCTATATAATGTTTCGAGTGAATTATTATTGATTTGATTTCTCCAAGTGGGACTTAATGGAACGTCCAACAAACTCAAAACTCAGTGGATGAAACGAAAGTAGTGTGTCACCAACAATTTTAATGTACAAGAATGTCAATTGAAGCAAATTTTCTTCTTGTTTATTGCCTTTTGGGCTTCTTAAGCACATATGCAAATTAATTTCATATATAAAAAAGGAAAACTTGCGAATGTCTCGTCTTCAAATTTTCTTCCATAATGCAATTTTATCTACATATATAATTATTTATTGACAGTGTTATCTCAATCTTTTATATATAATTGACATGGCTGCTTCTTATTGACGATCTAAAAAGGAAAAAAAAGTTGATCCAAGTTGAATTATTTGTTAACTTTTTCTATGACGTCGATGTTTGTACACTTTTTTGACGAGTTAAACATGAAAGTACCCATCTATCGATTATCTATAGAACTTTGGATAGTCCACAACTAGCAATCATCATCTCCTACCTAATTAAATGGCCAACCTTGAATAGGGTTTTGAAATTCATTAAATATGCCTAACATGGCATCTGGGCTATTGCACTTTTTAGAGGGCATTGGATTGAAGAAAATTCTTACTGTCATAAATAATTTTGTCCCTATCTGAAACTAATCAAATTGGAATTTTATTGGACATGTTACAGAAATTTTGGACCTTGGTATGTCTAAAAATAAGTGTTTTACATAAGCACTCCTGCAATACTAAAATTGGTGTTGAGAGTTGAAAGAAACCTGTAAATTAGGTTGATCGATAAATTTTAAACGATAAGTTATCGTTTGAAGAATGAGTCGTCCGTGCTTTTTTCTCAAGATAAAAAATATATGAAAACGAGTCTACTTTCGATATCATAATTCGTACATGACTCTTCTGGAGTCATCTTTACGGGATTGTTAGTATTTCGTTTAAAATTAAGTATTTATTTTATAAACTATATATAATAATGTAAAAATATTGGTGTGATGTCATTTTTCCACACTCTAGAGCATGCCACATTAAATACGGGGGCCTGTATTCGTGATTTAGTACATATATAATAGGCACGGAATTGACAATACTCCTTTGATGCTTGGCTTTCTTATTCTTTTGGGCATTTATTTTTCTATCCGTCACCGCAAAATTTGAACACATCTAAGCTGGAGCAGGGGAGTGGAGTGGCTGGACGGGGAAAATTGCCAACCCTAATTGTGAGCTGATTTTCAGTTTATATGATAAATGTTGGCTAACATTTCTCATTTTGTGATGGATCCTCGTAAAATAACGGTATTCACAAACAACAAAATCGAGAAAAATAATCGAACTTTTATTACATCAAGTTTTACAATCACAAAATACTTTTTCTATTTACGGCTACATCTTCCATCATAAAAAAATACGATACACGAACTCAATCGTCCAGTAAAAATTAGTTCAACAACAATACTATTCACAACACTTCATTTGTGGTGAAGACGAAATCTTTTACTAGCATCGTTAAATGTATATATTTGCGAATATACATAGTATAAACATATTGTGTATCCGTCGTGAATAATAAATGTTACCATGTGATCAAATACATTTCACGATGACTTTTCAATGTTGCGGAAAAGATTTAACTTTTTATTTAAGAGCCACCTATGTATATAAGATTGTAACAGCCCCCAAGTATTTTATGTTAAAAGTTGTTATGTCTCCTTGAAATTATTTGTCTTTCTCTTACTAATAAGTAATCACCATTTTCTTCTTCTTCTTCTCTCAATTTCCATTTCTACTTCTCTAGCAGAAAAATGAAACTGAAATCGGTATATTTTTCCGGAGAAGCTGCAGAAATTGCTGAATTTAACACCCATTTATCTCCACCAATGCCTGCCGCCGGAAGAGTTGCGCTGCCGCCGGGTACAGCGGCAAAATGCGACGGCGACGCTCATAATTGTCCGTGGCGGCCGTTTACAAATTCCAAGGATTTCAAAGAAAACACCGTCGTGATACTGCTTGTCCTTATAATTGCTTTAATCTGCGCTCTAGTTTTCAATGCTGCAAGTCGGTATATCATACGCATGAACTGCTGCCGGAGGCGGCGTGACTCTCAGCAGTCATCAGATGAGAACCAGGATGTGGAAATGGCACAGCCAAAGACAGTTCTCAGCTCTGGTACGTACTTTCGATCATCTCGTCTCGAAGTTAATTCAAGGATTTTCACGTTGAGGCGCGAAAGATATTGAAGGCGAAGTGTGTGCATTATGTATCTATTGAAAAAAAAAAAACACAAATTTTTACATAAAAAATTAAACAAAAAATTCAAAATGTTGCGGGGACGTCGCCACCCCTACCCCCCGTGACATGGACTTTCGGGCTGAGTTAAATCTTTTTAGGACTACGTTACGAAATAAAAATATCCCGGATTGGTTTTTTGAAGTAAAACATAAAATTTGTAGACGAAAATTTACACTAAGTTGTAACCTAATGCATTAATATTCATTTCATCATTTTGTCTAAAAGTTTAAGTTGTCGATAAGGGGACATACACATTCATTTAAATGTTATTTTCAACAGGTATGACCGAGACGGAGACGGAAATCACGACCCAGGTGTATTCAGTGGGGATGAAGCTGGCGGGGGAAGAGGCGGAGTGTACAATCTGCTTATCGGAATTCGCAGATGGGGAGAAAATTAGGGTTCTGGAGAAATGCAGCCATGGCTTCCATTTGCAGTGCATAACTCAATGGCTGGCTGCTCAAACCTCTTGTCCTACGTGCAGAGCGAGTTGTGATCTTTGAATTATGGCCCCCATTTCTGGTTGTTTTAGTTGATGAAAAATAAAAGTAATATAGTGAGTAATTTCGGTAATTGTAAATCACTTTTCTTCAAGTAATTATTAATCCGAGATTATAAGGGTTAAAGATCTGAGCTTTATTGGTGAGCATTGTAAGATGATGATCGACTATACAATTAGAATTAAGAAATAGAAACAGACGAACCTTTTATTTAGCATGCTAATTACTTTTCCATACCAAGCCCTTATTTGGTGAAGATTAAAATCATATTTTTAGTAAATTTTGTTAAAAGTTAATGAAATATGTGGTTGAAAAGTTGTAGATCCCATAAAATGTGTGAAATCTTATGAAATGTGTAGTTAAAATTAATTATTGATTTTGATTTGAAATTTTAATTGGATTTTAATTCAAAGAGGGCAAAATATATTTCATTTTCTTTTTAAAACTATATTTTTTGATGGGCGAATCGGGCTATCTAGAAAAATTTGAGGCGTTGCATGACCCAAGAGATGAACCATAAAGGTTTTTTTTTTTTAAATGAAAAATAAAAACATGAATAATTAAGCTTTAATTTTATGTTTTGGTTCGGAGCATTAACTATATATTTTATGAGACTTACCATAGAAAAAAACTTTATCAAATTGGGACTAAGTACGATGTTTTGTAATAATCTTTGCTTTTAAAGTAAGAAACTACAATGTAATAACCATTAAACAATTTGTTGCGTTAAAATTCCGCAAATGGACAGTATTGTAAACAAGTAACAAAATGGATGTGAATCTAATTATCGATTCCACAATAATTAAGTATTAAGCCCTTGTTTGGCTCTTATTAAATTAAATTACATTACATTAAATTTTTCTCTCTCTTCATTACAACCACACATTCATCAAATAAAATAATATTACACACAAATCTAAAACTTTTCATTATTTTCCCACCACACATTCTCTCATCAATCACTATTCCAAAATTTTCTACCCTAAAAAATGCCAAATAATGGGGGCCAAACGGGGGCTTAATCTAATTACCTAATTTTAATTGAAAAACAAAAATAAGATGACGTGGATGATTTACACTAAGTCTATAATATATATTAAATATCATATCAAGTGAGAATCATTTTTTAAACAATTTTATTCTTATTATAATTCAATTATTTTAATAATATTTTCATTTTCATTTTTCAACATTATTTAATTATTTCAATAATACCCTACTTTTTGTTTTTCAATATGTATTTAATTTATTAATCATTTGAACAATATTATCATTAATTATTTTGTCAACTATTTAGTTGTGATGAATGTACATTTGACACACTCATTACCTTATTTTTCGTTTTTTAATATGTATTTAGTTTATTTAATTATATTTGACAAATTCATTACCTTTTCGTTTTTCAATAAACATTTGACTTATTTAATCATTTGAACAATATAATCATGAATTATTTTGTCAATTTTTTAGTTATGATCAATGCACATTTGATATATTCATTCCACTTGATTGGATAGTAAATTAAATTCATTAAAGAAAATTGGAACAAAAGATAAATATTTTTAGAGTTTTCTTCCAAATGATTTATTTAATTAATGTAAAGATGCAAAGAAGGTAAATGGGGGACATAATGCATATCCATAATAAAAAATTTCAATTGATATATTCAATGTATAATAAGCGATATGAAGAATGACGATATTTGTTAGATGTTGTGTTCATATCAAAGGGGTAAATGAATGGACTGTTCTAATTGACTTCCTCAACTATTTAAATTATTTCCACAAACAGATTTTTATTTCATTTTAATCAAAAATTCATTCCACGTAAACAATTTATATTAATTATTTTTTATATTCTCACATCTTCAAATATTATTTTTATAGCCTTATAAAGTGTTTCAGAATAACGTGCAACCCACGTTTAATTATGACTAATTAAACCTAAAACTAACTAACTAATCTTATAGATTGTGAAGCGTTTATGAAACTCAATTAATTGATCACTAAGATTTCGAGTCCCCATATACTCTTCCATCTTAATATCAATCCAAAACTTTGAAAACACTTATTCAGAGTTGAAGATTAATGTTTTTTATTTTATTTAATAATATCTCTAAAGTAGAATTAAATAAATTTCACATATTAAATGAATATCCTTATCCTAAATGAGAATATATGAAGATGCATAAAAATCAATGACATCATGCAAAAAAAAAAAGGATAATTATTTTTTAACATCTATAGAATTTTGCAATAATTGTTATCATGTGCTTTCTTTCCTATTTCTTTTCTCAAATGACAATAAAAATTACACATTAATTCAATTAGTAACCAAGTAATTGAAAATCATTAAGATCATAACAAGCATTCAAAACCAGACAAATATTTAATTGTCAAAATTATGAATTTATATAAAAACATTAAAACATATTTAGTGTTCATCGTTATCTTAACATCATGATAATACAAAAACACAAATTGAATCAAGTATAACATCTTCCGAAATTAAAGATTGGGAAGAAAGATGAAAAACAATATTGAATGTAGAATGGGTATTTTGTATCAAAAGCTTATTATGGTTAACAAAGAATGTCTTTTAATATCAAAGAGCATCTCATTCTCTATTGAATTATGTGTGTTTGCATGTACAAACTCCTCTCTCTCCTCTTTCTCTGGCGGAGCCAGGAATTTATTGCACGAGGGGCTAAATTTTTTAAAATGTAATGTACGAATAAAATTTATATATAATTAATAAATTTATTTATTTATTTTGGGCTGGCAATGCACGAAAAAATCCAGTCCTAGATATGACATATCCATATATGAAAACCATGCTATGCATTACCCCTAGACAGGTTGTGTCACATAGATATGCCAAGCTTTTGCTACTAAATCTCAATATATTTTTTTCCCTTTCTGAATTCTAATAAATGCCCATCTATAAGATGGTAGTGAGATGGAATTGGAAAGAAATGTCAGTTCCTACTTAAAGCCTTGTTTCTGAAGAATTTACCCCAAACCAGCCAGATACACTTGATTCCTAACCTATTTACCATGTGATTGATCACAAGCCAAACAATCACAATTAAAAAGGAGAATGTAATGCTATTTGCTTTATTATGGGTATTAACTGCCTAGATCTGATCCATGAACAATGGAAAAATACTTATAATTTCCCACTTAAACATGCTTTAGAATTCTGGAATGAAAGAGGATTTGAGTGATTCTAAAGTTCAAGCAGAAGAATATCGAAGCATAGTTGTATGCATGTCCAAAAATCCCAATTCAAAAGTTAGAGAACAATCCTGCATTGACCAAATTTACTTCACAAATATGCAACAAGTAATTCTATCCTGAAGTGGCAAAACAATTACAGGAAGAGAATTGATTTCCAACAATAGAGTACCTAATATAGAAGACAGTAAATGATCTATTTCCATGATTTCAAACTAAAAACAAACATATTATAAAGACTTTAGCCAAAACCTCGGGTATGACCAGGAGTTGCCATCACGAGCACTTTGTGGCTTGCAAACATCCATTTATCCCCATCATCCAAAGCAATATCAATCCCATGGATACTCTCCTTGTCTAACTCGATCCAATGACCTACAAGAATGTATAGAAGGTTGAAAGATCTAAAAATTAAAATTGGGGAAAATGTAAAAGTAATTGAATACGTATATAAACTATCTCATTGTAACATTGATTACAATGGAAATCTTAATTCCTATTATAAAGAAAAAAAAAAGCAGCTTTATATGTATCATTTGGCTATCCATTGCCTTTTTATTGTGGAAGGGATGAGATATCAAATCCCTCAAGAGTCAACACGTCAATCCCATCTCTATGCTCTACTTAATTAATAACTTTGATAAAAATAATTAAAGCTAAGTAACACTTAAAAATAATTAGAGCTAAGCACACAGCACACGTCAATCTTTATCCCATGATTCCCAGAATCCCATCTCTATTCTCAAGTGCTGAAGTGCAACGGTCTAACGGATATTCCCCTGAATGAATCCCATGATTTCCCTCATACATCCATAAATCCGTACGTCAAAGACTCAGTTTTCAGTTTTAACTTTTAACATTCTATATATTTCTTTGTATTAAAAGAAAAACAAAGAAAATAATTAATTACTGACCTCAAGGCAGTAAGGCACATTCAAACACACAAATTCAACCTGGTACAAATTCAATCCCCACAGCCACATTCAAACACACAAAGACACCACACGGTCCAGTGTCCACAGTCCACACGAAATCACCTAACTCCACACAATCTTAAGGTTTTATAAAATAAAATCACACACGCCCCATTATAAATTCAAATCCCAATTTAAAACCTACAGCCCACACTGCCATAGGCCGCCACAACTATAGACCATGGGCAAACCAATCTCAATTAAAAGAAAAAAAATCCTCCAATGGAACCCGTGATATCTACAGACTATAGCTCCAGCCTCCAAATTCATATCAACTATCAACATTCAGTAAAAAAACCAAAAAAAAAAATACCTTTCTCATAGTCACAGACGGCGTTCGGGGGACGGTGGATGAAGGGTTTCGTCGTTTTGGGTTTGAGAGAGTCAAAGAGAGAGAGAGAGCAAAGAGGGATGAAGGGTTTGGCTTTCGCAGCTTTGAGAGAGAGAGAGAGAGCAGAGAGTGAGAGAGGGAATGATGGACGGAGTGGTGTGAGACTGTGATAGAGAGTGGAGAGGGTTCGCGTTTTGGGTAAATAGGTGGGAATTGGGTTTAATTTTAGGTGGGTTGGGCTTTCAATTTTTCAAATGGGCTAGGATAATTGGGCTTTAACCAAAAAAAATTTTTTTGTTCAAATGTTGGGCTTGGGCAAGGGTGGGCTGGGTAGGACAATTGGGTTTTAACCAAATTTTTTTTCAGAGGCTGTGCTTAGGCAAGTAGCCCACCCCTATCTCTCTCTCTCTCTCTCTCTCTCCCCTCCCTCCACTTGGTACCCAAGCCTCTCATATGATTATATCTTGAGTTCTATATGAAGTTATGTAATATAGTCAACAATTAGGTCAAAATTCGTGCCATAATTGCTTTTCAAGAAGATGTTGAATTAAATATATTTCACATATAACATGAAATATCTTTATCCCGAATGCGAACATATGAAAATGCATAAAAATCATAAGAAAAATCAATGAGATCATGCAAAAGCGTGGAAAATTATTTTTTAACATCTATAGAACATTGCAATAAAGGTGACAATCTCTTCCTCCCAATTCGAATCACACTAGCCAAATCTATATAATCAACCATATCTCTCATTCTCTTCTTTCTTCACCAACCGCAAAGTTCCTATACAGTTGTTAACAGTTACCGCCACCTCACGAATTGCTACATCCATTGTCTAGAATCATTGAAAAGTTATTTCCGCATTCCACTTCTAAGAACCAATATCCTAGTGGTTATCCTCATGTATGAAATTTTTAGCACTATTTAGAGTTATTGGCTGACCAATAATTGTATAGAACAACCTTGATATACTAATTTTAGAAGTTCATGTGTGCTTGGACAAAATTTTGATATATTGCTGTTTACAAGTTGCTTTTCTAAAACTTTCAATTTCTTGACTAAATAAGCAATATTATGATTTTATAAAGGAATATTTTTTTAATGAAGTAATGTTTCGAACATAATCTGCCTATTACGAGGTCCCTGCTTTGTTAGTATAGAACTAGGCACCTTTATGTCTAGTGTCATGTCCAAGTTGTTGGTTTATATCCTAATTTCTTAGACATCCAATTTAATACCCTTGAGTAGTTGATACACCTATGCAAATATGCATTGGGTGCAAAATCATAACAATCTTCTTTCTTTTGTCATTTGCATGCCTATGCATATACTTGAATGTTAGAGTCCACTAATCACAATAAAAAATCATTCAAGAAAGAAGAGTTCAAATTTGGACATTTTGGAGGATGTTGAATATCACCTATAACAAATGGGAGAACTAAATATAACCCTCTCAAACCTTAGAATTTTGTGTACTTTCGTGCATAACCAACCATTAAGATTTCTGATTTTTTGGTGCTTTGTGCTCCAAAGCTACATTCATATTGGGCACTGGATTTTCAAAACCCACTAACCCGATTCAAGTTAAATGTAAAAGAACTTATGGTTGTTGTTTAGATCCTATTTTAGAATTCAATAGCGACACTTTGTTATGTGGATCAACTTCATCTTCGTATCTCAATTCCTATTTGACTTCTTAGTGGCACCCTGAAGCTTATCTGGTTCTGAAAATGGCACCCTGTCATTTATGTTATTATGAAAATGTCACCTTACCATTTATCTGTTTTTTTAAAATGAATTGTACTAAGTATCACTTAACATTATTGTAAATTCTTCATATTTGTTCATTGATTAATTAACATGATCATTTTATGATTTTTATTGTAGAAATGAAACACTCATTTGAGTATGTGATTCCTGCGGAAAATAGAATTAAAAGTAGACATTCGCAGAAGTACTCCCTACAAAAACTTGACTATGTTCAAGAGATGTTAGATGATGTTGACCGAGAAATGCACATGGAATCTTGTTTTGGACAACTATATCAAATGAAGCGTATACCTTTTTCAGCCTAATTAATCCGTGAGCTTGTAATGAGGATGATTGTAACAGAAAAAAAGATGAGATCTGATTTTCAATTGGTTTTTAGGGAAAAATTATCCACAGAATCAGTTTGATTGGTGATTACACCCAAAGAATAACGCGGTAATCATGGGCAGAGATAGGCAGCCCATCCTTGCCCAAGCCCAGCCTCTGAAAAAAAAATTGGTTAAAACCCAATTGTCCTAGACAGCCCACCCTTGCCCATGTGGGGCCTTTGAACAAAAAAAAATTTGGTTAAAGCCCAATTGTCCTAACCTATTTGAAAAATTGAAAGCCCAACCCACCTAAAATTAAACCCAATTCCCACCCATTTACCCAAAACGCGAACCCTCTCCACTCTCTATCACAGTCTCACACTACTTAGTCCCTCACTCCCTCTCTCACTCTCTGCTCTCTCTCTCTCTCTCTCTCTCTCTGTCTCTCTCTCTCAAAGCTGCGAAAGCCAAACCCTTCGTCCCTCTCTGCTCTCTTTGACTCTCTCGAACCCAAAATGGCGAAACCCTTCCTCCATTGTCCACCGAACGCCGCCTGTGACTATGAGAAATGTACTTTTTTTGTTTTTTTTACTGAATGTTGATAGTTGATACGAACTTGGAGGTTGGAGCTGTAGTATGTAGATATCACGGGTTCCATTGGAGGTTTTTTTTCTTTTAATTGAGATTGGTTTGCCTATGGTCTATAGTTGTGGCAGCCTATGGCAGTGTGGCCTATGGGTTTTAAATTGGGGTTTGAATTTATAATGGGGCGTGTGTGATTTTCTTTTATAAAACCTTAAGATTGTGTGGAGTTAGGTGATTTTGTGTAGACTGTGGACACTGAACCGTGTGGTGTCTTTGTGTGTTTGAATGTGGCTGTGGGGATTGAATTTGTGTGTTGGAATGTGGGGATTGAATTTGTACCAGGTTGAATTTGTGTGTTTGAATGTGCCTTACTGCCTTGAGGTCAGTAATTAATTATTTTCTTTACTTTTCTTTTAATACAAAGAAATATATAGAAGGTTAAAAGTTAAAACTGAAAACTGAGTCTTTGACGTGTGGATTTATGGATGTATGAGGGAAATCAGGGGATATCCGTTAGACCGTTGCACTTCAGCACTTGAGAATAGAAATGGGATTCTAGGAATCATGGGATAAGGATTGACGTGTGATGTGTGCTTAACTCTAATTATTTTTAAGTGTTGCTTAGCTTTAATTATTTTTATCAAAGTTATTAATTAAGTAGAGCATAGAGATGGGATTGACGTGTTGACTCTTTAGGGACCTGATATCTCATCCCTTCCACAATAAAAAGGCAATGGATAGCCAAAGGATACATATAAAGCTGTTTTTTTTTTCTTTATAATAGGAATTAAGATTTCTATTGTAATCGATGTTACAATGAGATAGTGCATACACGTATTCAATTACTTTTACATTTTTCCCAATTTTAATTTTTAGATCTTTCTACTGATCTTTCAACCTTCTATACATTCTTGTAGGTCATCGGATCGAGTTTAGACAAGGAGAGTATCCCTGGGATTGATATTGCTTTGGATGATGGGGATAAATGGATGTTTGCAAGCCACAAAGTGCTCGTGATGGCAACTCCTGGTCATACCCGAGGTTTTGGCTAAAGTCTTTATAATATGTTTATTTTTAGTTTGAAATCATGGAAATAGATCATTTACTGTCTTCTATATTAGGTGCTCTATTGTTGGAAATCAATTCTCTTCCTGTAATTGTTTTGCCACTTTAGGATAGAATTACTTGTTGCATATTTGTGAAGTAAATTCGGTCAATCTAGGATTGTTCTCTAACTTTTGAATTGGGATTTTTGGACATGCATACGGCTATGCTTCGATATTCTTCTGCTTGAACTTTAGAATCACTCAAATCCTCTTTCATTCTAGAATTCTAAAGCATGTTTAAGTGGGAAATTATAAGTATTTTTTCATTGTTCATGGATCAGATCTAGGTAGTTAATACTCATAATAAAGCAAATAGCATTACATTCTCCTTTTTAATTGTGATTGTTTGGCTTGTGATCAATCACATGGTAAGTGGGTTAGGAATCAAGAGTATCTGGCAGGTTTGGGGTAAATTCTTCAGAAACAAGGCTTTAAGTAGGAGATGACATTTCTTTCCAATTCCATCTCACTACCATCTTATAGATGGGCATTTATTAGAGTTCAGAAAGGGAAAAAAATATTGATATTTAGTAGCAAAAGCTTGGCATATCTATGTGACACAACCTGTCTGGGAGTAATGCATAGCATGGTTTCCATATATGGATATGTCATATCTAGAACTAGATATTTCCATGCATTGCCAACCCAAAAAAATAAATAAATAAATTTATTAATTATATATAAATTTTATTCGTACATTACATTTTAAAAATTTTAGCCTCCCGTGCAATGAATTTCTGACTCGGCCCTGGCGGTAATTGTAGCGCAACTTGGGGGTGTCGATTCCACAGGAAGATAAAAAAAATACTCAAGGGTTCTACAAATTAGGATTTTTTGTGAATTGTTTGAAAATGATTTGTTTTTTGAAATAAAATTTAAATATCAATGGATCAAGTAATGAAATTAAAATCAATGAGTTAAAACAGTGAAGCGTTGGAATTCCCTCAATTGAATCGTATCATTTAACGTCAATCATTTATTTTTTTATAAGTCAATTAGAGAATTTCATTCTGGCACTCTAATCGGAAGATTTATCATTAAAAACCAATTTAATTTAAATGTAACCATAGAATCTAGATTCTCTCTAATAATTTTTCACAATTATTTATTGAAATCAGATTATAAATCGACCAAATACATCAAGTATAAGGTAGTAAATAATCACACCAATAAAATAAATGAAATTGAATTCAACAAGTATTTTGATTGTTCGATAGAAAAAACATGACTAATTTATATGAAAAATCTAATAGGAGTTAAATCAATTTCAAATAAGAGAAAATCTAAACCAAGAATTGGTTAACAAGAAATAACAAATTACTTATGAGTTCCTCCCTTATTTCACCAAATTGTTTAGTTTTTCATGGAGTTCTTGTGCTAAAATATGAGAGAAAAGCGTATGGAGGCGTCTACCTTCGTTCTGGTACGTTTTAGGGTTGAAATATTGTGAAAGAGGTTGGTTTCCATAAGAGTTTGACGCAAATTAGGAAACTGAAATCGCTTCAGAATTTTATACTATGCGACCGCATAATGAAGAAGCATACGACCGCATAGAAGGCCAGAGTTGGGTGCGGGAATTTGCTGAAACAGTCCATGCGACCGCATGGCTTAACCAAGTTATGAATTCTTACGTTTTGGTCATCAAACTCCGTTTTGCGTTTTGTGACTTCTTTTTCCACTTTTTCTTCTTCCAATGCTTAATTTTTTAGCTCAATTTGATCTCCAAATCTTCATATCTTCATTTTTCCTTCCGAGTCCTCTTTTGAATATTTGCATCTTGGTCCCTAAACTTTGATTTTCTCTCATTTTGTTCATTTTTCCACTTGTTTTTCTTATTTCTGCCACATTCATCATCTTGTCCTGCAAAACGTAAATTACATAGAATTAAACCATATTTCAACATATTAATCAACAATTTTCCATATTTTGATAGTAAAATAAGTGTGTAAAAACGCACTTATCAATTGGCGTCGTTATATAGATATTCCACAACAAAAAAAATGCATAAATAATCTATATCTAACATTCTTTATATTTTTCATTGCTTTAATACTACATATGTTATATTTATTATTTCAAATATCTTTGTAGGGGAGATTGCGGAATATACACTATCAAGTTTGTAGAACTTTTGTCGGCCGGATTAGACGTGAAACTTATATCTGGTGATATGATTGAATGTTAGAGGAAGAAACTAGCTGCTGAAGTTTTTGCCATGCATTTCGATCAATAATTGTTTTCTTTATATATTTTTCAATTTTATGTGGTAGTAGGATGTAAGACTTAGATGCTAATTTTTTCTAGATGGTAGTGTTTTGTATGATTTAGTTGGAAAACATGTGCATGGATGCTGATTTTGTCTAGTTAGTATTGGTTTTTATGATTGTTTACGAATGCTCACTAGTGTTGCTATGAAATTTTGCTATGTTTTGCATTGTATGGATGTTTTATTCAAACATTGCAGCGGTTAGGGTTGAAACAGAGTTGCAATTTTTATGACAGCTTGAATCTTTATGCAATGAAAAAACAGATTGTATTATAAACTACGCAAAGTCACGCAGTTTGGAAAACAACAGTTATAGATTTAAAATGACAACATGTCGTTTTAGGTCACAGGATCTCAATTTTACTACGAAACAAGTATTGGAACATCATAGATAACTTGTCCGGGTTGAATGAGCGAAAATGATACAAACTAAACACTGAATTAGAAAAAATGGAAGTCATACAATTAAGACGTTCATGTGCTATTTTAGGTGATTGGTTGATTTCAATTTGAAATGTGTTATGTTTTGTATACTCTAAATGAAAATTATATTTGTAAAATGATAACATGTTGTTTTGGGTAACAGGGTCTCGATTTCACTTATACATATTAAACGACTACACGTGCTATGTTTTTGTATGCTCTATCCCATAAATGGCACCCCTATGTGTAAAATGACAACATGTCGTTTCAAACAATTACACACTTTTTTGTTTTGTAAATCATGTACCATAAAACCTAAACCCTAAACGGAAACCTTCCTTTTAAAATGATAAAAACCGTTTTTGGTCACGAGGTATCGATTTCAATCCGAAACTAATAAAATTATGTTTGAAACATCATACACGACTCGTGCACATTGAACGACTATACATGCTATTTTTAGATACCATACTTGTTACTTACATTTTTTTTTATTGTCAAGTGTAGTGTAGTTTCCTACCGAATTATGTTAGTGACTTACTATAGTTTGAACAAATGTGTCGACCGCAACGTCGAAATTTTAGTTAAAACTTTCATCCCTAAGATTTCATGTAGTTATGGACATGAATGAATCGAAACGAATACTAAATGAATAAAAATGTCAGTCATACATTTCAAATAACCAGATGCCGTTTCGGGGTCACAGTGTATGGATTTCACTCCGAAACTAGTAAAACTGTGTTTGAAACATCATACACGACTCGTGCACATTGAATGACTATACGTGCTATTTTTGGATACCATACTTGCTATTTATGTTTTTCTTTATTGTCAAGCATAGTGTAGTTTTCTACCGGATTATGTTAGTGACTCACTATAGTTTGAACAAATGTGTCGACCGCAACGTCGAAATTTAGTTAAAACTTTCATCCCTAAACTTTCATGTGGTTACGAGCGTGAATGAACCGAAACGAACACTAAATGAGTAAAAACGTCATCCATACGTTTAAAACGATCAGATGCCATTTCGGGGTCACGAGGCATCGATTTCACTCCGAAACTGGTAAGAAACATCTTATATGACTCGTACATGCTGACCGACTGCATGTACTATGTTTTGGATACCATACTTGCTACTTACGTTTTTCTTTATTGCCATTGTAGTGTAGTTTTCTAAATATTATGGAGTAAGTCACTATAATTTGAACAAATGTGCCGACTACAATGTCGAAATATAGTTAAAATTTTCATCCCTAAACTTTCACGTGGTTACGGGCGTGAATGAATCGAAACGAACACTAAATGAGTAAAAATGTTAGTCATATGTTTAAAACGATCAGATATCATTTTGGGTCACGGGGTATCGACTTCACTCCAAAACTAGTAAAATTGTATTTGTAATATCATACATGACTAGTACACATTGACGGACTACACATGCTATATTTTGGATACTATACTTGTTACTTACGTTTTCTTTATTGTAAAGTGTAGTGTAGTTTCCTATTTGATTACGGAGTGACTCACTATAGTTTAAGCAAATGTGTCAATCGCGACTTCGAAATATAGTTAAAACTTTCATCCCTAAACCTTCACGTGGTTACGTTGACCTATAGTTGATATCTCGTTTTCATTATCACAAACAAATTGCATTTATCTCTAATAAATTGATTTCGAGTGTCTATAGTGATTATTGTAAATCAATATAATTGAAGTCACAAAATTCAAGGACAGGAAATTTTCATGCAACAATCGACATGGAAACACAATTGATTAAACAAGGTTATAAAGAATGATATTGCAAACTCGCAAAAAGATGTCTCAGCAAGAATCGAGACAAAAGTCGAAGTACCGTCAAGGATTGCATGTCAAGATGTTCAAAACAAAAAGCTTAGACTTTGTGCAATCACATGTAAAGGTAAAACGTTTCAATACTGGCAATGATTTGTGACGAGCTCAAGTTTTGATTTCATAATCGAAAATTCACGACAAAACATTTTACTCGTAAAATATGTTTTCAAAGGTAAAAATAGAGACAAACATTTTTAAATATGACAAATACTTTGAAAAATATTTTTAAACGTCCATCAAGTACCTACATTTGATAAATATTAAAACAAGGACGTTCCAGACTAAATCCGTTTTACCGGACGTTCGGTACGGCTGATTTGGCTCCAACGGTCATATTTCAAACGGTCTGATTTTCTGACAA
Organism: Fraxinus americana; assembly: GCA_035079005.1. Taxonomy (NCBI): domain Eukaryota; kingdom Viridiplantae; phylum Streptophyta; class Magnoliopsida; order Lamiales; family Oleaceae; genus Fraxinus; species Fraxinus americana. Next base: position 36,460,713 of record CM068715.1, on the reverse strand, counting down.
AAATAACGACTAGTTGACCGTCCGGTAAGGGTCGTCTGGCACGACAGAGTTTTGACAGATTTTCATCTACAAATACCAACTCTTTTTGCACTCAATTTGAACAACTTTTGGAGAGCAAATTATTGAAAATCCTTGAGCTTAAATTGATTTTAAATTCTATCTAATTTACAAAGAATTTCTTGATTGATCACAACTAGTTTTATCTATTTCATCAAGAATTCTATTTTGCAAAGAAACTTCTCAATCTCATCTATTTTTAAATTCTTGATAAAAGGTTTCTTTGCCAACACTTATATTGAAGTGTAAATCGTGTAAATCTTTCTTCATACTAAACATGTTTTATTTGTTAAGAGAGATCATTGGTTGAAAATTTTGATACAACAATACAAACTCTTTCATCATCTATCATTTATTAAAGTTTACAACATCAACACTTGAGTTTTATCATTTGCTATCTATTGAAGTATTTGCCTTCTTCTCTTTTTGTTCTCAACTTTGAATTTATCATTCATTAAGAAGAGAAGATTTCAATTGTAAAATTCATTTGAACTGTGGGTCGTGTTGAAGTCCCTTAAAAATCAACATTGTATAAGGATTGGTGCACCTTGTTGTAAGTCACTGGTTGGGTCATATTGAGGTCCCGTAAAGCTCAATAGTTTGGGTCGTGTTGAGGTCCCCAGAAAGCTCAACATTGTAAATGATCAGTACTCCTTGGTGTAAGTTACCATTATAGTGAAATTGACATTGTTCGTGACGGAGAGTTTGGTAACGAGGGACTTGAGTGATTAACGAAAAAGTTTCAAAAACCAATTCACCCCTACCCCCCCCCTTGGTTAGTTATTCTTGGGCTAACAATTGGTATCAGAGCAAGGTGCTCATATTTGAAAAGATTTAACAATCTTGAGTAATGGCTAATCATAGTTTGCAAAATCTTGAGGGGTATTCTACTAATCGTCCTCCCTTGTTTGATGGCACTAATTATAACTATTCGAAGACTAGGATGACTATATTTATTCAATCAAGAGATTATAATGTTTGGGAGGTTATTGAATTTGGTCCACATAAACTTACTAAGGTTATCAAAATTGATGAAAAATCGGACCAAATTATCTCTAAACCTAGAGAGGAATATAGCGAAAAGGATAAAAAGAAATTATCTTTAATTACTAGAGCCAAAAATCTACTCTATTGTACTTTAGATAGAAATGAATTTAATCGTATTAGTACACATGATTCCGCTTATGATATTTGACATGCTTTAGAGATTACTCATGTTGGAACTAATAAAGTTAAAGAAACTAAAATAAATATGTTAGTAAAAGATTTTTGAAAAACTTTTCATGAAAGAAAATGAACCTATTGTTGGCACGATTACTCGCTTCACCGATATTGTAAATGGTCTCAAAGATTTTGATCAAAAATATATTAACGTGAACTTGTGAGCAAAATGCTTAAGTCACTTTCGGAGGAATGGAGCCCCATATGAATGCTTATAGAAAATACAAAGGATGTAAATACATATCCTTTGGAAGAATTGTATGGAACTTTAATGAACTATGAACTCAACAAGACCGATGTCAAGGAAAAGACAAGAAAGAGCAAAGAAGAATCAAAAGAAGAAAGATACCAAATTGCTCTAAAAACGGCAATTGATGAAGGCACAACAAGCAACGACGAGAGTGATGAAGAGCTTGACAATTTTGGTCATCCTTATGAAAAAATTGAGAAATTTTCGAAACAATGGAAGATCTCAAAAGAAGGAAGAAAAGAATGAAGAAAGAGGCAAGAAAATCGTTTGTTACAATTGTGACAAATCGGGTCACAAGAGCATCAAATGCCCAAACAAAAAGAAATTTTTCAAGAAGAAAGCTTTTCAAGCCACTTGAGATGAATGCGACGAAGACGAAGATGATGATGACGACGAAAACAAAAGCCAAGAAGAAATTGCCAACATGTGTTTCATGGCTATTGATGGTAAGGTAAATTCAAATGAAAACTTCTATGAGCTCATCAATCAAGTGGACAAAGGATGATAAAGGTACTTCTATAAGCATAACAAAATATCGAGGTACGATCTCTTCTCTACTTAATTACAAGTAAACTCGATATTATAGTTAGTATGTGATTATGTGCTTAATTTCAATTCAATACTCATGAATCATACACATGTGCCTCTAAACAAATCTTAGATATTTTAATGTCATTAAAACATTATGTCTAAAATATTCTGAAGGCACCCAAAAAGTTAGATAAATTATAATTTATGACTTCAATTATCATTATGAATTTTGTGAGTTCAATTATTGATCTATTATGAATTGTGAAAATATGATTGCTACTATAAATTATAGTGATGTGATCTATTATGTTAATGAATTGTGAAAATACACGTCTTTAGAACATTATGCTATATGATATAAACAAAAATTTGGTTCTCATTGATGTGCACAAGAAAAGGGGGAATGTTGAAAAAGGGAAACACAAACTCTATTCTAATAAGTTTACTTTCAACATTTCATCACTCAAAATTTGATTAACATTTTACCATCAAGTGATGATTTTTCTTAAATTTGTATATACTTGGCATCTTGTGATCAATTGAGGGGGAATATATTACTATGGTTGATTTAAAATTTTGATCTTATCCTCCTCTCATATGTGCTTATAAAAGAATTTGAATAAGATAAGAGTGTGTTTGGTAGGGATTTTTGGGGGAAGAATTGATTTTTGAATAGTGATATGATGGGAAATGTGTGGTTGAAAAAGAAGAAAAAAGTATTGATGTGATGGAAAATATTATTTTATTGAAGAATGTGTGGTTGAAAATGAGAATTGATTTACTGTAGAAAATGAAAATCTGTACCAAACAGGCCCTAAATTTGAAAAGCTTTGAAAATGAAATGTTTATTATTTTCTATAATCATCTTTCGATTTTAAATGTCATATCTTTTTGCTTATGTTAAAAAGGGAAAATGAAGTGAGATGATTATGTATGTTCTGATATGATATTTTTTGAATATATGATTATGCATGCCTTGATATAAAGAATATAAGATCATTGATTTGTAAAAGATATGGGGAATATAAATTGCATGATAAATTTATTCCTTTATCAATATGATATCATTATATTTTTAAGCTATAATTAACTTCATTATCGTATATCTTTTTGCTTATGCCAAAAGGGGGGGGATGGATTAGATTATTATGCATGATAGGGGGATATAAGTGAAAACGATAGGGGGAATATATGTATACAACTTTATTCCTTATCAATTTGTTTTAATTTGTACATTACAAATTATCGTGTTTGTCATAATCAAAAGGGGGGAAATTGTTGACCTATGGTTGATGTCTTGTTTTAATTATCACAAACAAATTGCGTTTATCTCTAACAAATTGATTTCGAGTGTCTATAGTGATTATTATAAATCAATATAATTGAAGACACAAAGTTCAAGGACAAGAAATTTGCATGCAACAATCGACATGGAAACAAAATTGATCAAACGAGGTTATGAAGAATGATATTGCAAACTAGGAAAAAGATGCCTCAACAAGAATCGAGACAAAAGTCGAAGTACCATCAAACATTGCACGTCAAGATGTTCAAGACAAAAAACTTAAACTTTGTGCAATCCTATGTAAAGGTAAAATGTTTCAATACATGGCAACGATTCGTGATGAGCTCAAGTTTTGATTTCACAATCGAAAATTCACGACAAAACGTTTTACTCGTAAAATATGTTTTCAAAGGTAAAAATCGAAACAAACATTTCTAAATATGACAGATACTTTGAAAAAAAAATTTAAATGTCCCTCAAGTACTAACATTAATAAATATTAAAACGAGGACGTTTCGGGGCAAAACCGATTTTACCGGACGTCCGGTAAGGGTAGTCCGATACTGCAGAGTTTTGATAGATTTTCATCTATAAATACCAACTCTCTTTGCACTCAATTTGAATAACTTTTGGAGAGAAAATTATTGAAAATCATTGAGCTTAAATTGATTTTATATTTTATCTCATTTACAAAGAATTTCTTAATTGATCCAAACTAGTTTTATCTATTTCATCAAGAATTCTATTTTGCAAAGAAACTTCTCAATCTCATCTATTTTCAAATTCTTGATAAAAGTTTTCTTTGCCAACACTTATATTGAAATGTAAATCTCTCTTCATACTAAACTTGTTTTATTTGTTAAGAGAAATCATTGGTTGAAAACTTTGATATAACAATACAAACTATTTCATCATCTATCATTTATTAAAGTTTACAATATCAACACTTGAGCTTTATCATTTGCTATCTATTGAAGTATTTGCCTTCTTCTCTTCTTGTTCTCAACTTTGAATTTATCATTCATTAAGAAGAGAAGTTTTCAATTGTAAAATTCATTTGAACTGTGGGTCGTGTTGAAGTCCCTTAAAGATCAACATTGTATAAGGATTGGTGCGCCTTGTTGTAAGTCACCGGTTGGGTCATATTGAGGTCTCGTAAAGCTCAATAGTGTGGGTCATGTTGAGATCTCGGAAAGCTCAGCATTGTAAATGATTTGTACTCCTTGGTGTAAGTTACTATTATAGTGAAATTAGCCTTTCTCGTGACGGAGAGCTTGATAACAGGGGACGTAGATCATTGCATTGGATCGAATCTCCATAATATATCGTTTGCACTCTCTATCCCTTTTACTTAATGCATTTACTTCGCGCAAATTTACATCGTTACATTTATGTATTTACTTGTGTTTAGATTATTCTCTATCATTTACGTGCTCACTATATTTAAATCTTGAGTGATCAACGAAAAAGTTTTAGAAATCAATTCACCACCCTCTTGGTTAGTTGTTCTTGGGCTAACAGTTACGGGCGTGAATGGACCGAAACGAACACTAAATGCGTAAAAAATCAGTCATACATTTAAAATGACCAAATGTCATTTTGGGTCACGGGGTATCGATTTCACTCTGAAACTAGTAAAACAATGCTTGAAACATCATACATGACTGACACACATTGAGCGATTACACTTGCTATGTTTTGGATACTATATTTGCTGCTTACGTTTTTCTTTATTGTCAAGTGTAGTGTAGTGTAGTTTCCTAAATATTATGGAGTGACTCACTATAGTTTGAACAAATGTGTCGACCTCAATGTTGAAATATAGTTAAAACTTTCATCCCTAAACTTTTACGTGGTTACATGCGTGAATGAATCGAAACGAACACTAAATGAGTAAAAACGTCAGTCATACGTTTAAAACGATCAGATGCATTTTAGGTCACGGGGTATCGATTTCACTTTGAAACTAGTAAAACTGTGTTTGTAACATCATACATGACTAGTACATATTGACCGACTATACGTGCTAAATTTTGGATACCATACTTACTACTTACGTTTTCTTTATTGTCAAGTGTAGTGTAGTTTCCCATTGGATTATGAAGTGACTCACTATAGTTTGAGCAAATGTGTCGATCGTGACATCGAAGTGTAGTTAAACTTTCATCCCTAAGCATTCACGTGGTTACGAGCGTGAATGAATCGAAACGAACACTAAATGAGTAGAAACGTCAATCATATATTTAAAATGACCAAATGTGTTTTAGGTCACGGGGTATCGATTTCACTCTGAAACTAGTAAAACAGTACTTGAAACATCATACATGACTGGCACACATTGAACGACTACACGTACTATGTTTTGGATACTATACTTGTTACTTGCGTATTTCTTTATTGTCAGTGTAGTGTAGTTTCCTACCGAATTATGGAATGACTCATTATAGTTTGAACAAATGCGTCGATCACAATGTCAAAATGTAGTTAAAACTTTTACGTGATTACGAGCGTGAATGAACCGAAACGAATACTAAATGAGTAGAAATGTCAGTCACACGTTTAAAACTGTCATATGCTGTTTTGGATCACGAGGTATCGATTTCACTCTAAAACTAGTAAAACAGTGTTTGAAACATCATACATGAATGATACACATTGAACCACTAAATGAGCTATGTTTTGGACACCAAACTTGCTACTTACATTTTTCTTTATTGTGAAATTTAGTGTAATTTATTGACTAAACTATATTGTTGGTTATTATAAGGTGAACTTTTGTATCGACCATTGATAAGTGTATTTTCTACACCTATTCGGGGCTTAAAACTATAGAATTTTATTGATTTTTTGACAAAATTTTACAGAATTTATGTTATATTGCATTGTGTAGGTAAAACTTTATGTTTGATGAAAAATTGAAGAAAAGAAGCAAAATATGATGAAAAATGGTAAAATCCAAAGTTCGAAAATCAAATTACAAATACTCAAAAAGATACTTTAAAGATTGTTAGGAGACAATTGGATTGAAATTAGAATTCAAAAAGGAATGCAACATGATCAAAATATTATCAAAATCAATTTCCAATCGCTCAAGATATATTCCAGATTTTTAACCGAATATTGAGACCCATTTTTGGTATAGTAAACATTCGAATTGGAAAAACTCTATTTCAATAAAAGTTGTATCCCTTTAAGTTATCTTTCTAACACACTTTGAATCGCATCTATTGGATATCAAAAGAAAAAGTTATGACTAAAATACGGACTGCTGTGTAGAGACAAAAAATCCGCGCGCGAATGCAACTTTCCTTATTCGATTAGAACTCTTTTGGAAACCAATTTGGACGTGATTTTCAACCAATTTTCGGCTCCTATAAAGAGAGAATAGCAGAATACATATAGAGAACCTCCCTAGACCTAAAAATTTCTATATTATACATATTTTGGAGGCGAAGAACGTAGCTAACAACGTGAAATCAAGGCGAATTGCATAGGATATTGAAAATTCTTCATCCGAATTCAAGTTTCACATCAAGAACGTGGAATTTTCCAACTTCTTCCATCTTTCTTGTTTTCGGGTGATATTTTTCCAATTATTCTTGTGTAATTTAATTTCTACAATATATTAGGCTAAATTCCCTTGTATGGATGAATGATGAAGCTAATTAATTTTTAGTTTTTAATTCGATATCATGTATTTTTAATTTAATTCTTGCATCGTGATTTCATAAACATATATGAATTTATTGTTTTTAATGTTTGCGCACCATTATGACAATTGGTTGCTTATTCGTAGTGTTGGAAAACTCACGGTAGGTAGAACACTGTTTATGGAACACACGGACAATAAATATTAGGAATAATATTTATGGCGTGTGCGGTCATGTGTGATAATCCAAAACGTCAATGCTTGCTTGTCATATGAATTCGGACTAAGAAAAGGATCGTCTCGTGGCAATCATAGATTTATTATATCTTGGGAAAGAATAGTAAATGAAAGTGGAATTATCGATCGTCGCAATTACATGAATCGAATTAATTATCACTGGTTGAGAATTGAAATTAAGAATTGATAAGTGGAGTCGGAAATCTAATACACTCACCCACATTTGATTTAAAACTATTTTTTATTACTTTCATAGTTATAGAACGTAGTCAACTAAAAATCAACCATCTTTTGTTACATTTGCGAATTTAAATATATCGAATACTCTAAAATTGAGCTTTATTCCTTGTGGGACGATAACTCACTCATCACAATTATTACTTGTACAACGAACTCGTACGCTTACGAGATTTTTGCGTAACAACCATAGCATTCAAATATAGTGAAAACTTGTATTAGTTCATTTTATATGAATACGAGTGAACATAAAGTGAAATGAACATAAAAATAGTTGAAACACCTAGCCGTTCAAAACAACATCATGCCATTTAGAATCATGAGACCTTGATTTCACTCCAAAATAAATCGATTAGATCTTGGAACATCTGGAAGACTTATACAAGTTAAACGAGCTAATTTATTGAATATCTTATCCTATAATTGGAATATAATGGAATTTGGGTTACTTACCTTTGTTCGTAATGAATATAATGTAGTTTATTCACAGAACAATGGTGTTGGTCATTATCGTGTGAAATTTATATAGATATCGATGTCCAAATGTAATGAAACTTGTTTTTGTTTGTGCAAACGAGTTAAAATAAAGTGAAACGAATATGAAATTAGTTGAAATGATAGCAAAGCATTTAAAACGACAACTTGACATTTTGGGCTACAAGGTCTCGATGTCACTTTAAATATCGTGAAAACTTGTCTACACTCATTTTTATGTGGGTACTATAAAGTGAAACGAACATCAAATTAATTAAAATATCAAATCGTTTGTAACGACAACATGCCGTTTTGGGTCACGGATTCTCAATTTCACTCCAAATATAATTAAAATTTATTTTAATTAATTTTCATATCAATACAAGGGAATATAAAATGATACGAATATGAAATTAGTTAAAATGACACTCAGTCGTCTAAAAGGTGTCATGTCATTTTACCGTTGGTTTTGAATTGTGTATAGAAAGTAAGAATGAAAGCGGGGATTTATGTATGGGGAATTTGGTAAATTTTGGTTTCAAATTGGACATTTAAGACATTTCAAATGAAAGATGTTTAAGACTTTTAATACATAAATAAAATAGACTAAAGGCTGTTGACCAAAGAGTCTACCCTATTTTACCAAACATTATTATTTACCAGGCAAATTCCTAGGAATTCCCAACGGGGGAATTTGGCCATTTAACCTCCCTAGACAATGTATTTGGTTAAATGGCCTTTGACCAATGATAAAAACAAATAACAAAATGTAAAATATTTTACTTGGTAAAATGACAAAATTCTCCTCTAATTGTTAACATAATATCCTCCATTTTTTCTCATTTTATTCTCTTCCACCTTAAAACCCTAATTTCTATTTTTTTTTAAATAACGTCTTCTTCTTCTTCCCATTTTCATCTTCTTCAATTTTAGGTCCTTAAGATTACAATCACCTATTTCTTCTCTTTCATCTTCATTCTTGCTACCCTAAAATTATGTTTGTTATCATATTTTTCACTTGTTTTGGGTATCTTGTGAGTATTTGAACAAGAGCTTGGTTAGCATATCATTTACATTGAAAAATCACACACTTGAAGAAAGAAGAAAGAAGATCTCAGAAATCTCGTGTAGATTGTATTTTTATCATTAAATATAGTATTAAATAATATTTAGTTACTATTGTTTTCGTATTTAGTGTGGATTTTGTGTTGTTTGCAATCATTGGATAATATTAACACACCAGCTGCTAGCTGAAATGCAAAAGGACACTCAAGTCGTTATCTGCAACGTAAAACGACACTACAGTCGTTATCTGCTATAATTCGATTTTTTGAACGAGATGACCTCTAATAATGTCAATTCTACCGTTGTTTGTCGCGTAATCATCATTTATGACTTTCTTAAGTTAGAGAGTCCAATACTCGAGGTCGTGGTGAAAAAGAAGCAAAATACTGAAAAAAATCAACAAAACAACACAAGTGTCGTTACTGGTCACATATGTCGTTTTGTCGATAAACATGAGTATGAGCAGCCACGAACAGGACGAACCCCGGTATTCGATAAGTTTAACTCTTTTATGTTGCAAGATGGAGGTGTCGTTTACAAAATTTGAGAGATACGCTCGTTTACAAAATTTGAGTGACACTTGTGCCGTTATGTATTTTATACAAGTCCATAGAACGACACTTGTGTTATTACTAATATTAAAAAAATATGAGAGAACACAGTTATGACAATAGACTGTTACTCATAACGACACAAGTGCCGTTACTGTTACTATAACGACACTTGTGTCGTTCTACCCATAAACACGAGTATGGGCGCCCAAGACCCCTCCAAACCTCGTTAATTAATAATTCGAACTCATTTACATTGAAAGATGGACATGCTAGTGATGGCAAAAAAACTCGCCCCGCCCCGCTCCTGCCCCTAAAAAAATAATTAGCTACAAATTAAAAACAAAAAATAGTTAATTTAAAATTTTTGAAAAAAATATTTATATATAAACGGGGCAAGCCTGCTCCCCTAACCCGCCCCGCCTAAAGTAGGGCGGGCCACGGGGTGGGGTGAGGGTGCCCCGCCCCGTTGCCATCTCTAGGACATGTCATTATTTTGTTGTAAAAGTCCATGAGAATGACACTTATGTCGTTACTGAAATTAAAAAATCTGAGAGAACGACACAAGTGTCGTTATGACAATAGACAGTTGATTCTTCAGAACGGCACAAGTATCGTTACTGTTACTATAACGAAGCTTGTATCGTTCTATAAATAAATACGAGTATGAGCGTACACGAGTAAAATGCTTGAGGTCGTAGCGGCGAAAATGAATTAAAATATTTCAGAATCATCATAATGGCACATGTGCAGAAAATCAAGATAGACACGCCGTGCAGAAAATTTAAGAAAAATGGATTGTTTCTTATCTTTGTTAAAGAAAATACAATTACAAATATTCTTCAACCTAGATTGTGTAAGTTAAATGTTTATAAGCGTTCATGAGAACGATAGAAGTTCTGTTACAGGAGTTAATAAAAAAGAAAGACAAGAACGACACAAGTGTTGTTCTACCTCTGAACAAGTGTATTAAGTGCTACAATCCTTCTGAGCCACGATAATCGATAAACTGAACGCATATTGGTTACAGGATGGGCCCGCCTCTTACAACATTCAATAGATATGGTCATTACTTAATAAAAAAGAAAGACGAGAACGACACAATTGTCGTACTGTTTAGAAAACGGCACAAGTGTTGTTTTGCCTTTGAAGAAGTGTATTAAGCACCACGATCCTTCCGAGCCACGATAATCGATAAGCTGAACAAGTGTATTATGATGTGTAAATGAATTTCAATGAGAACGACACTAGTGTCGTTACTGTCATGAAAACGACACTTGTGCCGTTCTGTCTGGGAAGATAACATTTATTTATACAAATATAACGATAATGAGAAAGACACTTGATGAAATATTGAGTCATGAAAATAAAAGCAAATTTAACGGCACAGTGTAGAAAAAGACACTTGTGCCGTTACTGATATCAAAACGGCACAAGTGTCGTTATGCTGTGTGAATGAATTTCAATGAGAACGGCACTAGTGTGTTTTCACCATTTCATACCTTATATCCTATATCAATTACACCGTTAGTTGTCACACAATCAACATTTTCATCCCTCTTAGGTTAGTTGTTTTGAACACGGCACAAGTGTCGTTCTGACTCTAAAATCGATTTTGAAGAGCTGTGACCCGTCCAAACCACGATAATGATGAGTTGAACTCATTTAAGTTGCAAGCTGAACACGCCGCTTACAACATTTGAAATTTATGCTCATTACTTAATCAAGAGGAAAAAAGAAAACGACACAACTGTCGTTACTGTTTTGAAAACGGTATAAGTGTCTTTCTGACTCTAAAATCGATTTTGAAGAGCTGCGACCTGTCCAAACTACAATAATGATGAGTTTAACTCATTTAAGTTGCAGGCTGAACACCCCGCTTACAACATTCGAAATTTATGCTCATTACTTAATCAAGAGGAAAAAAGAAAACGACACAACATCCGTTACTGTTTTGAAAATGGCACAAGTGTCGTTCTGTCTCTAAAATCGATTTTGAAGAGCCGCGACCCGTCCAAACCACGATAATCGATGAACTGAACCCATTTAAGTTGTAGACTAAACACACCGCTTACAAAATTCTTGAGATATGCCAATTACTTGTACTTTCAAACGAATCTAGATTAAGACTTGTGTTTTCACCGATTGATGCCTTATATTCTATATCAATTCCACCGTTAGTTGTCATACAATCAACATTTTCATCCTTATTAGGTTGGGGGGTTCAATACTTGATGTCCTTGCCTTGAAAAGTAGCAAAATATTGAAAAAATCTACAGAACGGCACAAGTGTCGTTTAACGGCACAAGTGTCGTTCTGCCACTAAAAACGATTTTGAAGAGTCGCAACCCGTCTGAACCATGATAATCGATAAACTGAACCCATTTAAGTAGCAGGTTCAACATGCTGCTTACAAAATTCTTGAGATAAGCTCGTTAATTATGTTTTTCTAACGAATGTAGATAATGACTTGTGATTTAACCAACTCAATATCTATAATCAATGTCAATTCCGTCATTGTTTGTCACACAATAAACATTTCTGATTTTCCTAAGGTAGAGAGTCCAATGCTCGAGGTCGTTGCGATGGAAATGAGGCAAAATATTGGAGGAATCAACAGAACGACACAAGTGCCGTTACTGGTCACATGTGTCGTTCTGTTGATAAACAGGAGTATGAGCAGCCACGAACCGTCCAAACCTCGGTATTAGATAAATTGAACACATTTAAGTTGTAAGATGGAGGTGTTGTTTACAAAATTTGAGAGATACGCTCGTTATTATATTTTCTAACGAATGTAGTTAGTACTTTGTGCTTTCACCAACTCAATATCTATAATCGATGTCAATTTCACCGTTATCTGTCATACAATCAACATTCCTAGTTTTCTTAAGGTATGGGGTCCAATGCTAGAGGTCATTGTGATGAAAATGAGACAAAATATTGAGAAAATCAACAGAACGACAGAAATGTCGTTAAACGTTTCAAGTGTCGTTTTGCCTATAAACACGATTTTGAAGAGCCCACGACCGTCCGAGCCATGATAATCGATAATCTTAACTCATTTAAGGTGCGGACTGGACATGCCGCTTACAACATTCGGGAGTTATGCTCATTACTTATAATTTCAAACGAATCTAGACCAAGACTTGTGATTTTACTGTTTGATACCTTATATTCTATATCAATTACACTGTTAGTTGTCACACAAGCAACATTTTCGACATTCTTAGGTTAGGAGGTCCAATCCTTGAGGTCGTTCCCTTGAAAAGTAGCAAAAAACTTGAAAAATCAACAGAACGACACCAGTGTCGTATAATGACACAAGTGCCGTTCTGCCTCTAAACACGATTTTGAAGAGCCGCGACCTGTTCGAACCACAATAATCGATAAATCGAACCCATTTAAGTTGTAGACTAAATACACCGCTTACAAAATTCTTGAGATATGCCAATTACTTATACTTTCAAACGAATCTAGATTAAGACTTGTGTTTTCACCGATTGATGCCTTATATTCTATATCAATTCCACCGTTAGTTGTCATACAATCAACATTTTCATCCTTCTTAGGTTGGGGGGTTCAATACTTGATGTCCTTGCCTTGAAAAGTAGCAAAATATTGAAAAAAATCCACAGAACGACATAAGTGTCATTTAACGGCACAAGTGTCGTTCTGCCACTAAAATTGATTTTGAAGAGTCGCGACCCTTCCGAACCACGATAATCGATAAACTGAACTCATTTAAGTTGCAAGATGGAGATATCGTTTACAAAATTTGAGAGATACGATCGTCACTTATATTTTCTAACAAATGTAGATAGTGACTTGTGATTTCACCAACTCAATATCTATAATCGATGTCAATTCCGCCGTTGTTTGTCACACAATCAACATTTCTGATTTTCGTTGCGATGGAAATGAGGCAAAATATTGGAAGAATCAACAGAACGACACAAGTGCCGTTACTGGTCACGTGTGTCATTCTGTTGATAAACATGAGTATGAAAGGCCAAAAACTGTCCGAGTCTCGATATTCGATAAATTGAACTCATTTAAGTTGCAAGATGGACGTGCAGTTTACAAAATTCGAGAGATATGCTCATTACTTAATCAACATGAAAGTGAGAACAGCACACGTGTCGTTACTGTTACGAAAATGACACAAGTGTCGTTATTGTTATGAAAACAACACAAGTGTTGTTACGTATACAATACAAATAATTGATACCGTGTATATTTTGAAATTAATTGATATAAATAAACAATATTTAATTTTTGAACATCATTTCTATGTTTTTTTTAGGTAAAATACTCAAATCGACACATATGAGTAGAACAATTTGTGCTTTCACCATTTTTATAATATGAAATCTATATCATTTCAATCGTTATTTGTGATATAGTCAATCGTTCTGTATTATATATGTTAGGAAATCCATTATTAGAGGTCATTTCATTGAATCAATCATTCTGTATTATATATGTTAGGAAATCCATTATTAGAGGTCATTTCATTGAAAAAATAAACTACACAAGATAACGACAGTAGTGTCGTTTTACATAGCAGATAACGGCTGGACTGTCGTTCTATATTCTAGTTAACAATTGGAGTGATGTGATCATTCAATAGATCCTGGCAACACAAAAAACAATCTAAATAGGTAAACAACACCAACTAAACGCATGAGACTTCTAAAAATACATTTATCTTTTCTTCAAATATAGTAGAAATTTCAATATACATAATATGAAAATTAAGAATCTTGTTCAAATGCTCAAAATGTTGGAGGAGAAAGGTGAAGAATAGAATAAATAATAAGATTTTAGGTAGCAACCACATGGAGACGTCGATGTGTTTTGGAGACGGATTGAAGATTTTTTTTTTTTATCGAAAGATTGTAAAGGAAAGGAAATGTTGATTGAGGAATTTAATTGGATTCAAAGGGGTGTTTGGGTATTTTCCATGGTGAGGGCATTTTGGATATTTGATATGGTTTATTTATTGTTTTTTATAATTGAAGGCCATTTGGCCAAAAAATATTGGGGTTTTTGCTTAAAAAGGCCAGTCAACCATAATTATTGGTAAAATAGTCCATCTCAATAGTTTTTGTTCCAATAGCCTTTGGTCTATTAAATCATACATTAAAAGTCTTAAATACCCTTCAATTGAAATGTCTAAAATATCCAATTTGAAACAAAAATTTACCAAATCCCTCAAACATGAATCCTCACTTTCGTTCTACTTTTCATACACAATTTAAAACCAACAGTAAAATGGCATACTGCCGTTTTAAACGACTGAATGCCGTTTTAACTAATTTTATGTTTGTATCAATTTATGTTTTCTCGTATCCACATAAAAATTAAAGAAAACAAGTTTTAACAATATTTTAAGAGAAATTGAGAGTCCCTGATCCAAAACGGCATGATATATTTATAAACGGTTTGGTGACATTTTAACTAACGTAGATAATTTTTCACTACATTTATAGTGAAATTGAGACCCTATAATCTAAAATGACATGTTGCCATTTTAAATGATTATGTGTCATTTTAACTAATTTCGTATCTGCTTTACTTTATTTTCACTTGTATGCACATGAAAATGAAGGAATTGAAGTTTTCATTATGTTTGGACCCGTTTATCGGCATAAAGTTCACTCGATAATAATCAACACGATTGGTCTATGAGTAAGCTGTATTAAACTTAACTACGAAATAAAATAAATAAAACAAGTATGGTATATAAAACATAGCATGTGCAACCGTTCAATATATATAACTATCTATGATATTCTAAACATTGTTTTTACTGATTTCGAAGAAACATCGAGAATCTATGACCCAAAACGGTATGTAGTCATTTTAAACATATGTATATAATTTTTGCTAATTTCGTGTTCGTTTTGCTCCATTATTGCTCGTTTTCACATGAAAGTGTAAGAATGAAAGTTTTAACTAGATTTAGACGTCAAAGTCCACAAAAAATTCAAACTATAGTGAGTCACATCATACGTCCGATTGGAGATTACACTACACTTGACAACCAAGGAAAATGTATACAAAACATAGCATGTGCAATTGTTCAATTTGTACAACTTATCTATGATGTTCCAAACATTGTTTTTACTAGTTTCGAAGAAAAATCGAGAGCCCGTGACCTAAAATGGCATGTAGTCATTTTAAACGTATGTATATCATTTTCGCTAATTTTGTGTTCATTTCACTTCATTCTCGCTCGTTTTCACATGAAAGTGTAAGAACGAAAGTTTTAACTAGATTTAAACGTCACAATCCACTCAAAGTTCAAACTATAGCGAGTCACATCATACGTCCGATTGGAAATTATACTACACTTGACCACCAAGAAAAATATAACAAGTATGGTATACAAAACGTAACACATGCAATCGTTCAATTTGTACAACTTATCTATGATGTTTAAAATATTGTTTTTTACTAGTTTCGAAGAAAAAATCGAGAACATGTGACCCAAAATGACATACAATCATTTTAAACGTATGCATATCATTTTTGCTAATTTTGTGTTCGTTTCGCTTTGTTCTCGCTCGTATCCACATGAAAGTGTAAGAATGAAAGTTTTAACTAGATTTCAACATCATAGTCCACACAAAGTTCAAACTATAGCGAGTCACTCTATAATTTGGTTGGAAACTATACTAAACTACACTTCACTTGACAATAGAGAAAAATGTAAGTGGCAAGTTTGATAGTCAAAACATAGCACGTGTAGTTGTTCAATGTGTACAAGACATGTGTGATGTTTCAAACACGGTTTTACTATTTTCTGAGTGAAATTTATACCTCGTGACACAAAATTGCATATGCCCATTTTAAACGTGCATTCAAAGACGTTTCTATTCATTTCGTGCTCGTTTCGGTTTATTTACGTCCGTAACCACTTGAAAATTTATGGATAAAAGTTTTAACTACATTTTGATGTTACGGCCAACACATTTGTCCAAACTATAGCGAGTTGCTCTATAATTCGGTTGGAAACTACACTACACTTAACTTGTTTTAACTAGAATGAAATATTGTTTTTTACTAGTTTCGAAGAAAAATCGAGAACCCGTGACCCAAAACGACATGCAATCATTTTAAATGTATGCATATCATTTTTGCTAATTTCGTGTTCGTTTCGCTTTATTCTCGCTCGTGTCCACTTAAAAGTGTAAGAATGAAAGTCTTAACTAGATTTCAATATCACAATCCACACAAAGTTCAAACTATAGCGAGTTACTCTATAATTCGGTTGGAAACTACACTACACTTCACTTGGCAATAAGAAAAACGTAAGTGACAAGTTTGATGTCAAAACATAGCACGTATAGTTGTTCAATGTGTACAAGACATGTATGAGTTTGAAACACGATTTTATTAGTTTCGGAGTGAAATCGATACCTCGTGACCTAAAAAGGCATCTGGTCATTTTAAACGTACCAATGACGTTTCTATTCATTTCGTGCTCGTTTTGATTTATTCATGCCCGTAACCACTTGAAAGTTTGTGGATGAGAGTTTTAACTACATTTCGACGTTACGGTCGACACATTTGTCAAAACTATAGCGAGTTGCTATATAATTCGGTTGGAAACTACACTTCACTTGACAATAGAGAAAAACATAAGTGGCAAATGTGATAGTCAAAACATAGCACGTGTAGTCGTTCAATGTGTACAAGACATGTATGGTATTTCAAACACTGTTTTACTAGTTTCGGAGTGAAATCGATACCTCCTTACCCAAAACGGCATCTAATCATTTTAAAGGGAGGGTTGCCGTTTAGGGTTTAGGGTTTGCAAAACAAAAAATATATAATTGTTTGACATGCCTTTTTAAACGACTAAGTGTCATTTTAACAAATTTTGTATTCATTTCGCTTTAAGTTCCCTCGTATCCATATGAGAATTATTGAAAAATATGTTTTAACTACATCTGGAGTGAAATTTACAGTCAGAACCGAAATGGCATGCCATCGTTATAAATGATTTGATAACGTTTTAACTAATTTTGTATTTGTTTCACTCTATATTCTCTCGTACCCACATGAAAATGAAAGTAGAAAAAATTTCATTACATTTAGAGTAAATCGATAAGTAACATTAAACATCCAAGATCGACAAAAAAAAGTTCACCCGATAGTGATCAACAACATTTTCCATGAATAAACTATACTAGTCTTCACTATGAATGAAGGTAAGTATCTTAAATTCTATTATACTTCGATTATAGATGAGATACTCAAAAAATTAGTTTGTTTAATTTATAAAAATCTTTTAAGATGTTCAAAAATATGATCGAATGGTTTTAAAGTGAAATCGAGACACTGTGACCCAAAATGACATGCTGACATTTTAAATGGCTAGTTGTTATTTCAACTAGTTTCGTGTTCATTTCACTTTATATTCACTTATATTTATATAAAAGTTAAACGAATTCAAGTTTTTGCCATATTTGAACAAGAAGTTAGATAAAAAGTTCATCCGATAGTGACCAACACTATGAAAATGCACTACACTTGACAATAAAGAAAGCATAAGTAGCAAGTATGGTATCCAAAACATAGCACGTGTAGTCATTCAATGTGTACGAGTTATATATGATGTTTCAAACACAATTTTACTAGTTTCTAATGAAATCGATACCTCATGACCCAAAACGAGATCTCGATCGTTTTAAATGTATAGATGACTGTTTACTCATTTAATATTTGTTTCGGTTCACTAACGCCCGTATCCACATGAAAGTTTATGGATGAAAGTTTTAACTATATTTCGACGTTACGGTTGACACATTTGTTCAAACTATAGTAAATCACTCCATAATTTGACAATTAAGAAAAACGTAAGTAGCAGGTGTGGTATCCAATACACAGCAAGTGTAGTCGTTTAATGTGTACGAGTCATGTATGAAGTTTCAAACACAATTTTACTAGTTTCGAAGTGAAATCGATACCCCGTGACCCCAAACGGCATCCAATCATTTTAAACGGAGGGTTGCCGTTTAGGGTTTAGGTTTTCGGGTATTGAGGTTAGATTTTAGGGTATAGGGCAAAAGAGAAAACATGTAATTATTCAACACGCCCTTTGAAACGACTAAGTACCGTTTTAAAAAATTTTGTATTCGTTTCACTTTATATTCCCTCGTATCCACATAAGATACTTTATAAATTAGTTAATGCAATATGTTGTGACCTTGTGACCCAAAACGACATGTTGTCGTTTTAAACGCATAGATGACGTTTCTATGAATTTAGTGTTCAGTTCAGCTGATTGCTGTTTTAGATACCTAAAATGTCGCATGGACGTTTTAATCGTATGACTGCCATTTTTCTAATTCAGTGTTCAATTCACATCACTTTCGTTCATTCAAATTTCCCCCAAGTCGAGACCTTGTGACCCAAAACGACATGTTGTCGTTTTAAACGCATAGCTGACGTTTCTACGAATTTAGTGTTCGCCCACCGATTCACCGATTGTCGTTTTGGATACCTAAAGTGGTGCATGGACGTTTTAATCGTATGACTGCCATTTTTCTAATTTAGTGTTCAATTCGCATCACTTTCGTTCATTAGCCCCCACAAGTCGAGACCTTGTGACCCAAAACGACATTTGATCACTATAGTGAGTCACATCATACGTCCGACTGGAGATTATACTACACTTGACACCAAGGAAAATGTATACAAAACATAGCATGTGCAATCGTTCAATATGTACAACTTATCTATGATGTTCCAAACATTGTTTTTACTGGCTTCGAAGAAAAATCGAGAGTCCGTGACCCAAAATGGCATGTAGTCATTTTAAACGTATGTATATCATTTTTGCTAATTTCGTGTTCGTTTCACTTCATTCTCGATCGTTTTCACATGACTAGATTTAAATGTCACAATCCACTCAAAGTTCAAACTATAGCGAGTCACATCATACGCCCGATTGGAAATTATACTACACTTAACCACCAAGAAAAATGTAACAAGTATGGTATACACAACATAACACATGCAATCGTGCTATGTTTTGGATACCAGACTCGTACACATTGAACGACTAAATGTGCTATGTTTTGGATACCAGGCTCGAAGGGAACGCTTGTAATAAGGTATGATTTTACTAAATTAAATATTATTACTTTCTTGTATACGTTTCTTGACTTTTTTGTTAATAACGTATCAAAAAAAAATTTCGGGGGGTAGCACCCCCGTAAACCCCAACCCCTTCACCTCTACCTCTAGGCCCCCTTACTTTCATGATCTAACTCCACCCCTAATCACAGGACCTTGATTTTACTCCCAAAAAAATCAATCAAATCTTGAACCATCTGGAAGACTTATACAAGTTAAACGAGCTAATTTGTTGAGTATTTTATCCTATAATTGGAATATATGGAATTTGGGTTACTTGCCTTTGTTCGTAGTAAGTATATGTAGTTTACTCACAGAACAACGGTGTTGGTTATTATCGCATGAAATTTGTATAGACAATGTAATGAAACTTGCTTTTGTTTGTGCAAACGAGTGCAAATAAAGTGAAACAGATATGAAATTAGTTGAAATGACTGCAAAACATTTAAAACGGCAGCTTGACATTTTGGGTTACGAAGTCTCGATGTCACTCTAAATATCGTGAAAACTTTTTTACGCTTATTTTTATGTGGGTACGAGACAATATAAAGTGAAACGAATGCTAGATTAGTTAAAACGTCATCGAACCGTTTGTAACGACAACATGTCGTTTTGGGTCACGAATTTTCAATTTCGCTCAAAAAATTGTTAAAACTTGTTTTCATTAATTTTTATGTGGATACGAGGAAACATAAATTGATACAAACATAAAATCAGTTAAAACGGCATTCAGTCGTTTAAAACGGCAGTATGCCATTTTACTGTTGGTTTTAAATTGTGTATGAAAATAGAAGAATTCACTGTGAAGTAATATGGGTAATTTAGGTAATCTATTAATTTTGAATTAAAATATTTATTTTAAATCATTAATTGTGGTCAAAGGCTAAAATCCCAAACTATATTATCAAATAGACCATTTGTCCCAATTATCACAAAAATATTGAGGGATTTTTTAAACAAAATCATTGTTTGACTAGGATTTTTAACAAAATATCCCTTTCCAACGCCATTCCAAACCAAGTCCCTGTCAACCCCATCCGTCTTTCTTCCCCTTCAAGTCAAATCTCTTTATATCTAACACAAATCAGCGCTGTATACGTATACGTGCGTTTGTATACGAATTCGATAAGCAATATATCTCGTGGTAAAGGTGAGCAAAAATGGCATTGGGGACCGTAGCAGAGGAGGTGGAGGTGGAGGTGGAGATAATCAAGCCACGGAATGATAAAAGAGAGTACAGAAGAATTGTTCTTCAGAATAATCTACAAGTTCTTCTCATTAGCGATCCCGAAACCGATAAAGTTAGTAGCTTTTTCACTTATTTTTTTCCAAATTGTAGTGTTGTACTTTTTTACTTTTGAGTGATTTTATTTTCACTTTCTTTTTTATGTGCAGTGCGCTGCTTCAATGGATGTTCGTGTGGGTTCTTTCAGTGACCCAGAAGGACTTGAAGGACTGGCTCATTTTCTTGGTAAAAAATATCAAAATTTTACTAGGATATCCTAATATTTGATATTATGAATAATTATATACGTACTACCACAATTTGAATGATTTAGTGCAAGTTTTTGAGGTATTCAATTTATAGGTAATTAATATGTTGGCCTTGGCCCAACAGTTGATTCTTTTATAATGTAGTTTTACTATGCTATAGAATGCAAGGGAATGTAATTTATTCATATTTGACCTAAACTTCTTTTGAAGTATGTCTACAATCTACTGAAAGGCGTCCTTTGTAACAATAATATTTTGCATTATGGCGTGATCAAGGGCATCAAGTGGAAATCTTATTAGACTATTTTGTGGACGCGGATTTTGACTTTTTATCTTTTGACATTAAGAGTGGTGGTGTGTGTTTGCGTAGTTCTAAATGACTAGCTAGGATATGTTACTGAGAGATTGCAGAACGCGGTCCCTTCAGAAATTTATATTTCTTTTTGTTAACTATTGTTTTTATGGTACCTTTTCAAGAGTACAATCACATAATATACAGTGTAAGGTGGTTGGATTGTGCTCGAGACTGAAGGAGGTGTGTGTTATTGGGAAGTTTTAAATGCTCGTTTAATCCTGTATGTATATATAGGAACATGGTAGATGAAAGGGATGGCTTGTGTGGAAAATGGATGAAATAGAGAAACATTTTGTAGTTTTCCAGAGTGAGAAGCTTTTTTGGCCTTCCTGTTGGTGGAAGTGTTTGTTGCATCCCTAATTTCTTTCCTCATCTGTGCCTGTAGAATATGGGTTGTTTTTTGCTAATGTTGTTCTTTCTTCCACTTTCTGTCTGTTTTTGTGATTAGTAGTTTATTTGTCATATGGTTTATTTACGTATCTTTTGATTGTTATATAGTTCTAATGATTCTATTCTCACTGTCATGTCATCCTTTTATCCACATGTTTTTGTATTCCAGAGCATATGCTGTTTTACGCCAGTGAGAAGTATCCATTGGAGGATAGTTACTTGAAATACATCACCGAGGTAGTTACTTGGTAGTTGGTATCAGTCAAATCTTTGTTGATCCTATTGTTGGTTCACTTATCAGTACTCCTCATCCCCCATCCCGTCAGCACCACCTGAAATGCTGTAAATGTGCTCTTCTCGAAAAAAATTAAGATGAATGTGTTACACTGCACCGTTATAACACACTTGAATAGTTGATCCTGACTTGCAAATGTGGAAGTAAAAAATAGAGCTGTGGCAACTTGACTAGAGAAAATTTGGTTCCTGACAGAAATTTCATGCTTTGGAGCAAGTCAGTTTTGTATTGAATTCTGAAAATATATTTTGAATCCAAACAAAATATATACTTGGCATTGTGTATTTTTAGTTTTTTTTTTCTTTATACAAGCTAAACTATTTAATTTTATATATATGAATGATTCCATATGATATTATACACCAGTTCCACAAAAATGGGTTCATATGTTCGCACATGAGAAAAATGCCTTCTCTTTAAAAGCATTTGATTCTGGGAATTCAATGATGGAGCTCAAAGGAGAGGCGGTGGGGGGGGGGGGGGTGGGGTATGAGGAAGTTGATTTTTCAATTTTATGTATAACTGAAATGAGGGAGTAATTGTCATTTTATAAAATATTCCTGGTAATGTGAGACGTGACATTTTAATGGGCCTTCTAGCTTTTATCCAAAATTGAAGGTCTGGCACATAATATTGAATGGAGAAGCAATCACTCAATTAGGTATTGAATGAGGACTTTTGATGTAATATTTCCTAAATATATTCTACAATTTGGTGATGGTATGTTGAATTTTCCTTATGGCTGGCTCAAAGATAATTTCATGTTCTAAGTAAATTTGGTTTCTTCTTTTAGCACGGAGGTAGTACAAATGCCTTTACATCATCTGAACATACCAACTACTTCTTTGATATCAACCCTGACAGTTTTGAAGAAGCCTTGGACAGGTAGAACTTTTTCCATGAATAAGTTACTGTTAACGTGTCATGAGATTGGAGATGGCTTAATGGTGTTTGTCGTTCAGATTTGCACAGTTTTTTATCAAACCACTTATGTCGGCTGATGCTACCACAAGGGAAATAAAAGCTGTTGACTCTGGTTAGCACTTTACCTTTCTCCATATTGTGCATTGGGTTCCCATATATATTTGATTGCCCTCTCTCTCTCCCTGCTCTCTCACTCTCTCTCTCTCTCTATGACATATGTCCTGCTGGTCTCTTTCAGAAAATCAAAAGAATCTTTTGTCTGATGCTTGGAGAATGAACCAGGTACTAATTCCTTGAGTGGCCTCTGGCAACCTTTCTCTGGCTTCCATTAATTTCTAATAGTCCCGTGATGAAATCTGTAGGTCAACCTCGTTTTCTTCTCCTGAAAGTCATCAGCAAAATCATCTTGAATTTCTTATGGTGTTTTTGTAATCACTTTTTATTTTTTTAAATATTCTGATTATTCATGTTATGATGTGGTTTAAGCTGTAGGCATAATTATATCTGAGAACATTTTTTCTCTTTATCTCAAAGTGTTATATATGTTATTTGAGATTTTTGAGGAGATCACTTACTCCTTTAGTGTATGATTTAGCTCTTGACCTTAGTGGCTTTGGTCAATAGCTTGAAGGCTTGACATCTTTCATGGTTTAGGAAGACTTTGAATCTGAAGTGATGATCCTCCTCTGGATCAGTCATCAATTTATATTAGGTGGGGTCATTAGGAAATTGTTGGTACTGATGGAGGAAGGAGGCAATGAATTTTTTTTCTAGTAATTCTTCTTTTTAGTTGTTCTTGTAAAATGAGAATTCCCATGAGACTATTAGGCAAAATTATTAATTATGTTTTTTAACTTAACTATACATATGATGCACCCATACCTCACAAACTGTGTATTAAATTTAAAACTATAGTTCTACGTAGGGTAGACTATAGGAAGTATTAAGTGTAATTAACCAGTTTGATCTTTCTCAAACTATTTTTAGAAACTTAAAGAAAATGTCATAGAGTGGAAACTCAACGAGTAAAACATTGCTACGATTATCACCTTTTCTGCTCTTTCCATATGAAATTGGTGTATTTTATTATTTTGAGGACTTGTTACATATTTATAATCAATGATTTTTTGTAAAGAACTGACTGATTTTTGAAATTATGTACATGTACAGCTTCAGAAACACCTAAGTGCAAAAGATCATCCATACCATAAGTTCAGCACAGGTTCACCTTACGATCATTATTTATTTTAATATTATTTTGCATTGCAATGCTGAGCTGCGTCATGCTATGCTGCTGTTTTAGATTGATTTAATGGTAAATTATCTTACCAAATATATAAAATCATTACGTATGTAAAAAATAAAAGCTCAATATTTTGTAAAAGACGATGCTCTTCTCGTTTAAATCATCTACTCATTTGTTTCATGTTATGTAAAAAATAAAAGCTCAATATTTTGTAAAAGACCGATGCTCTTCTTGTTTAAATCATCTGCTCATTTGTTTCATGTTCTTTCTGCAATTGCACCCCACAGTGATTTAATTTCACTAGGGTTTTTTACTGTTCACTTGTAGGTTGATATTTTTTCTTCCAATTTCCTGATTGATGAGGCCTTTATAGATATAATATCTTATCCTACTCATTTGTTCCATGTTCTTTCTGCAATTGTACCCCACAGTGATCCAATTTCACTAGGGTTTCTTACTGTTTACTAGGTGGCCGACATTTTCCTTCCAATTGCCCGATTGATGAGGCCTTTGTAGATTTAATATCTTGTCCAGATTTTCACAATTTTGCGTACTATGTACTTTAGTAACCTGTGCCAGCTGCAAATATCTGGTACCTTTTTCTGTTTATTTAACTCTTTAATTATACATGAGGGATCTCACAAAGCCTAAAGATTTTATCTATTTTGCTAGATTCAAGACAATTATTATTATTATTATTATTATTATTATTATTATTATTATTATTATTATTATTTTCATTTGCTTGCATTGTATCGGAAGTAGTACGTCCCCTTTTATTTCATCACTACATATGTTGCATCTTTTTGCTATTGGAAGGTCACGTTTATGCCCTCCTTGCCTATGCCCTCAAGATTTTTTTTTATATTTACGGTTGGGGTATCCAAACCCCCATCAGCGTTCCCTGACGGCATCTGAAAATCCACTAAGGTTGTGTTGATGTTTTGCATTTAAAAAAAAAAAAAAGACAATTATTATTTTTAATTGTTTTAAATTAATATTGTCTCGTGTGTGATTACCTATCAAAAAAAAAAAAATTAACAAAGAAAATTTTGTGGACTTCAGAATCACCTTATGAGGAGAGATTGATAGTGTGGGTCATGGATCTTTCTCCAACCTTTATGTTCCACTCTGCTGTTAATGCCACTGGGCCATCAATAGAATAGCGCTTTCTTAGGTTTAAGCCCTTCTCATCCCGCTCTTTTGACAAGTTGGTAAAATATTTTTAGTTCTCAAAAGATGTTCTTTGTACTTTATGCATTTGTTCTCTTTTGAGAAATTATTTTTCCTCCCATTTCTCACTATTCCACCCTTTATTTATTTATTTATTTATTTATTCTGGTCTTTATGGTTGAGGTTATGCTTGTTATCTTCCGCTGCATAGTTCAATAATGTAGACTATAGTAATGGGTTTACTTTCTCTGTGTCCTGGAACATAAGCATTTTATGTCATTTCTCTTCTAATTATTTAGCTGGCAGTCCGTCAAAAGTATTTATCTTCATTGTCTCCATAGCATGGCAATGGTACAATTTGGCTGAATTTTCTTCACTCTTCACATAATGTCACTTGAAAATGCCCTCTTAAGACTAGTATTGAGCATTCATGGGCCAAGAAGTCTGCATTGTGGATTTGGGGTGGGTGGGGGGATGTTCTACTCCTTTAAGATTAACAGCTGACTATATCTCCCAAAAAGAAAGAAAGAAAGAAAGAAAACGAAGTAATTATGCTTTATGGTGGTATTTTAATTTCCATACTGAAAGGAGGAACCTTTAACACTCTTTACAGTCTTGATCTTTTTTGTTAGGCATTTTACAATTTTGACCAAATTGGAGTTAATTTACTGCCAAAATTCAGAACAATTTGTTCTTATTTATTTCGTCTCCATCATTTTTTATACATAGGGAACTGGGATACTTTAGAGGTACGGCCAAAAGCAAGAGGCTTGGATACTAGGGAAGAGCTTCTACAATTCTATGACAATAATTATTCAGCCAACCTTATGCATCTGGTTGTTTATGCTAAAGGTAATGGAAACTTCGGCCTTTAATTAGTTTAGGCAGAGCTAGATTACCAATTGACTAAACATCTAATTTGGATGAATTCAGATAGCCTTGATATATCTCAAAGCCTGGTGCAGAAAAACTTCCAGGAAATCCGCAACGCTAATCGAAGTTGTGCCAGTTTTATTGGTCAGCCTTGCACTCCGGAACATCTTCAGGTATTGCATCAATTTAACGTGATCGTATTCTTTAAGGTCTTTTGACATAAGCAATATAGCAAGAGGGTGAGTGAACCCTGCATGGGGCCAGTGCTTCCAGCAACTTTCCGGACAAACAAAAGCGAGATTATTAATATTATTATTTTTCGTTTCTGAGTTTTAATGGATTTTATCTGCTTTAGATATTTATAATTTCAAAGGAACAATTTTAATGAAGAAATGTTATTTTTGAAAGAAATCTTGTGAATTTGGGGAAAACAATAGAAAAAACTTGTCTTAAAAGTTTTATTTGCACTCTTGCCGCTGTTGTTGCCATTTTGTTTGATGTTTATTGCTGTTAGTTTACTGGCTTTATAACAAGCTGTTTATGCAGCATATTGTTTAGTATAATCAGTTAGGAGAAAAAATCTTTCAAGGAAGCCAATATTGAGCTGTCATACATCCCGTGGAATGCCAGTAATATTGATAATGAGCCACATATTTTTTTTATGCAAAGTTCACTAGAATCAGGTTTTATGACTCGGTTTAATAACACTTTTCTTATTATGCCACATTAGAGATTCCTGTTGAATTGCTCTATAAGATTATAAAATTCTTAGTTTAAGTAGTTGTGCCTTGGAAGGAGTCCTATATTTGTCTGATTCTAAAGGTGAGTATGATGTTCGGCTGAGCTTATAGTATTTTTAACCCTTCATTAGGTAATGGTGAAGTGGGAACAGTAGTGAAAGAATGCTAATTGTTATTTTCATCCCTCACAACGTTGTTAATGTTAAAATTATGGGCATTTTCCCTTCTTTTTATTGTGGAAGAATATAAATGACTGGAGCTTGTGTTGATACACATTTTCTGATTTGTATTTAATTTCAAGATACAAGTTGAAATTTCATGCTGTAATCTTGTGTAAGGTTTCTTGATTTTAACAATATATTCCCAATTTGTGTTATTGTGACCAGATTCTTGTCAAAACCGTCCCAATAAAACAAGGTCACAAGTTGAGATTTTCATGGCCGATAACTCCAGGCATTCGGCATTACAAGGAAGGGGCAAGCAGGTATCTGGGTCATTTAATTGGCCATGAAGGAGAAGGATCTCTGTTTTATGTCTTAAAGAAGTTAGGTGGGTTTTAGACTTCCTTTGTGTTCAGGACTCCTTTCCCTTGATACCCAACTCTTTTAGATGGCAAAAAGAAAAGAAAAAAACCTTGTTAATGTCTGCTAAATGTGATGCTATAATAACATAATTTATTTGCAAACTGGAGATATATGGACAACTTCCTTCTATTATTGGAGAAACTTAATAGCACATTTAGGCCTTTAGCTTAGTATTTTGTTATCTAATGAAAAAATTATGGGCTTCATTTCTGAAAAAGGTCAATCCTTTTGGAGAAACACTGATTTGGACCAATCTAGCATTATATGATATTTTACTTGGTCACAGGAAATCAAAGATACCATGGAAACTCATGTGGCGTGTTGTGTTCTGGAATCTAGATATGTGAAAGTCAAAACTACAGAGTTGTAGCAAGCAGCACCATGAATTTACATTTTTATACCCTGTCTATAGATTGTTGCCTGCCTTTTGCCTTGTATATTATCTCGAAATCGTTTGGATGCATTGGTATTGATTGTGACATGACCTTAGAATTTTTCTCCAAGTTTCTACTAGAAAGTTGTAAAATTATGTCATTGCCTTTGATATTAATTTTTGGTGCATATGGAATTACATAAAATTTGTGCCACTGTTTGCTCACAAGTTTTCAGAGACAACTATGTTTTTTTCTTTTAGAAATGTGCAGTTTATAGTGAGTTATGCCATATTCTGTTAAAGGACTATAGGGATTATTACTTAGCTGGTGTTCATGTTAGAGGTAGCTGCCCCGATTTATCTTTGGTGGAGTTTCCCGGGTAATTTAGGTGGAGACTACCTGTTGCTTTTTCCTTGGCTTCTTATTTTTGAACTTTTTAGAACGACAACAAGATAGCTTTCTCTCTTTGCAGAGTTTCGGCAATAGGTGTTATCCCTAGTTACTAGCATCTATGAAAATTTACCAATCAAAACAAAACAAGTATGTTCAATGCTGACATTTTTCTATAGATTTGCCGCACTTCTTCACTTCCTAATATTTGTCCAATGGAAATTACCAATTGTATACGTTTTCAATTTAAGCTGTTATTGGTTCAAGGAAATTACTAACAGGATACATTTAGTTAATTTAAGCTGAAGCCTATTTCTGAATTATCTAACTTATGTATGTATGGTACTTACACTTTCTTTCTAGTGCTTGTGACTTCTTTCTCTTCTCATGGTCCTTTGGAAAATCTAGTTCTACTGATTGCAATGGTTTCTTTTGAATATTTATTTTGCAAAATTTGTAAACTTTTCAGGTTGGGCAACAAGTTTATCTGCTGGTGAATCAGATTGGACTTCCGACTTTTCTTTCTTTAAAGTTGTAATTGATCTGACTGATGCTGGTCAAGGTATGTGTCATTTCAGTCTTGCACTGGTGGTGGTGGTGGTGGTGGGGGGGGGGGGGGAGGGGTTGAGGCAGAGTAGAACTATGAGTGGTTACCTTCCTTTCTTTACCCTTTTTTCCTTTTCGTGTGTGTTTCTTGGGATTTGAGGGGTGGGGCGCAGGAATTGGAAGGATGGGAAAACATATAAATCCTGTATTGCCTTTCTTCTTGAACTCAATGTGAAAGTTTGTCAAAATTTTCGCTCTCCTTTATTTGTTTATTGAGAAACTTTACAGAGCATTTTGAGGATATCGTGGCACTGTTATTCAAATATGTTGACCTCCTGAAGCAATCCGGTCCCTGTGAATGGATATTTATTGAGGTACAATTATTTAAACTATCTTCCCACTTCATCCCTTTTTTTGTGTGTATGTGCGTGTGATAACACGTAATTACACACGTACATCATTCGTTTGCGTTTATGTAACTAGTCAAAATGTAATCTACTAAAAGTTGAGATAAAGTGTGACGACTCGAACCCTTAACGATCCGAGTGCCGCTAAATCATAAACTAAAACTTATTTAAAGAGTGTTCAATACAATTATATAAATTATTAAAGCACTTATCAAAATTCAAATAATGTAGTGAGTTTAATAAATTAACTTGAAATGAGAAATATTTTAAAATATTGAAAATCAAATAAAATAACAATAGTTTGACAACGTAATAATTTTATTATTTAAACTTTTGCCACCAAAAGCCATCGCCGTGCCGACCGCCTCGAATCATCAATTATCTGAAAGTAGAGACATAAAAGAGTGAGAATAATTTTCAATAAGTGTGGGTGGATAATGAATTCATATATGCATTTCTAGGGATAAAGTGGTCAACTAACAAATAGCAAAAAAAAATCTTCTCTCTCTAAAACGCTCTCTCCCGAATAGAGAGTTCTCCCTCAACATCCAAACCCACCAGCCCACCCACCACCCCATTATCTCCAGTTCCAATCTCCGGTGTCTGGCAAGAGATTCCGGTCAGACCACCACTACAAATCGGCCTCACGCCAAAAAATCATGGTCAACCCGCCCATGGAAGACACCCAAGCGGTGGCCTTAGGTGCAAACCCTAGCGTCGCGGCTCGAGATCCGATGCTCTGACCATCTACAGGGCCCACGCGCCTGACCGGACGGCAACACAGGCCATTTTGACCACGGCGAAGGCAGCGCAGTTTCCTGGGGGCGCTCCGGTAGCGTGCGCCACACGCGCCGGCGACTGGTAGACTGCAGAACCTGCGCGATCTGTCCAGGTCATTCCAGCCCCCCGTTCTACTGTCGGATGCACCATTTCAACAGCATGCAGAAATGTTCAGTACAAAGGAGTTTAATCTTCGAGTTGGAGTGGAAGCAAATGAGTTTTTGTGTCTATTAGTGAATCCGGCATTGTTAGGTTGACCGAATGGGGACTGAGGACATCAAATGCAATATATATGGGGAGGTTTGGTGCCTTATGGATGTTGAATATGATGGATAAATTGAAGGTGGCAAGCAAGCAGGAGGAGTTTATTGCCAAGTATACTGAGTCATCGAGAGCTTTTATGACGCAGCGTTGTGGTAACAGTCGAGGTAGGTATCTGACGATAGTACAATATGAGGAGAGGCGTCATAAATGAGTGGTGATGGTACCGGAAGGTGCGAATGACTCTGATGGGTGCCGATGTTGCAAATGTTTGAGACAATTGTCGATTTTTTTGTCACTAGAGACAGAGTTAAGTGTCAAATGGTTAAAGTCAACAATCAACAAGGGAGGACCTATGCTGAAGTTACGGCAAATCGACAGGTCGAGCAGAACACGAAAAAGCTAGAGCTGTTACAAAAGGACAACAAGATTTGTGGGAATGATACTTGCACACGACCCTCAACTCATTTCAACGATGGTCATCCTTTGATGCATAATTTGAAGGAGACAACGCCGGAAGGTGCTTTAGACAGTTCATTGATTAATACTGAAATAAGGGCTCGCGTCCAGAGGTTGAAAGGTGAGGTTGATGAATTGTTGATGCTACTGGGAGGTGGCGCTCTAGAGGGCTCCAAGATGATTTGATGTCATAAGTGCGGGGCTGGTATGTCTGAGTATCCAGCTATGGAGATACAATCAAACTTGTTTCAAACTAAAGAAACGCAGGTGATGATTGAGCCCATCAGAGAGAATCAGGTTTGGTATGACGTGGACTGTAGTGGAGATGACGAGGGAGAAGAGATTGTGGGGATGGATATAGATGAAAAATACTCGGGGTATGAGGTACCTCGGGAGGTGGAACCTTCATTGAAGGGAGGGGAACAGAGAACGAAGAGTACGGATGTGATGACACTAAATGAGACTTTTGAGAAGAATGGGGCATTTGTGATTGAGGGAGACATGATCACAACTGCAGAGGGAGTTGGGTTGATAGAGAAAGAGACCGGAATAATGATGGCAAAGGAATCAAGTTCGGCACCGACACAAGAGCAAGTGGTGACAAGCTCGACCACTATGATTGTGAACACTTACAATAAGAGGCATCATAAGTCTCTTACTGAAAACGAGTTAGGGAACGAAAAAGCGATAGTAGTGTGGGAGGATTGCGCCAAAAAAGGAATAATGGACAAGGGTCCAGCGCGGGTGGAAGAGGGGGAAGGACAGATCTTTGAGCCTATTGGATGTTGCTATGCAAGGGAGATGGTGAAAGTTACTACGCTTGATGTTAGACCTCTGGCTTCAAATTGGGTTCTCCATAAAATACAGGAATTTAGCAAGATGGTGGATGTGTCATGCGATGGGTATGAAGATAACCTTATGCACTTGTTTGAGGAGTTGGAGACTCGTAGGGGACGTGGGATGTGTTTACTAGGAGGAAGAGCAAGAAGAAAAGGGGATCGTGAGCTTAGGCGACTCGAATGTTCGATAAACTATGACGTTAAAGGGGGTGAGTCAAAGACATGGTTGTTGGGGAGGGAGGAAGGATAGTTTAGATGATCCCGGGGAGGGAGGAAGGATAGTTTAGATGATCCCAAAAATCATTAGCTGGAATGTGCGTGGGCTCAACGAAGTTGGGAAAAGATTAGGTGTCCGGAACATGTTAAGGGGATGGTAGGCCGATCTTGTCTGTTTACAAGAAACGAAGTTAGAGGTCATTTCGAAGGCTGTTGTAAGTTCTTTATGGGGGGGACATCATATTAGGTATCAGTTTCTAGGAGCTTCAGGGGCATCAGGAGGCGTGCTTGTCATGTGGGACACTAGAGTGTTTGAAATGGAAGAGGTTAGTGTAGGGTTATTCTCTCTATCACTTTCCTTCACTAATGTTGGGGTAGATTTAAGTGGATGTTTATTAGAGTTTATGGGCCAAACTCAGATGTGGATAGAAGGTGCCTGTGGGACGAACTGGCTGGTATGATGGCTTGGTGGAACTTACCAGTGTGTATTGAAGGTGATTTTAATGTGGTTAGGTTTCCTTCTGAGAAGTCGAGTGGAGGAAGATTAACAGGGGCTAAGGAGGATTTTTCTAATTTTATTAGTGAAAATATGTTGGTGGATTTGCCTATGATTGGGGAAGAGTTTACTTGGTCATCCAATCGCGATCAACCTATTCAATCTCAGATTGATCGATTCTTGATTAGTGGTGAGTGGGAGGTTAAGTACGCTGATGTCACTCAGAGGAGATTGGGGAGAGTGTACTCAGATCATTTTTCTATTTCGTTATCTGGGATTAGAAGGGGTAGTGGAAGAAGATATTTTAGGTTTGAGAAGATGTGGCTGAAACTTGAAGGTTTTGAGGAGCGAGTTCGGACTTGGTGGGCCTCTTATGATTTCAGGGGGTCTCATAGTTATGTTTTACATCAGAAATTGAAGGCCTAGAAAGGGGATTTAAAGAAGTGGAATGGGGAGGTGGTGGGAGACATAGACGTTCGAAAGAATCAGTGTTTGTCAGACATAGGAGAGTTGGATAAGCAGGAGGAGAGTCGAGGGTTGGATGGGGAGGAAAGGGAGAGGCGTGGAAGGTTAAGGGGAGAGTTGTAGAATTGGTGGAGATGGAGGAGATTGCGTGAAGACAAAAGTCTAGGGTCTTGTGGTTAAAGGAGGGTGACAAATGCACAAAGTTCTTTCATCGGGTCACTAATTCCAACCGGCTCAATAACTCTATTACATTGTTGGAGGTTGATGGAGTTATGTATGAAGATCCACAAGATATTGTGACTCAACATGTGAGATTCTATCAGAATCTCTATCGGGAGCAGTTTATGTGGAGGCCTGAGTTGGAGAGGCTAGACTTCTTCACTATCACCGAAGAGGATGCTAGTTGGGTTGAGAGACCATTTGAGGAGGATGAAGTTAGGGATGTGGTGTTTAATATGAATGATGATAAGGCTCTTGGACCGGACGGGTTCTCGTTCTTATTCTACAAGGCTTGTTGGGAGGTGGTTCGATCAAACATTATGAATATAATCAATTATTTTTTCGAACGTGGCAGTTTATGAGAAGTCTTAATGCTATATTCATTGTGCTTATTCCTAAGAAACCTGGAGTGATTGATATTAAGGACTACCGTCCTATTAGCTTGGTTAGTGGGGTTTCTAAGATCATTGCTAAAGTGTTGGCGAATAGATTAAAGGAGGTTCTAGGAAAAATGGTGTCCAAGTTCCAGAATGCTTTTGTGAAGGGGCGTCAGATTTTGGATTCAGTTCTTATAGCGAACGAATTCATTGACTCAAGAATATGTCAGGGGATCCCAGGGATGTTGTGTAAGCTTGATATTCAAAAGGCGTATGATCACGTCAATTGGGGATTTCTTATGTATGTGCTCAGACGATGCGGCTTCCGGGATAGGTGGTGTAAGTGGATTCAGTTCTGTATCTCTACGGTTTCCCTGAAGGTTACTTACGGAGTAGTAGAGGTTTAAGACAAGGTGATTCGTTGTCCCCCTTGTTGTTTGTTATTGTGATTGAGGTATTCAGTAGAATGATTGAGAAAGCTGTGACAGAGGGTTTGTTAAGAGGTTTTGCGGTTGGTCATTACAGGTTCCCATTTGTTATTTGCAGACGATACATTGATCTTTTGTGATGCAGACGATATGCAAATTAGGAATTTGCATCGCTTGCTTCTGTGTTTTGAAGCGGTCACCGGTTTGAAGGCAAATCTGGGGAAATCTGAGGCTATTCCAGTGGGGGAGGTTGCTAATGTGGAGGAATTAGCGGCCATACTCGAATGCAGAGTTGCACAATTGCCAATGTCATATCTTGGGCTTCCGTTAGGAGCGAGGTTTAAAGGTACACAAATCTGGAATGGTATTCTTGAAAGGGTGGGGAGGAGGTTAGCGGGGTGGAAGCGTATTTATCTATCAAAAGGAGGCTGTCTTACTTCCATCAAATCCACGCTTTCTAATCTTCCAACCTATTTTCTATTTTTGTTTCCTATCCCCGTTGCAGTGGCAAATATTTTGGAGAAGATGCAGAGAGATTTTCTTTGGGCAGGATTGGGGGAAGAGATGAAGTTTCATTTGGTCAAATGGGGTGATGTTTGTTCCCCTGTTAGGGTGGGTGGTCTTGAATTGATGAGCCTTGTTTTATTTAACAAAGCCTTGTTGGGCAAGTGGTTGTGGCGATTTGGAATGGAGAGGGAGAGCTTCTGGAGAGAAATTATTGGGGGGAAGTATGGTGTCTTGGAGGGGGGTGGAGCTCGGGTGAGGGTCGTGGTTCATATGGGATGAGCTTGTGGAAGTATATCAAGAAATGATGAAACGATTTTCAAAATAGATTGACTTTTGTGGGGGGGGGGGACGAATGTCAGATTTTGGGACGATTGTTGGTGTGGAGATCAAACATTAAAAGTGTGGTTTCCTTCTTTACATTGCATTGCTTTGGAGCCTTCAGCTATGGTGAGTGATGCTATGGCTATCTAATGGGAATCCTAGTTGGAACATTGCTTTCGGGAGGGACTTACATGATTGAGAACTGAATGACTATGCATTATTTTTGGCCTCGCTGTATGATGTGCACATTCAGGTAGGAGAGGATGACTGTAGCAGGTGGAGGGCGGCACATAATGGTTTGTTCTCTGTTCGTACTTTTTTCAGATTCTTATTGGAACCTGTTGATAGCTCATTCCCTTGGCAAAGTAAATTACCTCCATGTTTGGCTTTTTTACTGTAGACGGTGATGAGGGGACGGGTGTTAACGGCGGATAATCTTCAAAGAGAGGGCTATTGTATTATGGAGTGGTGCTATATGTGTAAGAGGAATGGAAAGACGATCGATCATTTGTTCATTCATTGTGACGGTGTTCGTTGGATGTGGAATGATATTCTAGCTTTGCAACATATGAGATCTCTTCCATGCTTACGACGCCACCATAACGCCGCAACATCCGAGTGGTACATTGAAGCGGTCCGCACCTTCATGGACTCCTCCATAAGATTAACGCCTTCAAAGTAGACCTCCATTTGCCATAGGAAATTTTCCACTTCCAAGGCATCACGTCGTCCGTCATAATTCTTTGGTTTTGGATACTCGATCCTTGACGCAACAACACTAGTAGCGGCACCTCCGCTTGAACTAGCGGTAGAATTTTTGTATTGCTCAAGCTCTTTGCTCATTCTCTCCATCATCAAGGATGATTGATTTCCTTGACTTTGTACGGCGGACACGGCATCTAAGAGTTTGGCTTGGAGTCTACCAAAATCTTCCGTCATCACGGCTTGTCGAGCTACCACAGCTTGGACATCGCCTTTCACCGTTCGGACATCATTTTCCAATGATGCTTGTACGTCCAACACCTCTTGGACATTAGATTGGAGAGTTTCTAACTTTCCAAAGGAGTGTTCCTCCAACGCCTCCAAGGAATTTTCAAGAGATTCGATCCTATCACCCATATTTGCGATGATTGGATCAAGCTTGCCCTCCATGACAATCGCCTCCCGCGCCTTACTCTTGCTCCGAGTCTTCTTTGCTTCACTTGGGGCAACACCACGTCCCCTTTCCTCAACCTCCAAAGTTTGTTGTGGATCCGTCATGATAACAACTTATCACTTGACGAACTGTCTCTGATACCACTTGTCACGGGACTAGATTTCTTACACTAGAAAAACTAGACACCGTGCGACCTTAACGCAACACAATTCCCGTCCCTACGAGAAAGCGCTAAGTCAGCCTTTCGACGCCCCCAAAATGATTCAACCGTGTAGGCTAAATCAAGACAAACTTTGAGTATGAGATTTGAAGTAAAGACAATATCGAGAACAAGTAAGTTTGGGGAGAAAATCTCTCTTTATATAAAAACTCCTCAACTCCAATGTAATCTACAATGAATCTAAGAATTATATGAATAGCATGAATCCCATAAATTGCATGCCTTCCAATAATTCTCTCAACTCACTTATACTACTTGAAATTCTAATTGATTCCAATCTAATTCAATCTAATAAATTACAATGGGACTTCATCCCTATTTATAGGCAAATCTCTTGTAAACCTCCTTAGATTTAATGGTTAGGATCAATCCTCATCAATCCCCCATCCAAGGGTCCCCATTGGCTTCAACTTGCCTTTAAACCTCCTTAGACCAAGTGGAAGCAAACTTGGACTTTGCTTCTTTGCAAGTGGATTCTTCCTTCAAAAATCCAATGGGAATTATGTCCCTTTCATAGTCATCAAGTTGAATTTCTCTTCCTTCGTTGGTCTTTCTTAGGCAAGTGGGTTAAGTAACCAACTTGTATAAGTCTCCCAAAATATCCTAGCATTCAGCCCATGGTATTTTCTCCTTGAAAACCACCTGTGTAATACCCCAGACTAAGAAAGTTTAAGAGATTTGATAGGTACTACTCATACCACAAGGTGCATTTTCTTTTCCGGAAGTCCATCGTTGAAAACTCCACAGTTAAGCGTGCTTGGCTTGGAGCAATTCTATGATGGGTGACCCCCCTGGGAAGTTTTCTCGGGGAGCGTGCGAGTGAGGACAAAGCATGCTGAAAAGACCCATGTTGGTACAGTGAGGACAGTACGTCGTCGATCTAACGGCCATGACAGCCCGTTAAGTGGGACCCGGGTCGTTACAACCTGGTATGCTAGGAAAACTGCCCATGTCGCGCCCATGTCACTGCTTTAGTCGGGCGGCACACCAATACGTGTTCTTCTTGCGGCACTGCGTCGTGTGTGCGACGCGATCGTACGTGGTTCGGTCATGTCCCTGGGCTGCGTCTGGAGTGCACCTCCGCTGCGATATTGCACAATGGCGCAGCCGATCGATCACCCGAATTTTCTAGGCATGACCTGGACATGAACCAGCCACCACGGATATTAGTCATTTCCCCACCATTTTAGGTGACATCCCTGTGCCATGCTAGTTTTTAGGACATCACCTTGCGATCCGTCACACACGTGTGGGGTTGAGTATTCACGTGTAAGTGTATGATTATATTTAATATAAAAAGGACAAGAGAAAGAGAAAGGCGGAGAGACAAAGTGATAGAGTGAGATGGAAAGTGTGTAAATAGTTGGTGAGGGTAGTCTAGTGTTTGGTTTGTCTCCTATTTACTGTGTAAACTTTTGGACCATGTGTAGAAATGTGAAAGGAAATTGCTAGATATTAGGCATGTTGAATGCATAAATGATGTATTGTCATGAAAATGGTCAAATCAATACCTTTAATCATGTGGTCAAATCAATTGATTTGGCTTAAAACTTGGTGTAAATAATGCATGTGGTTAAATCTGCATGTGGTTAAATCAATTACCTTTATTTACCTGCATTGACTTGACATGTGGTGTGAATAATGCATGTGGTTAATAAATCATCTTTAATCAAGACCGACTGGCATTTTTACATTTGTTTTACGCGTGATTTCATCTAACTTCCAAAATAACTCTCTACTTGGGTCCTCAAACTGTTGACCAATAACCAATAAGGTCATTAGACACTAATAATAGCGCACTTAAAAACTAAATTTAAATTTAACAACTGTTAGTAAAATTTCGGGACGTTACATAAAGGTATAGGAGATATGTATTCGCACTTGCTTATGGCATGCAACTGCATATTTGCTAGAATTTCATCTGAAATCAAGGAATAGGAAATAACATCTTGAAAATCCCAAACCAGATTAAGTCAAATACATTTCTTCAGCTCAATTATGTGTCCTATGGATGGAACATAAAAAATTTATACGTATATATAGGTTTGCACCTGTTAGAGACGTGGATCATCCAGTTGTTGAAGGTATTAGATGCATCTTCTCAGTTTGGTAATATGGAATACTCAGAATGGAAATGAGTTAGCTTTAAAACCTATTGTTTTTTTTATGTGTGAACCATCTCATTGACAAGTGTCTTTTTTCCTTTTGTGTATGGACAATCTCATTGACAAGCGTGTGTTTTCACCTTAGAATGCAGTTGTTCGAAATCAATTGTTTTACCTTCGAAGATAGTAATGGGCTTATCTTGAAGGGCCAAATCCTCTCTTTTTCATTTAACAAATATTTACATTGCCTATAGCACTTTTAAGATGTTATGTTCTTCGACTTTTGTAAATACCATTTATGCACTTAAATTTCATTAAGTTAATGTGTCAATATACTCAGGTCAGATATATTATTTGGAGTCAGAGATTTTACTGGATCAAAATTAATCACCATTCTTTTGCAAAAGTCTAAATATTTCCCTGACTAATACTGATAATGAAAGTTTAAAGTGGTGGTATTAACTGGTGTTAATCCAACACGTGATGGAAAAATAATTTACTGAGAGAAAACAAACATAAATTGCTGATTGTCGAAGATTTTTCTATTCATTAAATGGTATAAGCATTTTAGTGAAGTTCTCATTTTCTTAGGTAAGCATCCATGTTGTTAAGTATCAATTTATTTCCTGTGGAGTTACTTTTGATTAAAACTAAAGAAAGACTGTTTTCTGTCTGCAGGAATGCTGTTATTTCTTTATAACATTTGGTAATAGAAATGGTAGCATGTTATGTAGTTCGATTTTAAAGGCATTCTAGCGTCTATATTTAATCACTGATTTATAAGCCAATACTTTTGTTAAGAGTTCTCTTTAGACCGTTTTCCTGAGA
This sequence comes from Fraxinus americana, assembly GCA_035079005.1. Classification (NCBI taxonomy): domain Eukaryota; kingdom Viridiplantae; phylum Streptophyta; class Magnoliopsida; order Lamiales; family Oleaceae; genus Fraxinus; species Fraxinus americana. The sequence goes on along the minus strand of CM068715.1, from coordinate 36,421,536 downwards.
GTTTAAAATCTATTTCCTTTTTCAATTTGTCCATGAAGCTTTCAGCCATTTGTGAGACTGCCTTCCATTATCAGGACAAGATACGGCCTTCAGATTATGTGGTTGATGTAGCGCTAAATATGCAGGTAATTTAAATAATGTCTTTGTTGCTAGAGGCAGTTACATGTCTTAAAATACAGCTGAATACTCGTACTCTGTTACAATTGAATGACGTGTGGTTCTCTGTTCATATTATCAGATGATTAGTTTATTTTATCAATAATGATTCGTAAAGTTTTTATTACTATTTTGGTGATATGCACGTATGGTAATGGATAAATTCCATGAAAAATGTCGAAATTTACTGAATAGACGATTGTACAAAATGTAAAACATAATTACTACTTCGTGAGTTCATTGAGGTGAATGAGCCTAACACTTACTTGTTCACAAATACTTGGTTCGTGTTCTGCCTAAAACCATGCTAACATTCTAGGTAGGTTAATGATCTTCATGACTATTGACTAATAGATATTATGCACAGTTTTCTTTGCAGTTTTTTATTTTCTTGTGGCAATGAACTTGTATGATTAGATCTGCATACCCTGTATAATGGATCTTTAATTTAATCTTATTATCTTTGAATTCCTCCTTGTATCATCTTTTGACCATCAAATATTTTCCTAATAGATTCCTCTTTGTGGCATTGAATTTATATACCAGTAATCAGATATCTTTTGGTTGGCTAATAGTTGTGTCTGTAATTTCTGTAAAATCATAATTCAGTTTTATCCTCCAAAAGATTGGCTGGTGGGTTCATCTTTGCCTTCAAACTTCAATCCAGGCATTATCGAGACAGCATTGAAAGAGCTCACTCCACACAATGTCAGGTGAGTTCCATGTTATATTCCAGATCCTTACACAAAAACTGTTAAAAATGCTTGTTCTGAATATTTTCGAGTACAATAGATGTCATTTTACACAAAAAATTAAGAAAAATGCGAACTATAATATTTTTTCTGTTCCATATACACTTGATTTGGAGGTTCAATTAGTTTATTTGGATATGAACCACTTTTGATATACACTTGATTTGGAGGTTCAATTAGTTTATTTGGATATGAACCACTTTTGATGCATTTAGCCAAGTCTGTAATGAAGGCATAAATGATGATTGTTGATAAAAGAACCCTATGATTCTTTATTTTAATTGTAGAATATAAGGCTTGCATGGTGTTTGGGATTGATTTTTTTGAAAAACATTTTTCACAAAATCATTTCAACCACATATTTTATATGACCAATAACTTATCTCTACTTTTTGACCACACATTCTCCAAAAATATCATTTTTCACTTGGAAAAATCTCTCCCAAACAAGCTCTAAGTTGGTTGCCCTGCAAGTCACGGTATATATGTTGTCACGGTGCCTGCCTCTTGTTTTTAGAGTTCATATAATTATTGTGTCTGAATACCACTTCTAGATTGAACTCCCTAGCCTTTCCCTTTAGATTCCTTTTCTTGGTTACGAGTTTATGTAGAAATACAGTTTGCTCATTTGAAGATGCCTGGTGGTATTGTCATTCTTTTGACCTCCCATTTTCATGGATTAGCTATCTGAAGATTTATTCATTAGCTTTACTTAATATTTATTTTCGACAGAATATTTTGGGAGTCAACTAAGTTCGAAGGACTAACTGACTTGACAGAACCCTGGTATGGAACTGCATATTCTGTAGAGAAACTAACTGGTTCCACAATTGAGGTCTGTTGCTTGTCTATTTGTGTTGTTCTTCTCTCATGGATTATATCTATGAAGTTAAATGATTCACTTAGTCGGTTGCTAAAATGTTTACTGGCTTGCAGCAATGGATGGAGAGCGCACTTAATGAACATCTACATCTGCCTGCCCCTAATGTGTTCATTCCTACTGACCTGTCTCTTAAGAATGTCTCGGATAAAGTAAATCAACATTATATTTTACTCAAATGCAGTTCTGAATTCAATAGGTTTCATATACATGGGACGAATGCTTTAGCTATCTAATATTTTTACCCTTGGATCAGATGGCACTTCCATGTTTGTTGAGAAAATCAACATATTCAAGGTTGTGGTACAAGCCAGATACGGCATTTTCTTCTCCCAAGGCATATGTTAAGATAGATTTCAATTGTCCCTTTACTGGAAGTTCACCCGAATCTGAAGTGATTACAGAAATTTTTACACGTTTGTTGATGGACTACTTAAATGAATATGGTAAGTCCCTGAGAGTGATGGGAAATTATGCTCTATGACTATTAAAGTGTTGATTAACCGTTCTCTTGATTGAAGAGATTTTTTAGCGATTCTGGTGTGGAAGCGTTTATGAAATTCTTGTAATAAGAATTATGTAACAAATAAAAATGATATTTGAACAATCATGTCTAGTATATATTGAATAATAATTGTTTGTTATTGAAAAAATGTACAATGCTTTTGTATTTATAGGCAAAACTATTCCCTAATCCTATTAATATAAGGAAATTAAATTCTAAAAGGAAATAAACTAAAATCCTAATCTAAAAAAAAATTAGAGATCCTATTCTAATCTATAAAGAAAAGAAATCTTATTCTAAACAAAATATTAGGATAAAAGATAAAATTTATTACAACTAGACATTTTATTATAAATATATAATCATAATCCTATTTACAATAGGATTGTCCTACATCAGATTCCCAACTATGATGGATCGAGTTACTGCGTTGTGCATTCATTATCTCGCCTTGACATTTTTCCCTTGCAAAAGTTCTTAAAGAAATCCTTTTTACTTTTCTGGCATATTTCAGCTTACGATGCACAGGTTGCTGGTCTTTATTATGGAGTTAGCAACACTGACTATGGCTTTCAGGTACACATTTTCTCTCTTTCTATATATGTGTATTCTTTTGAGCCGTTGTGCTCATTTGATTTTTAAATATCTTTATAGATTGTATCTTACATTTTCCTTGAGTTTGCTGCACTATATTGAGCATTTTTCAAGATGGGACTTTCTCAATAACTTGTCATACTTTGTGAAGGTATTAATTACCATTAAGTTAAGAAGTGCTGATATTTAGGGCATTCATGAGTGTTTGAAATTATAGATAGAAGTAGAGAAGAGCGAGTTTCGAGTTTTGGAAATTAGATGCTAGATAATTATGGAACACCAGCTCTCATTTCTGTTCAGTGCTTCCTTTCATATCATTTATATGTGATAGTGATACAGCACTCAAAACTCAATCAAATATTGTATTCATCATGTTTGGGTATTCATTTTATCTAGTTGAGAGAGAGATTAAAGCCAAAGGCTCAGTGATGGTCAAAATTAACCCCGTAACAGATGAAATATTTGAAAACAACTGATGTGGATTCCCTGGGAATATGTTCACCATGTGAATTGGTTGAATTCTGACAAGAACTATTTTGACTGTCTGTTGCCAAATGGTGCAATTGTGCAAAGCTATTGGACATCTTATTTTATTTTACCTTTTTTGGGGAAAGGGGGTGTCAACACATTCCCATGGCAATTCTGATTATGTAACCCAATGTCTTGCTCTTCTACTCTTCTGGTTCATAAATTCAAAACAGATCAGGAATTACATATATTCAGATTTGTTCTCATATGGATATTATGTACAGCCTTTAACTTGGGATTTTTTGCAGTCAACTCAGAGTTGATTCCAGCCTCTAAATTTAGTTGTTTTGCAGCTCACTGCTAACCCAGGCCCCTCATTCTGTAGCTTCACCAACATTTCCACGAGAGCTCATCTTTGTGTGACCGACATACACACAACAAATCCCAAGTCAATTTCTTAACCCAACCATTCCTTTCCTCTAGGCTCCCTTGTTACAATCTCTCTTGCACTTCCCCAGTTCTCCTGCCAGTCGTACCACTACCACTACCGTAGACACAAATATCCTATCCATTTCAAATTTTTAACCTGTGTTTGAATGGTAGTCACGTGACAGTAGTTATGTAGTACTCACTTGGATGAAGATTGGTATTTCTTTTATTGGCACATCTGGAGTTTAAAAATGTTTAGTCAAGAATCAGCATATTGTGCATAACTTACAGATGATATCTAGAATGATTTAATGGTGTATTAGTTGAGTAGTGTAAACGGTCTGGATGATTATTTTTGAGATCAATAAAATTGTATGAATATTTCGGAGCCAGGGGTATGCCCAATGAATTTTTATTTAGTCTTTTCTGGTCATCATTAAAAAAGTATAAGCGAGGACCAACTGTGCACGGTTTTGTGAATACTAGTATGATTTTATGTGTCTCAGATGGTATGAATGCTTATTGTCATGTGAGAGGTACGTGGATTTGTACGCCGCGTATCTATTATGTTCAGTATTTGCTGTGTTGGATCTTCCAGTAGATGTAGTAATGAACCAAACGAACAAAATAGTGAAAAAAAAGGGTACTTGTGGCCAGCATCTCAAATTTATTGAAAATAAAGCTTAGATTATCATCGTTAAGTTATTCTCAAGTTTAAAATTTCAGCATCCTTTTATGTTTCTGTTGCAGAATCTTCAAACATCATGTAGTCAGACACGACTATTGTGATGTAGTTTACTCTATTATACAAGTCACAAATTCTAACCAGAATCAGCCACCTATCTCAATTCAGTTTATAGAGTTTTTCTCCTCTCTTTTAGTTTTCTGAGCACTTCTATAGTAAATTTCTTTTACTGCCAGTTTTCCTGATTGACAAGATGTTCTTTTCTTTTACATCATATTATTCCTCTTTCAGGTCACTGTACTTGGATACAATCACAAATTGAAGATCTTACTGGAGACCGTAATTGAAAGAATTGCAAATTTCGAAGTAAAACCTGACAGGTTTTCTGTTATCAAGGTAAGGTTGAACTCTATCATTGTGATATTTTGAAAATATATCAAGTTCATGTACTTATTACCAGAGAGTAAACGAGGTCTAATACTGTGCATCCTTTATTTTTTCGGTTTGGTTATGATAGGCATGAATAAGTTCCATGCACATTGGTTCCACTGTATTTGTTTCTACATCAAATTGCAATCATTTGTGTGAGGATGTCAAACTTCTTGACAATAACTATCTATAATTTCCTGGTTGTTTGTCAACGTCTGTGGCATAGTTTCATGATGAATTTAATAATGTTCAATTAATGAAATATTTACAGTTTCATAGAGTTTTTTAAGACGAGAATTTTCATTTTTGCCCATTTTATGTTTAACGTGTTAGGTAAAACAACTTGGAATATCCCCCTTACAGGAAGCAAATGAACCTTATATTGTGTTGCTCTGGAAAATGGCATTTTGTTATGTTAGAAAATCCCTGTCCTTTGGACAATTTGTTGTCTTGTTTTTCAGCTTAGCAAATGCAGCATATGGAACCTTTATGACTTCTAGAAATTAATTAATATCGCATGTAAAGTAGGTATACAATACCTTTGGCCTCCTTTCCATTTGCCATAAATAATTAGAAATTTTAAATAAATTACTGTAGATATATGTCTACTGTGTATTGTGGCCAGTGTTTTTGAGTTTAGTTTCCTGTCTAGTTTGTAACAGTTGAAAGATTTTAAAATACCTTTAAATTATATTTTTAATTGTTGAACTGAATGAACTATTCTTATCTTGTTAATAAGTAAAATCATTGTTTGAGAGGCACCTAAGGGGCGTAACCATGCATTCATTCTAAAATTCACTCGAAGTGCACAAGTGAATAATCTTATTTCAAGGAAGCATCCTACTATGACATTCCCTATTAGAAAGGTGGTTTTGTGGGTAAATTCCACATTTTCTTGATCTTTTTGGAAAATATATGTCTTTGCAGTCGGTGTGATCATTTATTTAATAAGCATTCACCAAATTAGTTCTCTTCTGAAATTGTTTTCGATCAAAAAAGATAATTGTCTTCTTTTTTGTTTTTCACATTTTGTTTTGCCATCCAATAGGAACTGGTCACAAAGGAATATCAGAATGTGAAGTTCCAACAGCCATATCAGCAAGCTATGTACTACTGCTCGTTAATACTACAAGATCAAACATGGCCCTGGTATGATGAACTTGAAGTTCTTCCGCATCTAGAAGCTGATAATCTTGTTAAATTTTATCCCCTGATGCTATCAAGGACCTTTCTGGAATGCTATGTAGCAGGTTCTAATTTAGCTCTTTCTTTGCTTTCAACTCTGTCTTCTTGAATTGTCTCTATTCACCATTTCTACCTTACTTATTTAGGAAACATCGAACCAAATGAAGCAGAGTCAATGATCCAGCATATTGAAGATATTTTTTTCAAGAGTCCTCGCCCTATCTCTCAGGCTTTATTTGCATCTCAGCACTTGACGAAGAGAGTTGTTAATCTTGAAAGGGGCATACATTACTTTTACAGTGCTGAGGGCCTAAATCCAAGTGACGAAAATTCTGCCCTTATCCATTACATTCAGGTATGGCATAAAATCGAAGGTTAATATAATAGGAAGAAATGTAGTAGAATTTTCTTTAAACTATTTTCCACAATTCACACACTAGACAGACTGATTTTTTGTCTTGTTTATATAACATCCTTTAACTATTAATTCACATACTTTAGCTTTTAAAGTTATTTTTTGTTTGCATGACCAGATATTATGTGATACTCACACGTAATCTACTCGAAATTTGTATCCAAAGGAATGGTTGAATCCTTTCTATGTTCTAGCTGCCAGGGAGGTTACCATATAGGTTTTAAGCATATGGTTGGTTTGATAAAAATAGATTACTGGATGGTGGTCGAACATATGAACATTTCAAGGGTATAAACACTTTGTCTCGTACTCTACATCATTAAGTACAACCACCTTCTACGAATGTGTTTGGATTTTTCAAGATTAGTGCTCTCTTTCTGCTACCCTAATGGAATAGTTTCAGAGGGATAGAACTTACTTTTAGTTCATATTGTCTGTCCCTGCGTCAGTCAAAATGTTAGCAGTCGTAGTTAATTTGAACTAGCCTATACTTCTAACTATGTATATAATCTATGAACAGCTGCTTTGGGCAAATACTTTCTTCGTGACACTCATTGGTAAACAGTGATATCATTTTTCTTTGAACTCACTTACTATTTATCATGTTCAACGAATTGTTGTAAATTGATATGTTGTATCAAGATTTTGTGTTTGGAAGTGAGTTTCACACCCTTACTATAGTGATATTCTACTATTTAAAGGGATGCTTTCTTCTGTTGTCCTAAAACCCCTTTGTACCCCCACCCCCCACACCAGAAACATAAAGATAACACACATCAAGGAAAATATTCATCGTGCTTCTGTGTCCCTAAGTTGATTCGTCATATCATTTCAAAATAAGGCACAGAGTTAAGGTACAGATATTCAATATTTATACTAGGACATGCACATGAGTATTGACAGATGAAGGAGCAATGTGTAGAAGATGCCCAAGTTAGAATTTAGGAAGATATTTTTAATTATATCAGGATTCTCGAAATATCAATGAAATGTACTAATTGGATTTTTCCAGAAAAAATTTCTGTTTTATGCATTTTCTGACAGTCATCAAACCTTTTCTTTTCTCTCAACTAGAATTTTATCTTATAGTTTCAAAGGTTTTGACCGTTTAAATATTTAAATATAGGTGCATCAGGATGATTTCAAGTTGAATGTTAAACTCCAGCTTTTTGCTCTCATAGCAAAGCAGCCTGCTTTCCACCAGCTCAGATCCGTCGAGCAACTTGGTTACGTTACTGTACTTATGCAGAGGTAGGTGAAAATTCATCTTATCCATGTTCCTCCATTTCAGATTCCTTTTTTTTGCTCCTCGTACCTCATAAAAAAAAATAATATTTGTTTTGCTCTAGGTATGATTCTGGGGTCCGTGGTGTGCAGATTATCATCCAATCCAATGTAAAGGTATAAATAACTCGACTGATGCAAATAGAGCAAACATGCATCTCACTCTATTTGCATCTGTGTCTCACCATCTTTGTCTGTGATATATACAAAGCTTTATTAACCTTTTCTGGAATCTAGTGCTGATCTGTTCCCCTTTTGTTGAGCTTGACAGGGCCCTGGACAACTTGATTTGAGAGTTGCGTCTTTTCTCAAGATGTTTGAGACTAAGCTCTATGAGATGCCCAGTGATGAATTTAAGGTACACTTTAAACAATTCTATAAATTGCATTCCTCCGGATGTTGATGACCCTATGGCCTTCTACCTGTACCATGGCATCAATTAAGTACTTTTTGAGTAAACTGTGAGAAATGGCTATACGCACTTGCAGCCTTGCTCACTATTGTGTGGCCCTCGTTGATTGGAAGGATCCTTCATAAGAGCTACGCTTACGAAGTTATTAAACCAAGGGATGATCCCCGTAATATAGTGAGATGAGGTCAGGACATATTTCAAATAAGCAACACCATTAACTGTCAAGTGGGAAGAAAAAATAAAAAGGGAAGCAGATAGAGATTGGTGTATCCTTCAGTTCAATATTTTTGCGTCTGTTCACAACTTGTAAAGCCTGCCACACATGAATGGTATAAAACCAAGGATGGCAGATTTATAATGGAAAGGGAAATAGAGATTCAGCTAGATAAACTTAAACAAAGCTGAAAAGAAAAACGTCAAATGAAAACTGAGAGGAGAACCTTACATTTCTTATATGGTTGCAATAGAATGTCAGGCTAACTTCTACTACTACAGTGTTTTCCTGTTGTATTTGTGTAGTTTCATAATCTTTCGGTAGAATAGTCCATGTGCTTTTCATTCCATGAACCTGGTTTAACCCAAATTTCTTGGAGACAACTAGGTGTAGCCACTATGAGGCCAATGAAACATGTTAACTGACTACTTTTATCTATCATGCAGTTCACAATATTCCAAACGAAATAATATTTTTTTGCAATGCATATTCTGTTTTACTAAAGTTGTGGTGTGTTAGATTTCAAGCTTCTGTCCATTTAAATGTGGCTGAGCCTATGTTGGAGGGGGGGAATTTTTCTTTGGTTTGTCCAATTTTGTTGGAATTTCCCAAGTGCTATGAGATTTGCTGTCTTGTGTTCCTTTTCAATTTTCATATAAGCAATCTTGTTTGGCGTCCTCTGTCTGGACCTTTTAGGAAATGTGTATGTTTAGAACTAATGTGTTCATATATGCTTTATTTTACAGAAAACCTGGTCACTTAACATTCAATTTCTGATCTGTATATGATGCAGAGCAACGTTAATGCACTTATTGATATGAAGCTTGAGAAGCACAAAAATTTACGAGAAGAATCTGGGTTCTACTGGAAGGAAATATCTGATGGGACCCTTAAATTTGATAGGAGAGAATGTGAGGTATGAAGACCGATATACTAATGCTCAAATCAATGTTTGTAAATCGTGAGTTTGATGGATATCTTGAATCTGAATATATTATATATTTGCAAATGACATAAAATTTACTTAGAACTAGACCTTTTCGAAACAAGCATTTATGTGCTAATACTGACATAAATTTGTGGTGTTCATATTTGATGAAAAAGGTTGCAGCGCTGAAGCAGCTGACTCAAAAAGAACTGATAGATTTCTTCGATGAATATATTAAAGTTGGCGTCCCACAAAAGAAGGGGTTGAGTGTGCGAGTCTATGGTAGTGCACATTCTTCTGAGTACAAGTCAGACAATAGTGAAACTGCCGAATCAAACAGCATTCGTATAGAAGATATTTTCAGCTTCAGGAAATCTCGACCGCTTTATGGGTCATTCAGAGGAGGTTCTGGCCAAATGAAATTGTGAGGTTTTAATTAACTTATTGCTCCAACATAGAACGTGATCCACGTTTTGTGTTATTGAAGGACTTTATAATCAGTTTAAAAGGATGGATATTTGGGACTTGATATGCTTGCAGATATTCATATTTTGAAACAATGTCCTCGAATTTAGTTTATAAGGTTGTTATCTACTCTTGTATAATGGACTCGATGAAATATTTGTACTGTTTCACTATATTAAGGTAACCATCAAATTCTCCTACGATATTTTCCATTTTTTAAGAATTAAGAATTACCAGCGTTGTCTTCTGGTTTTTGAAAGGCTGGTGGGATGTGAAAAAATGACATTGCACTGCCTTGATTTTACAATGGAGACATAAAGTGGTCTGGCTCGGTGGGCATACATGGAATATTTTAGTATGCCGGTCCTAGCTTGCGATGCAAACTATGGGACATATTGGCTCGACTCAATTCACTTGACACCTCTAGTCTCGTGCATACTGAGATTAGGACCTTCAGCTATAGTAGTAAGGTTAAAACTTAAGAAAACGGCGCTAATAATTGCTTGCTCCACAGCTGTCCATTGCTTGTTTTCTAACAAACGAAACTTGCTCTCTCGGGAAAAGAAGTTTTAACGAAAAGAAAGTACTTTTAATGCTCTCAATAAAACCCATAGTTTAAACTCGTACTGATGACGGAGAGCTTTAGTTATTACAAGGATTATGCCCCTCTGATGGTGTATAATGTTGTATGATCGAACATGTTTGACAGATGTAGATCTTGGACCTACACATGACGATATACTCTAGCCTCGTAAAATACAAATTATATCGAATGTAAAGATAATTCTCTTAACAATATTTAATTTTTTGTTCTATATTCAAAGAATAATATTATTTCTCATCATGATAATGAAACATTAGTGATAAGGCAGTCTATGTGGAATAATGAGATTGGGCAATTCAATTTTCATGAGAGCGAGAGAGAGGAATGTGAGGGATAATAGGTTGTCATGTCATCGATATTTCGTCATCGTGATAATAAATAGCATTATCCATTCAAACCAAAGAATAAATAGAAATTCCAATAACACCAATACTAATGGAGGTCTTGTCGACATAACTACTAGCCATATGATCAGTTGAATCTGAATAATTCAGTACATGGCTTCTGCCATCACCATTATGTAACTGGTCGAGGTAGCTATTGTGGTCGTGGTAGTGGTGGTGGCTGCTGGAGTCGGACGGAGGGTAGTAGTAGTAGTACAGTCGGACAGTTTGTGGGCAGTGGTGGGAATGAAACCTGGCTGCTATTCTTACTCTTAAATCCAACATCTCCACATATTTCCCCATTCAATTCTTCTCTCTCATATGTACACACTTTTTTCTTGAAGTTTATAGAGAAGCTATGTGTTGTTCCGTGTGTTTCTCTCTCTATATTTGTGTATATAGGAAGAGTAATGTTATTATCTCCATTGGTGATGAGCATCAGTTTAAGTGACAATTACTTGATATATATATAAAAAAAATTCATTTAAATGTAAAGCTACATTTTTTGTCGCGTCTCTATGTAATAAGCGTTGACTTGTAAAATAATTATTGGAATGTTTCCAATTGTGTTGGCTCCAACCAGGTAGTTGGCTTAAAGTTGAGAAAGAATGGTCAACCATGGACTAGTGTCTCATAATTATTTTCATATTAAGAGACGTTATAGAGATTTTATTGAAAAGTTCACACAACCCTCATGAAATAAATTGAGTTGTATTAGAAAGTAAGTGTGTTTAATACACATTGAATTGAACACAATTCCATGTGAGATTTCATAAATTCTATCAAATGCACCTCTTCTTTAATTATATATATCTAGAGGTATTTGATTCAAATATTATGGACAATACAATAGTCTTTAATTAAGATGATTATGCCCCTCTGATCGTATATAGCTTTTGTTTGATTTTCAGTATTTCCAAAATGCGTTTTTCTTTCTTTTCTTTTCAACCATACATTTTTCAATAAAATAATATTATACTCAAAAAATTTCCTTATTTTTTAATCACACATTTTTTCAATAAAAATATGGTTCAAACAGGCTCATAGTTTGTAGATGTAAATCATTTAATCTGAAGAAAAAAAATACAAAAAAAAAAAATATTTGTGTTAACAAATAATATGAATGTGAAGATAATTATCTAACCATTCAATTTTTTGTTCTTCTATATTCAAACCAAAGAATAAACAAAAATTTCAGTAACATCAAAACTAATGGAAGTCTTGTCACGATAACTATTAGCCTTATGATCAGTTGAATCTTCGTTATTCAGTGCATGGCTTCTGCCGCCATTTTGTAACTGGTCGAGGCCGCGGTCGTGGTGGCTGCCGGAGTTGGATGGTGGGTGGTAGTACAATCGGGCAGTTTGTGGGCAGTGGGAATGAAACCTGGCTGCTATTCTCACTCCTAAATCCAACATCTCCACATATTTCCCCATTCAATTCCTCTCTTTCTCTCTATGTAACAAAATATATACTCTATTTCTTGGTGTTTACAGAGAGAGAAAGGCTGTGTGTTGTTGTGTGTATTTCTCTCTCTATATGTGTGTATATATATAGGACTTGCTGAGGATGTTGACGTTCTCCTTAGTACATACTTTCAAGTTTCCTTGGAAGCATTCCTAGTCATGTCTCTATGGACTACGTAATCAGAGTTGACTAGTCAAATAATTATAAAGAAAGTTTCAAATTGTGTCGGCTTCAACTTGGTAGTCGGCTTAAAGTTAAGAAAGAATGGTCAACCATGGACTAGTTCTTAGAAATACTTTTACATATGAAGAGACGGTTTTATTGAAAGTTGACTTGACCCACATTAGATAAATTAAAGGGTTTTTAGAAATACTTTTTCATATGAAGAGACGGTTTTATTGAAAGTTGACTTGAGTACTTGACCCACGTTAGATAAATTAACGGGATAATTGCAACAGTCCCTAACCTTTTGATTTTTAGTAGATTTTATCTTAATCTTCATTTTGTGTCAACCATAGTTCCAAACCTTTCAAAAATTCACATGAGGTCCAAATGGATGGAAACCATTCATCTTGCCGTTAGTTGACCAAAAATTCATAATTTGATCAATTTTGACCAAATGAAAAAGGACAGGTATTTTACATTTTTCACATTAAGGGCCTGTTTGGACGCCATTATGAGAAAATTTTAATAAATAAATCGACCGTTATACAGTGCGCAGGGCCCCACTTGGGTAGCCTTTTCTGACTTTGGTTCAGGCAGTGAATAAAAAAAAGTCAGTGAAAAGACCATAATGTCCCTAATTGGCTGCAATCAATTTTCATAAATTAGGCAATTTTGACATTTCAAAATTCAAAAAGTCACCTGCCATTGGATTTTTCAAATATTGCGGCTCCACCAACTATGCACTACTGTTGCAACGTTCACATTTTCCATTAAAATTGAGAATTAATTGCTCCCAAATATGCTCTAAATAATTGAAATAATTACATATAAACCCAAATTCTTTTCAACCCCACCTCACCTAATCAAAACCAGAAAACTATCTAGCCATCACCGCCAAACGTTTTCCCTTTCCAATTTCTTCACCGCTGTTCGATCGAGGAAGCAATTTTTGACTGATTCCTTTTCAAATTTCAAATTTTGGGTTCGATTTTGGAGAGAGCAGCAACGATTGAGGCGGACAACGAGATGAATTTTTCTCACAGCGCCTGAACTTCATCCATAAATTCAATGAGTTTGGGCTGCAATTGAGCTTGACCTATGTGGGTTGGGTGCGCCAAGGTAGAGAAAGGTTCCCCAGGTGGTCCGCGACCATGGGGTTGGTCGGGCAGAATTGGAATCGTCATTGTTCAGACTATTCTGCGCGACAATCGCGACTGGCGTAACTTCTGATCCAAATTCGATCTGCTGCGAGGCTTTTTGGCATAAATTGGGAACATGGCTGGAGTCGTCTAGCCATGAGTAATCGACCTGTGGTGGTTTGCAATCATGTTGGTTGTCGAAATGTGGGATTCCAACAGTTTGGACAATTTCATGCAGTGAAGTTTGAGTGCTGATTTCTTCTGATTCTGATTTTGAAGTTGTAATGGATGAGTGTTTGGTGGTAATTGAAGAGGGAATGGAAGGCTTTGTAATGGCACCAATATCCGGCGATCTTGGTGGCCGGAAGTTGCTGGGCGAGAATGTGGAAGATGATGATTTTTTCAATTTCTTATTTAATTATTTTAATTATTTAATGTGGAAAAAATGTAAAGTATCATTCTGCCCTTTTTCATTTAGTCAAAATTGATCAAATTTTGAATTCTTTGGTCAGCTAACAGCAAGATGGATGATTTCCATCCATTTGGAACCCAAGTGCGAATTTTTGAAAGGTTTGGGACTGTGGCTGGCACAAAGTAAAGATTATAGTAAAGTCTGCAAAAAGTTGAAAGATTAGGGACCACTGCTGCAATTATCCCTAAATTAAATTGTATCAAAAAGTAAGTGCGTTTAAAACACATTGGATTGAATACAATTCTATGTGAGATTTCATAATTTATATCATATGCATCTCATCTTTGATTATATTCAGTGGTATCTAATTCAAATATTTATATTCGACTTGTCTTGTTTAATAATATTTATTTCAACATACTAAACGTGTTGTTGGTAGTTCGAAGAGTCATTTCAATTGCTTTTGTTGCTTTTCATTTGTGTAAAAGATACATGACCCAAACCAAATAACTATAATTAAATTTTTACGTGTATTATATTCTTCAATTGGCCATTCTTTAACATTAAAGGCCACGCAATATTGGTCAATCACATGAGGAATATAGTTGTCTTTCTCATTTTAAAATAATTGATTCTAATTGAAGAAATAATTGCAGTATTGTGTAATTTTGGACATCAATTAAAGAATGTATACGCTTACACAATTTTCATGTCCAATTCTATTTTGTTATCGAAATTATTGTTGAATTATTTGAATAGCATTAGAGATAATCGATGAATATAAGAGGATATTGTGTTATTTTTAATTATCGACAATTGAAAAACAACTGTCTTTCGTGATGTTGTTGCAACTAGGGGAAAGTTTCCTTATCTTCGGAGAGAAGCATGAACATTTTCTACTAGTATATTTGAAAAAAGACCTTTGCACTTATCATTTTGAATATTTATTTTAGACATGGGAAAATACAAAGACCATGTTATGTGGGCATGAACTTAGGGGCACAAGTTGGTCGAGTGAGGTAAGTTAAATCTGGTTCTTCAATTCGTGTCAAATTTTGTGTTGAAATTGTCAAGACCTGCATGTGAAGTGCATCAAACGAAGTGCAGCAAGTGCTATGTTTTCTCCATTCACAAGGTGCTAACAACTCAAAAAGAGGTTAAGATCAAAATCTAGAAAAAGAGTAATAAAAAACTTATAAGCATAAGGGTATTATTTGTGTCAATTTCCTAAAAAATATGAAACATCTTGGGCTTCTATCTGTCTTCATATCAATTTGAAGTTGGGTTCATGTAATTCAAATGGATAAAGCCCAATTTTGAATAGCCCAATTTGTGTAATCACTTGTAAAAAGGTATAAAAGCCAATGCTACCATTTCTTTCTAATATGTGGAGTTTGTACATTGCAAAACATCATTATTATATTAAGGGAAGATTACCTATTCAAGAAAATAAGTTTAGCCTATTTCAAAAATAAGAAAACAAGTTTGAAATTTTCAAAATCAGATTTTTTATAAAAAAAATTTAAATTTGTATTTATTTAATAATAAATTAATAAATTAATTTATTATTAAATATTTAATTCTAATATAATATAATTAACCCATCCCACCTTCATCACCCTACCGCTCCGACAACCGTTCCGATCACCTCCCTACTCCGGCGAACTTCCGATAACTGTTCCGGCAACTACTCCGATTTCGACGACCGCTTCGGTGACTATTCCGGCGACTGCTCCGATTCCGACGACACAGCTCAGGTCATAAGTCACAGTTTAAAACTTTTGTAGGTCACAATTTGTATATCGGTCACAGATCAAATTTTTTGGAGGTCACAGATTATTTTATGGTCACAAATCAATAATTTTAAATATCACATATTATTTTATTAGTCACAGATTAAAAAATTACAGGTCACAGATTAATTTTTAGTGACAAATTGTCGAATTTTAAGGTCACAAATTAATTTTTAGTCACAAATTGTAGAATTTTAAGGTCACGGATAGTCCAACACAAACATCAAACCCTCCGCCACCGTCCACCACACCTTTACTGCAAATACTACCACCATTACACACATCGTCATTGATCCCACCCCACAATCACCAGCTCCAACCACCGCCACCACCTCTACCTACAACTCTAACCAACCACAACTACACCAACATCGAATTAGGGCTGCCAACATCGAATTAGGGCTGCGCCGCTGCTAATTTGCAGCAGCGACGTTGCTGCTAATTAGCAACAACCCACGCTTCTGCTAATTAGTAGCAGCGTGGACGCTGCCCTAATTTGCAGCGGCGTCACGACGCTGCTGCAAATTAGGGCAGCATCACGCAACATGAGAAGGGGGAGGGGAGGAGGAGAAGGGAGGAGAAGATACTGTCGGCGACGGCGCAACAGTGGTGCTCACTGCAGCACCTCAACGCGATCGCACCACCGACATCGACTGCGGCGCCTCAACGCGGTAGCGGCTGCAGCATCAAGAGATCGGCTACAGCGCCTCAACGAGGTCGCGCCACCGGCTGTAGCATCGAGCGAGAGGCCAACTCTAGTGCCTCAATGCCGGAGCTGTGTCGCCGACGACGGGGTGGTGTAGGGTTTGCTTAGAGAGAGAGAGAAAGGTAGATCTGTGAAATGGAGAGAAATATGAAAAGGGTTTGAAATATTGTATATTTAATTATAATAAATTTTAACTATAAAATATCTGATTTTGGAAATATAAAACATCCAATCTGATTTTAGAAATTTAAAAACTTAAAGTATGGTTTTATGTAATTACCACTTATATTAATGTCCTAAGGAAAATCATTTTTTCGTAGTTTAGTCTTTCGAGCACTTCAATATAAAACAACAAAAAATTAAATTTTATTTTCAATAAATTCGATGATAAATAAATTAAATAAATAATTAGACAATCGTGAATATGAAGTGGCTCATTTCATATACAAATATAGAACGTGTTTCAATTAGGTCTAAAAAAAGTATTGGTAATGCACCCTTGCACGCGCAACACAATAGTCCTTTGTGACTAGCTTCCAAATCATCAATATTCTTTAATAAGATTTTAATTTTTTTATAAATAAATAATTAATGACTGAGAGAACTAGAAATAGATTGCATGGAAATTTTTATTTGTAGTAGGCTAGGCATGAAGCCCAACATTGCTCGACAAAATGAGGGTCGAGCCAGCTCAACTTACGTCAGTTGCAAAAGACTATTTTAATTATTTTCGTCATTGTATAAATATATTGTTACGTATTGAACACACCAATAACTTAAGCGTTCTAAAACCATGTAATACCAAACTCGGTAGACCGAAAAATAAAGATTATGTGAATGTTCCAACAATTTAATTTTCAAGTGTAACGCTACTTTGCCCAAGTAGCCACCTCACTTGGGCACTCCTCCTTTTGTCATCCAACTTGGGCAATGTAGCATTGCTCAATTTTCAATACCTTTTGATTTCATAATAAACCTAAAACATACCAATCAAATCACTTACATCTCACCAAAAATAAGAGTGAAAGGTAGGTCTATCTTGATCAGTTCATTCACTTTCTCGTGTCAAAATAAAACTTATTATATGCAGAGATAAAAAATTGATCTTGTAATAATATTTTTTGAAGAATGAGTGATTAAAAAGTAAGAATAATTTTTGAATTTATGTATAATATTATTTTATTGCGAAAATGTGTAATTGATAAAAGGGAATATTACATATTCAAAAGTATAAGTTTAGTTTATTTCAAAAATAAGAACACAAGTTTAAAGTTATCAAAATCAGATTTTTTTTAAATTTTTTTAAATTTTTATTTATGAAATAATAAATTATTAAATTAATTTATTATTAAATATTTAATTATAATATAATATAATTAACCCATCCCACATTCACCACCCTTACCGCTCCGGCGATCGTTCCGATCACCGCCTTACTCCGGCGAACTTTCCGACGACCGTTCCGGCGACCCTTCGACGACTATTCCGCGCGACCGTTTCGACGTCGATTTTTCCGGGGATTGCTCCGCTATATTTTTTTGTACGATTAACACGTTTTTTTCACGATCACAACCCAGGTCACAAGTCACAGCTCAAGTCACAAGTCACAAGTCAAGAGTTATAGCCCATATCACAAGTCCTAACTCAGGTCACAAGTCAAAAGTCACAACCCAGGTCACAAGTTATAAATCAAGTCACAGGCCAGGTCAACATTAACCGGCGCTGCTAATCGAAGTCGCCATCTTCTAATGGGTTTTTTTAAAAGAAATTGCAACCCATACATTGATCTTTCTTGCGTATTTAATTATAAAGAATTAGTTGTCTTGTCCAAATCTTTGGTTAAATCGATAACCAATTCTAGATCAAATCAATTAATTATTAAAACTGAAAAGAACACACAAACTTCTTTGTGACTACTCACCAAAAATACAGCACAGCAAGAAGTTGGATTCAAGCGTAAGAAAGAAAATTCCTACCCACATTTCTTGTCGGCAACCACTCGACGTCACTGCTTAGACTGAAGAAGAAGAAGGTAAATTCAATCACACTCTAGTCAAATGCAAGAGTGAAGATGGAAAATTCAACTCAAATGTTAGTCCAAGATCGTGCAAAACTAAAAAATAATCAACCCAGAAGCAGACCAATTTTAGCTTCGAATCGATTTTCTGAGACAAAGAAACTTGATTTTTCCACATGGGTTTCGGAAAATGTGTACAAAATAATAACAATCTTTCTACTTATCACCGCCGTGGCGGCCCTTTTCTTCCTCCGCAATTATGGGGTTGCCGGCGGCGATACGGCCGCTCTTCTCTGCCTCCAGTCTACTCAGTCTCAGTCGATTCACCCCAAGTTCCCAGTTATCAATTGGAATTCAATTCCGCGCATTGTTGATAAAATTACTCCCTATGCGAATTTCCGATCGGAGAAATGGATTGTTGTATCTGTCTCGGATCAACCCTCTTATTCACTTCGAAAAATGATTACTATTAAAGGTTGGCAAGTGCTTGCGGTGGGAAATTCCAAAACCCCAAAAGACTGGGGTCTCAAAGGTACGATTTAGTATTGAATTTTATCAACTCAATTAACCTGCTAGCGAGAATATGAATTGTTGTGTTGTTGATGAAATTGGAATTTTTAACTAATAAGTAATCAATTTAGTGTAAAAGTTAAAGGTGTGAACTTCAACAAGAATTTGTGAAGTATTTATTTATGTTTTTGACGCATCCTAGAAGTTTAATGGAGTTCTTTAGGAGATTGATTTTTTTTTTTTTTGGTTTCAACAGGTGCTATTTATTTATCTTTAGAAATTCAAGCTCAATTGGGATTCAGAGTGGTTGATCACTTGCCATATGATTCATCTGTGAGAAAAAGTGTTGGATATTTATTTGCCATACAACACGGTGCAAAAAAAATTTATGATGTTGATGATCGAGGAGATGTGATCGATAATGATATTGGGAAGCATTTTGATGTTGAACTGATTGGTGAAGGTGCTAGGCAAGAAGTTATTTTGCAGTATAGTCATGAGAATCCTAACAGGACTGTTGTGAACCCTTATATACATTTTGGGCAGCGGTCTGTGTGGCCGCGGGGGTTGCCCTTAGAAAATGTAGGTGAGATTGGGCACGAGGAGTTTTACACTGAGGTTTTCGGTGGGAGACAGTTTATACAACAAGGGATTTCAAATGGGCTACCGGATGTGGATTCAGTTTTTTACTTTACTCGGAAGCCAGTTTTGGAAGCATTTGATATTAGGTTCGATGAGCGTGCCCCAAAAGTGGCATTGCCACAGGGTACAATGGTGCCTGTTAATTCATTCAATACTATTTTTCATTCATCTGCTTTCTGGGGTTTGATGCTTCCGGTTTCGGTTAGTTCAATGGCTTCTGATGTGTTGAGAGGGTATTGGGCACAAAGGCTTCTGTGGGAAATCGGTGGGTATGTTGTGGTATATCCTCCTACCGCTCATCGGAATGATAGGATTGAAGCATATCCTTTCTCAGAAGAGAAAGATCTTCACGTGAATGTAGGCCGGTTAATCAAATTCTTGGTGGGATGGAGATCGGATAAGCACAGGTTGTTTGAGAAAATTCTTGAACTAAGTTATGTGATGGCCGAAGAAGGGTTTTGGACGGAAAAAGATGTGCAGTTTACTGCCGCTTGGCTTCAAGATTTGCTTGCTGTTGGTTACCAGCAGCCGCGACTGATGTCTCTTGAGTTGGATAGGCCAAGAGCAAGTATTGGTCATGGAGATAGGAAGGAGTTTATCCCCTTGAAACTACCATCTGTGCATCTTGGTGTAGAGGAAATTGGCACAGTGAATTATGAAATTGCGAATTTGATACACTGGAGGAAGCATTTCGGGAATGTTGTGCTTATAATGTTCTGCAGTGGACCGGTCGAACGAACTGCTTTGGAGTGGAGATTGCTATATGGCAGGATATTTAAGACAGTTATCATACTCTCAGGGCAGAAAAATGTAGATCTTGCTGTGGAAGAAGGCCAGTTGGACCATGCTTACAAGTAAGTGTCTTTTTTCCTCTTTTCCTGCTTTACTTTTTACAGAATTTTTAGATGTTACTTTAACGAGTACCTATTCCAGTTTGACTTGTATTGTATCAGGACTAGTTTGTTCATTGAAAAAAATTCTCAACATACTCTATCGGTCACCTGAAAATCGAAAAAAATATTTCACATCTAGTCAAATCAAATATTTGTTATGATTTGTTGTTTTGGCTTGAATGATGTAAATGATGTAACCAACTTTCATTTACTGATGCTTGAACCAATTTTTGGCTAGAGTCAAGCTAGACAAAATCTAAATAGTTTCAGGATTTGTACTTACCAAACTGGGTTTAAGTAATTTGAGGCAAACTTGTTACTAAACACTTAATTTAAGAGTTTGCCAAACGCTACATAATATGTGCAATTAATTTTACACCTGCATCTCTATTGTGGTCGATGATACTTTTCACTTTGTGGTGGACTCATGCCTCTTAAAGTAATTACTTTTTCTGTTATGAATATCATTCATAATTTTCTGTGTGGACTTCTTCACTAGATTCGACAATCAATCAGGTGGATTTGGTTTTAACATTTTTCACATAGCCAAAGCAGCTAAAAGAAATACTACCAAAAGAACATTTTTATCTAAGAATAATTTGATAGGAACTTGCCTGTTGAATGATTTATAACTAGAGAAGATGAACACAAAATAAGCAATTGATTGATCTAACTGAATGATAACAAAATACCCAGGCTAACTGAGAGGCCTGGTCTCTCCCCAATTACACAATTCCAGTGAAAAACCGAATGATTCCCCTTATCCCTTCCCTCCCAATTTATTCATATTCTCTCCCTCCCCACTTTACTATTTTACCCCCACTCAGCTAACTAACTCTTAATGACCCAAAAGCCCTTTCTTCCTTCGAGCGTAAGTGAACCTGATTGGGGGCCTATCATTACCCGCTGCCCCGAAATCCACCTTGTCCTCAAGGGGGAAGCTAGGAAACTGAAGTCGGATGGCTTTAAAGGGCTCCCATGTAGCTTCAAACTCTGGTAAACTTCTCCACTTAAGATTTCAGGGTCTGCAGTAGTGGAATGAAGGTTGGGGCGGACACCAAGTATACATTCTGGTTCCAGAAGAAATTCCCCATTGGCGGATAAATGCTGAGGAAACGAGGGAATTGGCTGTATATTTCCAATGGCCTTACGAAGCTGCGACACATGGAAAACCGGGTGAATTGCAGCTGTGGGCGGAAGTTTCAACCTGTAAGCAACCATGCCCACCTTTGATTCTATTTCGAAAGGACCGAAATATCTCGGGGACAGCTTCTCAGATGCTCTTCTAGCTACAGATTTCTGGCAGAAAGGGCGTAGCTTGAGATATACCATATCCCCAACTTCAAACTTGACGTCGCGGCGATGTCCATAAGCTATTTCTTTCATTCTTACCTGCGCTCTAGTAAGCTGCACCCTCAAGTCCTTTAATACCTCATCCCGTTCAAGTAAGAGCTGTTCCACCGATGAGTTCACTGTCAAACCCTTCTCGTAGGAGAGAATCTGGGGGGGTTCACGCCCATATACAATCTGAAAAGGGGTATGCTTAGTAGCAGTGTGGAAGGAAGTGTTATACCAAAACTCATTGATACAAAATTGGTTCCACACCGGAGCTTGCTTGACACGAACAACGCAAGTCGTCTCCGAGGCATCGGTTGACAACCTCGGTTTGGCCATCCGTTTGGGGGTGGTAGCGATCTGTGTTTAAGGCGGTCCCACGTGCTTTGAAAAAGAGCCGTCCGAACGAACTCGTAAAGATTCGGTCCCGGTCGATATGATGGAGGCGAGGCATGCCATGAAGTCTCACCACCTCCTTGATGAACACCTGCGCAACTATGGGTGCAATAAATGGATGTTTCGAGCCCGCAAAATGCCCATGTTGCTCAAACGATCCGCACCACCAAAATCGTATCCACTCCCACGATCGCGGTAACCCTCAATAAAATCCATAGAAATGTCCTCCCAAATTAACGCTTGGCCCAGGAACCGGCAAGGGCTGCAAGAGGCCCCCGGGCGGCAGTGCATATTTATTTCTTGACAGTTACGCGATTAGCCACATGCGCTTTACCCACCCGCCTCGTTCCGTGCCAAAAAGCTTCCACAGCCACTCGTTTATAGGTCTTAAGAAATCCGAGAATGTCCCCCAAACCAATGTATCATGGCACTCACGTAGCAATAAGGGCACGAACCGCGACTTGCGGGAGTACTGACCCTCCAGCGATAACACAAATGTGACCCATCCACCAATGTATACCCAACCCCGGACGGGAACTCCCTCATGTAAGTTCTTCACTATCACACTGCCCGATTACCTCATCCGTAGCTACTTCTTTCTTAATATCATCCATTTGTAGCACCACAAAGGGACCGTCAAAGCCAAACGGTTTAGGGCTGGTTGTAACACTTTGGACGAGCATCGCGACACTTATTCTCAACCACAGGCGTCTTTGGATGTCAAAATGAAATCCCATAAGTTTAGTGAGCCATTTCTGATGGTCTTCACTCACTAAACGCTGCTCTAATAGGAACTTCAGACTACGTTGATCGGTCCGAACAATAAAATGTCTGCCCATTAAATAATGTCGCCATTTTTGTATTGCAAACACCACTGCTTCAACCACGAACTGCTTAGAAAAATTCGGTAGTGCCAGCACTGGAACACTGATCATGGCGGCTTTGAGGTTCTGGAAAGGTTTCGACCTCCTCATTCCATCGGACGTCTTTTTAATAATTCCGTCGAGGGCCGAGCTATCTTAGCGTACCCCCAGAAACAAACGCCGGTAATACCCTGAGACCGAGGAATCTCGAAGCTCCTTAAGAGTACCCGGACTTGGCAAGTGACCATGGCCTCGATTTTTCGACGATCCGTGCGACCCCTTTTTCGAGATATCACATGACCGAGATACTCCACTTGATTTGGCCGAGCAGACATTTCTTTTTATTGGCGTACAAGCGATGCTTATGCAATTCGTCGATACGACTCCCAGTGATGCGGGTGCTCCTCGATGGGTGAGGCGACAAACGAGGAATATCATCGAAGAAGACGAGGACAAATTTTCGCAAGTATGGACGAACACCTCATTCATCAAATGTTTGGAAAGTAGTGGAGCATTGGACAACCCCAAACGGCATGACTAAGAACTCATAGTGACCACTCGTAGCGTGCGGAAAGGCTGTCTTCGGGATGTCCCCGAGGATTGACCACGATTTGATGGTACCCCGTTTCGAGTCCGGCTTTGAAAACACTCTCGACCCATGTACAACTCGTCCAACAATTCATCGATCCAGGAATTGGAAACGATCAGCAACTGTCACTTTGTTTAATGCTCGATAATCGACCACGAGAATCTCCAACTCCCGTCCTTCTTCTTTACTAACAACAGGACTTGAAAAGGGACTTTGACTAGGTTGGATAATTCTACGACCGGCATTTCTCCAACCAATTTTTCGATTTCATTTTTCTGGACATAGGGATATACGCAAGGCGGGACATTCGCGAGTTGTTCCAGTGTACATGGCGAAATTGTGTGATCACGCACTCTCAGAGGTGGCAATGTATTAGGACAGCCAAAGATACCTTGATGACTTCCCAATAACTCAGTGATAAAGTCAGGAACTTCAGCTACTAATGTTTCCTTGTCCTTCCCCAGACTCCCGAATTCAAGCAGAATCCCCTGTTCTCCTTCCTTATACGTCTTAACCATGGATTTCAGCGATACTTGGGTCTTATCCAGACTAGGGTCACCCTGTAACACCATCGTCTCCCCCCCAACCTTGACTCGTATTGTGAGTGTGCTCCAATTCACTTGCATCTTCCCTAATGTCTCCAACCATTTCATCCCCAAGATGACATCAGTACACCCCAATTGCAGTGGCAAGAAGTCTTCCACTACCTCTACTTCTGGTAGAGTAACTACCACCCCTTTACAAATTCCACCACCTCTAACGGATATCCCCGTACCCATCACAACCCCATAACTGGCGGACTCCATAACACTTTCGGCTCAACTTCGAACTAGTTCGGCAGATAAAATTGTGGGTGGCCCCACAATCGATGAGAACAACACGGGTTCCCGTAAATTGCACCGCGCAACTTCGTGGTTTTAGGTGCGGTGAGCCCAACCACGGACTTGATCGACAATTCCGCCCTCTCCTCCGTCTCTTCACTAGTTTCATCTTGACCTCATCACCGCTTCCTCGATCTCTTCTTCCCGCCCAGAGCACTTGCAACTCCCTATTTTTACATCGGTGTCCGGAACATACCTCTCATCGCAAGCGGTAACAAAGCCCCTTTTCTCGCTTGAGTTGTAATTCCCCGTCAGTCGGCCCCGCGAAACGGTGTCGTCGCCGTTCGACGCTTCGTCGACCGGCGATTGAAGACGCACAGAACACTTCATTGCGTTCGCACTGTGTAGCCCGTTTGGAATCAATGGGTTGCTTCCCCACATTGTACGATCCCGAATAATTGGGGCTATTTCCTTCATTTGGGTATCAAGGAGGCTAACCGGTTTTAAATCGGGATGGGCCGCGCGGTGGAGGCCCGTTTAAGGGAGTCATTTCGGTCCTCAACACGTTGAGCCCCGGCTCCATAATTTGGCCCAACCCCTGCGGCTTCATCATCCTCACCTCGGCCACGATAAGTGGATCCCGAACCGTTGATAAAATTCCCTTCCAGGCCACCGCATACGGAACGTGGGTAAGGGTGCCGCCAATAACTCGAACCGGCGCCGTAATCCCTCACCGTCCCATCTGTTTTAGCGCCCGTCAACTTCTCCGATTGCACTCCCACGTCCTGCGATGGCCGGAATCGATGTAACAAAGCATTTTAAGATCCCCCACCATAATAAAGGTGCCGGCCATTTTCCCGTTGGTACCAGGCTAAAGCTTCACCCTCGAAACGATCGACCGCTCGATTTTCCCAGTCTGCGAGTTGATTGATACTGAAATAACGCTCCGCCCTGAAAATCCAGGCGTCTGGCGTTTCCCCATTGAAAATCGGCATTTCTAGCCTACGAATCCGGTTATCCCCTGGCCATCTCTTCTGCGGTGTTCGATTGCTCGATTTCCACCTAATTTACGAGGTTTTTGCAAAACTTCGAACTCGTGTTACCTCTGCCAGTTCGGAACGAGCTCGCTTTCTCTTTTCTCTCTTTCTCCTGATCACCCCACTTTGTCATTACCAAATCGAACTTCTCCATTAGTGCTGTAAGGTCTCTCTGCAATTCAGATTTCATGACCCCTACTTCCCCTTGCAACCCCGTCGAATCTCAATTCCAAGTGACCCGCTCGATCAGCGATCGTCATACTCGATACCAATTTGATAGGAACTTGCCCGTTGAATGATTTATAACTAGAGAAGATGAGCACGCAAAATAAGCAATTGATTGATCTAAGCTGAATGATAACAAAATACCCAGGCTAGCGAGGCACAGTCTCTCCCAATTACACAATTCCAGTGAAAAACCGAATGATTCCCCTTATCCCTTCCCTCCCAATTTATTCACATTCTCTCCCTCCCCACTTTACTATTTTACCCCCACTCAGCTAACTAACTCTTAATGACCCAAAAGCCCTTTCTTCCTTCGAGCGTAAGTGAACCTGATTGGGGGCCTATCATAATTTTCTTAAAATAACAACCTAGAAATTTTTGAAGTAGTTTGAACTTATATTTATTTGCTTTGAAATTATCCCTTCTGATTGGGGAAGCAATTAATTTGTTATTCTTCTACTATAAGTTATTTGCAATCTATGGATTTCTTGTTATGTAGAATGATGTTATCATACACTTGTGGGGATTGGAAAAACTACCAATATGTGGCTTTTGTGGTGAGTGACTAATATTGCTCCGTCCTTCGATTTTACTATATCACCGCAGAATAAGCCGTCTATCTCTGTCACCAACAAAGTAAGTAAAAAGTGATTATGATTAAGGCTGATATTATTTAACCAGTTAACATGCCATCCCTTGTGTTGCTTGCGCAAGCTGGCTTTCATTGTTGATGGGTTAAGTATTCTTCTTCACTTGTATACTTATGGCAGTGAAAAGCATGTTTGTGACTTGGTGTAATGCAACGGTTGTCTGCATTTGGTGTTATATTTCATAAAACCTTTCTCACATTTTTCTTCTGGTATTTCCTTGCTTGTGACATTATCATGTTTTGCTTTCAGGTATCTGCCAAAATTATTTGATAGATATACCAGTGCAGAAGGATTTTTATTTCTTCAGGATGATACTATTCTTAATTACTGGAACTTGTTGCAAGCGGATAAGACTAAGCTCTGGATAACAAACAAGGTAAATGGCTTTTTCATCCTTAAGGGTGTCATGACTGCTCATTGATATAAAAGCTGTTTATGTATATAGAGCATGTTTGGCTAACTTAAAATGTTCAATTATAAGTAAATAAGTTTGTTTTAAAATAATTGGTGAGTTGGCCTAAAAAGCCATGTCAATTCTTGAGTGGATTTTCAAAGAAAAAAGTAAGTTTTAAATAAATATTTTTTTATCTGTTAAAGTTGGAAATAAATACTTGTTTTGACAATAACGTTAAGTGTGACTTTCAAAATAAGTACTTTTTTAAAATTAAAATAACATATTCAAACGTGTATGGAAGCAAAAAGTTACTTAAAAGTAACTTTTTTTAAGCTCAGCCAAAATTATGACCGACTGCAAAAGAGTGCTATTGAAAAAAAACCGAAACTTTATAAAGGTCTATGAACACGCTCATGAAAAATGCTATTTCCTACATGCTCACAAACACAGCGGGATTATGGATAACGAGATGAACAAAAATTATGCTCACATCAGTGCACTGATTTAGTTTTGGCCGAAGCAAATTTTAAATAATTGGCGTGTAATGTATGTTATTATCTTGGTTTTGAGACAAGATAGCTTGTTGAATAGTCGAAATAGTCACATTTTGCATATATCTAATTAAAACAAATGCATATAGGTATCCGATTCTTGGACCAGCGTTTCAATTGCTGGAAAATCCGATTGGTTTGTAAAGCAAGCGGACATGGTGAAAAAAGTAGTTGCCACAATGCCAGTTCACCTTCAGGTCAATTACAAAGAAACTGTAAAAGATCACACAAGTCTCACAATATGCAATTCGGAGGTATTCTACGTTCCTCGCCGTTTTGTAGCCGACTTTATCAATCTTGTTAATCTAGTTGGAGATCTAGATATCCATCACAAGGTTGCGATGCCGATGTTCTTTCCAGCACTCGACTTACCTCAGAATTTCGACCCGGTGTTTAGGTCCATGGTATATAAGCAAAATATACCAAGCAACTCTACATCATTTTATTCTGCTGAAGTGCCGGCTGTTCACCCTTGGAATGTGTTGAGCGAGCAAGATTTTATTAAGCTAATAAGAATCATGGCAGCAGGTGATCCTCTCTTAATGGAGTTAGTATGATGCCTCAAAGAGGAGCAGGGTACGATGAAGTACTTGTACCCCATGTATCGACTAAATATACTGCAGTTTTTTGTACTATTCTTTCAGGAAGGGGTTTTTTTGTAGATCTTTTTTTCGTAATATTGTTTCTTGTTGTAGATTTACTTGCACAGGAACAAACTTTGGAGAACTGTTATTCTTTTCTGTTTTTCGATTTGCTTCTAGGAAAGAAGAGACTGTAATTTGTACATTTACATTACACTTCAACTTCATACCCTTAGCAACTGAAAATTTTGTTTGCAGAAGTTTGCATTTGTGTTGAATTTCGTATATTGTAGACCAGCTTGTATGAAGCTGTTGATGAGTAGAAAGTTAAAAACTTATTTAAATAATAATGTTAGTTTTGTGCAATATTTCTGACCAAATATGTTGTCAGCTATGCAAGCTCCGGAAATATGTTCGTGAGGTTTGTTTGAAGAATGTTACTTGGAGGTTTGTCCTAACCCTAGTGAATTGTACTTACGGGACATAATTTAGCTCCAAACAAAAGTTGTTGAGACATGCATTATCATGTTTAATACAATATATTAAGAAACATAAAAAAAAATTATGATATTATATTGTACTACTAAATGTTCACTATCTTGTCACGCCTACTCGTGAAATTAGCCACAAAAAATAAAAATAACTTTTATACATGCTTTTTGAAAAGTCACTAGGCATTTGCATTAAACTTATAATACCAATGGCAAAAATTTTGTACTTATGGTAATCAGCATCATCTTTTTTTTTTTTTTTAATAACCATGGATGTCTGAGCCAGCATGAGCGCACCTAGACTAATTCCACAAGGCCCTGAGGTTTACGGTTGAGTACTCACCTCAATGACTCTAAAGGGACTCGAATTGATGACCATTTGGGAGTAAATTCAATGTCTGATCAACAAAGCAACCCCTCAAGATTAGTAATCAGCATCATCTTAGAAAGTTGCAATACAATATGCACAACCAATCCCCCCCAAAATGGATTAAATTACAGTGGAGAAAATTTGTTAACAAATTTAGGATATTTGTTTGGAGCAAGGTTTAACAATATTAGCTATAGTTGTGTTAGCAATGTATGAACTAGGTTTCTTCCTAAGGTTATGTACAAAGTTTGTCGAGTATGAATCGAAGTAATGACTCATACCAATCAGAGGAATTCCCGAGGAGTCGAGACCACAAGCATTGCAATCGAATGCAAATGACTTTTGACTCGAGGACATGTTTTCAACCACAACTAGCTTCAAGCATTTCCCCAAGAACTGAAATAAGATTACAAGTTTCCCCTATTGGTGCTGTGAAATCTGGTGTTTGACGAGCATTGAAAATCCACAAATCTTAAAAATGATAGTGAGGAGGATAAGCATAATTGAAATCGGATTAATCATTGTAGGATTTCTTTGACACTTAACTACCGGGCTTAATCAAGTACAACAAATTATATCTCACTCGTGTCCAATTGGTCAAATCGTCAACATCAAATTGTAGAAATCTACCCAAAAGTAAACGCTTTTTAACTGATATTTTATATTTTGTTATACTACCATGGTTAAAATTTTCACAATAAATATGATAATAAAGGTTTTTGATTGACCTTTCTTGTGCTATCATATCTAAAATTGAATTCATTGGCCTATTTTGTATATAGTTGTGATTGATTGATACAATTCATAGTTATATGAATTTTCCTTTTGGGGCTTGAGTAGGGTGGGGTGGGGGTCCTCATATGCTTTATCACCACCTTCTTTCCCATGATAAACAGGCTGTGGATAGGCCTTCATGCCCATGTTTCCACTTCTGATTTATATATAGTACCATATACAATTATTTAGACAGCAAAGAAAATTCTATATCATTTAAAAGTGAATCTAAAAGAAAATTGAACTAGATTCATTAATCTAAAGAAGGTTGGCCCACGTATGACGTAGTGTTGAGGAAGAGCGAGACAATGTTGTTATTTCATAGGAGGGATTGTTAGAAAATATGAATAAAAGTCTCATCTCGACTAGTCATACTGTCAGTCTTGAAATTATATGAGTATTTGAATTACTCTTCATTTTAGGTTAATTTTTGAGTCGCCACACGTATGACGCTTGTGGAAATTTTATGAATACATAGAACATGACTTCATTTTAAATAATCCTTTATTTATAACTTTTGAGATTTAAAACTTTGTTTTGTCTAAAGTCAAGTCAACTTATCTTACTAATTACTATACATCTTCATGATTTAAATAAAAAGGTTTTTATCTACTTGCAAATGTCTTTTTCATTTCTCTACAATCAAGAATCATGTACTTGGCAGTTGGTCGACCACCGCCCAAACCGGCCACTTTTTTCATATGACAACAAACAAACGATAAAGTTGCATAGAAATTAAAGTGCATTGAGTTGTCTATAGGGGGTGGCGGTACTCCATGTCCAACTTTTAATAGTACGTTGAAAGAATAGTTTATTAATTTATTATTTTATTCAAAAACAATTATATAAAATTTTGAAAAATCCCTAAAACAATTGCTTAAATTTTCATATTGGAAGCCGAGGTGATTATGATTTCTAATTTGTGCATAATCCCATATTTTTTTTGACGAAATCGTTAATAAAGTTGCAAGTGTCGCATTGCTTTACATTCCCCACGTGCATGAAAAATACTAAGCGCCTTCAACTTTCGAACTTCTATTCTTAGATAATTCATCATATTGAAAGTGGTATGGCTTCCATTTTGATGAAAAATGAAAAGAATATGACCTACTATCCATTGCAAATTTTCGACTAGACTCTCGACCTCCTGCCTTTACTTTTTCTTTTTTGTTCTCATTTTTGAGAGAAAAAGTAATGTAAATTTATTCATTTTTTTGTCAAATTTATATATGCATTCAACAACCAAAATATGAATACTCTTGTACATTCACCTTCAACCGTCGACGTACAATAAACATAACTTTTCTTACTATCAATTTTCCAACAACATTAACAAGAGACGTAAACATAGTGAAAACAAATTTGTCGTGCATGGTCCAAACATGAACCTCCCAAGTGGGATAGATGCCATGGACCCTTGTGCAAAAAGAGGCAAGGGAAAGGTAGATTTATCATACTCTCACATGATATGTTCATCAATAGGAATTAACAATGTTAGGAGGATGCCAAATTAAATAGGAATTAATTCAATTTTATTCACTTTTTTCGAATTTACTACTATGCACATTTTGTTGAGTTCCTTGTGCATGAAATGGGATTTACATATTGACAAATTTATCTCTAAGGAAATCAGGGATGGATCCAGGATCGGATTACAAGTCGTGCAAATGCGTAAAAAAATGACACAAGAATTTTCATGCAGTCAATTAAGGTGTTTTTGCCATCATGGTATGATTGTTTTCACTATCGTAAGTAGGGTCATTTTCATTGTTGGTACTATCATTATCAAAATCAATGGAGTTTTCAGAGTTTTCATTATTGAAACCAACAAATATTTCAAAGTTTCCATTATTGGAACCTTCATTATAAGGAAAAAAAAAAAAATCGAATGCCCAAGTCGTTGAGATTGTTCATTTGAAAGAGAGAAGACAAGGACTTTCCGGAGAACAAAAATAAGAATGAAAAACAAATAATTTAATCGAATAGAATAGAATAGAATGCCAAATGATATTGAAAAAAAAAAAACATTAATTTGACAATTAACACATTTTTTCTTTTGTCCTTGTAATTAACATATAAAACAGTTGTAACAAATTTAGAAAAAGAAAGAACATCTGATTGAGTTGGTTATTAAGAATTGTTTGGCCCACTAAACCCATCTCAACAGATTGAAAGCAAATATTATTATTATTTATTTATTTTTGTGTATTTAACTAAAGAAAATTGGAAGCTTAGACAAGTGGAAGTGGGACCTCCACCAAACAATACCTTGAACTATATTAAACGTGAAGAAAGAGCACAAATTCATGTTTCTCCACCTAGTTGAAATGAAAAACACTTGAAACCAACCAAAGGGTTTGTAATTTTTTTTTCTCACCCACCGAAAATCTATATCGACAACCGACTCATTTTTCTTGATTAATATATGACTCTTTCAAAAAACTTCTTAGAAATTATCGATAGGGGGAAAGTCGCTTGAGGTCGCAGGTGAAACCAACATTTTGTCCTTTATTTACCAAGTAAATAAGCACTTTTGTAAAGTTCACCTCCAACTAGGCCTTTCTTGCTCGTCTCTTGATTGAAATGAAAATGTATTTTGCTATCTTACTGTGGCATTGACAGATAGTACCGAGCTCCCAAAGGGGTTGCTGAGCTCGAAGACACTCTCCCAAACGAAGGCTCTCTAATACTCTTAAGACCTCTTTTTTTTTTCTAAATATCAAATAAGTAAAAATCAGAAATCAAATATTCGAGGACAAGTTCTATAGTTTATTATAATTATTTTCGTTATCTCCTTTATAATATGAATATTAAATTAGTGTACGGACAAGATTTTTAATTTATGAAACATTTGAAGACAAATTAAAGAGATTATCCGTGGCCTTTTATACATGTGCAAAGTCGAGCACATAATTTTAATAACAAGTAATAAAGTAAACTAATTAGATTCGTATCACATCATATTGGCTCGCGTTTTGTTCATCTCTGTTACAATATGCTTTTGTTTTTTAATGTTTTATATGGAATTATAAAGGATATCATAAATTTTTCCAGTAATATAGGAGCAGAGTGATTGCTTTCAAAAGTGGATAATTTCTTATTAAGAAAATAAAAGGCCAAAGAAATTATTACAAAAAATAAATAAAAGAAAAACCCAAAAAATATTGATTTTCTTGTCCAACTCCTCACACTAAAACTACGTCATTATTCAATCCTCTCTCTCTCTCTCTCTCTCTATATAGTGTTATGATAGAAAATATGTGGTTAAAAAAATAAAGATTTTTTAAATTTATTTGAAATATTATTTTATTGAAAAAAATGTGTTTAAATCACTGTTTAAGAATATAATTTAATAATAAAAAATGAGGCTCAAATAACGCCGTATATACTGTCTAAAAACAATGGTACAATTTTTCTACAACATATCTCAAAAGCCCCAAAAAAAGTTAGAAAGAGAAAAAAGAAAGAAAAAATCATACCATAATACCATACCGTACATTAGTTATTTGAACATTTGCATAACTAGTCCTCAACCTATTCACTTAGTAACAAATGAGTTCCCATACTTTTTTGGTATTTATCTTCCCAATCTAGCTTTCCCGTAGCACCAAGATGCATAGTCGAGGAGATTGTCCAAAATGTCATCAAGCATGCACACGAGGCTTGTTGTCACAATTGTTGGGAGAGAAAAAATATCATAAGTCAATTATCTATAATGTATTAAATATCACATCAAATAAGAATATTTTTTGAACGATTATGATCATACAACAATTCAATTATTTCAATAATACCTTACTTTTATTTTTCAATATGTATTTAAATCACAAATTATAATAAATATTATAATTAATTTTCAATTAATTAATATTCACATTCATTTAATTAATATTAATTAGAATTTCACATTCAATAATTCAGTTTATTATTCACGTCCATATATGCTAATTAGCATATAATTTCACTTAATTAAAATTTAAGTTATATTCATTTAATATAAATGATTTAACATTCATGGTAACGTATATATTCCTTGCTATTTATTCTAAATTAATTGACATTCATGTTTATTCATAAATAATATTTGTCATCTATCTTCATTTATGCATTTATTTGTAATTCTAAAATTTATATTCAAGCATGCATTTTACTATTAACGTGCATGTATAATGATTAACATTTATTTTCAAGAACTTGCTTTTTCTCTCATATTTAGATTAAAAAGTTAAATGGATGGTCGAATATTACTTTCACAATACTTATAAAATATTTCAAACAGCGTACCAATTTCTTCCCAATCCCCAATCCTTTGTCAACGTTCACCACCCCCACCTCTTGTGTCGTCAAGTTGTAAAAGAGCTCATCGAACTCTTCATTATCATCCAATCTCAATGAGCCCAAATATGAAAAACAATAATTATAATGAAATTATTACATAAGACTTAAAAGAAGTATTTATCATTGCTTTTCTTCTCCCATCCGAGCTCATGGATAGTATTTTGCACTCTATTCAATAAATTGAATAACAAGAACTCGAATAAATAAAAAGTAGGAATCTACTGTAATAATATTTTTATCTAGTGCAAGAAAAATATGTATATGGTATGTTTATTATTAACGAAAAATAAAAATAAATTTTTTCAATAAACGAGTAGCTTAACAGAAGTCATAATTGAGACAAAAAATAGGAGTCCAAGAGAGTACCTGATTGAAACAACTTGACACGTTAATTTGAGCGTATTCCTTAACTCTTGAACGTACAATGAATGACAATTAAAGAATGAAGGATTGGATTTATTTGGAATTGGAGGGATTTGGATCTTTTAAGTGAATGCTGAATGCACGAGGTGGCTTGGGAAACGAAAAGGGATTGAGTTTGTTATATACTAAGAATTATATTAATAAAAAGTTTGACCTTTTTCAAAGCTAATTGGACTTTTCTCTATTCAAAAAATAGACTGGGGACTCGTTTGCTGCTCAGTGAATAGGTTGGGACTAACTGTAATTTTCCGTTAATTATTCACCCTCCTTTCTTACAGCGACCCCAATCTCTTTCTCGCTCACATTTGCCAGCTCTGCAGACCTTCTTTTCTCCCTTCGAACCTTTTGCTTTCTCGCTCTAAAAACACCTCAACTCTTAACCTATCATCGTATTTTTCAAGAAAGAGAGAATTTGAAGAGATCTCTCAAAGGTATGTTGATCAAATGACTCTTAATAATGCTTCTTTAGATCCCTTCTATTGAATTTTGATATGGAATTTCGTGTTTTTTTTTTTTTTTTTTGAATTTTGTGATATTGGATTTAAAGTGTGTTGATTTGAGCTCAATGGGTTGTTTGTGAGATGGGTTTGCTTTATTGTCAATCTTTACTTATTTAATGAATTCAATCAGAACATATCTGAAATGATATCTATTCTTTAATAAGTCAATGCTTATTGATTATCTGTTATTTGATTTTTTTGCTTAACAAGTTTAATTTATATGTTTTGATTGTTTTCTTAGGATCTGTTAGTTTTGAAATGGTGTGGTAAAGGAAGGATCTTTACAGTGAACTTGAGGTTTTGACTCAAATATCAAATCTCGTAACTTTTTCTGTTGGGCATGTTTAGGTTTGATAGAAATCTTGGAATTGCGATCCTGTATTATGAGTTCTTATGATCGACCGCATTTAAATGTTTTGATATGGCTCATTCTTAGACTCAATGTGGGTTAGTTCAGTTGGTAAGCTTATTGTTAGTAATGAATTGAATTGCTGACATAGACCATGAGTATGTTTTTTACAAAGTTCTTTTGGGAGATCATAAGTTGCTGAAGTAGAATTCAGATATTCTTCAAGCTGACCGGGGTACTAAATGCCAGAAAATAGGCAAGTTTAGCTGCATAGACTCTGATTTAATGATCAATAATTTCTTTGAAGAGTTGATGGTATTATTTGTGTCAGTGAAATGCTTTTGTAATTTAAGAAAGTACTCGTGAGAAGTTTTGAACGGGAGTAAACCTGCCCACGATATCCAATGTCATTGTCCTGTATTTGTCAAGAATAAATGCACTGGTTTTGTTGATAAGTACATGGATTTAATGCTCTCTCTCTCTAGGTATACATGGAAGATGCGAGCCTTACGATTTGAAAAATGATTCAAGAACTGTCGATAAGTTGACATCTGCTCCTAGTAGTTTATGAATTTTCCAAGAAAGCTGTTGTTGCTGACTTCAATTTCCTTCTTTTGCACATCAAATGTTGAGATAATTTTAACATCAAAGTAGTAGTTGAGGGAGAGGTTAAATGCATGTGGCTAGTTATATTGGAAGAACAAAATGCTTGCTGTGCGATCTCATTTGTTAGTGTTTTCTTGCACATGACAAGTTTGTCCAGATTATAATATTGGTAGCATAATATGTGAGTAGATTCATTGTGGTCATTAATTTTGTTTCTCAATTATGATATGTAGAAAAGTCTTTGAGTACAGTTCATGAACCGAAGTATGTATGAGAGATTGAGAGAATTACCATTTTCATGTAATGCCTCAATTTGGTGTAGGCAATCAAGTGGAAAGGGAAGAAATGATCGCCTGGCACCATTTTATTATGGAAAATGGAAAGCCACTTGAGGACAGTGTTTTCTTCAACATGGGATTATGTTGCAAGACCCGTTAATACTTAGTATATAGAGAAAGTATCTAATGTTCATGGAATTGGTAGCGTGGTTAGTGTTCATGTATTATTATTATAGTAAGCCGTAAGAACATTTTCTTTTGCCTTTATTTTCCTGTCCGGTTTTCTTCAACAATGTAGCGTTCAGGCCTGCTGAGGTTAAATGCCGTAGCAATCTAGCACTCAGGATCTCAAGTAGCAAATCACTTATGACGATAGACAAAATCGCCATTGGATATTGGATTCTGTTCAAAACCTTAGTGTTTACTTCCTATCTCCCTTTGCCCCTCCAAAATATTGACTTTGACACGCATCGAGTTATAATTTCATCTTCATACTTTTTCCAGTTTCCACTTTGTAAAAATTCTACTACAGCTGAGGAAGTATATATCTTAATTTTAAAATATCAAGGATTATTTTGTATTCGTAAGAGAAGCTAGTAAATTTTACTGTTCTAAAATTATTAATTTTTTTTAACAAGTTACGATATCTGTAGCAATAGAAAAGATCTCCTCCTTAGCCATGTCTTTTATCGTTGTTTGAGCATTTCTGGCCTGCTTTAATCTGGGGAAAAAGCTTCTAGAGATGAATAATATTCTTATCAAGCTTGTTTCTCAAAACTTATGCAGTCATCGTGTAAGTTGAGATGTCGGAGTCTGTGTGCAGAAACACTTTATGCATTTTGTCTTGTTAGTATTTCATCATGGATGCAACTTAGTCAAGAGGAGTACAACAAGGGAACCAATTCATAGCAAGTCCAAATGACGACCTGAAACCAATTCATAGCAAGTCCAAACAATGACCTGCATGTATCATAGTCTTGAACTTAAGCATGAAGAAAAGCTACTGTTAGAGACGTTTTATATTTAAAAGAGTGATGTAGATTTCATGGGACTCTGCACTATTTACATTTCTATCATTTTCTTTTCCTTCTCATGAAATGGTAATTTTGTATTCTGGTAGTGCTCATGCATAATTTAAGCTGATTACTGCTGCTATAACAGAGGGTTATTGAGTTCTAGATTCAGTGTGCTTGTATACTTAATTGTTTCTTTCTATACCCTTTCTTACTTCCTTTTTTCTTTTCTTTTTTTTTTCTCAGCAGTTAATTCTGGTGGAATATAGAAACAGCTATTGGGAGTTGTTGTCTTTCTGGTCACAATCTTCTGTAGTGAAAACAATATCTCACGATGTCTAGCTCAGCAAAAGCATTGGAACCTGCATTTCAGGGAGCAGGGCAGAGAATGTATTCTTTCTTATGCTAACAAGACTTGATAAGCTAACTAATTTGCTCAGTATCTCTAGTAAAATGAAAGAAATTAATAAATATTTATTACTGCAAGTCTCTGAGTGCTTTTGTTTTCGAATTTTGTTGGCAAGAATTTTCTAATTTTTGGTTGATCTTAACACTTCACAGAGGGACTGAAATCTGGAGAATTGAAGACTTCCAACCTGTTCCTTTGACAAAATCGGAATATGGCAAATTCTACTCTGGAGATTCATACATTCTATTGCAGGTTTGTACCTTTCTTTTTTCTGCTTCTCGCGAGTTCAGGGTTTAAATTTGATGTGAATTTGGATGGGTAGTTAATTACTTATTTTTTTCTTAATATCAGAAAAAGAAAAAATCTATAAGCCTTTTAAACTTCTTACACACCTATGCTTTTATCTGTAGACAAGTCCTGGAAAGGGAGGTGCTTATCTTTACGACATACATTTCTGGCTTGGAAAGGACACTAGCCAGGCATGATCTCATTCTTCTTTTCTTTTTTAGATGTACTTCCTTCATGTCTATTTCATCAAGTTTAAGGTTTTTTTTTTTAGGATGAAGCTGGAACAGCAGCTATCAAAACTATTGAACTTGATGCCATTCTTGGTGGCCGTGCCGTGCAGCATAGAGAACTACAAGGCCATGAATCTGACAAATTCTTGTCATACTTCAAACCGTGTATTATTCCATTGGAAGGTGGTGTTGCATCTGGATTTAAGAAAGCTGAAGAAGAAGAATTTGAAACCCGACTATATGTTTCTAGAGGCAAACGAGTCGTAAGATTGAAGCAGGTAAAAGTAAATCCATGAATTGACTGTATTATATTCAAAGCACTGCTAAAAAATCATAGAATGACAATGTACTTTTGGTTCTCTGTGTTATGCAGGTTCCCTTTTCCCGCTCCTCACTAAATCATGATGATGTTTTTATTCTTGACACTAAAGGCAAGATATATCAGTTCAATGGTGCAAACTCCAACATTCAGGAAAGAGCCAAAGCATTAGAAGTAATTCAGTATTTGAAGGAAAAGTACCATGAGGGAACGTGTGATGTTGCCATTGTTGGTAAGA
The DNA here is from genome assembly GCA_035079005.1 of Fraxinus americana. Lineage (NCBI taxonomy): Eukaryota > Viridiplantae > Streptophyta > Magnoliopsida > Lamiales > Oleaceae > Fraxinus > Fraxinus americana. The sequence continues at coordinate 36,382,936 of CM068715.1, read as the reverse complement.
ACATTCCTATGCAGTAAGCATTATGGTTGTCATACTTTCCTGTCCTTTCCAATATGAAAACCGTGTTTCTATTTTACGACCGCTACTTATTCTATTTGTTTTGTCTGTTAATGTTGTTAACTCTCCAGATGATGGAAAACTGCAAGCTGAGACAGATTCTGGTGAATTTTGGATCCTATTTGGCGGGTTTGCTCCAATTGGCAAGAAGGTTACTACTGAAGATGATATTGCTCCGGAGAAGACCCCTGCAAAGCTTTATAGGTAGTTGTTCTTTCAATTCTAATAGTATAATTGTCTTCAAATTAGATGCTTTCACATTGCAATAGGTTCCTTATACTTCTGTAGCAATTGGTAGCTCTATCATAAAGGAAAAAACTTAAGAAGTTTGCTTAGTTTGTTTCACGTTCATGCTGATAGCCCTTCAAGATACTAGATCAGGAATTATGAGATCATCTGCATCGTACTTTTTGCCTTAAAATCTGGTCGAAAAGTAAGATTCAAGTGATGGATTTGAATACTTTTGGTGAATAGATAAAGTCTTTTATATATTACACATTGAAAGATAGTTCAAGAAAATAAAATAAAATAAAATCAGAGATATCTACTGGTTGCTTTTTTCAGTTCAAATTATAATAGTAAAGTTGAAGTATTGCACGCATGTTAATTAGTTGGGAGGTTTCTGGCAGTAGAAGATATTTATCTGCTCTGAGCTGCGTCTAATATCATTCTTATCTGAAGATAACTGATTCTGCTAAAAATGTGGTGACAAAAACTCAGTGTCGAATTCTTTTCTTCTCTTTAACATAGTTGGTATCAGTCATTTTTTTCAGAAGCAATTTAATTTGTTCTTTTCGCCCCCTCGGGTGGCTTTTTTATTGTGGACGGTTGTGAGGGGGCAAGCGTTAACGGTGGATAATCTTCGAAGAAGAGGTTTGTGTATTACCGAGTGGTGTTATATGTGTAAGAAGGATGGGGAGACAATTGATCATTTGTTCATTTATTGCGATGGTGTTCGGTGGTTTTGGAACACCATCCTAGCCTCCCAACAGTTGGATTGGGTGATGCCTAGACGAGTTGAAGATGTGTTGCTGGCATGGTGGAGGAAACTTCGCGATAAGGAGAGTAGGATTGTATGGAATCTTATTCCGGGATGCATTGTATGGTGCGTATGGAGGGAAATGAACAGCCGCTGTTTTGACGACAAGACTAGAACAAAAGAGCAGTTCAGAGAATTATTTTATCTAACCTTGTTTAGTTGGTTTAATACTGTAGCTCCTAATCATGTAGATGGGTTGCCTAATTTCATGTCGTTTATGTGTTGTCTAAATTGATAATACATTCCCCTTGTATTATCCTATAATGAATAAAATTTTCTGATTACTTATAAAAAAAAAAAAAATTTGTTCTTTTCCTATGTTTTTCTCCCCTCCGTCACATGTACTTCCTTGTATAGTTTTAACAACTAACGAGGACTATTTCATGACTAGTTTTTAAATCCATTGACTCCCAAAATTATCCGTTCCTTCGGTTTTTTTACTTTTCTTGTATCTTGAATTTCTCAAGCTTCTTTTTTACTGCACTGCCTGCTGTCTTCCGCCACTCCTTCATTCTCTCTCATCCTAGCCACTGTGATGGGGTGGTTTCTGGAAGTTATCAGTTGTTTACAGTCAGTACTTCACATCTCTTACAAATAAAATTCTCATGATTCTAATGGAAGGTCTCTGCTCTTGTTTATGGTTTGATTCAAAAGAATGTTAATGAGATCTAACTGATGTTTAAGGACCTTGTTTGTGTAATATTTACTAATTACTGCCAAGTGGGATATAATTCCACCTTTAATATTTGCTAGCATATGATTTTGTTCACTTTTCTTTGCACTCTTGATGACATTAATATAATCCCTTGTAATACAGAGACTTCATTGTTTAAATTAGCTGTTTCACTTTTAATTTCTATACACGCATAAGTTGGTGATAGAACTCCAGATTAATAGTTAGTTATCCAGGGTGTTTTGGTTATTTACGAGAATAAATAGTCCAGGCAAGCCTCTATCTATACAGAGGAGAGGGTAGTTTCATTTGGGGGACATTCTGAAAATGAGATAGAAATTGGGTGAGAGAGGCGACCTCTGAAACGCTGTCCATTTGTAGTTCGTTTTCATTCCTCTTAGTAATAAAATTTTCATTCAATTGTTTCTGCAATTTTATCCAATATAATCCAAAAAATATTCCATCAGGAGTGTCTTCTTTTCTTCTGCAATCGACCACGATTCTGCACCGATATCAGGACCCTACCAGTTGGTTGATTAGTATCTGTGTGCACATGCTTTCTTATTTTTTGATTATGTACTTGAGCTTCTTCACTGGATCATGTTACTAGTTGAACTTCTTTCTCAGTTATTAGGCACTAAATCTACAGTCCTCTTTTGCTTTTCTGCAGTATTTTTGATGGTCAAGTAAAAGATGTAGATTGTGAACTTTCCAAATCAAGTTTGGAAAACAATAAATGCTATCTGGTTGATTGTGGTGCTGAGGTATTTGTTTGGGTTGGCCGCGTAACACAAGTAGAGGAGAGGAAAGTTGCTATTCAAGCTGCTGAGGTAGATGCTTATTTTTTCCTGTTCTGTGCATGTCTGCTAAGCTTAAAAAGTTTAAATGAAAGAGCAAGTTTCAAATTTAAAAAAAAAAAAAAATGATTGGTCGAAGTATTATGTACACAAGATACTTATTTTTATAGCAAGGCAAGAGTTATTTTCAAATAGAGTTACTTTGTTTACTTAAAAATAAGTTATCCACATAAGTTTGGAAAAAAAAAAAAAAAAAAATTTTTTTTTAAGCTTAGCCAAACACGCTCTTGAATTGGATATGTTACTTGGACGCTCACTAGTGTACGGTATTCCTCAGGCTTTTGTGGCCAGCCAAAATAGACCAAAGTCAACACATATAATTCGGCTTATTCAAGGTTATGAGACACATTCATTTAAGTCCAACTTTGACTCTTGGCCATCAGGATCAGCACCTTCTGCTGCTGAGGAGGGAAGAGTGAAAGTAGCAGGTATATCTCATTCCCGTCTTCTCAAAAATATACTCTATAATTCCTGGACATTATTATGCCCTTGTTTGGTACCCCATTATTTCTAAAATACATTTTTCTCTCTTATTTTCAACTACACATCCTTCAATAAAATAATATTACATGAAAACCAAAACTTTTCCTTACTTTTTAACTACACATTCTCCAACAAAATACTGTTTCAAAATGCATTTTGGTCAAAAAATGGGGCTCAAACAGGTGCTAAGTTCTGAAGCCACTGTGCTTGCTGGTAGCTTTGCTGAAGCAGCAAGGTGCTGGTGCCAAGGGAGCAAGCAAGAGTGCTTCCGTGAATGAGGAGATCCCCCCATTGCTTGAAGGAGGTGGGAAAATAGAGGTCCGCTTCTAACATGTTACCTGGTTGTTCTGGGATTAGCTCGATTATGTATATTATGTTGAAAAGTTTAAAATTCAAATATCATATTTGCCAGGTTTGGCGTATCAATGGCAGTGCCAAAACTCCTGTTCCTGCTGAAGATATTGGTACATTTTTCAGTGGAGATTGCTATGTTATCCTCTATACTTACCATTCTAATGAACGGAAAGAAGATTACTATTTGTGTTGTTGGATTGGAAAAGACAGCATTGAGGTAATATACGTTATCATTACTCATTAGCTATGCATCATTATTTTTTGCCATGTCAAACCAGGATATTTGACTTGAGAGAGAAACAAAGGTTTAGATTAAGATGTGATCAACATAGTTTCAGAATTTCCTGTTGGATCTTAAGATGAATGATTTTGCGTGGATCCTTCTATCAAATTAGTATATGTTTTATGCTTTCTATAGTAACAACTGAATATATTGATATCATCTGTTGCATTTAGAAAACTAGAACGATTATTTTCAACTTTACCTCAGTACGAAGAATTGAAGATTCTTCCTATTCTCATAGATGTTCCAATATAACTTACCCATTCGGCACATTATCCTGGTACTCATATATACATGTATTTCTGATCGATGTTGCTTCTTTCTATTTATCCTGGAGTTTGTGGAGTCACTATCAATACTAACTTCTGCAATTTTCAGGAGGACCAAAAGATAGCTGCTCGATTGGCTACTACAATGTGTAACTCACTGAAAGGGAGGCCAGTGCAGGTATCAATACAAGCGCGTTTAGCAAAGCTTCAAAAGTTTACTAATAAGTGTACAAGTTTTTTAGAGATTAGAATAAATTTGTTTTTATGAGTCAAAGTTTGAAATTATTAAGTTTCTTATTTTGAAAGTAAAAGTTACTTACATGAAAAAAGTGTATTTTTCTTAAAAGTTAAAAAGTAATTTATCCAAATATATTTGAAGGCACTAGTTACTGAAAATAACTTTACTTTTTAAGCTTTGCCGAACTCAAATTGTTTATAGTGTTCGACAATGCAAGGTTAAGGTAGAGAGTTAACACTAATTAATGCCTCATGCAGGGTCGGATACTTCAAGGGAAAGAGCCGCCCCAATTCATTGCCATCTTTCAGCCAATGGTCGTCCTTAAGGTGCCCTTTCAGCTACAGTGAATAGAAACAAGAAAAAGAAAGAAAACTAGGCTAGTCATAGAATGAAAAGACATGTTAGGTCTTGCTTTAACCATCTTGAATTTTTCATTAGGGTGGCATGAGCTCTGGTTACAAGAATTATATAGCTGACAAAGGTTTGAATGATGAAACCTACACTGCCGATTCTGTTGCACTTATCCAGATATCTGGAACGTCTGTGCATAACAACAAAGCTGTTCAAGTTGATGCTGTACGTTCATTAGCATATTTGTCTTTTGGGTTACTAAAATGTGTGGCTTTCCAACTCCTCAGTCTTTTATAGATTATGCATGAGATATCTTCTTTGCCTGTGGCAGTAATACTTCAGTATCTATTTCAATTTTGTTTCATCTTTTTAGGCGGCAACTTCTTTGAACTCGAATGATTGTTTTCTTCTGCAATCTGGATCTTCAATCTTCACCTGGCATGGTAATCAAAGTACCTTTGAGCAGCAACAGTTAGCCGCCAAAGTCGCAGAGTTTCTCAGGGTAGGCACTTTTTAGAAGAATCCGTTGTCTTTCGTTCATTTCTCATTATTTGAACTTTTCCTACATTACTAAAATATCTCGTTCTGAACTAGTATGTAAGCCCGGGGTGCCACCAAAAAATAGGGATAAGAAGAAACGTGAATATAGGATCATGTGGCCCTACACGGCCTCTCTCATTGCTGCGAAGGAGTTGGACGCTTTTTACCTGATTTTAAAAAAATAATTAAAAAAAAAAAAAAGAGTCCTGCTCCTGCATAAACGGGGTTAAAGCTAAATTTGTAATAGTTGAACTGTCAACTGTGTTATTTTTAACCAAAATTCATATTTAACATTAGGTGCAATATTAAGGTAAATATTCGAGTCTCAAGATTAGGGATGTGAAATAAAATCAAATGTTCAACTTCTTCCTTCGAAATATGCCATTTGAATGCTTAATATGGGTAAGGTTCTTTTTCCTCCGTTGAAGGATCTACAGAAGGGATGTCTATGATTACACTCATGAATATTAAAATCATAACTGGAAATGTTAGTGATTCTTTTACATGTAACTATCTCCGACTGCCTCTTGTATTCCAATTAACGACTTCAATTTTCGATACCTTTATAAACTCAGCCGGGAGTAACTGTAAAACACGCAAAAGAAGGAACTGAGAGCTCAGCCTTTTGGTTTCCTCTTGGAGGAAAACAAAGTTACACCAGCAAGAAAGTATCTCCTGATGTCGTCAGAGATCCCCACTTGTTTGCATTCTCTTTTAATAAAGGTTAGAATCCTTCTTTATGCAATAGTTCGTTGGATTGTGAGCATGTTTGTCTAAGCTTAAAACAAGTCAAATTCTTTGTTGCCAAACATGTTGGGATATGTTCAAGAAAAAAAAGAAGTTGGTTATTTTGAAATTAACTCTTTCCTTATCATCAAATTAAGCACTTGTTATTTTTAAGATTTGATTAGTCTTATTTATATTAAAACTTATATGTAATCCTTTTAAGATAAGCCAGACATGCTCAATTGAATCTCGAATCTTCTTGTAATGTTGGGCATCTTCTAACTATTTCTCTTGTGGTGCTACTACTGCAATGTGATCGCCAGGAAAGTTTGAGGTGTGTTCTGGAAAAATCATTTATGAAGTTCCGCAATTGCTATGTATACATTATAGACTTTTGTATCCTGAATAATACCTATATATCAGGTCGAAGAAATTTACAACTTCGTTCAAGATGACCTTTTAACTGAGGACATATTGATACTTGACACGCATGCCGAAGTCTTTGTTTGGGTTGGTCAATCAGTAGACTCCAAAGAGAAGCAAATTGCTTTTGAAATTGGACAGGTACTTGCTAAAGGTTCTGTAAGCATTTTAAATTTTTAAAATTGTTTTCATCTTGTGCTTTGTTAACAACATAAGCTTACTGCAGAAATATTTAGAGATGGCTGCTTCATTGGAGGGTTTGTCTCCAAGTGTTCCACTATACAAAGTCACGGAAGGAAATGAGCCATGCTTCTTCACCACATACTTTTCATGGGATCCTGCAAAAGCTAATGTAAGTCACAGAATTTTCTCTTCTCTCAAGTTTTATCACAATATTTTATTTTAATTTATTTTTGGTTGAATTGAACGTCATCGTCTGAAGCGTATTATTTCCACAAGTGTGTGAATTTGAGACGTAACACAATGGTCTATTATTTTGCAAAATAGAAGCTCAAAAATTAAAATTTACTTTCAATTATATTTTAAGGTTAACTAAACATTCCTGGGTAACATGAGAGTCTTCTACGATGAGTTGTACATATCTACTAGATAATATTAGCATGAGCTTGAACCTTTGTTAATCATTTTTTTTGCTTTTAGACATTACTGTGCTTGTCTCGTCTCAATTCTTTTACTTTGCATGGTTAATGCTAATGTAGAAAAATGTTTTCTTTCACTGACCAGGCACAAGGAAGTTCATTCCAGAAGAAGGTTATGCTACTCTTTGGGGCAGGTCACCCTGTGGAGGTAAAATCTTGATTTATTTGCATAAAGCAACATACCTCGGTTTTCAATTTTCTTTCAGATGTCTTGAATTGTTGCGCGTCGTGTGAAATTTGTCTCAACTTTTTCACCACTACAATTTTTGTCAAGTATTAAAAAGAAGAAAAGGGATAGAACAAGCTCAGACGTAAATGTTCTTTAGTAGATTGATCTCTTTCGTCACCTCTACTCCTTCCTTTCCTTCCCTCACTTTTCCTGCCTGGAGATAAAATTATGCTTTGCATTTTTATGAATTCAATTTTGAGTTTTTGGATTATTCTCCAGGACTTTTTATCCCGATATGCTTTATGTCCTCTTGTGTATCTGGTTCATCTGCTATGAATTTTTGTTCCGAAGTATTAACTTTACTCGTGTTTTTTCAAGTGTATCATGTGAAGCTGCAAAAATCAGAAGTTATGTTGAATGCTGATGCTCTTCAAATATAGTGTGTCACCTCGGATTGTTCAGGATTTATATGAAATATGTATTAACTTCGTTTATGCTATTCAATATCCAGGAGAAGTCTAATGGGTCAAATTCTGGTGGAAAAACTCAAAGAGCTTCAGCTTTAGCTGCTTTAAACTCCGCATTTAATTCATCTCCAGTGCTGAAACCTGTTTCTGCCCCAAGATCAGGAGGAAAAGGACAAGGGTCGCAGAGAGCAGCTGCAGTAGCAGCTTTATCATCTGTTCTTACTGCCGAAAAGAGCCGATCACCTGACGTCTCTCCTACCCGGCCAAGTAGAAGCCCATCAGTAGAAGCTAGCCGCCCTGGTATTAGAATTATTCCTGCTTATATACTGTAGCATTCTTGAAGTTAATTACTGGAAAGTCATGGCTAGAGATGAGATTCCTATGTCATAAGTGTAAAAGACTGCAGTTCCCAAGTTAACATTTCTTCTAAATTGTAGCCACAGCAAAGATTGAAAATCCTCCAGAGGTTGAAGATTCTAAAGAAGCTTCAGAAGTCAAGGGAACCAAGATAGTTGAGCCTGTTGTGGAGGCTAACGGAGAGGATTCAGAACCAAAGCTAGAAAGGGGACTGGATGAGAATGGCACTGAGAGTAGTCAAACCACGTTTCATTATGAGCAGCTGAAGGCTAAATCTAACAACCCTGTCACTGGCATTGATTTTAAACGAAGAGAGGTTTGGCAGATCATTATCAGGAATATTGTGTACAATATTTCAATGTCACAATAGTAATATTGTTTCGGGTTTAATATTGATTGATTTTCAGGCTTATCTCTCGGATGAAGAATTTCAGGCCATATTCGGAATGACAAAAGAAGCTTTCTACAAGTTGCCCAAGTGGAAGCAAGACATGCAGAAAAAGAAGGTCGATCTCTTTTAGTGCCAAACTCACAATTCAAGTGTTTTTCCATATTCTCAAGCAAGACATGCAGAAAAAGAAAGTCGATCTCTTTTAGTGCCAAACTCACAATTCGAGTGCTTTTCCCGTATCCTCTTCTCTATGCTTGCAAGTTTTTTGTTTAACGTATATACATCCAGTGCAACCTACTTTTATAGGTCATCATGCCTGGACTACGTACTTAGAATTTTGTATCGATTTTTGGTTATGTGATGGCGTCGGTGTGAAGAGTGATTTTTCCATGTCTCATCTCCAGCTACTGCTGTATGTTTCTTGATCCACAGATTGTAGTTTTAATGGCGTCAGGCAGGTTCAAATTCTTTGGATTGGTTGGATATGTACCTCAGTTTGCGATTATTGAAGTTTTTTTTTTCTCCTTTTTGATTAATCTTTTTTACTTATCTGTTGATTAAAAGGGTGTATATGTATTGAATTTATACTCGAACTCAATGTTGATGGCTTTGTCTCATCATATGCATAGTGATCTTATTTTTAACATTGTATTCTGTAAATGTCTCTGATACTCTTAATCTGCATGTCAGTTTTACGCGTTAGTCCCTGTTTGGCTCTAATTTTCAAAAACTTATTTTCTCAAATTCATTTTTAATCACACATTTCATATAACTTACACCTTTTATCAATTTTTTAATCATAGGTTCTATCATTTTTTAATGAAATTTATTGAGAAACTGATTTTTTCAGCCAAACTAAATTTTCATTTATTGAAAAGCTGTGGCATTTGATACGGTAATACTTCATTTTCATTTATGCAAGGTTGTGTCGAGCAGTTATTGTTTGTAAGACCTGTCGGGGATGGAATTCTTGGTGAAAACCATGGAGAATTCAGCACCTGTTTGGTTTGGAAAAAAATTAAAATTTTAATGGGTTTTGATAAAGAAAAATAATAAAATATGTCGTTGAAAAATTATGAATTCTATAAAGTGTAGTTAAAAATAAATTTGAAGAAAATGTGGGATCAAGATCATCGTACATGCGTCGTCATATATGACCTTAGGATATTTACAATGATGAATCTGTGCTTACTGAGAATCTAAGGAAATACCCTATACGACACCAGTCAACAATTTTGTCTTGGACCACACCAAGTCCCTGTTCAAGAGTATTATTCTTTCGTCTAATATCTCGTACGCGGATTGAGTTCTACCAGCACACCTTAATCATGTTTAAAATAAACTTTAAAATAAAAAATGACTGTAAGATGTGTCTGGGAACATTTTTTCAAACTAATTAAAATCATTTTTATAGCTGATAACATCAAACCAGCAGCAATAATTGATTGTTTCACTCACGGCTGAGGCTTAGAAATTGACTGCAACGGTCCAATTTTTCCATTGCAACGGTTGGAATTACAATTAAAATTTCAACCAGACAGACGTTAAATGACCCCCTTAAAATGGATGACCATTTTCCTTGTCACAATAGTTAATGTACAATTGGCCACTTGCAATCAACGCAATCGAGACGACATTATTCAATGAATTGTGGTAGGGTTGACTTTTTAAAATTGAAATAGTAAAATAAGTTCAAACGAACAATTTGATCCAACAAAAATGTAATTAAGCTAAATGAATATAATGATTGACATAGGGGTTGACCGATCACTCACATTGCATGTGGGTCCTGACCTGAATTAAATAATGCCGACATCTCCATGTATGTGTGTTGTGTCATCCCCTATATCAAACATTATGTTTGTGTAGCAAAACTCACTAAAATATAAACGTGCATGAATCACCGAGACAATTAAGATAGTCATGAAATGTTGTTGGTATTTTCATTATATAAAAAAGGCCCGAGTTCTAATTTAAAGAAAAGAAACCAAAGGATACATTTTCTCTTATAAAAATGACTATACAATTTTGAGAGCTCGATAAAGAAAATACGTTGCGTGGTTAGAAAATATTCATTGATGTAATGGATTCAACATATAGAATTAGAAATTAATTATAAAACATGTCTTATTTTTGAATTTTGAGAACATATTTTCTTTTCCCATTTAACAATAATTTATTTGAAGAAGGAAAAATCTTCATCAAGTTGATTTATCAATTGTGTGTCCCACTGTTTTCTTTATGAAAACTTCAGACTCCAGCAATTAGTAAACTTTGGCGTGCCCACACCTTGTCGAGGTGATCGAGACTTATATTAATTATCGAGTAATTATGACAAATCTCTTATAGTTAAATAATAAATAGGGATGTCAAGATAAGTTAGATTATTAAAGTATTTTTAAAATACATGTTTTCCTTTTTCATTTTATATAAATTATAGAATTAACAAACATAATTCGCGACAATAATTTAATGTTATTCACAATAAAAGCATTCAGTATTTTAAAATTTTCAAATAATACGTAACGAAATATCTTTATTTCTTTTTACTAAAAATTTCTCTAGTATTCTTTTGTGAATGGATGACTGAAAGGACAAGGACAGAGTGAGGGCCCGGGCTGGGGTGGAGGTGAGGGCGGCAGGCTTTCTCCATCACTTACTCTGTTTGTGATTTTCACGATGTGGTTATGACTTAATAGGACTTGTTTGAACCTCATTTTTGTTAAGAGCTTGTTTGGGAATGATTAAAATTCAATTAAAATTGAAAATATAGTCGTTATTGGGTTCTACTCGTCTAGTAAAAGTCAACTCTAACGGCTATATTTTCAATTTTAATCTGATTTTAATCCCTCCCAAACAAGTTCTAAATATATATATTTTTGAATTGTGCAGCGATGGGAAATGCGTGATTAAAATAAGGAAAAAAAATACTATTCAAGAATGTATGGTTGAAATGTGTCAAAATAGCAATGTTTTAAAATGCATAATGCGTTGCTGTGTCGAGATCGAGAATCAAGAATTACAAATTTATGCATGTCAATGCGAAGAATAAACGCCATAATACGTTTCGTATTTTTAAGATATTAAATATATTTTTATATAAAAAAATAGATTTTTTACCAAAAAAAAATAAAAATTAGGCAGCACAATGCGCCGCCAATAGAACAAAAGAGCATTTTTCTGGCATTTCCCAATTCGACGCGTTTTTTCCGCCAAATGCGCGGCCTAGGTGGTGCATTTGCGCGCATTTTAGAACATGATAAAATACTATTCAAGAATGCATTTAAAAAAAAAATGGAGATCAAACACACCCTAAAGAGTTGGAACGAGTTCAATTTAAAAATTATATATTCCATTCTCTTCTCGATTTTCTAACTAACTGGAAATTCCTATCTTATGGTGTGTTTGAATCACATTATTTTGGAAGAATGTATTTTTGAATAGTAAATTGATGAATAATATATGGTTGAAAAATAATGAAAAATTATTGATGTGTTGAAAAATATTATTTTATTAAAAAATGTGTAGTTAAAAATAAGTAGAAAAATGAGAACGAAAATTTTAATTTGACTGGGCAAGCAAAGCGGACGCTACGGAAGCAAGAAGCTTGACATTTTGCCATTATTATTTGTGCCAAAACTGAATTAGCATAGGGGTATTTGCTAAAATTCAAATTGAGCCCCTGTTTTGGTAGGGATTAAATTTTAATTTAAGTCAAAATCAATAATTAATATTTTAAACATATATTTTACGTGATTCACAAATTTTTAACATTAATTTTTATCAAAATATACTAAAATTTAGCCCTGTTTGGCTCGCTTTATTGCAACTTTTTATTTCTTATACACACTCTTGACTAAATGTTCACATGATAAAATATTTCGTACGTATGCAAATATTTTTTTCATATATTTTAATCATATATTCTCAATTCTCTGAAGAATCATTGTTCAAAATATCATTTTTCACCAATTTTCTTCACGATGACCATCAAACAGGGGAAGAATAATCCCCCACTAAACACATGTCAAGATTTATTTTGAAAAAGTAAAATCTGAAGAAATACGTTAAGAAAATTAATATCAAACACTAACTTCCAAACATGTCTTGACCCAACCGAAAGAGTACGCTGATTCTTCTCCCCTGCCATCTCTGAAACTTTTTGAGTTTATGTATATAACTGGGGGAGTGTATATTAACATATACTTTCCTCTTTCTGTGGGTTTGAGCGGTGGAGCGAGTGTGTGCGCTCTAACTGGAGCCCTAGATGGAGGCGCACAAAGAAGAGGAGAATATGAGGTCTTCAAGAAGACAGTTGAAGGCTATGCTTCGCAAGAACTGGCTTCTCAAAATTCGTCACCCTTTCATTACCTGTGCTGAGGTCCCTTTACTTCATCATATACATGCACAAACTCACACCCTTTTCCTATGCATGTTTGTGGAATTTACGAGTTTTATTAAAAATCTTGATTTTGGAAGTTAATTATTTTGATGGGATTTTGTTAATTTGGAAAAATTTTGATTTTCCTTTATGGTATTCTTTTTTTTTTTTTTGAATTGGATTCTTGTAATTGAACTATGAGTCCCCGGGACTTCACAAACATGCCCGTCTAGATTTGCATGTTTGTGGGATTTATTTGTTTCTTAAAATCTTGAACATCAGGTTGTATAGAAGTATTTACTCATCATGTAACTTTGATCATCCTTATTTGGTTCTTGGAAAAATTCTTGTTTCTTTGAGGGCAGTGGATTCTTCAAATACAATTAGGATTTGTTTGAAATTTTTGATTTGCACGATTATGAGGTAAACTTGATCAGCTTTTTTGGGGAAATTGCTATTTCTGTTGTCGATCTTTTTGTATGTTTGCATTTTTCTAATTGAACTGTTGACAGTGTATACAAAATGCACATCTTATGCATGTACTTTGTCCTGAAGTTCAAAGTTTGGTAGCTAAAATTTTATATGATTGTAATTGTAAAATGAAATCTTGATAAAGTCAATTCAAATATTGGTAGCATTTTTTTTTTTTTTTGATGGACTTCTGATATTTTGGTCACAATCTGTTTAACTGTTGAATTTGATTCTTGAAATTTAATCACTGCTTTTTATGTTGGTGATCATCTTTTTTTTGAGTTTTCCTGGGTTTGTTGATTCCCTTATCTTCTTTTTCTTCAGTTCCCTGTTCATTCTATTGTTGTATGTTTTACAATCTTCATATATTTTGGCAGTTACAGTAATTTAGTTTGGAACTTTGTTTTATCTTCTTCGTCCCATTTTTATCTTTGGTCTTGGCTACATAAGCTAAGTGGTATTAGCCAAGTGGTAGACGGTAAAATTATTATGCTAAACTAAGAAGTTGGGAATGTCAGCAACAAGTTATTTTTTTAATGTTTGATGGAGGTATCTGGTAATGATTTGTTTATTGACCTGCGTTTATTCTAATGGGCAGATTTTACTCCCCACAGTTGTAATGCTGTTGCTTATAGCTGTAAGGACACAAGTTGACACGCAAATACATCCACCCCAGCCGTATGGTTTCTCCAGCCCTGTTGCCTCTAAATTTTTTTTGTCTAGTATTTTTTTTTTTATTCTTAGAATTCTATTGTGTTTATTTTCCAAAAAGTCTGAACCATAGAAGAGATTAAATGCTCAAATGGTTCATAATTACTTTTAGGTTTATTAGTAGTACATATTTGAATAAAGTCGACACTTCGTCTCATAATTGAATTCTTTGAAGATAAAAGCATATAGGTTTAAAGAGACTACAAAGTAAATAAGCTGCTTTCTGATTTTAGTGTTTACCCTTATTTATGTACAAGGAAATTATTTAGTTGTACGGGCTTAATAGTTACTAATGTATCTCTACATTCTTTGCAGATATATTAGAAAAGAGATGTTTGTGGAAGTGGGGAAGGACTATAAGTCTCCCACTTTAAACCAAGTTTTGCAATTATTGTCTGACAAAGGCGAGTATTTAGCCTTTGCACCAGATACAGATGAGACAAGGATGATGATTAACTTATTATCATTAAAATTTCCTCTACTTAAGGTATGCATAAATAGATCCTTTAGTTGAATCTCTATTGCCTTTCCACATTATTTCCATGTGTCAGTTTATAATCTTAGATTTCGCTGACTAAGGTTTTCCATGCACATTGCTTATGCCTTAGTAGTCCTGTGATCTAACGATATTATGGCCAGTTTGAAATGTTATTACTTGTGAAACCTATTAATTTTGTTATTTTGCAAAAATATACTACGGCAATTTGCTTCCAAAAACTAGCTTATCTTTTCCTTCCCTAGAACTCGTAGTTAACGGTGTCCTAGTTGGTCACTCAACTCATATTTCATACTTAGTTTTCTGGTGTTTTCGTAACTTTGTAGACAGAATCAAATGACAATTGGAAAATTTTGGTCTAAATCCGATCTCTATGTTGCTAGGGAAACTCTTCCAATGTTTTGAGACTAAATATCATGCCCCGAGTGTTACTGGATCATTTATTAGCATTTGAATCTCTTTTCTTGAGACTCTACCTTTATTGATACTTTTGAGAACAAAGTTAAATAAATAAATGAGTCTCCTCTCTAACATATTTAACTTTTTGATGAGGTGATTGAAAATGGTACCTAAGCATGTAAAGGTTTTAAGATCAAATCTTGCCTCTATCAATTTATAAAAACTGTGCACGCATAAGGTCTTAGATGAAAAATGAATTCAGTCTGCAAATGACGGTGTGTGTATTGAAGTTAAATTTTTTAACATATATGTTTTATAAGCACTTGCATGTTTGCAATTGAACATGGAAGTATTCACCGTTTCTTGTTTCTTTACCATTGCAAGTGGCTTTTCAGTTAGCTTGAGTAAGTATAGGCTTCCTTCAGTTTTATTGAACACGTTCCAATAAAACTGAAGTAGATTTCAAATGCACCAGAGCACAATATCTCTATCATTCTTCAACATATATAAAAAAAGGTTACCGGATTTTTTTAATACACGGTGTTGAAGTAGAGAAATAAAATAATCTATTGAAGCCCTCAGAAAAAGAACCGCTCATGATCCATGATTGTGTATGAACTTTGTAAGATTTGAAGTTCACTCCCAATCAATCCTGTTAAAAAAACGAGTAAACTTGGAAGGAGAATCGGAAGCGTTAAAGTGAAAAAAGAAATTTCAAAGAATTTCCAAATAGGATCTAAATATTATCAGTTTCAAGTTTTAAAATCAATATTAATATTGTTGATATCTACTGCTTTTGCTATTTTTGGATAATGCACTACTTTATTTTTCCTTTTTACTGACGAATATACTTGAAAATGTATTTCAGCTGACTTCAAGGTTGTACAAAGATGAGGAAGAACTTGAGACATACATACGCTCGAATCTTTACGCTGCTTACGATGAAGTAAAGTGAGTTGTATTTCACCCATTTTCTTTCTCGTTTCAAGTGCATAATGTGACAATTTAGTGAAGACTTGAGTAGAGATGTTTATTGGATGCCCTGATGTTTCTTTTAGCATTTTTTTTCTGTACTTTATCCAATTTCTGGTCCTCCTCCCCTGCATACACAGTGTGGTCTTAGTAAATATCTGTTTTCTATTTTCTTTATTTTTGTAATTATGCCTTCATTAGACTCGACAAGTCCTATATCAAGTGGCTTAAAATGAGGTTTGTGTTCATGATGCTATTTTATATTAAATTTTATTTGTTCCTTTTGCTCTTATATTTGATTGAGGTCATGTTGACTTTCAGTTTCAGCTCTTTTTTCACGAGTTACAGTTTTACCCAGTTGTCATCGTATTGAGCACTGTTGGTTGTCTTAAAAGTGCTTTCCTAGAAAATAAGTTATAGAAAGTATGCTTTGAAAGTACAAAAAAAAAAAAAAAAAAATTTGTAACTGTAAATTATGTTTGGCAAATAAGTAACTTAAAAGTAGTTTGACTTACTTCAATAACAGGTAAACTTGCTATTTGACTTGTTGGGAAGGTTTTACTTTTACCAAATTACATGTTCGCACATTGTGAGCTTGAATCTTCATCTGTGTATCTTATTGGGAACAAATAACTAAGCCTTTCTTTTTCTAGCTAATTTTCACTTACTGGAAATTCCCCTCCTGCACAAAATAATTCTGTGGTTTGTTATACTGTGATATTGCTACTGTTATTTCCATAATTACACTGTATGCCTATCAAGTGGTCGAAATAATGCTATTCTTCAGTTTAGTAACATTTTCTCTTAGATCGTGTACTCCTTGTATTTTTTTTTTAAATCGTGTCCTTTTTCCTTCTCATATTACATAGTTTACACTGTCTTGTCACTGATTCAGGTTTATCTGCTGTAAGTAAAAAATAAAAAAAATATTTTCTTTTCCTTCTCCGTGTAGGAATAGTATGAATAAAATTTCAAGGAGAAATTATATTCTCAATCAACTTTCCTTGTCTTATAACATAGTTTATAACATGCTTTTTTTTGTATAATCATCTGTGTCTGTAGGAATAGTATGAACCCAAAAATCAAAGGAGCAATTGTGTTTCATGATCAAGGCCCTCAGTCTTTTGACTACAGCATACGTCTTAACCACACATGGGCTTTCTCGGGGTTTCCTGATGTTAAGTCCATCATGGACTTGAATGGTCCATATCTTAATGACTTGGAATTGGGTGTGAATACAATACCAATATTGCAGTATGGCTTCAGTGGATTTTTAACTGTATGACCTCACTATCCTTCTTTAACTTTAGCTAATTGTAATTGCTTTTAGTCATTACTGATTTTCATTCATACATAGATAGCTGAAATTTTATTTTAGTCGTTATTGCAAAAGGAATGGCTAGCCTGAATGCCAAGGAAATTAAGGTTTTAGATGGGGTGGTTTGACATGGTATCATAGTAGCTTGCCAGATGTCCAAAGGTCAAGTGTTGCCACCATTGATTTGTGAAAATCTTGCACTTGCCCCGCCTTCTGAATAAAAATGAATCCATCCTACAAGCGATGGGTTGCAATGAAGACTAAATTTAAATATTTAAACGTGCTCCTCTCTAACAGTTTAAGCTTTTCGATAAGGTGATTCAATATTTATACTTGTACAAATTGGTGAATTTTTGCTTTATGTTATTATGTTTCAGGCATGATCACATGCTTGCAATTTTAACTAAATTTGATGCTTGCTGAAGATAAAAAGAGTACAACATGAGTAATAGTTTTTGTGATGATTGAACATGCTGAAAGACAAGCTAATTCCTTTTTTTTTTTTATTTTTTATTTTTTATGATTGAGCGCCTGTTTGATCCCCATTTTTGATTAAGAATGCATTTTGGAATAGTAGATTGATGGAGAATGTGTAGTTTAAAAATAAAGAAAAGTTTTGGATTTGCATGTAGTATTATTTTATTGAAAAATGTGTGATTGAAAAGAAGAGGGAGAAATATATTTTGAAAATAATAGGAATCAAACAAGGCTCGAATAAAATGACACGGTTTTCTTTTTAAAATGTTGTGGACAACCGCATTGCTGACAGGAAGAAAAATTATCTGATTTGATGATATCCATATTCGTCAGATCTCATTAAGTTCTGATGATGTGAGGTGTTTTTCACATTCACTCTTTGGGTGGATTATAGTAGTGGTAAAATATGGGAGGAATTGTCTCCTTCTATATGCATTAAAGTTTCACTCTGAAAAATAGGCGGCTTTTGTGCTGTTTCTAAATGCTAGTCAATACAGTATGGATCATAGGAGATTGTTTTGCTGCTGGTGATTATTGTTGTAAAGATAATAATTTGTCATTTTTTTTGAGGTTAGAAGATTTTGAATGTTTTGCCGCTGTAACCTTGAAAATTTGATGCTAAAATAAGCTTTTGTCTTCTCAAAGCAACTTTACCTTGTTTCTCTTTATTTTGGACCTGGAAACTGCAAAAGAAAATTATCCATATGGTTCTCTCTCAATTTCCAATGTGCAGCTTCAACAAGTCATGGATTCATTCATCATATATGCTGCTCAGCAACGTAGGACTACCTTAGTCACTGAAGATGTTGGTTCACCTTCAAACTTATCTGGAATACACTCAAAACTCAAGACACCCTGGACGAATTTTATGCCTGCAAACATAAGACTAGCCCCATTTCCAACTCGTGAATATACTGATGACGAGTTCCAGTCCATTGTCAAGAGTGTCATGGGAGTGTTGTAAGTAATTCTTTGGCATTTTCTGATATCTTCTCTGAACCTTTTCGAACTTCATTATAGAACCTTTAGTTGATATTATACCACTGAACAGGTACTTGCTGGGGTTTCTCTATCCAATCTCCCGTTTGATTAGTTATTCTGTTCTGGAAAAGGTGATCTCGATTACTTTTTCTTCATTACCAACATATCAATATAAAGTTTGTTGCTTTAAAAGCCTGTTGTGCTAATTACATTACTAATACTTCAGGAGCTGAAGATTAAGGAAGGTCTCTACATGATGGGTCTGAAGGATGAGATCTTCCATTTCTCGTGGTTTGTGACATATGCATTTCAGGTAGAAATTTTTCAATATTGTATTGCAATTTCATTACTGCAGTTTCATGACATTCTTTCTTTCTTGCCGACTCTGCCAATCTTGAGGGCAAAGTATCTTGTCATTGCTGGCTATACGTTAAGATCTATAATGCATCATGCCCTTCATGTTCTCCCTCACGTGTTATATTTTATGATTTAACTTCTTAAATGAACCGTTGTTACACGCACATGGCCCATAGTTATCGGTGCATTTAAGTAGGATAGGACTTGTGGAATCATACAGCAGCATGCTTAAGCACCCTTGTAGCATATGGATACGCGATTGATTCCATATCTCATGGCATTGGTAGCTTTAGCCCATAGATATGTACCCCGCTTAGGTCATGGAAGCCTTCTCCTCATACGTTTTGTGAAGACTAATCATTGAAGTTCTTTTCAATGCTCTATCTCTTTGGCAGTTTGCTATCTCATCCATGCTCTATCTCTTTGGCAGTTTGCTATCTCATCTGGGATAATCACTCTCTGCACAATGGGAACCCTTTTTAAGTACAGCGACAAGTCACTAGTCTTCATTTACTTCTTCGCATTTGGACTAAGCTCAATAATGTTATCATTCTTGATCTCCACATTCTTTACACGGGCGAAGACAGCAGTAACAGTCGGGACACTTTCTTTTCTCGGCGCCTTTTTCCCTTATTATACCGTCAGTGACCAGGCCGTTTCTATGTCAGTACCTTACTCATATGACAACAATTTATACACTTCTCAAGGATGGTGCATAAGACATTTCTTTGTGTATACTTGTAGGGTACTAAAGGTGATGGCCTCTTTTCTTTCACCCACAGCTTTTGCATTGGGGTCAGTTAATTTTGCTGACTATGAGCGCGCTCATGTTGGACTTCGATGGAGCAACATCTGGCTGGTATGTGTTGTTAATAAACTTTACTCTCTTCTATATGTCAATTACAATCTTATTAAGTTGAAATTTTACTGTCACGACAGGATTCTTCTGGGGTTAACTTTTTGGTCTGCCTCCTGATGATATTGCTTGACACTTTCTTGTACTGTGTAATTGGTCTTTTTCTAGATAAGGTATGTCTTTTAAATTTCTTGTGTGTTAGTTCTTCTTGTCCTGAAAGTACTATGTATGCATAACTGGAGGCCCTGGTGCCATTGCTCTATTTCAGTTCTTTAAATGAGATCTTCCGTTTCCTCAACTTGGTTGGTGAAAGTAAAACTGTAATACCATATTATGACATCAAGACCAATATTTATTTTCTTAACCTTCAAGATGAGTTTGAGCATTTTATATGAAATCAGGTCCTACACAAGGAGAATGATAATACTTGGAACTTCATGTTTTGTAAGTGTTTTCGGAGGAAGAAGAGAACCAGTGAACAGTATGCTTCCAGCTCAGAAGTTAAAGTAGCTGGTGGTCATTCTGAGGTAAATGGTAGTATTTTTGAAAAAGATGCATACAAACCAGCTGTGGAAGTGACTAGCTTAGAAATGAAGCAACAAGAACTTGATGGCCGGTAAATATTCTATAATCCAAGCCTCAGAGTTTGTGCGAGTATGAACATGCAGATAACATCATACTCATGAATTTATGATCTGCTTTTGCAGATGTATTCAGTTGAGGAATTTGCACAAGGTGTACACCACTAAGAAGGGAAACTGTTGTGCTGTTAATTCTTTACATATGACATTATATGAAAATCAAATTCTTGCTCTTCTAGGTAAGCCACAACTTACTTCTTTAGTGTTTCAATTTATATTCTTCTTCGATCTTAAATGAAGTTAAGAGCCTGTTTGTCTACCATTATTGGGTTGAAAATGGTGTAATGAATAGTATTTTTTGGAGAATGTGTGGTTGAAATTTAAAGTAACTTTATTGGTTTATGTGTAGAATATTTTATTGAGTGAATATGTGGTGGAGAATTTTACTGTAGCAAACAATGTTTTAGATTAATGGTAGACAAATAGGGGCTAAATATTTTGGGCTGCTGTTGGTTTGTTTATTCCTTTGCTATCTTTTGCCTTTTAGCAATTTACATCAAAGTTGGTTTCTAGATGCTTTAATAGACGTGCCAGGCTACAGTTTACTTTGCCAAGCATCTCAATAGCTGATGTTTAAGTGTGGACTTATTGAGGATGTTCAAGTGAAAATATAACAAGTAGAAACATTAAAATTGAAAAGTGGTTGCTATTGTGCTATTCGAGATTTAATTTTCAATGATATGAAATTGAATAAACTAATGATGGTTGGAATAGTTAGGGGAAAAGCTGAAGATTCTATCGCAAGAGAGGGGATATCGTTTCCTTTTAATTGATCATATCGCATTAACTAGTAGCCGTCTAAAAAATTTCAATGTTTTATGCATTTCGAGATCACAAATATTTTCATTAGGAAACGATAAAAAACTACTCTTTTGTGTTTGATTTATTCCCTGTATCACACACATTATCTCAAAATACATTTTTTTAAAACTAATTTTCAACCACACATTTTTCAATAAAATAATATTTTACATTACATCAATAAATTTTCCTTACTTTTTAATCACATATTTCCCATCATATCACTATTTAAAATATATTCTTTCCTCAATAATATCCATCAAACAACTCCTTAATAAATAATGAGAGTTGTGTGGAATTATGATGCTCCATAGGTCTAATATTTCCTTGGTCAGCTGTGTGGAACAAATGTACTCCTTGAGACTAAGGTTCTTTGTCTGGACTTAGAGCATTACATATTTTGTTGGGTTAAGATAATTCAGTCATATAGGGAACTACATCAAGGAATGGTTGTATATGTGCTAGAAGGCTGAAGAAAATGCTTCGCACATGAAAAACAGCCATTGACACATTTTCATTGCTAAGTATCGTTTATTGTTATCCTAGAGACCAGCCTGTTTCTGGAATTTATTCCGTTTACGAATTACACACACACACACACACACACACACACTAGACAGATTCTTAAGATGGTGATTTGGCACCCTTCATTATGTGTTCGTGTTTGCCTAATTGTATTTTCACTCTATTTATCAAAACACAGAAAGTTGCTTCTTTTATTCAATTGCCATGTACCATTTTTTTTTCTTCTTGGTGATTGACCTCAAAATATATTCTGAAGGACATAATGGAGCTGGTAAAAGTACAACAATATCCATGCTCGCCGGCCTTCTTCCTCCTACCTCAGGGGATGCTTTAGTTTTTGGAAAGAACATCGCAACAGACATGGTAATTTTCTTATGGAGTATCCATTTTTTGTTTCTCGAAAAGCTCGTGTAGTAGCCATGACAAAGTAACTAAATTGTCTCAAGTGAAACTAACGAGATCCAGGCTATTAGCATGTGTGGCTAAGCCTAAAGTAAAAGTAAAGTTACACAAAAGTAACTTTTAAGCTTAGCCAAACATGTTTGAAGTTTTAAAAGTTACATGCTTTCCAAACATGTTTAGTTTTTCTTTAAAAGCTCCTTTTTTTTGGAATTCTAGTACAAAATGTTACTATTTTAAAATAAGTATTTACTTCTTGAAAAAGTAACTTTGCTTATTTTTTAGGATTAGCTTTGAGGATGAGAAGTCGATTTCAAAATTTGAAATTTACTCATTTAGTCATTTTCGACTGAAATACTGAAACAACATATGAATAAATTGACTTATTTTCATGTCTCAAAATTGAGTTTCAGCGTCTCATTTCGATCTTCTAAGTATTTTGCATAGGCTTATTTAGATATTAGATTTCTTCCATTTTTTAAAATTAATCGACATAGACTTGTAACCTCTGGTAAATGAATACAAAGTGATGATTGGACTTTGTTTCCAATGGAACCAAAATGTATCTATCATCTATGTTTCTGGTGGAACTTGATGGTCAGCAAATAATTTATGCGTACGAATATAAGCATTGACTCATTTAATTCGGTACAATATTTTCGTGCACATAAAGTCACATGGTATATATAAGAATTGTTGGGGAAAGAGTGGTGCGGAAGCGTTTAAAAATTTTTTGTAATAAGAATTATGTAATAAATAAGAATGGTATTTGAACAATCATGTCTTGTATATATTGAATAATAATTGATTGTTATTGAAAAATATACAATACCTTTGTATTTATAGGCAAAACTATTTCTTAATCTTATTAATGTAAGGAAACTAAATTCTAAAAGGAAATAAATTAAAATCCTAATCTAATTAGAAATCATATTTTAATCAATAAAGAAAAAATTGTATTCTAAACAAAATATTAGAATAAAAAGATAAAATTTATTATAATTAGACATCCCATTATATTATAAATATATAATCATAATCCTATTTATAATAGGATTGTCCTACATCAATCTCTCTCACTTGAAAAAACTCGTCCTCGAGTTTGTTGAAGAAAAGAATCCTTAATAACTTCTGTATTTTCAAACTTGGCTGAGACTCGAGGAAATTCTCTAGCCACTTGTTGTCGTGTTCTATGTTTGTTGAAACAACCAACATTCATAACAGTTAAGGTCTGCAAATTCTTGTCAGCTTGCTTCTCTACGGGCTCGCGATTCCTTTCAAAACTCAACTTAGTTAAAATCTGCGTGATGTTGTGAAGGGTTTCGTCGATCCCCTCGATTTGTTATTCGAGTTTGTCGAGCCTCCATCCGTCGACGGTTCGACTGCCACCAGAACCATAGTCAACCATCAGATTGAGGCAATTTCCTTGCTCTGATACCAATTTTAGTGCGGAAGCGTTTATGAAATTCTTGTAATAAGAATTATGTAATAAATAAGAATGATATTTGAACAATCATGTCTTGTATATATTGAATAATAGTTGATTATTGTTGAAAAATGTACAATGCCTTTATATTTATAGGCAAAACTATTCTTTAATTCTATTAATATAAGGAAACTAACGGGGTGTTTGGTAGTGATTCGAGAATCAATTCTCGAATCAATTCTCATTTTCAACCACACATTTTTCAATAAAATAATATTTTCCATCACATCAATAATTTTTTCTTCTTTTTCAACCACACATTTCCCATCGTATCACTATTCAAAAATCAATTCTTCCCCCAAAAATCTCTACCAAACAAGCTCTAAATTCTAAAAGGAAATAAATTAAAATCCTAATTTAATTAGAATTCATATTTTAATCAATAAAGAAAAGAAATCCTATTCTAAACAAAATATTAGAATAAAAAGATAAAATTTATTATAATTAGACATCCTATTATATTATAAATATATAATCCTAATCCTATTTATAGTAGGATTGTCCTACATCAAAGGGCCAGAGTACATCCTTATGGTAACATGTACACTAGAAGGTTTCATATAAAATGCTTTTATATTTCAAAAATTTACTTGTTCAGGTACTTTATCCTGTTTCTCTGTGACTCTTAAGCATAGTTTTGAAATCCGGACCGGACACCAACCCGGACGAGACAGTGGGTCAACGGGTCAGTGGTTCAACCGTTAACCCGGTGGTTCAACCGGCGGGTCAATACCTGTCAAATATACTATTAATTATTTTCACCGAATAATAAAATTTTGTCAGTTAAATGACGTCCAAGCACCTGGCTGAGCTAGTGAGCTACCCTTTACAACATTTGCGACATCAAGATGAATAAAATGACTCCTACGTATTCATTCTACCCATCCTTTATTTTTAGTTTAAATGCAGCTTAATAACTGAATTATTGAACTAGTAATATAAATTAACATCAAAATGCCAGCACTCAACTTTGTTACCCAGAAGAAAACAATGGCAACAAAATTACAGTGAACAGAAACAAAATTAAAGGCACTACTACGTACAGTTCTCAACCAAAATAAGCAAAATAAGGGGAAAAAAAACAAAATGGATTATTAGTTATCATCTACAGTTCTCAGAAATTCAGAATAGGCAAAATACACAAACAATGAAAGTCTATTATATCTAGTTCTCAACAAAAATAAGCAAAATGAAAGGGGTAATTTCAGATTTTCGAACAGGTTCAAAAAAGGTAAAAAAACCAAAAACAAAAATCAGACTTACCCGTTCTTCTTCCATCTCTTAAGACTTGAAAGTGGAGATTTGGATATTTGGGAGTGATTGAATGGCAAAGAGATGGAGAGAGACGGCACAGAGGTTTTTATGTTTCTACTTTCAAGCAGCAACGTGAAACCCTGGAGGAGAGAATGAATTTTTTGAAGAATGGAAGGACCCGGGCGGTTCAATAAAAAAACGGACTGCCGGGTTAAATAAAAAACGGCCGGTTCGACGGGTTTGAGGCGGGTTCAGTACATGCCAATAAATAAGTGTGGCCCAGACCGGACCTGGGTCCGGTTCGACGGTTTCCGAGCCGAACCGGACGGTCCGGTCCGGGTTTCAAAACTATGCTCTTAAGGTTTCAATTTGCATTTAATACTAATGGCAAAAATAAGTACTTGAGGAGTCGGAGTAGGATGACAAAAATTACAAATGGGGCATCATTCCTAAGTCCCTGAAATTGGTATGTTGGGGAGGAAAAGAATGGAAAATTAGATTCTGTTGGAATTAATCCTTCTTATTGAGCATCGTTTCCAAGTCCCAGATAACCTATGTTGAGTTCATTCAAACTTGTAACATATGTTGCTTTACATAATTTAATACTACAAGAGAATATATGGGTTATTAGTTGGCTTATATACTTCAATAAATATTTACTTATCATTCTCACTGAATGAGGGAAATATTATTTTATGGGATTCTCATTCATCAGTTACTTTGTCATTTTTCAGGATGAGATACGGAAAAGTTTGGGCGTATGTCCTCAACATGACATTCTTTTTCCTGAATTGACCGTAAGAAAAGTTCTTTTTCTTGAATGCAAAATGTTTTCTTTCTTCCAACTTCTTTTGACAAGTGAGGTTAATAACTGACTGTTATTCAGCATTGTTTTCCTCGTGCATTTCTATCTCTGTAATTTCTTTTTTAACACAAGGGTCTATTCACACCTCTTTTTTTCAACTTCTCTTTTTAATTCCTTTCTTTAATAGTGATGTTCCCTATTATGAACGGATACCCCTGCAACCTCTCACTTTCTCTCCACATTTCTGAAAGAAAAAAAAAAGTACTTTCTTTGGTTTCTGTTTTCTTTCTTTTGGATTTTGCCCGTGTGGAAGCTGTATTATTATCTTCTACTTCCACATTCCTCAATTTTTCTTTTCGTTCCAATATGGTATAATTCATAGAATCTTCATTCATAGTTCATATTATTAGAAGATTTCCATTCATATGTCGACATTGCTGTTCCGACCAAAATCAAACCTTTAAAATAGTCCTTTGAAATTGAACGAATTATAGTTTCTTGAGCAATATTTTTTTGCTCAGAAAAAGTTGTTCTTTTTTCTTTTCAAATAAAAATGTGCTTTGATGGACTGAAAAAGGAGACTCATGCTGCAAGATAGCTTTCCTCGTGACTTCTTGATATACATTTCTTTGTTTTAGTTTTATCCAATGCCTGTGCTGAAAAGTAATCGTTCTTGTATCTGCTTTACTCAGGTGAAGGAGCACTTGGAAATATTTGCTAATATAAAAGGCGTGAATGAAGACTATTTGGAGAATGTTGTTATTAAAATGGCTGAAGAAGTAAGTCTCTTTCATAGTTATTTGGAATTTGGCACCTGTTATGCAACTATGTTTTCTCACTTGATCTAGTTTGGAAGTTTACAAATGGAAGGTTGCTGAATGAGATATGTCATGAAAGAGAAATTGCATTGCCTTTGTATTGTGAAGATTATCCTTGTTTTGTGAGTGATTTTTTTTTGAATATTCTAGAGTTTTAATCTTAAAAAAAGTGTTGATGACAATATATTTCCCTAAATCCCTACAAGTTGTGGGTTTTTCAGTTAGTCACAAAACAATTTGATAAAAGAAGCTTGAACTAACTTTTTAAGTCTGAATACCCAATTCACATATCGCCCAAACACTGGTGATTCAGGGTTTTCTTTGTCTTTCGTTTATTACTTGTGTGGTAGTGAATCTATCATAATCACTCCTAGTTATAATTTAAGATCTTTCATGCTTGCTCTAGGCTTTGTATTGCATTCTCTCTTATATTTACCATTTTTCAGTTAGTCACAAAACAATTTGACAAAAGAAGCTTGAACTAACTTTTTCAGTCTGAATACCCAGTTCACATATCGCCCAAACACTGGTGATTCAGGGTTTTCTTTGTCTTCCGTTTATTACTTGTGTGGTAGTGAATCTATCATAATCACTCCTAGTTTTAATTTAAGATCTTTCATGCTTGCTCTAGGCTTTGTATTGCATTCTCTCTTATATTTACCACCACCAACTGCTGGCATTTGATTGCAAGCACTCTACTTTTGTAATGTTGTTTATGCATTTTATTTTTTTACATTTTTTTCTTCATGTTGGCTGGATGTGATACTTCTTATTACCGCTTAGGAAGCACTGTTGGTCTTATTCTCATCTTAAAAGACTTTGTCTTGAGTGACTGCATTTCAGCACACCGTATGCCATGATTATTTTTTAAAGAAATGTCGTCGTCCATTTGTTTCTATGAAGAGAAAATGGGTGAAAGAATGGGGCAAACACACGAGAACTGAAATACGAACAAAGGGACATATGTTTGGCTATCATCGTAAATTGATTGCAATCTACTGAATTTGAAGTAGACATAAAAATGTAGTATGCATTCAGTGCAGCTGACTTGGATGACATGATTCACTAAAGGGAAAAGATGGAAAAAAGAAAAACTGAAAGAACTGAAGTAGGTTAACATTTTGACATTGGTTTAAAAACTCTTCAAATCATAAAATGATACCATCTTTTAGCTGGTAGCTTGACTCGAAATTCAGCAATGATTGGAGAGGCCACTTGGAGATACCTACTATCTCTTTGATGATTGTATCAATTCTAAATGCACATTTTGCCCATCTCTTTGCTTTCATTTATTTAACAGATAGCGTTATGATGAATGAACTCTATCTTGACAAGCATGATGCACGAAATCTATTTGCCTTTATTTATTAATTGCTGACGAGCTATTTTTGGCGGATAATATTTCATTAGGTGGGTTTGGCAGACAAAGTAAATACTGTTGTGAAGGCTCTTTCTGGGGGTATGAGAAGGAAGTTATCACTTGGAATTGCATTAATTGGTAATAGCAAGGTCATTATTCTCGATGAACCCACAAGTGGAATGGATCCTTACTCAATGCGGTTGACATGGCAATTAATCAAAAGAATTAAGAAGGGAAGGGTAATATTACTAACAACTCACTCCATGGATGAAGCTGAGGTACTAGGAGATCGGATAGCTATCATGGCTAATGGTTCTTTAAAATGCTGTGGAAGGTTCTTCCTACTCTATCTCAGCATTTTTTCCTGTTTATACCATAAGATATAGGTTTTGCAGTTAAATATAATATGCATGTAGAAACACAATGTATAACAATGGACCCACCCTCACTCCCACCCCTGTGAAAAACCACAAATTCCTCCCACTCGAAGAAAAATTGGAAAGGAGTTTTCCCCTTCCTGAGAGCTTCTATTCAAGGAGAAATGTATTAACTTGAAGGGAAGTGTTCGTTCCTGTAAGTCTTCGGCCCTTCACATTATTTTCTTAACACGCATGTTCATCTTTTGACAGTTCCCTTTTCTTGAAGCACCAGTATGGGGTTGGTTATACGCTCACTCTGGTAAAGGTGTGTTCCATTGCAATTCACTTGTGTCGTTAGGTGTCTTGATTGCCCTTATTAGCAGGACGGACATCATCATTCTCCCTTTGATCTATAACTATCTTCATCTACAGGGTACACCAAGTGCCTCTTTAGCTGCTGATATTGTTTATCGTCACATTCCAACAGCAACCTGCGTGAGCGAAGTACTCTTCTACCCTCTGTTGTTTGCACTTTCTAACTGGATCAGTTTCTTTGTTTATAATTGACTTCTCAAATTTTTATTTTGTTCCGTTCACATGTTACATCAATGAGGAATTTTTTGTAGCGTGGTTCTTCCCTTCTGGGAAACAATCCTGCTACTTAAAAAAAAAAAAAAGAAAAGAAATGCTGAAATTTTGTCCAAATTATTAGTTGGGTCATTTATGTCTCTGCAGGTTGGTACTGAAATTTCATTTAAGCTCCCTCTTGCGTCCTCATCGTCCTTTGAAAGCATGTTTCGGGAAATAGAGAGCTGCATGCAAAGAGCAGATCCTCACTTTGAATTGACCGGATATGGAGAGAATGTTTCTCTTGGCATTGAGGGTTTTGGCATATCTGTCACAACTTTGGAGGAAGTATTCCTGAGAGTTGCTGGAGGTGATTTTGATGAAACCGAGTGCTCTAATGAGAAGAAATCTCTAGTTTCACCTGATAATTTTAATCAGCCAAATCATGCTCCAAAGACAACCTTTCAGTCAAAACTTTGTAGAAGTTATTTTGAAGTCATTGGACTTATATTTTCAGTAATTGGGAAAGCTTGCAGTCTATTTTGTGGTACTGTGCTAAATGTCATCAAGTTCCTAAGTATGCAGTGCTGTTGCTGTGGTATATTTTCGAGGTCAACATTTTGGAAACATTCAAAAGCGTTACTGATAAAGAGAGCAATATCAGCTCAAAGAGATAGGAAAACTATCGTTTTCCAGCTTCTAATTCCTGCCGTATTTTTACTTTTGGGTCTTGTTTTTCTCAAGCTCAAGCCGCATCCTGAGCAGCAATCAGTGACCTTCACAACCTCTTTCTTCAATCCTCTATTAACTGGTGGTGGTGGGGGTGGTCCAATTCCTTTTGACCTATCCTTGCCAATTGCAAATGAGGTTTTTAATTATTTATTACTTCACTTTCATTTTTCTTCTTTAAAATCCCTTATAAATTGTATCCTGAGTAAAATGCTTATCACTACGTAGGTTGCAGAGCATGTCCATGGGGGATGGATTCAACGGTTTAGACAGACTACTTACAGGTTCCCTAATTCGCAGAAGGCCCTGGACGATGCTGTTGAGGCTGCAGGGTCAACTTTGGGACCAATCTTACTTTCAATGAGTGAATATCTGATGTCTAGCTATAATGAATCATATCAATCGAGGTATGTAGTTTTGAGGCTTTTGTCTTTGCCATACTTGTATTTACACGTGTAAACATGTCTATGTTTGTCTCAATAAAGTTTTTTTTTTAAAGGTAATCAAATATTTTATTAATTAATGCATAATACACAAAAAGTGTATTATCAATTTAAATCAAAAAGTAACAACATGAAATTAGACAGCACATCTATATGCCTAGTGGCCGCAACATTAAACCAAGTATATAATGTCAAATAAAACAATTCTCTAAATTGCTATGTTCGTGTTTGGTCTTCAAAAGAGCGATTGTTTCGCTCTCTCTACACACGCCATACGATACAGCCCGGAATAAGGTTCCATACAAGTTTGCTATCCTTATCTCGAAACTTTCTCTACCATGCCTTTAACACGTCATCCATACGCATCGGCAACACCTAATCAATGTGTTGCAACGCCAAAATATCGTTCCACAGTAAACGAGCACCATCACAGTGAAGGAACAAGTGATCAATCGTCTCCCCATCCTTCTTACACATAACATAAAAAACCCCTGTATGAAGGTTATCCACCGTTAACACCTGTCCTCTGATCACTTTCTATAGTAAAAATGCCACTCGTGGTTCAAGAGAATGAACTCTCTAAAAGTTTCAATAAGGATCTAAAATAAGTGTGAACTCAAAAAATACCATCTCGTGTCAACTTCTACCTGCTACAATCACACTCTCATGCCTTGATATGTACCTCGTATAAAGACGTAAAAAACAGTGCATAATTATACAATTCCCAGTCCTGCAAACCCCGGCCAAAAATAATATTCCAACTGGGGCTCCCATTATAAATATCTAAGACATCATTCACCATGGCAGACGGCTTCAACTTAATACGATACAAAGAAGGAAATCCCACCTTAAGTGGTTGATGTCCACACCAACAATCATCCCAAAAGCTGATGGTATTACCATTCCCTACTACAAAAGTCAACATATCCCAAAAGTCGCTCCACCCTGGTCGAATGTACCGCGACGAACTCACTACATAAGAACCACATCTCTCATCTGAGCACCATCCCCCTTCATAATACCATATTTTGCCCTTATAATATCTCTTCAAAAACTCTCTTTCTTCACTCCGAATCGCCACAACCACTTACCCAACAAAGTCTTATTAAATAATACTAGACTTCTCATTCTGAGACCACCAAATCTAATAGGAGAACAAACTGCACGCTAGTTAACCAAATGTAATTTCCTCTCTTTCCCTAATACTCCCCAAAGAAATTCCATTTGGATCATCTCTAGAGCTTGTTTGGGAGGGATTAAAATCAGATTAAAATTGAAAATATAGCCGTTATTGTTGACTTTTATTAGACGAGTGGGACCCAATAACGGCCATATTTTCAATTTTAATTGGATTTTAAGCCCTCCCGAACGGGGCCCTAATCTTTTTGCCATTACAACAGGAATAAGAAACAATGACAAGAAATTAGTAGGGAGATTCGACAAAGTGGTCTTTATGAGAGTAAGACGACCTCCCTTTGAAATGTATATACGCTTCCAACCTGCTAGCTGTCTTTCCTCCCTTTCCACAATACTGTTCTAAATCTGTGTGCTTTTAAATCGTGCTCCTAAAAGAATCCCAAGATATGTCATAGGCAATTGCACCACCCTGCAATCCAATATTACAGCCATCTTCACGTTATCGACCTCTCCCAATGTGATAGCCTCATATTTTCTCAAATTTATTTTCAATCCAAAGACGGCTTCAAAGCACAGGAGTAAACGACGCAAGTTTCTGAATTGCTCAATATCTGTATCACAGAAAATCAGCGTATCATCTTCAAATAGCAAATGAGAAACCTGCAACTGCTCAATAACAAAGCCCTTTAACAAACTTTGCCTTACGGCTTTCTCAAGTATCCTACCGAAAGCTTCCATTACAATGACAAACAACAATTAAGATAGAGGTTCCCTATGTCTCAATCCTCTACTACTACAAAAGTAACCCTCCGGAGTTCCATTCACCAAAATTGAGAACGAAACCGTAGAGATACAAAACTGAATCTACTGGCACCACTTCTCCCCAAAGCCACATCGCCTGAGCATATACAAAACCAATCCCTAGTTAACGATCATAAACTTTCTTGGCACGGAATGGTATATTCTCAGTTCGCTCGTATTTTAGATCATTAGTTGAACCTGCGCCGAGCTCATTCCCATGGAAGATGGTGTGGCAATGTAAATTGCCTCCACGGGTGGCTTTTTTATTGTGGACGGTTGTGCGGGGGCAAGCGTTAAAGGTGGATAATCTTCGAAGAAGGGGTCTTTGTGTTACCGAGTGGTGTTACATGTGTAATAAGGATGGGGAGACGATTGACCATCTGTTCATTCATTGCGATGGTGTTCGGTGGCTTTGGAACAGCATCCTTGTTTCTCAAAATTTGGATTGGGTGATGCCTAGGCAAATTGAAGATGTGATACGGGCATGGAGGAGGAAATTTCGTGATAAAGATAGTAGGATTGTATGTGATCTTATTCCGGGATGCATTGTTTTGTGCGTGTGGAGAGAAAGGAATAGCCGCTGTTTTAAAGACCAATCAAGAACAATAGAGCAGTTCAGAGAATTATTTTATCTGACTTTGTATAGTTGGTTTAGTACTTTGGCTAATAACCATATAGAAGGGTTGCTTAATTTTATGTCGTTCCTATATTGTTTAAATTGATAATACATTTCCCATGTATTATCTCTTGATTTATTAATATATTCTCTGATTACTTATCAAAAAAAAAAAAACGATCATAAACTTTCTGAATGTCGAGTTTACATAAAATTCTTGGAACCCCTAGTCGCATTTTTGAGTCATTGCATTCATTTGTTATGAGTACAGAATCCAAAATCTGGCGCCCTTTGACGAAAACATTCTGAAATTTAGACACCACCTTCCCCAGCACCTCCTTTAATCTATGCGCCAAAATTTTCACAATAATCTTGTCTACCCAACTCACTAAGCTAATAGGACGAAAGTCCTTAATATCCGTCGCTCCCGGTTTCTTAGGAATTAGCACAATAAATATAGCATTGGTGCTTCTTAAGAATCTTCCACACTTAAAGGAATAAGGACATCCACAATGCCGGATAGCACCACTTCCCAACAACTCTTATAGAATGAGAAAGAGAATTCATCAGGTCATGGGGCCTTATCGTCATTCACGTTGAACACCACCTCTCTAATTTCATCCTCCCCAAATGGTGTATCTGACCAATTAGCGTCCTCCTCAGTAATAGTAAAAAAGTCTTTAACCCCTCCAATTTTGGCCTCCAGTCCAGCTGCTCACGATAAAGAGTGTGATAAAAGCTTACCATGTAGGTCCCGATATCCTGTGGATCCTCATAAGTGACCCCATCTACCTCCAACATAGTGATTAAATTGTTGCGCCTATTGGAATTAGCTATCTTATGGAAAAATTGGGTGTATCTTTCCCCCTCTTTCAATCACTCGACTCTAGATTTCTGACGTCAAGCAATCTCCTCCATTTCCACTAACCTTTCCAACTCTTCCCTTAATTCTCCACGTCTCGCCCTATCATCTCTTACCAGTCCTCGACTTTCCTCCCTCCTATGAATATCGAAAATTCAAAACAAAGTGGAAATGAGTGAAGAGGCTACCAAGGCTTGTATAATATTGGAGGTTATATACACTGACATGAAATGGGCACTGATGTTTTACCATCAATTATCATTGAAGGCCATACTATTATTCTTGATTGGCTAGAAAGGATTTGCATGAATATTTGCAGCAGCAGAAGTCTTTGGTTATATAATTTCTGTTTGACTCGAGAGATAGAAAATTGGAAAATCTACTGGTTGTAATCGTGCCCTGCTAATTGCTATAACAACAAATCCTTGGTTCAGTCAAATTAAAGACTGCAACCATAGTGAGAGCTGAGTGATTTTTTTTTTTTTTCGTACATAATACAAACCCCTTCATTAAATAAGACACCACTGTTGCTATTAGATGATTACTTTAGGAGTAATCATTATTATGTTTTTGTAAATCACTATTATTGATTTCTGTGCTTACAACCCTGAGAATGTTTGTTTGAACTTGATTGTCGAGCTGTCTGTAGTTTGTGGTAGGCAATGGAGTGGAATATATCTCGAAGAGGTTATATTTGTTGTTCATGAAGATTATTCTATTTATTTGTCCATGTTCAATTTTAAGCACGTGCAAGTGTATGAGCAGGTATGGAGCAATTGTTATGGATAATCCGAGTGAAGATGGAAGTTTAGGATATACTGTTCTGCACAACAGTTCCTGTCAGCATGCTGCTCCAACCTTTATTAATTTAATTGACTCGGCAATACTCAGGATTGCTACCCACGATGAAAATATGACAATCAAAACACGGAATCACCCTCTGCCCATGACAGAAAGCCAGCTCCAGCAACACCATGTATGGTTTGATATTCTTTGTTCTCATTGAATTTCCCTGGCTTAGACAATATAGAACAAGAGGTATTCCTAAACTCAAAAACAGCCTAAATTTGATTCTATCCAATGGTAAATTTAGTATTTCTGCTTGAATTTCTGTGCAAGATATTCCAAAAATGCTTTCATTCTTCTTGACGGGGTGAAAATTGTTACTGGATGGCTTAAGCAATATCCAAAGGGTCTAAAAATTTAATGTCGTCACAGTATGACTATTGTGCTTACAATTCTATGTTATACATCATCAATCTTCTCTCTGAATAATACTAGTGTTTTTGATGATTTTTCTTCGTGAAGTTCTTTATGGCCTCATATGATTTAACATTTCTATATAAACTGTGGACTGACGAATTATTTGTAGGATTTGGATGCCTTCTCTGCTGCTGTTGTTGTTAATATCGCCTTTTCCTTTATTCCTGCTTCATTCGCTGTGGCTATTGTGAAGGTAAGATTGTAATTTTCTTAGTGTATGGGAAAATCTGTAGATCTGGAGGACCTTAGCATCGTTCTGTTGTAGTTTCATTGATAAAGTGAACATAACTCTGGTTAACACACTTTTTTTTCTTACAATGGTGCTATAATATATGATGCTTTAATTTCTCTGGAAGACAATGTGCATTCATTTGACGCAATAAGATATGGTGCTTTTGGAACAAGAGTAGTTAAAGAGGTTAAGTTTCACTATCACCCATTTATGAAAATTGTGCACGTGGTCAGGCCTTCAATGAGAAATGAATTCAGCTTGCATGTAAGCGGGTGTGTCAAAGAAAAAGATTTAAATAAATAAATTTCTCTTCTAACAGATTAAGTTTTTGTGGTTATTTTCGTTGAAGTCTATTAGAATATTAATTATTTAGCTAATTAGGTAATTTCCATGTAAATAATAGCTAGTTTCCATGTATAGGGTTTCCTAAAATATCTTGTAATATTCCTATAAAAAGAGAAGAAGACGGACAAGAAATTCATTCCGCAAATTATTGTCGGTCTTGGACCTGATGGTGCAAGCAGGTTTTCATTAAGCTTGCCAAAACCAAATCTGGATTGTAGTAAAAATATTTTTAAGGTTGATATAAAGGATTGAACATGGGCATATTATTGGAGAATAGTACTTGAGACACCAATGGGTGAGGCAATCAAAGAATCCTCACTGGGAGAACTAACGTCCATGGCCTATGATGGAAAGCTTTAAGGTGGAAGAGTTTTCTTTCTTTATGGGTTATTAAATATTGCATTTGAAAATTTTATTTTGATGCTTGTTATGAAGTTTTTCAATGACACTAGACCAAATTGTTTTTTTTTAAACAAAACACTAATACAACTTTAGTGGATTTTTAAGCGATACCAGGAAAGGCTAATGGGGTTTGGTATTCCCCAAATGTATGTATGAAAACACAACCACTAGAACAAGAGGGGCAAAAAGATGCAACATATGAAGGGATGTAATAAGAGGCAAGTATTACTTCCTATACAAAACAAGAAAGTAAAAATCAAAAGAACATTCTCTAATACTAGGGAGTCCATATCTATCTATCTATCTATCTATTTATCTATCTAGATGTACAAGAGTTTAAAGTCATCGTAGTAGATCAATGGGACCATATTTATGATAATGAAGCAAATAAATCGGCAACTTGGTTTTCCTCACGTAAGTGTAGGAAACATTATCACGATCAATAGAGATGGTGTCTGATTTGTCAAGAATGATTTGAATTGCCCATAATTTTCCACCTCTAGTGATTTAGTGAATGGCCATAGACGAATTTGCCCCACCCAAATGTTTGATAATTCAAGTCATCGAGCAAGTAAAATATCGTCCAAGATAGCCTCCAGAATAAGGCAATCTCCATAAGATGACGAGAAAGCTTTAATGCAATGCCCATACTATGTCGAATAATGTATCCATTACTAGCAAATCCATTATTAACTCATCTGTTGGTGATGATCTTGTAAGATTCCACTATAGAGTATGCCAAAAAATTAAAATAGGGGGTGCTGAGGGAAGAAGAGTCAACGAAATGCCAAAAAAGAAAGGCGATAGTCATGTCTTCAAGCTAGTGAATAGGTTGGAATATGCGACTCATATGAAGAAGTGAAATCATGCGATAGACGCTCCAAATGATTCGTCCAGGCTTCATGCATATCTCATTATGCTTCCCATACGAAGAAGTGAAATCATGTGGGAGACGCTCCAAATGATTCGTTTAGGCCTCATGCGTATCTTATTATGCTTCGT
The DNA here is from genome assembly GCA_035079005.1 of Fraxinus americana. Taxonomy (NCBI): domain Eukaryota; kingdom Viridiplantae; phylum Streptophyta; class Magnoliopsida; order Lamiales; family Oleaceae; genus Fraxinus; species Fraxinus americana. The sequence goes on along the minus strand of CM068715.1, from coordinate 36,346,334 downwards.
TTAGGCCTCATGCGTATCTTAAGCCATAAGAACCAAAATATCAACGAAAGAATGACAGTGAAAATGTGCCCCCTGCGAACATATTGTTTCGAATACCTCCATATATAAAATCGAGGTCTAACTCAGCGGATCTTATCGGTACTTGAAAGATATTTCCAAAAGATTCCATACCTGATCAAAAATTATGCTGCTAGTGAAAATGTGTGAACTAGTCTCGATCTCCAAACATTGGCAATGGGAGGACAAATGACAACCAATCCTCTTCTGGATGATCACATTGATCGATATTAAATCCTGCCATAATCTCTAGCTGAGTAGGTATAATTGAACTTCACATCAGCCGATATGAATCATGAGGCTGTAGACTAGAGCAGACTAATTGTTGAGCTGATTTGGTTGCATTTCGAGATAATCTGATATGTTTCGTTTTTGTATGCTGGTGCGGTCTATTACTCTTCCCTTGTACCTATTTCGCTGTAAGAAGTTGGTTCACAGGTACAACATTTGTAACTTCGTGGTATACCCATGGATTGGCAATCCGAAGCATTTGTTCATAGAGGTATAACCTTAACATGCTCAACCATAGTAGGTGAAAGTACCTGTAACATTCGTCCAGTATCCCATCCTGGGCAATCATAGAAGTATTGTACCCTCACAAGAGAGTGTTATTGGTGAAGGAATAAGGATGCCAAGGTAGCCTCATCCATCCAACAGTCATGCCAGAAGATCTTCTTACTCCAAGTTGCCATGCGATATGTAGCTTATCCTTTGGTTCGGCAAGGTTCAACCTCCTCCAAATAGGTAAAGCATTATATGGAGCTGATGATATTAGAGGGTGAGTCCCTATACAATATTTGTCGAGTGAAAATTGAGCCCACAACGATGTGAACGAAAAAGCCATCAAAGTTTCAAGGTAAAAGTGTCAATAGTATCTTGCAATCTCTTGAAGCTTAGTCTACCTTCATCAATAGGAAGACAAATATTTATCTCTTCCAGTATAATTGAGTTGCCTAATTCTTGGGGTCCCAAACAAATTGCGCAAATATGCTCTCCAAATTCTTCATTACAGCCTGAAGAGACTGCATGATTTGGAGTAGATAAAGAGGCATAGAACAAAGAATGGACTTCAAAAGTGTAATCCATCCCCTAACAAATAATATACGTGAGGTCCAACAAAAGACCTTTTGAAAAGGTCAACATATAAGAAAACCCGTTTAGCCCCTTTATATGGAGGTACCCCTGATAAGTAAATGGATGTTGCTCGTGCCCAAAACCTGTCAAATGCTCCAATCTCCTGATCTCGCTAATGGATGCCTTACAAGACAGTATAAAGCCACTTTTGTCTCTATTCGCCAATTGCCTAAAGACGCTTTCATAATGCTCCAAGTAATCAAGTAACCTCTGGATAGACTCCTTATGACCATTGGAGAATATAATCATTTCATCAGCAACAGATGTGAGATAAGAGCCACTACAATGAAGAGAGATGGCGAGATGGGATAACCGTGCCGAAGACCTCGTGAAGAGGGAATGAAACCATAGAGACTATAAAGTGTGGAGAAGCTCTTGAGCCAATAAAGCATTGCCCTCAATCAGGTGATCAGGGATAATCCACTATGTTGTGGAGATATAGAGCTTGTTCGGGAAGGGTTAAAATTCAATTAAAATTGAAAATATAGTCGTTATTGGGTTCCACTCGTCTAATAAAAGTCAACTCCAACGACTATATTTTCAATTTTAATCTAATTTCAATCCCTCCCAAACAAGCTCATAATACGTGGCAGCACAGTATTCAGCCAGGTTTTTAACAGCTTAGTGATAAGCTTGCTAAACATCGAACATAACCTAATCGGTCTAAATTCTGTCCATTTAGAAGCCCCTTCCCTTTTCGGGAGCAAAACAATAGAAGCAGCGGCAATGCCCTTGGGCAGTTAACCACTAGTAAAGAAGTCCAACATGGCCCCAAAAAGGCCAAAATGCTTGAGTTACTTGGTTCATAAGTTGTTCTCTACTTGAGTTTTGTGTGGAAAGGCTTTCTTTAATAACCGAGGTACCTATCATTTTAACTTGAAGTTTTATTTATCAGGTATGTAGTATGCTCATATTAAGAAATTAGAGCGGCTTTTTTCGAGTATTATGCTTAGATTTTACCAACTTTTGACCTATTCATTCTAGCGTGTAATTTTGAGCCCGTACCTTCTTGATGCAGGAACGTGAAGTGAAAGCTAAGCATCAACAACTTATTAGTGGGGTATGAATTTCTTCTTTTCATGGTTTAGCTTTGCAAGTCCTCCCATTGCTCTTTGAGTCGGCACTATACATGCTTTCTTTGTTTTTGATGTGACTCAGGTATCTATACTGTCATACTGGACCTCCACATACCTATGGGACTTCATCAGCTTTTTGTTGCCTTCATCTTTTGCAATAGTTCTCTTTGGTATATTTGGTAGGTGGTTGGACTTTTGCACTTACGTAGTAATTTTTTAACTGAATGTTTCCATGGGTAGACATTTTCTTGAAATATGTTTGTGTGAGGTATTTTCTGTTTTCACTTAATGTCAACAAATTTACTAGGAAACCATGTGAAAAAGGAATGTCTTTTAAGTTTTTTTGGAAACAATGTAAGAATTTCTCTATTTATTTTTAAAGAATGTTCTTTTTCTCATTTTATTATTTTAACCTGTAATAGAATTAATTTAATTTATTTTAAATGCTTTTATCTTCCAACACCTCTCTAAATTTCAATTTATTCTTTAGGTCTTGATCAGTTTATTGGGAGAGACTCCTTTTTCCCAACTGTCCTCATGTTCCTGGAATATGGACTGGCAATTGCATCATCTACATATTGCCTCACCTTTTTCTTTTCTGAACACAGCATGGCCCAGGTATTGACTCTGAAATCTGACTCATAAAGAATGGAGATTTGTCTTACTGAAAATGCTGAATTTTTGTAAATATATCTGCAGAATGTGGTACTCTTGGTACATCTTTTTACTGGGCTCATTCTGATGGTAATATCATTCATAATGGGGCTTATAAAGTCAACAGCTCATGCAAATTCTGTTCTCAAGGTTGGAATATATTCTGGATTCTGTACTTTTACTTTGTTGGATTTATTTACATTAGTTAGCTTCTCAGATGGTCTGAAGTGTTCATGATCTTAGATGAATGCACTATTGCTTAGAATGACACAGATTTTTTTTTTTTTTTTTGTGTTAGAATCAATGTGGTCATTAAAGCATGTTTGTCTAAGATTAAAAAGTTTAGCTGTAAGTATATAAGTAGTTTATAAAATAAACAGTTTTTTTGCTTAAAGTTGGAAATAAGTTTATCATTTTGATAGTAAGGTAAGAATTGCTTTTAAAATAAGTAACATTTTTTTACTAATTTAAGAAAAATGTAGCTTATCCAACATGTTTGGAAACACTAAATTACTTAAAAGTAACTTTTACTTCTTTTTCGTAATCTTAGTGAAACATGCTCTAAATATGATATTTTCATTTTACATGCTTGAGTTTCACATTTCTTCTTGTATGTACTGGAATAAAGAAGCCTTCTATCTAACACTTGACAACTCTTTTCAGAACTTCTTCAGGTTGTCACCTGGTTTTTGCTTTGCTGATGGGTTAGCTTCGTTAGCTCTGCTACGGCAGGGAATGAAAACTGGATCTGATAGTAGCGCTTTTGACTGGAACGTGACTGGAGCCTCTATATGTTATCTGGCTGCAGAGGTGCTTTTCTTCTCTCAAGATTGCGTGCAATTTCCTCTGTGTTGAGAGTGAACAACCTGGTTTCCATAATCATAAAATGGTTCTTTAGATATGATTATTCTTTTAGATTGGACATATTGTGACTGAAGATTTAGTGGCTCTTCCATATCATTATTTTTTTTATGATTGATGTTGATAATACCTTTTTTTTTTTCCAACTAAATTTTACATTTTATCTGAATGTATGAACCACGAGATTAGATATAATACATTGGATGAATTACTGCTGTGTCTCATGCATTTTTCAGAAACTGCCGAATGGATAGAGGATAAGATTGAGTATAGGCATAGCATTTAGAATTATTGGCAAAATAAATCCTTCTGACTGAAATGCGCTCTCTATGATTGATCTGAAAATTTTTCCAGAAAACTTTTTTGATGGAAATTTCTTTTGAACTCAGAATTGTCCATGTACATTGATGCTTAATGTGCTAAAAAAGGTGGGCAGACATACTCACCTTCGGTCATATGGTGCATAAGCTTTGCATATATATCTCTGCCTGGTGGCATCCTCATCTTGGTTGAATTCCAAACATAATTATCAGGATATTATTCAAATTCTGTTCAACTGACTTTCATTATATTCCATCCATATCCCAAATTCCTAAAGGGATACCATCAGAAAAACTTTCTTGACCAATTGGGTAGATCAAGAAAATAGCGGTAGAAGCTGCATAGGAACAGAATATGCAACAACAATCCAAGGTTGCATACGCAGAACAATCAAAATATAAGGATGCAAGGACCGGACTGGGCTAGAGGACTCTCTATCCTCCCCATCGTCCTAACAGCCGATCACGCAATTAGAACACCAATCATTATTTGAATGACTAAACAATACCAACTAACGAACCAAAAACCCACCAATAACTGAGGACCAATGCTACGAGCTTCCGGAATACAATGGGACATTCGTAAAGTTTATCATTATGAATGTTGCGACGAATTCGATTGGGATGTTCAATGGCAAAAAGGAGATTCATTAGCTCGTTATTTAGTACGAATCATGCCTTCCACAATATATCCAGTCTAGGCAGAATTTCCAACCATGTGGCCTTGCTCTATTCATGGTTATGTATTTAGCTACTCTAGATATATAGTATATGGATTAATACTCTCGACCAATTTGGAGAAGTGTTTTCAATTGCTATGATGGCATATTTCATTTGTTGAATATGCAATTTAAAGGGTTAAAAAGTAGTTATTTCTTTTACATTCATACATGTTCAATATTGTGAAGTGTAAAATTGATTTGTGAAATACCCCCACCCCCCAATCAAACAACAAGTTTTAGTGATGCACAAAGAAAATATTTTTATACAAATGAACACTTATGATCATAGAACTCATTAGAGAGAGAGAGGGGGGGGGGGGGGGGTGCATATTCCCCCGTAAATTGATAGGAAAGACAATTGGTTCCCAAGTTTGTACATGCCAGTATCGAAAATGCAATAAATAACCAATAGAAGAAGCACCTCAAGCTTTGTAATACATCTTTTGGATTCTAGCTTATTTTAATGTTAATTTGATGCACAGGGTTTTCTTTGTATTTACTTTTCGATCGCTATTGCTAGAGAACTAGCTTTTTGTATAGTTTTGATGTTTGATGGTTTAAAAAACTCAATCGATAATCGTAAATCCCATTAACTGTTTTTACATGTTGCAGGGCGTCGTTTACTTTATTTTGACACTTGGTCTTGAACTCTTGCCTCTTCATAAGATAAACTTTGCAAGAGTCTGGGAGTTGTGGTCGAGTTCGAAAAAGCCGTTCCTTGCGACTTCTGGTAGCTCTTTAGAACCTCTTCTTGCATCATCCTCAGAAGATCATGAAGACATTGATGTACAAACAGAGAGAAATAGAGTACTATCAGGTTCAGTTGGAAACGCATTAATCTACCTGCATAATCTTCGGAAGGTACACCAACATGCTAAAATATATAAAATTTTATTTTTTGAGTGGGGTTGTACTTGTTATCTGATCAAGTTCCCTAATATGTTTTGTCATTTCAGGTGTATCCAGGAGGGAAGCAGAATAGTTCGAAAATTGCTGTTCATTCATTGACTTTCTCAGTTCAAGAAGGAGAGTGTTTTGGTTTTCTAGGAACTAATGGAGCAGGGAAGACAACAACTTTGTCAATGCTGTCGGGTATCAATTACTTCGTGCAATTAAAACTACTATGCTTGTGTGTCTTCATTTCTGAACCTTGTGAGAATTATCCATAATTATTCAGAAAATTATCTCTGTCCTTTATTGTCATCATAGTGGACAAAAATTACTCAAATATTTCCATGGAAATGATTTTTTCCTTTATGAATACTTGTTTGTATTCTTGCCCGTATCATCTTGTCTGAAGTTTTCTTATGCCTTTTACGTGTTTCCCCTTTTTTCCTGAACAGGCATAATTAAGTAAGGTTTATAATTTCTCTCTTATTCAATTATAATGTGCAGGAGAAGAACGTCCAAGTGACGGAACTGCCTTCATTTTCGGTAAAGATATAAGATTAAACCCAAAGGCTGCTCGTCAACATGTATATAGAGCTTTCTTCATTAGTTTCCTTGTTTTTCTGATTGCTTTAAGGGTACTCGTCATAGTAACTATTAGATTGCACCTGTCTGACTAATTCCATTTCATTCTTTACATGTTAGATTGGTTATTGTCCTCAATTTGATGCTCTTCTTGAAGTTCTCACAGTCCGAGAACACCTTGACCTCTATGCAAGAATAAAAGGAGTCCCAGAGTACGAGCTTGAATACGTATGTAATTTTCTTATGCTCCTGTAGAAGGATTAATGTCAATTATTTTCTCCATTCTCTGTTTTGTATATTTTAATTGTCTCGATGATATTACACGATGATATGCATTGTGATCCATCCATTCTGTTTTAATCAGTACTGATCTTTAATCCTAATTTGTTCCTTTTTTATTCCAAATGTGGTCATTTTATTAGGAATTAGCCTTCATTCACACATAATTTCTCTTAGCTCCCTTCATAATTCTTTTTTCTCACAAGTTGCAACCCTTTTTGAACAAATGAGTCAGATTTATTTGATTTGAGATCAAGCGTGATAATTATAATTTGCTGTCTACATTTTGGATTTGACGTATGTCCAATACCACATGATAATTCATGCTAGTGATGAATCTTGGCAGGTTGTTACAGAAAAATTAGTGGAATTTGACTTGCTGAAGCATGCTAATAAACCATCATATGCCTTAAGTGGGGGAAACAAACGCAAATTATCTGTTGCAATTGCGATGATTGGTGATCCTCCTATAGTCATTCTTGATGAACCGTCTACCGGTATTTAACTCTGATTCACTCCTTGCAGTTTAATCTTTCTTTTTGTGCATTTCTATTTGATTAACCCTCGAAATGAATTGCAAGTTCAAAACTCCCTCCTGTGACATGTAAAGGATATAAAATTGGTTTATATATAACGTGTTTGTTTAATAATGGGTAGCATCGGTATCCAATAAATGATAATGTTTCATAGAACTTGAACCTATAAATTTGGAGAGTACAAGGGTTTTGAGATTAGCCAGTTCGCATCAAATTTCGTTGTGCATTGGTCATCTTTTGAGTTGGGTTAGTGTCATGTTTTTCTGTACTATCTTTGCGATATAAGTACAATAAAGAAGAAATGTATATTATGCTTTTGAACCCTCTCATTTGCTTTTTCCATTCCCTTGTCTTAAAATAGACAACGAAGTACTTTTCAAGTTTAGATTGGTAAATCTGTATTTTGCCCTGGTATATAACTTGAGAAGCTGCTTCTGTATCATGTTTTAATATTCTAGGTATGGATCCTATTGCTAAGCGATTCATGTGGGAAGTTATATCACGCTTATCGACCAGAAGAGGAAAGACTGCTGTCATTCTAACCACCCACAGCATGATTGAAGCTCAAGCTCTTTGCACTAAAATTGGAATAATGGTACTCTTTCTTTGCATGTTTGGTGCTCACTACTCTAAACAAGGACTGGACAGTACAATAAACTAGATCTCAACTCCCTTTTCTTATCTTAATACTATCCAGTATCTAGCAGTGTTTGATCTACCTTACCAAAAATGCATTCAAGACGTTTAACCTGATTATGATTTGCTTGTTAGAGATTCAAGTCATTAATTATTGTGTTATTTGCATGTATCTTTAGGTTGGAGGCAAGCTAAGGTGCATTGGGAGTCCCCAACATTTGAAAAATAGATTTGGGAATCATCTCGAACTAGAAGTATTTTCCTCTATTCTCGTCCTAATAAGTTCGATATATTTCATTTTAATTTTATTTTACCCCGTCACCCACCGAAGTTTGCTCATATTTTTTATTATTATATCTGTCTACAGGTTAAACCTACGGAAGTTAGCTCCTTGGACTTGGAAATGCTGTGCCAAATAATTCAAGAGAAGCTCTTTGATATTCCTTCTAATCCGAGGAGCAGTATACTGAATGACCTGGAAGTGTGTATTGGGGGCATCGACTCCATAATATCTGAGAATGCATCAGCAGGAGAGATCAGTTTATCAGAAGGAATGATTGTGAGAATTGGACGATGGCTTGGCAATGAAGAAAGAGTGAAGGCTCTTGCATCTGGAAATAATGGTTCTTGTGGGGCTTATGGCGAACAGTTATCAGAGCAGTTGGTTCGTGATGGTATGTCCACTTCTGTCACCTGATCAATGTTTTTTCAACATGAAGTTGAAGTTTTCTTTGAATGCATGGATTCATTCAACAAAACAAACGAAAACTTATCCCTGCTAGGGGTTGGTTAAGAATCATTTTTCTTTAAATGATAACTTTTTTAAAAAGTGAGAAATAAATAATACATTTTTGAAGCTTATCCTAACATGCTTTCAGTACTTTCAGATATCAATAAGGTTCATCATTGTTCTCGTGGAACAGTACAGACCTACTTTCATTAGTACTTACAACTGGCCATCTCTCCTTTTCTCCCCGTCAACAACATAAGGAACTGTAAATGGACCCAAAAAAAAAAAAAAGGGATTATTTATTTAAGATGGATCTTAGTCACCATTCTTAGATATGCTGGCAACTCAGATCTTTTTCAGGGTCGTTTGGATCATTTTGTTTTCCATATTGCATTCACTAGTATTTCACTTGTTATATTACTTTCAACATTCAGTGGTTAATATTATTTTTACTGTTGGTATTTTATTATAGGTGGCATTCCTCTACCAATATTTTCAGAGTGGTGGTTAACCAAAGAAAAGTTTGCAGTAATTGATTCCTTCATCCAATCTTCATTTCCGGGTGCAACATATCAAAGTTGCAACGGGTTGAGCGTTAAATATCAGGTATTCAACACTTGTCAAAGATTTTCTTATCCGTCAGATTTGAATTTATTTTCGGGTCATCGTTTTCAATACATCGTCCTTTACAAATCTGAAAAGAGATTTGTTGACAAGAATATAGTAATTTGGCCAATTATTGTTGGTACTTCTGCGATTCATAGTGTCCGTCTTCTTTACCAGTGGATTAAATTTAGTCTTCGACGTGCCCCTCACATACAATCCTGACTCATTTTATTTCAAATGCTTAATATGTGTATGATTTTCATCGAAGGGTGACACTGACACTCGAACTTGGACCTTTGTTTAGTATGATATTATGTTGAACCACCTTATTTAAAAACTTAAGTTGTGTTAGTTGTTACATTAATTTATTCAAATTTAGTCTCCCGGAAAATGCGAGCCTCACTCGTTCTTTATCGAAGGCATGACCCCTGCACAACTCTGATATTCAAATTCAGAATGGCTACCTACTCAGATACCGTGTTAAACTATCTCATTTAAAAGTTTAAGCCGATAGAGAAGGATACATTTATTTATTTAATTTATGCCTTCAACAAACACATTTGGACATGGGATGATTGAGTCGATTTCTGTCACTGGCTGCCCATTGAAATACAGTTAGTGACTGATCTCATGTTTACTGCAGCTGCCATACGGAGAAGACCTATCACTCGCTGACGTTTTTGGGCACATAGAAAGAAACAGGTGAATACTTTTTTCACTTCACAAATTTGTTTTGCATTTTCTATTGAAATCGGGATTTTAATGTTACGGAAAAATCTTTTCCTGCAGAAATATACTTGGTATATCAGAGTACAGCATCAGTCAATCTACGCTCGAAACAATATTTAACCATTTTGCTGCAAATCCGTGAGGTACGGCCGCCTTCGCATATTCCCATCCCGACATTGTAAAAAATTTCAAGGGGATGTGATTTCTCATGAAATGCTCACCAATTTTTTCATTAGTGTATGTTGTTTATTGTGTGATACTAGTTGATGTACATAGTGGGTAAGTAAATAGGTTGTGTGATGTACAATATTGATTGGCACTAAGTAGCATCATTTTTCGCGTGATTTTGTGTAAAAATCCCATACCTGCACGATGTAGTAACCCCCTTTTGATTAGAGATATGGAAATCGGGATTTTTGAGGCATTGATAATGTTTGTTTTTAGTATCTCGACTATGTGTCATTGCCATCTAGTTGAACGGAAGCTCGTCGTTCGACGGCGATTGTTAAGAATGTGGTGGATACTAGACGGAGACTTGCACTTGGGATCTTCTGTCTGCATTTTGTGAAGGCATTAATACTTTGAGAATAATTGTTACATATTATCAAGAAGATAAAATAATGAAGCCAAACAAAAATATATTTGTATTTAGTGCTACGTATTAAATATGCCCGTAGGCAACGAGTGGTCGAGAGAAGTGACTAAAAATAAACTAAAAGGAATTTATTATCTTCTAATAACAATTCCTACTAGATTTCCTGCTCTCAACCTCTTTGCCAACATCAATATTTTTAACTCAAAAGTTTGGCTCAACACGATCCAACAATCTTGGCTAGTTGGATCTTGGCTAGACCCATGGATAGGGATGGCAAAAAAACTCGACAAACCCGATACCTTCGGGGACCCGCCCCGAATGGGGAGAGGAAAATCCGCTTAAACGGGTAACGGGGCGGGGAATTATTCCCCGAGGCGGGGACGGGTAACGGGCCCCCCCCCCCGTTAAAAAAAAAAATTTTTTTTTTTTTTTTTTAAGAATTCAATACTTTAAATGAACATTTTCGTTAGTTCTAATAGAAAATAGCAACTAAAATTATTTGTTTAAATATAATGAATATGGACAATAAAAATAAATTATCAAAGACTAAAAAAAAAAAAAAAAAAAAATCTAAACGGGGAATAAACCCGCCCCGACCCCACCCCACCTCGCCTTAAACGGGTAACGGGGTGGGGACGGGGAATGAATTTCTTAACGGGGCGGGGGACGTGGAGGGCATCCCCGCCCCGTTGCCATCCCTATCCATGGAACGAGTTTTGCATGTTAATGACTCAACGCGCAAGCGTACACGTGAGAAAACGCGTAAAAATCCAAAAAATTTCATTGCAATTAAGAATATATTACGAATAGATTCGTTAAATATTAAGACTGTCAGACAGTGATTTTTTGTCAAATGGAATTGAAATTTTGACCGTTTCTTGGTACTCCCTAGGAAGCACAGTGAGACGCCAAAGTCAACAATTCAGGCTGGTAGTTGAGCAACGATCTAAAATAAGATTAAAATTTGGCAAAAAGTCCTCCCAGACAGGCTCTAAATAACAAGTATACATAGTTAGATAAAGATACAACTAAATAATGATTTACAAAATGTTTCACGCCTCGAAGCTCGTCAGATCGTGCAAGTCTACGAACAATATTTCCAACATTTTTTAGCTTAATTCTTGAATTAGAAAATATGGGTAAGCATTTTTAACCAATATCTAAAATAATTTTTTCTTTTCTATTAATTGCATCTAAAAGATTTAATGTGTGAGAGAAGATAGGACATAAGAGGATATACTATGGTCCGAAACATATGGCTAACACTTGTACAACCATTGCCTCTACTCCCTGTTCGAAAAGCGGTTTCGGGTTCGGTACCGGGCTCGGAACCCGAGTTCGATTCGCCGGCTATTCAACTCACCGAGTCGCGGCAGCGACAGCAGCCTCCGCTATGGCCACTCCCTCCACTGTCTCCAATGCTATTCTTCCCGCCCGGAACAATCTAGTCTTCGTTAAAGGAGGGCCAACTCGCAGACATTCCGTTCGAGTTGACTCAGTTGGAGCCAGTCGCTTCACTCACCACCGTCTCTGCTCTCCGTCATTTCGCGTCTCCGCCACTTCTTCCACCGAGGAGCTATCTAGCTCTACAGGTCACACCTCTCTCATTTACATTCGACAGACGGGTACTTATTACACGTATATTGATAGAGCTTGTGTGATTACTGATTAATTGAGTTTGTTATTGAATTTTTTTCTTATTCATATTTAAAATTCACTGGGAAAATGATACATAATGGAGCGTACAGTTCCAAGAAAGATTGAAACTTGTAAGAGCGTTGACTAATTTGACTTGATAATTTTTGGATGATAATATAAAGGAAGGGCAATTTTTTAGTAACTTAAAAAGGGAAATAAACTGTAAAAACTGTGAATTTGGGAAGAATGTATATACTTGCACTCGTAGTGTTGAGAAGCAATTACTCAAGTTATCAGCAACGAAAGTTAATTCAAGAATGGGATCCTGAAAAGACTGCAAACTGTTAGACAAACATTTAGCACAGTGCAGTGCAGTCATCAGTGGCTAGAGTTTTTGTCACTACGATACCAACTGATTAACAGCCGTCATCCTTGCCTGATGAACCCCATTTTGCCTCCTTGTGCGAGTATAGGAGCTCTACATTGACAAGGTTTAAGAGAATTTAGCTGCAAGCTCGGAGGATTAGCTTTTTTAGATATTGCTCGTGTTATGGATTAGACGATAAATCTATACTACCGAGAGCAATTAGTACCGTGAAACATAAAACAAAAGCAAAGAAAAAAAAATATACACCATTTAGATTGGTGCACCACAGCAGGATTTAGCTATATAAATGAAGAAGAATGATTATCTCGCGCCTCTCTTTTTTTCCTATACACCTAGAAGGGCACAAAAAGATGCTTGCCCTAATACCCTTTATAAAATTATTAGTGCTACGTAGTGTATGAAAAAACTATCCATTATACCCTTATAATAAATAAACATTGTAATTAGGCTCCACACATCTAACATTGTCCCACTCAAAGACTAATCCTCCACACATTCAACAATTTTCCACTTGGATCTCCTCAAGTGCTAAAACTTCATCCTTAAAAATGATCGTATGGAATGATATCACCCCCATAAAGGCCAAAATCCTAGCCTCCACTTCATTAACCATATATCATTCTTATTAAGCCCCTGTTTGATCCCCATTCTCTAAAAATCCATTTTTCCTCAAACTCATTTCAACCACATTTTCTCTCTATAAAATAATTATGCACGTAAACCCAACTTTTCCTACTTTTTAAGCACATATTCTAAAAAAAAAAAAAAATATTACAAAACTCATTTTCACAAAAATGGGGCTTAAACAGTGCCTAAATGATAATTCTTTTTGCTTATCCAATATTTAATTGATTAATAAGAAAGTCCTGTATAGTTTTTCAACAGTGGCTACAAATACTTGAGTGATACATATTATATGGTTATATAAATATTATTTTTACAGGATTTGATGTTTCTTTTCTTGCAGCTCCGGATATTGAGAATCTGGTAATTATAGGATCAGGTCCTGCAGGCTACACAGCGGCAATTTATGCCGCTCGAGCCAACTTGAAGCCTTTAGTATTTGAGGGATATCAAGTAGGTGGTGTTCCTGGAGGGCAATTAATGACCACAACTGAAGTAGAGAACTTCCCTGGGTTTCCAGATGGAATAACTGGTCCAGACTTAATGGACAGGTACTTGAACTTTTCAAAAGTATTGCTAGTTTTGAATTGATCCTTAATAATGTTTACATTAGTTGCGACAGTTGTGATTCAAAGAGAACATCATCTTTATATTGTCAATTTCACTAGGATTCGGAAGCAAGCTGAGCGCTGGGGAGCAGAGTTATTTCAAGAAGATGTGGAATTAATTGATGTCAAAAACATGCCTTTCACTGTGCAAAGTAGTGAACGCAAGGTGAAGCTTCCTTTTGGTTCAGGTTATCTTATATCATATTGCAGTATTTGCTGAACTGCCTGAGACAAAACTCTAATGATGTCAGATCTGAGAAAACCATTATTCAAGAATCCCATATGGGTTGTTCATTATTTTTCACGCATAGAATTCTATTTTTTTCCCTTTCTGGACAAAAATAAGGTCCTGTGGCTGTGATGGTATGTGTCCTATATTTGTTTTGCCGAACTTGTTTAAACTGATTTTTGAGCATGTTGAAGTCCTGTGGCTTGCATTTAGCAACAGACAGAGCAATCTTTGCTTAATAACTGAAGCACTCCATCATGATATTTCATAAGATTTATCAGTAAACTATGTTGAATATACAAATACAAATTAATAAAATATCCCCTTTTAACAACCTAATTTTTTAGATGAGGTGATTCAATATGTATCGGACTAAGTAAAGGTTTTGAATTCAAGTCTTGCTGTCATTCATGTATCAAAATCCACGTATCAAGCCTTTGAAGATAAAAAATGAATCCGAACTACTTTTTTTTTTTGAAAGGTAATCGAATATTATATTAATCAAAGTTGATACACATGATGTGTATCATCAATACAAATCAGAAAGGAAACAACAAAAATTGGGCAGCCCATCTATATGCCTAATAGCTACAGCATTAAACCAAGTATACAATGTCAAATAAAATAACTCCTTAAACTGCTCTACTGTTCGTGTTTGGTCCTCAAAGCAACGTCCATTTCTTTCTCTCCATATACACCACACGATGCAACCCGGAATAAGGTCCCATACAACTTTGCTATCCTTATCGCGTAACTTTCTCCTCTATGTCTTTAACATGTCTTCCATACGCCTCGGCATCACCCAAATCATACGTTGTGACATCAAAACATCGTTCCATAATAAACGAGCAGCATCACAATGAAGAAATAAATGATCAATCGTCTCCCCGTCCCTCTTACACATATAGCACCACTCTGTAACATAAAAACCCCTTGTGCGAAGGTTATCCACCGTTAACACCTGTCCTCTTACCACCGTCCACAATAAAAATGCCACTCGTGGGGGCAACTTACATTTCCAAACCCTCTTCCAGGGGAATGAGCTCTCTGCAGCTCCCGGCAGAGATCTAAAATAGGTACGAACAGAAAAAATATCATCACGTGTCAATCTCCACTTGCTACTATCATCATCTCATGCCCTGATATGTATCTCATATAGTGATGTCAAAAACATCGCATAATCATCCAATTCCCAGTCCTGTAGACCCCGGACAAAAACAGTGTTCCAACTGGGATTCCCATTATGAATATCTAAGATGTCATTCACCAATGAATCCAAACTACACGAGAAGATGTGTTGAAGATAAACATATATAGCGCTTGTTAGACCCTATTTTTTGAAACTCACTTTTTTCTAAACTCATTTTTAATTACACGTTCTCCCAATAAATTAATTTTGCTTGTAAAACCCAAACTTTTTCCTATTTTTTAACCATGGATTCTAAAAAAAAATTCACTTTTCACAAAATTTATTCTTAAAAAATCTCTACTAGGGTTGTATATACATTCTCTCTCTAACATCCTAAAATTTTAGATGAGGTGGTTCAATAAACAAAAGTGACCTAGGCCATTCTTATGGTGTAAAATAATCTTTTGGAATGATTAACCGTATTATTGTTCCATTTAAATGACCGTTTCTCTCTCTCTCTCTCTCTCCCCCTCCCTCTCTCTCTCTCTCCAAAAAACAAATCACCAACACATCATCAGTGGATTTTTAGGCTCCACCAAAGAAGGATGATATGTTATAATTCCCCAACCATGAGATATATGGAGTTTGCAAGACAAGGGAGGATGGCATAATCACTCACCCAACACATACCGAACACCGACACAACTCGGACTTGTGTTTGACACGCTGCATGGCTGTCTTTATATTTTTAGTAATTTTTAATTTTGATCGGCATGTTCGCCTTCTACTTTTTTTGAAAAATTACATGTCAAATGCATCCATGCTTCATAATATGTATGTATTCGTCCATTATCTATATCCATGTATTTTTATGAATGTTCCACTCATCATAGACAGTGAACTCAGTTCAGTGGACACAGTACTCTGATATGTAACTCTGTAAACCTTAGCTTCTGGCTAATGCTGATTAAAATTTGATGAAAAGCCTGAAAGTGGATTACTGCTTTTCAGGTAAAATGTAATAGTCTTATTGTTGCTACTGGAGCTACTGCAAAGCGGTTGGGGTTACCTCGTGAAGATGAATTTTGGAGTAGGGGAATTAGTGCTTGTGCAATATGTGATGGAGCATCGCCATTGTTTAAAGGTCAAGTCCTTGCTGTGGTTGGAGGAGGTGATACAGCTACAGAGGAAGCATTATACTTGACAAAATATGCCCGCCGTGTTCATTTGCTCGTACGCAGTGACCAACTAAGGGCATCAAAAGCTATGCAAGATAGGTGAACACAATGTGTTTCGCAAATCAAAATTTTCTTGTCCATCTTATGCATGCAATTTCTTCAATTTGCATGTCAATTTCGAAATTGTTGGTGGATGTATAGCTCTTGGTTTTTATACGTTTCTTCTTTCAGAGATCTTAGCTTGACATGTCTTGTGGTTCTTGCTCTTCTTTTCCTTTATGCTATTACTTCATTATGATCAGAGGCATTCAGTTACATCTTAGGGTTGTCGTTCCATGCCTTCGGTTACATCTTCCTGCTTTTACTGTCTTCTAAAAAATTATATTTAGATAATTTATGGTCTACACTGAATGTCATTCTCTTCCATGGTATAAGAATAAAGATTTCTGTGGATGTGCTAATTACAAATCAAGTTTTCATGGCGGCTACATCCTATTTGTTCTATGAAGATGATTTTGCACGTCGTCCTTCACAAAAAATCATCTTTAGAGAGAGTCAAAATCATATTTAATTGTAACATATTTAGCATTTATCTGATAAGTACAGAACATGGACCTAAGTATGTTCAACTTCAGTAGGATTCTTGATTACTATGATTTTGTATTATATCCAATTTATGATCTCTCCATGAGGTCTCACTTGGATAGAAAATTTTAAGACCATACATATTTTGCTAAAGTCGTCGTTCTGCATTTGACAAATACCCTTTTATGTTTTAGAGTTGTAATGATAAATATATTTACTTTTAAAGTATAAAGTAACTTTCTGAACTCGAAGTATGCAGGCTTTTTTGTTTAGGCAAATCACCACCTCATCTTCAGTGTGTTTTTAGGCTCCACTAGAGAAGTATACAGCTTTGGGAATTATGATTTTTTTACAAAAGCATCCTTTCACATGGCTAACCTAGTTGTCTTAGTTTCTAAAAGTGAAGCATGCTGATTTTGTTCTCTCTCTGTTTACAAGTAAAAACCGTCATTTGCTTAAATACTATTTTCTTAATTGCCATAATATGTAGGGATTAGGGAAGGCATTTCTCTTATCCTCAAGCAACAAATAAATGGCTGCTTATATTGTCTTTTTGGTTGAAAATTTTCAAAATCTAGGACAATGTTGGCACATGATATTCTGATATAATAACAAAGGGCATGATGTCACAACATAATTTAACTCGGATATTTTTGTTGCATTAAGATATGCATGAACCATGAAGGTTTTTATTTCATTGTAATGGTTGTTTTTCAACTTGTTGATTGCCCTCCTGGTCATTTTTGCTGCTGCTGCTGCTGCTGCTTCTGCTTCTATGTCTTCTAGGTTTTGTGTTTTATTTGTTTAAGCATCGTTTCAGGTGAACTGAATTACTGATGAACAATGTGTTTTAAGTTTCAACTCCGTGGATATTTGTTTAACAGGTTGATTATGGCGAATGTTTCAGAGTTTTTAACAACCCAAACGTCACCGTGCACTTCAATACAGAGACTATGGATGTCGTCAGCAATATGAAAGGGCAGATGTCGGGTATTTTGATAAAAAACCGGGACACTCAAGAAGAATCAGTGCTGGAGGCAAAAGGCTTGTTTTATGGAATAGGTCATTCACCAAATAGCAAGTTGTTGGAAGGACAGGTTGATCTTGATGAAGCAGGCTATATTTTGGTCGAGGAAGGCACTGCAAAGACTTCTGTAGAAGGAGTATTTGCCGCTGGAGATGTACAGGTACATATAGCACAAGTTTTTCTTTATTCTCACAGCTCCTTTATACTTGTCATTGTGTTTATCCGGTAAAATGAGGAATGAAAACTAAACAAATAGTGTTCTATTGGCACTGTTATGCATGGATACAGTGTAAGCTTGTTTGTATGTGGGGTAACAAGTCAGATATGACGTTGTGCACTACTATCAGCAGAGTCATATTTGGCAAACACTCAATGCTGTAATGAAGAATTATTTGATAACTTGTGGGCATTAAGTGGAATTTGCATAAATTAGAAGTTAGGATTTGTGCAGCTGACCCCAAATCTAGGTGGAGTAAAATCATTTGATTGAGTTTTATAACTATTATGTTTTAAATAACTTCAACATCGTAGGGGATCTCAACTCAGAATACATAAAAAAAAAAAAAAAAAATAGAAAGTTGTTTTTTTTTTTTAGTTCATCCAAACTCACAAACACAATCACTTATCTATGTGATATTTTGGAAAAAAACACCTTTCTATCTTTATCTTTATATTGATTATTTCTGGTCACTTGACTCGTAATCAAGGTCTTCCTTGTAAATTATTCTTTCCTTTTTGAGTAGGATCATGAATGGAGGCAAGCCGTTACTGCAGCTGGATCAGGTTGTGTTGCAGCACTATCGGTGGAAAGATATCTTACAAGCAAAAATCTCCTGATTGAATTCCACCAGGTACGTAGCTTATTGGTAGAATCTGACTTGTATCACCATCACCTTCCTTTCAATATGAAATGCCTGAAAAACTTAAATCTTGACTTTCTCGCTCAGAGCCCGTTTGGTAGAGATTAAAATCGGATTAAAATTGAAAAACTAACCGTTATTGTTGACTTTTATTAGACGGGTGGGGTCCTATAACGGCTATATTTTCAATTTTAATTGGATTTTAATCGGTACCAAACGGGCTCTCAATGAGCTGTTATAGTTCAAATTATATATCTGCTTGATACTTGGAAGTTTATTGGAATATAAGTTAGAATGGGTGTAGCTGACGTGATCTTGAAAGTTTTAAGAGCTATTATTGATGTTTTAGCAGTATTTGTTTTCCACAATAGCCTAAATTAGCCATTTTCTTGGTATGGTTTTAAAGAGTTGACAATTTATCCTTGTCGACGAGTCTAGTTAATGGTTCAGAGATAAAATCAATTGCTTTTGAGTTGCCCTTGACCATTAGCAGGTTTGTAACGTATTGTTGGGAAAATATCATGTAAAAAGATAAAGAGGGGCTATAGAGATTTTCATCCTTGAAATCTTAATATTAAGGTTTATATCATAGGTTGTTGCAGCCTTATTGATATTTTGGAACTGATAATGACTTCTTTTCCATTTGGTGCTCTGTCACAGCCAAAGACTGAAGAGGTGAAGAAAGAGCTTACTGACAGAGATGTACTAGAAGGGTTTGATATCACTCTTACAAAGCACAAAGGCCAGGTGAGATATCCTGTTTATAATACATAGATTGTAAATTAAACCTACCCTAAATATTACATAATATTATGTTCCTCTTCTCTTAACTTGATCTTTCACTCGTCTCAGTATTCTTTAAGAAAGTTGTATCATGAAAGTCCAAGGCTTGTATGTGTACTGTATACTTCGCCAACATGTGGTCCTTGTAGGACCTTGAAACCAATTCTTGGGAAGGTATATATTCATTCCAATATAGTTATGTAGCTGGTTAATATTGTGAAGTTCTATGTGTAACACATCTCTTGATGGAGAACTTGCAATATTTTCAGATTCGTTGCAAAACTATTATGTTTGACGATTTGGTTCTTTCTGGTTTCATTAAACTTTCTACTTGCTTAAAATTATTTTGTTTGTCTTCTTGCCACAAAAATTATCCAAAGTATGAAACTATTTTCAAGAGAAAATGCAAGCATCTAATTAGGGTGGTGAGAACTGGATCCATAACCTGATGAATGTTCAGTTTTGGAAATTTCATCAACCCATAGCAGTCTATATTTTCAGTGAAAATATCATTCTACGTCGATGATCTTTTTTCTTGCCTTCTTGTGAACTGAATAAAAATTCTTCAGTCCATCTGTACTCAACTAGAAAACATATACATGAATTGAGTGCAGGTGATAGATGAATTTGACCAGAATGTGCATTTCGTTGAGATTGATATTGAAGAAGATCCAGAGATTGCTGAGGCAGCTGGAATTATGGGTACACCATGTGTGCAGTTTTTCAAGAACAAGGAAATGTTGAGGTTGGTTATGTAGCATTTCTGCTCAAAAACATGCATATCACGATTTAGTTTATCTCGGTCATCAAAATATGTCTAATACTTTTCAAATAAACATTCGACATCGTGAAATTCCATTTCAACGTCTTGATACATGAACAAGGGATGAGCCCCATTAACATGTTTCTATCCGAGAAAACAAGTCTCTCATATCTTAATCCTTCTATTTATTCTTTGAATGTTTGGACCGGGCTTTGTTGTTTTGTCGAGAAAATTCAAGCACACCCTTTTTCAACCCTCTTTACATCTTTATCCCAGTCTCAGAATCCCCTTAAATTTTATAGTTTCCTACTGTGAATGCCATCCATTCCAACATCCTGTCTTGGTGTTTGCATTCTTCGACTATTCTCATAAAAAATTCTACACCAGTAAACATGCTTACAACTTTTAGTGAGCTAGAAAAACACTTGTGCTGTCGACTCCCACGAACTTGCCTAAATTTGATACTGACATGTAAACTCTAACATGCAGGATTGTATCAGGTGTCAAAATGAAGAAAGAGTACAGAGAGTTTATTGAAGCAAATAAATGAGCTTTTCAAACTTTGTCCCTGTGATTAGTCTGTTGCTGCATTATTTT
This sequence comes from Fraxinus americana, assembly GCA_035079005.1. Classification (NCBI taxonomy): domain Eukaryota; kingdom Viridiplantae; phylum Streptophyta; class Magnoliopsida; order Lamiales; family Oleaceae; genus Fraxinus; species Fraxinus americana. The sequence continues at coordinate 36,325,517 of CM068715.1, read as the reverse complement.
GCAATTCAATTTTGACATTTATAATTGTTTAATTGAACATGCTCTGTACTTTTAATTGCTGTCTTAAGCTTTAGAGCATAGGTGATGAGATTTTAATGTAATCAATATACAATTTTTTTAAGTTGCCAATTGTCAGATTTTGGAATTATTTTTCGTCTACCTGTGGACCCTCTACCTCCACACAGCTTGTAGGAAATTTTCCACTACTGCCTTTCTTCGGAGTGTGGACCATGTCTAAGATCCAGCATGTGTAGCTAATCATCTGCTCGGATGTACTATATTTATAAGTTATTGCTCCACCAACCCATGAGTAGCAAATAATCTCGACTTATCTTTATCGTAAGCCAAGTGAAGATAATAATAATAATTAGATAAAAAAGTGGGAAGTTTAATTTTACTGAAGGATAAAATAAACTCCTCGAATATGAGATTTAGGATACAGAGCCATATGAGTGAGGTACATCATCAAGGATAAAAGGGCCAAGTTTGCCTGCTCTAAACAACGTCAGGAACTTCTTGGACACTATAATACGAGCCTCCGATGCTTTGTGAGGTATCTTTAACGCCTTCTGCAACACTTCAAACTGCTGATCTAAAAGGGTTCCAAGGTCGACTTCATCCTCCAAATTACCGTTGAATTCCAAGAGAGTTGTGCATAATGCTCGTTGAACTTCAGTAGTGATATCCTGTGCAAACAGATTCATGGGCATAATTATAAAGAGAAGGTTGTATTCATGAAAAATATACTTCTTGTCGATTCCAAGTCCATTTGTCACTTGAGAGCAATGGTGGTAGTAGTATTCATTAGTCCAACCAAATACATTAAATTAAAGATTAGTGAAGATAACCACATGATTGATTAAAAGTCATTTGCCAATCAGTACAGCAGCTTCAAACACATGAAACTGTGAAGGAGAGGAAGATGCACAAGTTAACGGGTCATTTTTATTTGAATTTTTGTTCATTAGTGATATCTTGTTGAGTTTGAAAATCAGATACAAAACCAGGATTTAGCCCGTTTCAGCCACATTAAAATTTTCATTCTCATTATTCTACTCATTTTCAACCACACATTCTTCAATAAAATAATATTTTTCATCACATCAATAATTTTTCATTCTTTTTCAATTACACATTCTCCATCAATCTACTATACCAAAATACATTCTTCCAAAATAATGTGATTCAAACACACCATTAGTTATCTTTCGGCTAGGATTTCCGGTGCCTAGAAATCCGATGTTCAATTTTTTTTTATTTTTTTTCCCATGTCGTACCCACATCAAAACACATGACATGACAAAACATGAGGACATGAAGTAGGATATATGTTCCACCAGTTGAAAACAAATATCCCAAGCACTAAGCCTGTGCGCGTTCCGCAAAATCAATTTGTCAGTTATGAAGGACTTAAAGTTACCTCAATGTAGTGCATATCAGATTTACTGGGAGGTTTCCTCTTCTTTGGTAGAAGATCCTTGAGATTATAATTAGGCTTGTCATCAGATTCACGGTGACAACTTTCAGTTTCAATATTAGTAAGATGCTTCCAATGGATTGGAGTGCCTCGGGTATTCAAAACTGCCAATAAATATTGAGCAATACGCTCTTCACCAACAACAGAATCTTTCACTGACCCTGCACAAAATGATGACATTGATTGTTCTAGTATCATACACATTATATTTTTCACTTGATATAAATTTATCCGTTTACAAGAGCAAATGGGTGTCCATTTGATGGCCATGTTTGGAAGAACCATGGTTTAGAGTGAACCAGGAAATATCTAAACTGGTTTCTCACTTCTAAATCCATTTTGACATTCTGATTATGCTACATTAATTCAAGATACTGGATGAAAACGGTAACCAAGATCAATCTATCTAGACTCGTAAATGATCACAACCAAACTAAGCTGGAGTCGGTCATCTAACAATTCATTATGAAGTGTCACTGCACAAATGAAATTTGTGCCAATAACAAGCTGTCAAAATATTGCTAGAAGCAGCTCACACACTGTCTACCATAAGACCTTTCATCTTAAGTCATAACTGCCCAAGTCTTTGAACGCAAACAGCAAGTGAAAAAATTCAATCAATTTTTTTTGATAAGTAATGAAACATTTATTAAAACAGTCCCAGTATACTAGAAGTATACAAAAGGACAAAAGGGTCACAGAATAAACTTAGAAGATGATATGAACCTGCTAAAGCTAGCTTCAATCCAGTTTCTATGTCTGGTATACTTGGAACCAAGACTCCTGGAGTGTCCAAAACATATATGCTAGGTTGATGGGCAATCTGCATGCAATAAAATATAAACATTAAGCAATAGACACTGCAATTAAATAAATGACAAGAATATGAGAGCAAAAAATGACCAGAACAGTAGAAGAACAAGGATGTATATGTACTTTACTAAACACACTAGATGGAATTCAATAAATATTTGTCAAACCACTTGTGAGTTTTGGTCCTTGTGATTCAAAGTTAATAACTTGAAACTTATTATCATGCTGTTTCCAACTTCACGTGACAATCTCAAAAATTGTTTCCAGTAACAAGATAAAATTTGGAACATGATCCCTTTTTCTTTCTTGGTTCCTTCTCATAGGGCAGGGATGAGAAGGCATTGTATAGGACATCAAAACGGGAAGAAAGCTAGAAAGATGGAGCAAACCAGATCTCTAAGTGAAGAATGTTATCTAAATTTTTTGGAAACCAATGAATTTGGCAGAAAAATCAAGGACACAGTTTGTTTGTCCTCTGCTCAGAGAGGCAGACAGGCAATGCACATCCATTAATCAGTCAAAAGATAGTATGTTTCACAAATTACAGAAATCCAAATCCAAAAAAACAAATACTATTATACAAGAACTTTTCATTTGATTGCTATTCAGATCTTTGGTACTTGACAGCAGTGTAAATTCTAACCGGTTTGCACTGAATAAAAAACCAAATAAAACATGAAATAAGAAACCAACTGTTCACTTGGTCTCATGGTCTCACCTAATAGCATCAAACCAATAACAAGAGTTGATATTTGAAAATAACAAAAATAGTAGTACAATTTAGTACATTCATGCTCCATAAGGAGCAGTACCTTATATCACTAGCCCTGACATTTTTGGGTGCATACCAGTTGTGTGAAATTTGTTCAACACTAACATTAACACAGAATCAACTCCCCCCTCTAAGAATGTGTAACCCACAAATACAGTGCAACAATAAAAAAAATTTTATTATAGTTCAACAAGGTGAAATTGCATATGGTCATGAACTTAAAAGGACTTTAATAAAATGATCGGAGAAAAAGAATCATAATCCTCAAAGAGTCAAAATGAATCTCTCGTTCAATGTTGCATCCAATTGTTTCAATTTTAGCATTGAAAAACAATCCCGCGGTCCCGCCTGCTGAACATCTAAACATTAATTTTTGTTTTTTAACAAACACTTGTACCTTGAACCCAGCAATATCTTGAGTAACACCAGGTAATGGTCCGACTGTGGCCCGTTTCTTCTTCTCCTGCACTATGATGCAAGCAAACAATCCCTGTTTGAGACAACATGCTTAGGAATTGAATGCTGACAACTTTCTTATAAAAGACCCTAAAGAAATCTTAATTGTCATAAGAATCATACCTGGGAAGCGAGCCGATGCTATTTGATGGATGGAATTGATTAAGGCTGACTTGCCAACATTGGGAACACCAACCACCATGACAAGGAGAGTTGGCTCCCTTGAGATTACTTCCTTCAATTTGAACTCCACAAGATCGAGAAGCTTTGGGACAATAATCAATGATCAGAACAAGATTGGCAAAAGTACAAAATTTAATCTTTTCCCTTGTGGCTGGAGGTTTGTCAACAAACTTGAAAAGTAATGTGAATTTTCAAGCATTTATGCACATATTAGAAATTCAATAGCAAGAAATCTTGTAACCACAAATCACAATCATAGCCAATGCTAAAAAGAATACTTATTTCTTCAAGGCATAAAACACTACCTTTAAGAATATTCAAAAGCGAGTTTATAGCACTGAAATAAATCATTTTAGATTAATATATGCATGTGAAGAAAATTCATACAAACGCAAAACGTTGACTAACCTTTTTAACGGAACTTTTGCTGTGTGCATTGATAGAAAGACAATCTTGTTTACTAGAATCAAAATAGTGTATCCATCTCTGCATAGAGTTAAATGTGTAACCATCGCCATTAATTTCCAACAATATATGCATCAATTATTCATTTGCATATGCCAATGAAAGCAATAATCATCCAAAGGTAGCAAGATCATTGAACATAATTAAGGCTCAACAGTAAGTACGATATTTCAGTATGAAAACACTTAAAAGGGAGGAAAAAGAGTACATGCATGATGTTAGGATTAGCCAAGTCCTTCTTGTTGAGAGCAATGACGCGCCTTTTTCCCGATAGCATAGGCTGCAAGTCTTCATTCGCTGATGACAATGGAATCTACATACAATCCCCAGCTCCAAAATAAAAGATTAATTCTTTATCAAACTCCATGTAGAAAAAAACAGAGCAATAATGTATCAATTTGTATAAAATTTTCAGACTGCACAATTTATAAAAAATACGAGCTTTTACAATGTCACTTGATATCTACTTATAATTAATTGAGACATGAGTAAGCTTACGCGGGCATCACGGACTTCGATGACGAGGTCGGATAGCTTGAGGCGGTCCCGGATGGCCCGAGTGGCTGCGGCCATGTGACCCGGGAACCAGTTAATTTTCCCACCTCCCTTGTTAAATCCCATTTCCCCTAGTACCGTCGTCTTCTTCACTATTTTCTTCACTGTACCCATTTCTGTTACCTGGGCGTATGGGCGGTGGAAGTGGGTGGAGCGTAGTGGCGCGTTGGCGAGTGGGGATGAGTGAGATGATTAAACCCTTGGTTATTGTAGAAGGTTTACTTTTCTTTAAGAGCGGGCCATCAACCTTGTAACAAAGTTTCATTGTGGTCATGTAACTTAATTTTATTTCAACATGATCACTAAATTTATCTCTTTGTTTCAATCAAATCACTCTGTTACTGTCATTTTACAAAATTATCCAAGTTGCCTACTAAACCCTTGTTTGATTTAGACAAAAATCATATATTTAGTAAATTTGGAAAAAAGTTGAAGAAATATATGGTTGAAAATTTGTGGATACCATGAAATTTATAATTAAAATTAATTATCAACTTTAATGTAAATTTTAATAAACTTGTTCAGTTATTAACCAAACAAGGGCTAATCTAACAAAATATAAGGTGTGTCTCACATGATATGGAGACGGTGATTCTTTTATGTTTGGGTTACTCTCAAGCTACTCCTACTCTGTTTAAAAAATAAAAAAAATAAAAGGTCGTACTAAAAATAGTTTTTCACTTTTCAAAGTTCTAACAATTTAGGTGATCGGGTTAGATAAGTTCAAAGACTTTGATGACTCAAAGTTCATAGTGGAAAAAAGAGAGCGTAGGGAGTGGGGGTAGCCTCTAGCCGTGTCGACTTCTGCTTTCCCAACCCAAGCCTCGTCCTCATTTCGAATCCCTAGACCTACGATATAAGTTTCGCCGTCCACTCCCACCTAACCTAGAGGTGTCAAGAGGGACGGGTGGGCCAGACCCGTGGAAATTGGCCCGAATCGACCTGTGACCGGAGCGGGCGATTCACGGGTCAAGGAGGTGTGACCTGTGGGCTTCACGGGTTGTACCTTCACGGGCCGCGATTAACCAGCTGGCCCGTGAAAAAAAAATTTGAAAAAAAGGGGAGGGAGGTGTCAACCTAGTTGGGATGCACTTATGCTATAAATATTTGATAAAAGTAATTAGAAATACATTTAGTTGTTATTTGTTTAAATTAAATTTAACTTTGTAAAGTTATAAATAATTCATGTAATATTAAATTTGAATTTTATGCAAACATTTCTTGGTATAAATATGAATTTATCATTTTATTCAATTTTTAGTTTACATTTAACAAAAAAAATATTTTTTTCTATAAATATGAAAAATTCTATATTTTTATAATTTTATTTATACAATAATAGTGGTCAAATCGGAACAAACCGCGACCCGCGCTACCCGTGACCCGCATGGGCTCGACCCGGATGGGTCAACGGGCGGATCTGAGTTGTAATCCAAAATTTGTGGGTCGACCCGGAACTGGTTCGGAACCCGTAGAGAGCTGGCTTTTTTCACGTTGACCGTTACCGGACTCATATGTTGGCGGGTCGACCCAACTCGGACCACCCGGATTGACACCTCTACACCTAACCCTCTCAAGTTTCGGTCTTCCTATCCAAATCTTGTTTTAGTTCTCTAGACGAGCACACTAACGACACATTGATTTGAAATCATTTCTAACACGACAATTTTACCTTTTAAAAAAAAAAAACTTCCAATTAAATCAAGACAGTGAGAGCCATTATTGAAGATAGAACCACAACAAATCCATTTAAACCACTTAATTGCAATCTGACCATTTCAAATTGGTGTGAATTAAATGAACAAAGACGGTTGTTTTCAATAAGAGTTGGACTGATTAATCTTCTCAGAAAATGAAAGCCACTACATAGAAAAATGAAATTTCAAAATCTTTCATCATTTAGATGTTGTGTTACCTCTTTTCCGTTTCAACAATATACGGCAACCAATTAACCTTTATTCTAAAATTAATTTGAGAAGAGTAGTGTAAAATGTATTGAAGTCGAGACTATGAGTTGTACGCAAGGGCGGAGGGAGGGGGAGCCCTGAATTAGATTTTTATGGGTAAAATTAAGCGGGTGTTTGGTGAAGATTAAAATTAGATTTTTATAAATTGTGATAGAAGTTTACGAAATGCGTGGTTGAAAAGTTGTGGGACCCATGAAAGACGTAGTTAATATTGATTATTCGACTTTGACTTAAATTAAAATGTGATTTTAATCCGATACAAACATGATATAAAAAGGTATGGAATTTTTTTCTACGTATTATTCAAGTACAAAATTTTATTTTATCTTATTTTTTGTCCCGTGGCTCTTCTCGTAATTGTACACAACAACACAAGTATTAAAGTCCTGTTTGAGCCACATTATTTTTTCATTATCATTCTTCTACTCATTTTTAATCACATTTTCAATAAAATAATATTTCCCATCATATCAATAACATTTCCTTCTTTTTCAACCACATATTCCCCTTCACATCAACGGTAAAATGCATTCTTTTTCTAAAAATGTACACCAAACGGCCGGGGGCTAAGTCACTATCTCGAATTTCGATGACTCTTCCCTTGTTCAAAATTCAAAGAAGTTTTAGAGGCATCAATAACTCAATCAAAAATTTCTTCGAAATACATAAAAAAGGAAAACATAAAGAGAGAACGTTTTCATCTTCACTATGTACCAAAAAAAAAAAAAAAAGTTTATTGGTTTTGGTATTTGATGTGCAAAAAATCAAAACTCACTCATCTCTATAATCACATTCTTGCCTTTTTTTTTTTTTTTGACTTGCTTATTTGCAATATACAGAATTACCCGAAATTCACTTACACCATTGACATATGTCTAAGCTTGTTCTTCCTAGCAATAGAGTAATTGTAGGCACGGAGTAAGCGCTTACGGAATCTTCTTAGATTCAATCTCACAATTTGATGATCAAGATAGATCTTTTTCGTGAATTCCCATCCCTTATTGCTTACACTGCTTGGATCAATCAAAATCGGATCATTTTTGTCATACTCGTCGTACAATGAGCTCTCCTTTGGAAGGATCTTGTAGCCGATGTACCTCAAACCGAGCATTTGTGATGGTTCCTCATAGTATGTTTCGGCTGCCCAATCGGTACCAAGAGGAATGACTTGGATGAAAACCGAACCAGGCCTCATAAAGAGGAAGTGAGTTAAGGCTGCACCATGGACTCCAACCATAACATCACTCGAATTAAGAACTTTGTAGACTTTAGCCAATTCTGTTGTCCTTACGGGCTTTAAAACTTCGACCGAAAACCCGATACTCTCTGCCATTTTCACTAATTTATCTTCGTTACTTATTGCTCTCGACCCGTACCTTGATATTATAACCAGTTTAGGCTTTTTCACTGCCTTTCTCCGAGCCTTTGATGATGGTGAAAATGCAGATTTCGCCATGATGAGTTGAGCTTCTCGTTCCTCTTCTTTGATTAGACCTCTAATTCGCGGCCGATAGGCACAATCCAAAAGGTCTCGGAAGTCTCCTAGCGTCTTATTGTTTTCCATCAATGACGAGTCAATAGTGAGGTCGTCATGGATTCTTAAGCCAACAATGGCTTTAGGGAAACAATGGATTCGTTTATCCCCGTTAAAATCTATCACCGGAAAATCCGAGAGTTGAGAGAGTATGTCACGATATTTCGTGATCCACCAATTATGATACTCGAGAATGACAAACACAACCTTCTTGTTCAAATGTTGTGAAGTGATATATAGAGGCAAGATCCCATCATTGAATTCATGGTAAAGATTACCAGTATACCCTGCCGTCGAGAAAAACACGGCAGGGACGTTGTGCACAACATGACAACTTTGTCGTACACCTAAGTCTTTTCGTTTCACGATGAGGTCTAATTCGGTTATCGTGTCCATCACTTCGGGTTCCCATTTTCGAGTATACGGCCTGATCTTTTCGTGTTGAATTACATATTCCTCCTCCCTCTCGTCTTCATCATCGATTAGGCCCATAAGATGACTGCTCGAACCGGTGGCTCCATAGAGGAAGATCGAAGACGAAACCGAGCAAGTTCTTACATCTCCTTTCATTATACATATGTCTGAACGAATGCTGCTTCTATCACAACAAATAGTTCCTGTGTTTGAAAGTAACATCTGTCATAAACTTGAAATTCGTACTTTAAATTCTTATCCATTATACTGTACAGTTCTATCGAATATTACGTAACAAATATACAGTCGAGTCATTTTAACCTTATTACATAAATTTCCATCAAATATTTAAATTAACTAACCATTGGGAACGGAGGAACAAAGGGAGGCATTTATATCTGTTTCAGAACCATTATCAACCCTAAATGAGTCTGCAAACACACAAAAACGATAGATATTTAATCAAAAATATCGTATAAAAAATCCAAGAAAATTATAAAACAAAAAGAAAAGCTTACACAAGAATGATAAGGCGGCTGTGGAGTCTGAAGAAAATAGGTAGGTTGCTAGAAACAAGGTGCAAGAAAGTAGAGAGAGAAAAATGAAAAAGCAAAGCTTGTTTTTTGCTCTCTTATGGTTGCAGCAAGATTTTTTACAGATGAAAGCAAAAGGGTGTAAGTAATTATCATCGTCTTTATCAACTGTATGTTCTTTGCTGCTCTTCCATTGAAACTTACTGTATCTCTGATTCTTCACCATTTTCTTCTTCTACAAGCTTCCTAGAGAGAGAGAGAGAGCTTTATTATGGTGTGTGGGGTGCGGGTGGGGGTGGAAGAATCTTCCTGTGAAAGAAGTGGGGCAAATAAGACTGTTTCATTCCACCAGAAAAAAATAAGAAGAGGGATAAATGAAGCTATTTATTTATTGTTTTTCTATGGTCAAAGACCGCGGATGCGTAGAAGAAGAAAGGTGATAGATAGAGGGGAGTCCTAAGTTGGACGAAAAAAAAAAAAAACAAAAAGGTGAGAGATAAGTAGCCTTTCTTGAAAGGGATGTAACCGTGTGAATGTCTACGTTTAGTCGAGGCGTACACATGAGCTTATATAGAGAACTAATCGAGTTATTGGTGTCACGTAGACCTAGTCAATTGAGATTTTATATACCTATTCAACCTAACCGATATAGAAAAAACAAGCTCGTTTATATGTAATTCTAATGAATTTCTTGAATTTGAACAGCATTCTATAGAATCCATATGAATCTCAATAAAAAATGTAAAAGTTCTGAAGGTTTTGTAATATGTATTTTTAAATTTGAAATTCATCCAAATCTCTTGAAATCTCTTTATTAACGAAATTCTTATAAACCCACGAGCAAGTGAGGATGCCTATATTTTATGAAATACATTAATGTTTTAGTTAGAAACACCAAAATTTTAATTAATTTAAACAGAATCCATTAAAATTTCTGTTGGAGACACCTAAATTTACAGCGACTTTTAAAATTCATTAAATTCCCAATTGAAGACACTTAAATCTCAGAGTATGTTTGAGACACATTCTTTTGAAAGAATGTATTATTGAATAGTAGATTAATTGAAAATGTATGGTTAAAAATGAAAGAAAGGTTATTGATGTGATAGAAAATATTATTTTATTGAAAAATGTGTAGTTGAAAATGAGTAGAATAATGAGAATGAAAAAAATAATGTGTACCAAACATGGCCTTAATAGATTTTGAAATATTACAAATTTTAACTAATTTTGTGAATTTAAATAGATTTCCACAAAATTTATAAGAATCTCGTTAAAATTGTAAAATTTTAAGAGAGTTTGTTTTATACATTTTTAAGCTTAAAATTATTAGAAATCTCAGTTGAAACCTTTTAAACTTTAAATTGAGATTAATATTGATAAATTACAAGATTAAAATAATACTATTATAATCTAAAAGGATAAAGCAAAAAAAAAAAAAAAAAATTTAAGTATTTTTAGCAATCCAATGCAGCTAATGAGCATTTAGGTAAGAGTTTTTTTTATTTGTAAAAGTATTAGTTGACGTAGAGTGCAAGAAATCTTTTGACTTTCAATTTTTTTAAATAAAAATAACAAGAAAATGAACATTTCAATTGCAAATGAATACGTGATAGTAACTATTGAATTAAATACATTTATAATAAAATTCCATGTTACGTCATTAGTAAAAATAAATAAATCGACATGTACGTGAGGAGAGCATTGAATTTATAAATATAAGGAAGAATTTGCGAAATACCTCTTTTTTATAGTGCCAATCGACAAATATTTTTCCTTCAAAATTGCTAGACCGTGTCTGTCAAATTGGTAAGAATACACATATAGTGGAAAAAAAAAAAACAGTTGTACTATACGTATATAATGATTTACATATACGTGATGCTATGAGATATGATTAGATCATAATTTTTCAATCAATCAAATAAAAAAAAAACTTTCTCACTTTATTTTAACGTTTCATCTGTATGTAAACTATTATGTAACTCCATTACATACAAGTAGCATTATTCAGAAAAAAATAAAAAAATCTCTAACAACTATAGTTAATAAAGGCTAAATGGCCTTTATTTTTTAAAAAACACACATTTTGCAAAAAATAAAAAATAAATTATTTTCAATTAGAAAAATGGTCTTACTACATGTACACATGAAAGTTTACATAAGAAATTACGTAATGTCACACAACACTCTATTATTTGCTAGTTTAAAATACAGTTCATTCAATCTTTTTCTTCTACATCATTTTATGTAATCCTTTATGTACTATTTTTATGTACAAATTGCATAATATGTAGAAAAATCTCTCTTAAAAGATCTCAAACGAGCAACTATCTAGAGTTCCTAAGATTGGAAAGTTTGACCCTTAATATCTTATTCCGAGTTCCTACTTGCAATTGAACACAAATTTCTTTAATTGATTTTGAGTTTATTATACTACTAAAATTATTCGAATTAATCAAAAGTGGAAAATTAAAAGGAGATTAATTAAGATTAAAGAGATAAGGTGATAATCAAGAAACTCAAAGCCAACAATGGCGGCGTCAATTACAGTGCATAATGTCGACTACACTAAAAGGTGACAACTTTTCCACAAAATACGATAGAAAATTGTCAATCTGTATTTTATATCATTTATTTTCATTGATTTTAGAGAGGACAAAAAAGAAAGCATACGATAAAGCTTTACTCTTACTTTTTAAGTAAATTTTGTTTTCAAATATATTGGATGGGCTATTCCATTTTACTTCGATAACAAAGTAGAAGTGATGTAAATTTGGTATTTAACAATTTGGCCCAATATTGTGGCGGCCCAATTCTTTAATATCTGGGCCCTATGATGCACCCATTACTGTTTGTAAGATGGCCAGCCCATTTGAATGCAACCCGGTAGCCTAATTCATCACTTATCTCAAGGGTTGAAATTCTGACACATGGATGAGAGATGACCGTTGGATGCTTCTACCGGTTGATATTATTTTGGCTAATCTCTTCATTCTCTCAGATGTTCGAGATCATTCTAGGATTTACCTATTTTGACTCTCTTGTTTCTCTCTCTCTGAAAACCTTTGGTTTTCGCCTGTAATATTTGATCTAGGTGTTTTTTTGGTGAGATCTAGTGTTTGATTAAGGTTTAGTTTTAGGGATGGCAACGGGGCGGGTTCGGGGCGGGGCACCCCCGCCCCGCCCCGCCCCGCCAAGCCATCACCCCACCCCGCCCGTGCCCGCCCCCGCCTTAAACGGGCGGGGGCGGGCGAAGCGAGCTTGCCCCGTTAAACCGCCCCGTTTAATTTTTTTTTTATTTTTTTATTTTTTTTTTCCTTAAAAAATCCACATATATATTTATTTTTTTTTTTTAAATCTTTCACCGGCCGGGTTCGGGGCGGGGCATCCCCACCCCGCCCCGTGCCCCGCCCCGCGACGGGGCACCCCATATCGCCCCGCCCCGCCCCGCCAACCCCGTCGGGGCGGTTTTTTTCGCCCCATTCGGGGCGGGGCACCGTCGGGGCGGGGCGGGGCGGTTTTTTTTGCCATCCCTATTTAGTTTGGTTTTATGTTCTTCTGTGGGCTTAGTTTGGCTTAGTTTGGTGTAATCGTATTTTTTGAGTGTTCTGTGAGAGATTTCTGGGTCTGAGGGCTGATCCTTTGTGGATCTGTTGTATTGTAACATTGATCTTGATATATTGTTGGTTTCTAGTGGATTTGAGCGTTAATCACTTCGATGAATGCTCAACGGGCGACTAGCCCTAATTTTAGGGTGAACATCCGGGCCTTATGACGAAAAATCCTTTATGTTCATCTCTATTTTTGTATTACTTTGTGTTTTGGGGTCTGTATAATCCCTACAAGTTACTTATAAGTAATTTTCAATTTTAACTTACAAAACAATTACTTATTTTAGAGGAAGAAAGTCAAACATGTATTTGCTTCTATATTTTTACCTATGATTTTTTTATGTACTTCTCAAATACATCTATATATTTAGGTAAGCAATTTTCTTAAATTGGTATTAGTGTTTATATCTTTATATACAAGAAAAGGTCATTATCTAACTCAAAGATGATAAATAAGTGCTACTAATCCATAGTCAAAACATGAAACGTGGAAGTCAAAATTTGGATATGAAGAAATAAATAAATGAGATAGTCTAAAAGTTTTAAGTTACCATATAATAGTTAAATTGGTTTATTATAGGTCATAATCTTTTTTCATTAAAGGTGACAAATGAAATATTGTAATTCGTATCTACAAATTTGGATTCGTGAATTTTAGATGCTCTAAAATCATATCACCTCATTTAAAAATTCAAGAAATTAAAGAGTTGATTAATTTATTATTTGTATTTATATCTCATGTAAAAAAAAAGTATATAAGTCCATATTAATATATTTGGAGCTAACTCATGATGTTTGGCTAATGTTATAAACTGTTTATAATTGATCAAATATGATTTTATCTGCACACTTCATAGGATCTATATGCATTACTTATTTATCAATAACTCATTTTTATCTATTTAGAATTCAAATCGTTTATAAACAGTTTCCAAACATGCAGAGCCATGTTGAATAATACGCGCGCAATACTCATATTTGGCGAAAGTTAGAAAATTGAAATTATCGTTCTGCATTGAATTGTTGCAAATATTGGATGAACGTAATTTTTTAGTTATTATACATATTAGCAAATTTGTAAATAATACCGAATCACATTCAATGGTAACGATGTATGTGGTATATAGATAGTATTTGTTATATTTAAGGTCTCGTCTCAAGTCTACGAAGATGGCTTGTGACGATTGTGTTTCAATTTGAAATAAAATTATACCTAATCAATTACTTAGTTGATTTTGATCCATCTTAATTTCACAAGTCTTGATCATGTATACTTGTAATGTCAACTTGTGGTTACAAAATTAGATACAATGTATTGACCGGTCAAAATTGACCTTCACTATGGCAATAATGAATGCTTTATAGGTTGATTTGGACCACATTGATTTATTTATAGGTTAATGACATACGCTATTTCAATTTATTTTTTCTTTTTCTTTCTAGAAATGAGTACTTTTTAGTCGAGCGGGAGAAGTAAAAAGGAATTATAGGCCCTACTTGTAAATTTTTTTAGAATAGATTTTGTGAAAAGTGATATATTTGAAGAATGTGTGATTACAAAGTGCAAAAATTATAGATTTTTGTGCAAAATTATTTTATTGGGGAGCATATGTAGTGGAAGATGAATATAATGAAAAAAATGAGTTTTAATTTTTTTTACATTGACTAGACTCTTTTCCCTAGCCCCGACCTCTCACTTCATTTCGTTCTTATTATGCATCGTAACTCGTAGCGTCCTCAAATTTTGTACCTTCAACATGGCCAACAGGTCTCAAAACTTCTCATGTTCCCGTAAGCTTGATTCCTGCGCAGTTGGATAAACTGTTAGCCACACAAGACTTCCTCCGTAGTGGTAGGAATTGGCCGCGTGAACTCTGACGATCAAGTTTGTTGAAGTAGTATGTATGGGTGTGGGAGGTGTGTTAGACACAAGCCTTCAATATAAAATGAGGTCCGCTTTGGGAAAAAATTGATGATAACAATAAGGATAACTAAGTTATAGTTTGAGAGTTTAAACTTGTATTACTCTTGAAATAACACATTATTTGAGCTTTTATAGTAAAATAGAATGAATATTGGCCATGGGATGGACGTGGCTCCATCCACACGGTTGAGACCTCTCGTCAATGGTATCAATCAATCGTAAGCATTAAATGCTAATGCCATTTTTTTGCCTATAATTCTAACAAAAGACATAGACTTGACATAATTGGTTGGGTAGGGGTAGCAGTTTATTGTTACATCAATCACTTATTAAAGATTGCATAAAAGATCTCATGTCGGGCCCCCTTATAGCCTCTCCTGCTATAAGGGTTCGATTTTATGCAAGAGGTCTACTTCAGCCAAATGGGTTCGGTCTCTTTATGACGGTTCGACTTGCCTCCTTGCAGAATGACTTGTTCGGACCCAGGTTCGAGCGCAACATAGGATCTTCTAGAACCTCGTCAATCGAGACGTAACAACTTGTATGAAGATAGATCGACCCGACTTCCCAAAATGTAACGTCCCAAATTTTATTGATTTAAATATTGAGGTGTTACCAATATCATTTCATACTCATACATAAAGCGGAAAATATTAAATAAACTTTAATAAAACTCAAATTTTCATAACGTCAAATTTAATCAATCCAAAACATTAAATCAAAACTTAAAGGGACAATAGAAACTAAGAAATACTAATATCTAAATATAAGGAAAAATTACTATTGGTTCCCTTGAAAATATTTTATTTGGCAATCTGCGCACCATTCAGCCACCAATTTCCGTTGAACCTATCTAACTTGAGATGTTAAAATTTTGAAGGAATGAGTATTTTAAACCCAGTAGGATACGTGCGTCTAAACAATATAATGATTCTTTAAACATAAATCTATAACATTCCATACCATCATTTCATCAAGAACAATCGGAGATCAATCGAAAGCTCTAACATTTTGAGAAAACCCGGAGGAGATCTCACATTACATTTCATTTCATCAAGACCCGTAGGTCTATTAGCATTTCGTGAAATAAATCATGTAAAAATAATTAAAACATTGCATAGATATAACCACTTGCACGTAATATGCTACCTCGATTGATGAAACGAGCTTTTGATATAAAAATATACTTAGAATTTACAGCTCTTTCTATATGAAAACTGTTGTGTAAAATTCTGTGTAGTGAATTGTGAGATATGGGCACACTATTTATAGGGGAAAAACAATAGTTGAGTCATAGTATAACTGTAATAAAAATCATGTTTATCTAACTTGATAAAAATTTGAATTACAATGTGACACGTGTCCATCATAACAAAAAGATTCCAATCCCAAAACAACTTTGACTTTAAATAAAATATTAAAAATCTTACCTCCATTCTTTTCACACGTGAGATTACCCATCCTCATCTTCTTTTACTAATTATCTTAAAATGTAT
Organism: Fraxinus americana; assembly: GCA_035079005.1. NCBI lineage: Eukaryota > Viridiplantae > Streptophyta > Magnoliopsida > Lamiales > Oleaceae > Fraxinus > Fraxinus americana. The sequence goes on along the minus strand of CM068715.1, from coordinate 36,309,314 downwards.
AATTTCATAAAATAAAATAAAATAATACATATAAATCGTGCTTCTTTGAATTGAAATATCTTGGGTTTTACTCATCTGAACTTATATTTTCTTGAGTCCAATCTACGTTATTTAATGCGAGCTGCACAATGAGCCCAATGTTGATATATTTTTGGTCACTCTATAAAAAGTTAAATATTTGACCCATTTAAAATATAAGAATTTAAAACATACTTTATTTTAATCCCTCAACTTTCAAAAATCATAAAATAAAATTTATAAAACAAATAATTTTATTCTAAAATTTTCGGGGTGTTACACAAAATTCCACCAAATAGGGGCCTATTGTCTTAAAGGAGCTCTATTCAAGATTGCCGTATGAGGCTGGACCCCATACAAGCATAGGCCTATAAAATCCAACGTAGCCCAAGAAAGGCCCAATACATCTATAATCACTTTAAAGGAAAATTGGGAAAAATTCATATTTAAGGTGCATTCTTTACCTCAATTCAAAAATAAGGTAAATAGTTTAAAATTTCAAAAATCAGGTATGGATTTAATTAATTAAAAATATTTATTAAATAAAGATAATAAAGTCACATTTTGTGATTAATGGTCACATATTCATAATTTTAAGTTACAGATTTATTTACTGGTCACATATCATCAAACTTTTTTATCCCAAATTATTTCAAGGTCACATATCAAAAAATTTATACGTCACAAATTATTTTAAGGTCACAGATTTTTAAATTAGTTGATCACATATTATTTCGAGATCACAGATTTTTAAAGAGTCGCGTATTATTATATTTTTAGGTCACATTTTGAGTAATTGGTCACAGATATTAACAAACCATATTTTTAAATTACAGGTTACGATTTATCTATTGGTCACAGATTTCAAGATTTGTTAGTCACAAATTACTTGTCCAGTCACAGGTTATCAAATTTTAAATTCACAGTTTAATCTTGGTCACAGATAACTAAGTAATTGGTCAAGTGGTCACACACTACCGCCACAGCCACCACCGCCACAGCCACCATCTTTACAGCCGAGAGATCCACCACCATCTCCGTCACTGTTGCCACCACCATCGACACCACATCACCACCGCCAACAAATCACCATTTGCAACTACAAACCACCACTGCTACTATCAAATACACTGTCGATTCAACAAAAATCACCCAAACGTCAGATCCACCACCTCTGCGCCACTATTAACAAAAATTTCAGCCACCATCAGTCTAACAAAACGACCGCGCCGCTCAAGTTCCTACAGAAAAAAATCACCATCGCCTCAAAACCACCACCGTCGCATCCAACCATATAAAACACCATCACCACCGCCAGATGACTATCAACACCACACCGCCGCCGCTGCTGTGCACAAAACACCACCACGCCACCATTCATGCGATGATGCCCCTTGCTGTAGTTCTCGGCAGCGTCGACTCTGCTGCGCGAACGGCGTCGCGACGCTGCCGTTCGCACAGCAGCATCGACACTGCTGCAGTTCGCGACAGCGTCGCGACGATGCCTCGAACTGAGCAGCGTCATTGCAACGCTGCCAGCATGGAGAGGCGAGGGAGAGGAGTAGGGGAAGGTGGGAGAGAGGGGTAGGGGAAGGAGGCGAGAAAGTGAGAGAGTTGGGAAGGGATGAAAGAATTAGGTTATGAATTAGGGTTTTAATATAATACATGATTTTTGAATAAATAAATTGTAGACCTGGTTTTTTAAAACTAATCTTTAAACAACTGATTTTTTGTAATTTCCCTTAGTAATTCCCCCAAAATCGTCTCCTCATCCTCTCTCTCTCCTCAGCCACTCTTCCTCTCCATTTCACACTCTCTCTTCGCCGCTCGTCGGAGGAGGTGTCCCTCTCGTCGCTGCTACAGCCGGTGCGGGTGCCGGTGTAGGAGACTTGTGAGCAGCAGAAGTATTGGTTAATGCCGGAGATGGACTTGGAGAGCAATCTGACGGCGGAGGCACCGAAAGGGAAGAATGTGTGAGGAAATGAGCAGAAGATGGCGATTGCGATGGTGTTGCAGGAGACGGGACAGGTGGCAACGAGAGTGCGTCGGCCGGAGGAGAAAATTCAATGATTGCTCAAACATCAGTCACCAGTGTGAGTCTCACGGTTTTAGATAGGTTCTTGGGTTGCGTAGCTGCTGCGACGGCTTCATCCTTGCAGCGATCTACAAAGCTCCCGTGGTGGTGGCGACGGTTTAATGGTATTGGTGGCGCTGGAGTGTTGTTGCTTTGTCGGGCTTTGTTGGTGGTGGCAGCTGTGCATCTATATAGGGTGGGCTGTGTTGATGGCGGTGTGGTACGAGGTGGTGTGAGGTGGTGGTGTGCGTTGGGGTGCAAGGTGGTGGCGGCGACGTAGATGTCTATAGGGTGGTGGCGGTGTGGTACGAGGTGGTGTGAGGTGGTGGTGTGCGTTGGGGTGCAAGGTGGTGGCGGCGACGTAGATGTCTATGGGCTGAATTCAATGGATACTGTTGAGGTCAGAAAGTGCCTTTGTTGCAACGATCGCTGTGCTATCTGGGGAAAAATCGTCGGAGCTTTTGGGATAGTTGGCGGGTAGTTTGAAATGGTGGCAATGTTTGTAGTTGGTGGTGGTACTGGCCGTCGAGGTGGTGGTGGTGGTGGTAGTCCTCTCTTCTCTCTCTTCTGTACTGTCTTTTTTCTTCTCACTATCTCTTCTCTCTAGCAGTGGACAGTGGCGGAGGGTTTGGTGTTTGTGTTGGACTATCTGTGACCTTAAAATTCTACAATTTGTGACTAAAAATTAATCAGTGACCTTAAAATTCGACAATTTGTCACTAAAAATTAATCTGTGACCTGTAATTTTTTAATCCGTGACCAATAAAATAATATGTGACTTTAAAATTATTGATTTGTGACCATGAAATAATCTGTGACCTCCAAAAATTTTGATTTGTGACCGATATACAAATTGTGACCTATAAAAGTTTTGGACTGTGACATGAGTTGTGACTTGTGACCTGAGTTGTGACATGGGTTGTGATTTGTGAATTGGACTGTGACCTGGGCTGTGACTCGTGACCTGATTCGTCAGAAACGGTAGTCGGAATCGGAGCAGTCGCCGGAACGGTCGCCGGAATAGTTACCGGAGCGATCGCGCGGAATCGGAGCAGTTGCTGGAACGGTCGGCGGAAGTTCGCCGGAGTAGGGCGATGATCGGAACGGTCGCCGAAGCGGTAGGTTGGTGAAGGTGGGATGGATTAATTATATTATATTAGAATTAAATATTTAATAATAAATTAATTTATTTCATAAATAAAAATTTAAGGCCCTGTTTGGGAGGGATTAAATTTTTCTACAGTAAATCAATTCTCATTTTCAACCACACATTCTTCAATAAAATAATATTTTCCATCACATCAATAATTTTTTCTTCTTTTTCAACCACACATTTCCCATTATATCACTATTTAAAATCAATTCTTCCCCCAAAAATCTCTCCCAAACAAGCTCTAAAAGTTTTTAATAAAAATCTGATTTTGAAAATTTCAAACTTGTTTTCTTATTTTTGAAATAAGCTAAATTTATTCTCTTGAAAATGAAATTTTCCCTTGCACAAATGGTACAATCAAAGTAAAGGATTAAAGATAAAAAAAAAAAAAAAAAAGGAGTTCTCTCTTCTTTACAAGTACAGGATTTCAAAAATCCTGTAATGACCGACACCACACAATAGGGGGTGGGCGGGGGGAGTTTTGGCAATATTTTATCTCACATGGGACCCACCCCATGTGAAATAAAATTCAAATTCCTGTGTAAATTCTGTGATTTTTTGTTTCTATACTAAAGGTTTTTTTTTTTTAACCACACATTTACCATCATATAACTATTCAAAAATCAATTATTTTTCGAAAAATCCCTACCAAACACACTAGGTATAAAATGATTTTATCGACTACCTTATCAAATCAGGTTCGATTTAATGTGCCGATTATACAATTACCATGGAGAAAAGTATGAAAAAAAAAAAAAAAATTTCCAAAAAATAAAAATAAAAAAAGCATGTGTTTTTGGACATTAATGTAAAATATTCAAGAGTGGCCCAAACCCCGCCGACCCCCCTTTGTCTATATATACACCAGACCCCTACACGTCAATCCCTCTGTCTCCTCCAGTTCATTCCTGTTTCCTTCCCTCACCTCCCTCTACATCTTTTCTCCCAGCTCACAATTTAGAGAGAGAGAGAGGAGCGAGAACAAAATTGAATTTTTCTGAAGAAACCCTAAAAAATCAAGTAATTTCTACATCTCGGGGGGTTGTAAGTCGATTTCAATGTCGGATACATACTGCTCGGACTGCAAGAGGAACACGGAGGTGGTATGCGATCACTCCGCAGGGGATACTGTGTGTTCGGAGTGCGGTCTTGTTTTGGAGTCTCGTTCCATCGATGAGACATCTGAGTGGAGGACCTTCGCCGATGATTCGGGCGATCATGATCCGAACCGTGTCGGAGGACCTGTAAACCCGCTCCTTGCTGATGCCGCTCTATCGACCGTGATTTCGCGAGGACCTAATGGGTCTAATGGGGATGGATCCCTCTCTCGGTTGCAGAATCGTGGTGGCGATCCTGAGCGGGCCATTGTCTTGGCCTTTAAGGCCATTTCGAATATGGCTGATAGGTCTGTATTTGATATTGATTATTAGGTTTGTATTTTTGCAGGTTGTGTGGGGTTTAACTCAAAACCTTTGGAATGGTATTGATGGGTTTTCAAGAAATTTATCTAAAAATTCATCACAAAACTAGGATAAAGAAGAAAAGATTCAACTTGTGGTTGCTAAAATCTTGAGGTCCAGAAAAAAGATGACAAATTTGAATGATTTGACGATTCTGATTGAAATTTAGGGTGGTAGAGCCGTAGAGCTGTGCCATTGATTGGAATTGTATTAGCCTGATTAATAAATGATGCAACAAAAAAGATGAAATTTTTTAGAGTAATTAATTTCTTGTTTGAAATGCATGTTTTTATTCTTCATATGGATTGTGAATATGAATTCATGGGTTTAGCAGAGATTGCGTTTGCTAATTATACTTGTCAAGCTAGAATTTCAGTTCTTGTTAAGTTTCAAATTGGTTATGTGTATTTGACCAAGACATTAGTGATCATAATGTTATATAATGTTTTGAATGTCGCGGGCTTGTATAGTTTGTTTTGTCATTTTGTTATTTGTCATACTGTCATTTTTCTTTGGAGACTGAACTCATCATAGCTATCAAGAGCGGATGATGTTCAACTGTTTATGATTTTTATTTATGATGTTCGTTTTTCGGGCAAAAATTCATCGGCAATCAGAATGATTCTGTTTAGATTAAATTGAACAAAAATAGGTAGATTTTTACGCGATCAACTTGAATTTTTTGGGTGGTGTCACGTTTGAAAAGAGGCAAACCATTGCCCAGTGTTTGTGTAATAGCTAATCTATTTGCAGTTTCCTTTTCTTCTTTTAAGAATGATTGATAGGAATATCTATGATCATAGCTAATGTTTTCTCCCCTCCTTTCCAGGTTGAGTCTTGTTTCAACTATTAAGGTATGCCTGTTACTCATCTGTCTTTTGACAAAAAATGTGTGATGAGACATATAATCCAATGTATTCTAGTAACATTTGTTTCTTGTTTCTCAATGTGCCTAGTTTACATTTTCTACTCACACTCATACTGTAGGTTCTTTCATTTCCCCCCCTCCCCTGTTTCCTTTTTTGTGTTCCGAAAGAAATTTAGTTATCACATGGAGACGGCTTACAGGGGGTGTCATATATTCTGTATGGGTTTTGATATCAGGTGTAGCTATGCCACCATTATATTACTTATTTCCTTGAATTTGAAACCTACTATTATCTTAACACATTCAACCAGACTTGGTGCCTTACTAAAACCTCCTACATTTATCATGCCACTATTTTTTTTCCTACTGGGACAAAGTTATCATGTTAACAAAAGATTCAAGTATTTATATCATCAATCTCTCTTCTATTCATAACACGCAATTAAAGCAGAAACCTTTATTTAATGTTAATATAATGAAGTGAATTTGCTGCTGCTGTCACTCTGTTTAGAATTTAGAAGTGACTATTTTTAAAATTTAACAAGTTAACATGTCTCGCATTTTGTCATATTTCCAAATCTCACATACGATGCTAACCTATTTTGAAGGACCGGGCAAGTGAAATATATAAAAGGTTGGAGGATCAGAAGTGTACAAGAGGGAGAAATTTGGATGCTATAGTGGCTGCCTGCATTTACATTGCTTGCCGACAAGAAGGCAAACCCCGCACTGTAAAAGGTGCTACCAATAATCATTTGCACATATAGTTATTTTTTGGATCAATCTTATCCTCATTTTGAACCCTCTTGACCTGTGGTTATCAAATAGAAATTTGCTCTATTGCAAATGGAGCAACAAAGAAAGAAATTGGCCGAGCGAAAGAATTTATTGTTAAACAATTGAAGGTTGAGATGGGTGAATCTATGGAAATGGGTACCATACATGCTGGGGATTATCTGGTGAGTTAGTTGTGATTATAACATGGCTTGAAAAAAGATGCTTTTTTACATCTTTCATATCACTTCCAAGTCGCTCCTAGATCTGCATATAGTAGTGAGTCTTCACTATCACTTAATTAATCTCATTCATCTATTATTACTTTTTTATCAGAGACGTTTTTGTTCTAATCTTGGTATGAGCCATGAAGAAATCAAAGCTGTTCAAGAAACTGTCAAGAAGTCAGGGGACTTTGATATAAGGTACTGTGATATATTATCTGCCATCTCACGTTGGTTTGATTGAAACTTCATCATGTAATAGTGCTTACACGTTGCCTCATTGTTTGGCACGCATTAATTGATGAAATATAAATTTCACAGTTTCTGTGCTTGAAAATATTTGACACAGGTGTTTATGTTGAAAGTTTCTAGCATGGCGAAAATGATTGAATCTGGAAGGTTGTATATTGTAAAAATAAAGTGAGTTAATGAGGCTGAAAATGTATATCGGAGAGGCCAGAGTGATCTGGGTGTGTGGTCGTTTGTCTTAGAAAAAGGGAATGAAGTGTCTAGTGTACTCAAAGTAAAGGAAGAATAAAAGGTTTGCGTTGTTCTAGAAGCGGTCTTTATTTTTCTGCAGCATGTTAGTTCTCTGAGGTGGGGGAGTAGGGGGGAGGGAGATACCAATTCTTGAGCCCTTGATCTCATTTGTGGAAACAACAATCCTTAACCTACTCGGACAAGGTGAATTGGTCTTTAGCAACTGTTTTACCAAACATGTTTGAGATTTTTTAGAAGTTTTTTTTTTTTTGGGGTTCAAAAATTCGTTTTTTTCAACCGTGTGTGAGAAATTTTCGTTTTGCTGATGATTATTCAATGTGAAGTTGAAATTATTCTGCATCTGAAGCATACTCGTAGATATTCTAATTGTGATCGCAATCATCATCCACATTTGCACGTGAAACACCTAGTTGTTGATAATTCAGAACATATGCTTTACCGGTCTGGTGTCCGGATTATAAATAGACCTGGAAAACAGAGGCAAATTTCACTTTTAAAGAGTGGTTTTTTCGTCAATAGAATCCAGGAAATACATTTCTTTACTGTCTCATTATTGTTGCAGGTTGTGGTTTGCCTTGTGTTCACATTTCTTGTTATTGTTTTCTTGCAGGAGGAGCCCGATATCCATTGCTGCAGCAATTATTTTCATGATAACCCAACTGTCAGATTCAAAGAAAGCCCTGCGAGGTTTGAGAATTCACCATCTGTGTTCTTTGGTGTTTGCAGTGAATTTTTAGGATAATTTTCTTTTTCTTAAGTCATGTGCATGCGTACTTGATCGAAACGGCGTGCATGCAGATATTTCAATTGCTACCACAGTTGCAGAAGGGACTATCAAGAATGCATACAAGGATCTGTATCCGCATGCTGCAAAAATAATACCAGACTGGTATGCGAAGGAAAGGGATCTCAAGAATCTCTCAAGTCCTAAATCCTAAATGAAAGAAAGTAATAATGAGGGATTGGATCTGGATCAAGCCATCATCAGTTCTTATGGCGAGGAGGAGACACACAGATACGATACAGGATTACTACAATTCTTTTTTCTTTCAAAGCAGATAGTAATGGACGAGCAATTTTGGAATTTGTTCGAACGATTTATTATAATGGTTTTGATGTCCCTTTGACACCTAAAAGCTTATTTTTCACTAAGGTAATCCTTTTTTTAAGGGGAGTCTATATATGTGTGTATATATAGACGTGGAAACTCTAATTCTACTTGAGAACTCATTTTACAATGTGACCTGCAACGTGTGTGGTTGTAGTTACTTATTTTGTCAAATATGATTTTGAAAGTTATTTCTTTCTCGATCGTACTTATTTTTCTAGAATGTAAGTCTTAAATTAACTTTGAAGCACATATGAACATGCTTATAATCATCAGATTCAATGCTTTAAAAATGGGGTGAGTGAATACAAGAAAAAAACATTCAAATATAAGATAAATTATATCACAAGAGCAAAATTATCACAAGTGGTTAGCTAGAATGCACTGGCCTGATTGCTATTGGTACCATTGCAATATTTTCTTGAGAGATGCTTGATGTACGCTCTTGGGTGTATATTATGCATTACACTCCTCCCATAATGGTGGGGGGCCCGCAATTTAAAAAATCGTGGACCCACACTCCATTGTGAGAGGAGTGTAAGTCTTAATGTACATTAGAGTGTACATTAAGACTTATTCTATTTTCTTTTATTTATTCTCCACAATGACTCATTAGCTCCACCTACTGATTTTCAGCTAAGAACTTCTAGTTGATGATCCTGCTCTTACGTCATGATAATCATTGTTTCTATTGGACTCTATGGAACCTGAAAATATTGTAATCACGGATTCAACGTATATAGACTGGTAGCTCCTAGGCAAATTTAAATTTACTTTGAATTTGGAGTATATTGGGTATTGCGTACATATTTTTGACCATTCTAACATTCCTGCATATGTAAGGGATTTTAGGGTGTCACTTTTGGTGTGAGGTGCGAGAAATTCATGAAAACCTGCATTGACGACTGTAGTTGATTTTTTTTTTTTTTAATTACTCTCAAAGTAAGATAATAGTCTAATTCGCTACACAATCCACTCTTTCTTTCAACCCTTGTGGCAGTTCAATTTTTCTAAACTCTCAGCATCTCTAAGAACCCAAATGAACATTTTCTTGCATTTTTCAAGCTCCATTGCAATATCCCTAGCTTCTTCGTCTGATATTGAAGTTGTTGCTCCGAAAGAAACATATAATACAGATTTATTGGACCGATCAAGCACGGTTTTTTACTTTTACATATATTTTCTGCTAATTGCTTCTTACAGCAAATTATGTAACGGGAAAACAAAATAAAAAACAGCAGCAATATACTAGGAGACCATGTTACGGTGAAAATTGCTTTATCTAGTGATGTGGGCAATGAATGAATCCAATTCCTTTCGAGACACCCCACCTGCCTCAGTTGACATCCTAACAGCATCAGCTACTTCTTCTGCCTTCTTCCTTATCTCAATTCCTTCGTCTGATGCCATCAGTCTTCTCACAACATTCTCAATCATCGATGCTTTCACTAGTTCCTCGTGCTGTGTCCATTCCCTTACAAGAATACCGATCTGCAATATATCTGCTATGAACATGGCGTTTCTAGGCTGGTCGGAGTGCATTGGCCAGGCCGCTATTGGCACTCCCATTGTAATACTTTCTATGCAAGAATTCCATCCACAATGACTCATAAATCCACCAGTAGATGGATGAGCCAGAATTTCTGGTTGTGGAGCCCAATCTCTCACCACCATTCCCACTCCTCGTGTTCTCTCCTCGAATCCTTCAGGTAACTCAGCTCGTCTAACTTCTCCTTTGAACACATCTCCTTTATCCGCATCTCTCAATACCCATAGAAAATTCTGTTTGCTATGTTCTAACCCCATCGCGAGCTCTTTGATTTCTTCATCTGACATTGAAACCGTCGTCCCAAAAGATATGTAGATAACAGATTTTGGATCTTGTTTGTCAAGCCATTCTAAACATTTATGCTGGCTATTCGAGTATAATTTCAACGGAAGAATTGGTCCGACTGCCCAAGCCTTCCGGCTCCCAACAATCTCTTCCCTTGCCAATAGATCAACGTAAGTTCCTTCTATAATTCTACTGGTATTGTATATATCTCCAGCTCTGATATCCAAATGCTTAAACTGTAAAAGTGCAAATTCTATAAGTTCATCGGTTGAACATCCTTCAAAAGAGGGAAGCTCTTTTGGTAGTTCTACTGGGAACGGTTTACCAATCCCTTGCCATACAATAGAGGCCTGCGTGAACGTTGACGTGCAGTGGAATACATAGGATTCTGCATTCGGAATTGTTGCAATATCCTGAACTACAGAGGCCATAAGAGAGTCGTGAACAACGATAATCCTTCTCACCATAGAGGATATATCTCGTAAGTACTCAAAAACCGATTGGCGCAGGTTCGTTGAGGCATTCCACGCTGGTTGCATATGTGCAGGGAATTTATTTGACGAGTCTGGATTTGGAGGAGGAGAGACAAATGGTGGCGTAGGAAGATCATGAAAACGGATCTTATCTACATCTTGAGGGTTTAATCCGTTGACGCGGAGTTTTGCTTGGTGGTTGTGGGTGGTGGAGCCGATGTAGTGAACCGGAATCTTATATGAGGATATTAAGCAGGAGAGTTGCAGAAGCTGATTGAGGTGGCCTTGAGCAGGAAATGGCACCATTATTATAGCTACTTGATCTTTTTCTTCCATTATTGGAAGCTCATGGTTTGGATGATTGTTGCAGATGGCCATTGGTAGTGAGTTGAGGTAATACTTTTCTTCAGCAGACAATTTTGAATTGTGACTTGTTGAACTGATATTTTGATTTTCATTCAGTGCATTTTGTCCTTATTTCAATCTGACGTGACTCCATCGACACCGTTAAAGGAAAATATGGAATAGAAAATAATTTGGACAAATGATTGGGCAATAATTTGATTGGGCAATAAACAAACATTTGTATGACGTTTCTGGTAAGTTTAGTGCGCTCCACTGAGAATTACTAAAAAAAAACATTAAAATATTGTTTATTTCATCGTGTAATGTGTTGGAATTAATTGATGTATTTGGATCATTAAATATGTTATTTAATGATGTTTATTTGGGTCATTAAATATGTTATTTAATGATGTGAGCCGTTGTAATTAATTTGGGTGAATTGGAAAAGTCTTCAATATAGGCCCATATGTTATAAGCCCATTTAAGTGTCTTATATATGGTAAGGAATCCCACATCGAAAGTTTACAAGAAAATAGACTTGTTTATATAGTGGGATATGTGTATAAGTTATAATTTAATAAGTGACCTACAACTTGACTAACTATTAGCTAGCCAAAGGCTAGCTAACTAATCGCCGAGTGGTGCTTCGCACCACTCACGCCACGCCACGCCACGCCACGCCCCGGTCCCGGTCCCGGTCCCGGTCCGGGCCCGCGCACGTCGCAAAGTACGCATTGGGCGCTTTAGAGGCGCACTTTGCACTTGGCAATTGGAAGCTATAAATAGTGAAATTGAATCCATTATGAGTAATAATACTTGGCAATTGGTTGATCTTCCTAAGGGAACTAAACCAATAGGGTGCAAATGGATCTTCAAAAGAAAATTAAGACCTGACGGTTCAATAGATAAATACAAGGCTCGATTGGTTGCAAAAGGATATCGTCAGAAAGAAGGGATTGATTTCTTTGACACATATTCTCCAGTAACTAGAATTACTTCTATTCGAGTTTTAATTGCTATAGCAGCCTTGTATAATTTACAAATACACCAAATGGATGTTAAGACTGCGTTCTTAAATGGTGATTTAAACGAAGAAATATATATGGAACAACCAGAAGGTTTCATAGTAAAAGGACAAGAGAACAAAGTATGCAAACTTGTTAAGTCCTTATACGGGTTGAAGCAAGCTCCTAAACAATGGCACGAAAAGTTTGACAGTACCATGATTAGGAATGGATTCATAATAAATGGATGTGACAAATGCGTATATTCGAAAAAATTCGAAAGGCATACGTACTTGTCTGTTTATATGTTGATGACATGCTTATATTAGGGACTAATATAGAAGTCATCAATAGAAACGAAAGAATATGCTTACCAATAACTTTGACATGAAAGATATGGGTGAAGCAGACGTGATTCTAGGAATGAAGATATCTAGAACATCAAATGGAATATTCTTGTCTCAAACTCATTATGTTGACAAAATAATTGAGAGGTTTAAGACTCATAATATTAAAGAAACGAGTAACCAATTTCTTCCTCATGTAGTTCTTCACAAGAATAGTGGAAATGGGAAACAACAATTAGAATATTCTCAAATTATTGGTAGTGTAATGTACTTAATGAATTGCACGATATAGCTTACTCGGTAAGTAAGCTCGGTCGTTACACAAGTAACCCAAGTAATCAACATTGGGATGCATTACTTAGAGTTTTGGGATACTTGAAACGGACAGTATTCATTATGTTATAAAAATATCCTCCATTAATTGAAGGATATAGTGATGCCAATTGGATATCGAGATACAGGCAGTCTAAGTCTACCGGTGGCTATGTATTTACTCTTGGTGGTGGCGCCATATCGTGGAAATCTTCTAAACAAACGTGTATAGCTCGATCTACTATGGAATCGAGTTTATTGCTTTAGATAAAGCGGGAGAAGAAACGAGAATGGTTAAGACATTTCGTAGAAGATATTCCTATATGGCCAAAGCTTTGTCACCGGCTATTTGTATTCATTGCGATAACCGACTGCAACAATAGCCAGGGCCGAAAATTTTGTGTATAACGGTAGAGTCAGACACATCAAGTCGTAGACATAATAGATCGTCGGTTGCTCTCAAATGGAACAATATCAATTGATTTTGTTAAGTCAAAAGAAAACCTAGCGGATCCGTTTACTAAAGGGTTATCTAGAGAGCGTACGGTACGCATCGAGGAAATGGGTTTAAAGCCTAAAACCCAATGAGTCATCTTAGTGGAAACCTAACCTAACGATTGGAGATCCCATGGACTAGGTTCAATAGGAAAACTAATTATGAATGACTCGATAAGAAGCACTTAGGAGGTTAACTCCTTCCCATTTCTATGATGCAAAAGTGCGACTATGAAGTTGATTAAGGATAAGCCTTTGCTTTTAATGATAACTATAAAGGTATTCTTTATAGAACATCACCTATGTAAGTGCGAACTTGGCCGGTTCTTTGAGGAATTTACTTAGGCGAATTCTCTAAGCACTCATGAACCCAGTAGTTGGGGCCGAAATAATGAACACAATAGAGAACCAAGTTTGATATGAAAGATAATGTGTTTGGTCTATTATCGAGCTTGCAATAACGGTGATAGTTCAAAACGTTGCGTTCAGCCGGTGCTTAGCCAAGTGAGTTCGATAGATTCTTACTAAAGAAGGTTCAGCGAAAGCTACCTATCTTGATGCGTTATCTTTCAAATAGTACTCTTCTTTTATCTTCCTTGATTTGAGTCGACTTCTTCCATTCATGTGGGGGATTGTTGGAATTAATTGATGTATTTGGATCATTAAATATGTTATTTAATGATGTTTATTTGGGTCATTAAATATGTTATTTAATGATGTGGGCCGTTGTAATTAATTTGGGTGAATTGGAAAAGTCTCCAATATAGGCCCATATGTTATAAGCCCATTTAAGTGTCTTATATATGGTAAGAAATCCCACATCGAAAGTTTACAAGAAAATAGACTTGTTTATATAGTGGGATATGTGTATAAGTTATAATTTAATAAGTGACCTACAACTTGACTAACTATTAGCTAGCCAAAGGCTAGCTAACTAGTACACGAGTGGTGCTTAGCACCACTCACGCCACGCCGGTCCCGGTCCCGGTCCGGTCCGGGCCGCGCACGTCGCATAAAAGTACGCATTGGGCGCTTTAGAGGCGCACTTTGCACTTCGCACGTACGCATCGTCGCGAGGAGTGAGGCCTTATAGTTTTGAGAAATGGAATCATGGTTCGATGACATGGCGATGAGAGGCTCGATGAGTTGGCATCCTAGGTGGCACACACGTAGCAGTCGCGTCACTTCGTCTGCATGGCGGTTGGTCTGTTGGACGTACGCGTGGCAAATTGCATGGCTGGTGGCCCGGAAATTGGTGAATAGACATGATGAATGGACACTACATTTCGTGGTTTAATACGTCCGTCGGATTATGAAAGAGTGCGATCCAATGGCTAAAACGAGATCGAGATCAAGTGGTGCACCAATTCATGAAATGTTACACACCCTTTCAAGGAGACCACTTCAATCTCTATAAATAGAGACCTCCAAATTCGTTTTTTGGATACCAAAATCAATTAATATATTCTTGATTTCTAAATTCTTCTCGCTCCATATTCTGCTAAAATTCCTTCGATATTTTCTTGATTATTTCATTCGAGTACGATCATTATTTGGTTCGACCGTCAAGGTAGGTATTGTGCAATATCGACTTTGGGAAAAGCGTTGTATCTTGGGAGACAGACGTCCATAATCCTGTTTGCACGTTGTTGGGGGGGCGAAATCTGTCTTAAGGAGATTTGCTTTGGCATACCTCGCTTCGTCTTCTTCTTTTTTCCGTTTTCCCTGCTTTTTTATTTGTTCTTTCGATTGGGATAGTCGAATTTCCGACAACAATATGTTGTTTGGTTTTAGGTGTCAAATTTTCTCTTTATGTTCCAGTAAGAGATAATCTTCTTTTTTGTGTTGTAAAAACAAATTGTCTATAATAATTGATATCGGAGTCAAGTAACAAACTAAGGAGCAACGCACAAGAGAAAATGGCGGAGTTCATAATTCTAAAACAAAAAGGAATTTGCGAAGCGATCGTGGTTTCAAATATTTAATGGAAAATATTATATCTTTGTTTTGAAACTCAATAGCAAACCAATGCACAGTGAAGGTTTTCAATAATGCGACAGTATTGTGACGACATTGTAAACTTGAACATGTTGAATATAGTTGGATTCTAAAGATTAGATGTTTGTTTTAAGCACAAAACAAAAATCATTAGGTCTCATGACGATAATATGTGTGCGAATTTTCCAAAGTACCCTTATAACACTTCAAAAATTTCACCTTGGGGGCTCCCGCTGTCGAGAGAAAAATTGTACAATATAATAGGCTCCACACATCCAATAATTGTGGGTGGCAAATGTAACGCCCCAAAATTTCAAGCATCTTGAGGTGTTACCAAAATAATTTTCATGTATTTAAATGCGGAACTGTAAAATTCATTTCTTCCTAATAAACCAAACATTCATAATTTTAAATACGAATCATAAAATCGTGTCTTCGAAAAACAACTTAAACATTAATAAATTTGCTAAATAATGTTATTGGACAAATCAAACTAATAATGAACTTTAAAAGGAAAGAAGCAAAACTTAATATTATTCTCGTAGGTGGAAATCCATTGGCAGTCCGCTGCACCATCCCGCCACAGATCCAATCGACCCGAACTAGCCTGTAAAAATTGTAAGAGTGAGTATTTTGAAAACACTCAGTAAGATATGTGCAGTTTCCATATGCGTTACATAACAATAACATAGACAATTCATACCATTCTTCACATTTCTCATTTATGGAGTATATTGGTGGCCAATCGAGATACCCATCTCTTCACATTTCTCATTTCGTTAGGTTGACCCGAAGGTCCATTGGCAATACATGCATAAATTACTGAACATAAAAACATAAGGAAACAAAACAACTTGCAAAAAAGTATCTTACCTCGATTGATGAAAAGAGCTATTGATATAAAAATATATTTAGAACTTACAACTGCTTTCTATATGAAAACTGTTGTGTAAAATTCTGTGTGAAGAATTGTGAGATATGGGCACACTATTTATAGGGAAAAATACAGTAGTTGAGTCATAATATAACTCTGATAAAAATCATATTTATTCTAATAGATAAGAGTTTGTTATAATGGTTGGTTAGAACTAGAATTTTGATAGGTCAAAATATATTAAAGATAAACATGGCTAATATAATATAATATTATCTTCCAATATATATATGCACGTGAGAATAGAAATAGAATAAGGAATGGTTAATTCGTGATTATCTACTTAAATATTATAATATATTGTTAATTATCCTAAAAGGACCATTATTAAGTAATAAAATAATACATATAAATCATACTTCTTCGAATTGAAATATTTTGGGCTTAACTCATCAGAACTTACATTTTCTTGAGCCCAATAAACACTATTTAATGCGGGCTACAAAATGAGCCCAATGTTGATATACTTTTGATCACTTTATAAAAAGTTAAAAATTTGGCCCATTGAAACATAAGAATTTAAAAGATAATTTATTAGTCCATCAACTTTCAAAAAATTATAAAATAAAATTTATAAAACAAATATTTTTATTCTAAAATTTTCGGGGGTGTTACAGCAAAGATAACATAGCAAATAGCAACCCCACATGAGAATATTAAGCAGGAGAGTTGCAAAAGCTTATTTAGAGGAGGGAAAGGAACTATGACTACAGCATTTTGAGTTTTTTTTTCCATGATTTTAAGCTTGCAAATGGGCATTGATAATGATTTCAAGAGAATGATTGAAACTTTAAAAAGAGCTGTCTTTACAGTGCTAATTCTCTATTTTTGAACTTTCTGAAATTTCTTAGTTTTTTTTTTCTCCTCAATTCTTGAGTGAAGTGGGGTGTATGTTTCGTGTGTCTTTGCGGACAATAATTTGGGAGGAAACTGACAGCGGATACGCAATAAACATATTGGACTAGTCGAATGCTTAATAATTGAAATAGTAAGTTTCAAAATTTCGCCTTTTGGATTCCAGACGAAGCTATTTTATTGGATATTCTTCCCCTTTTTTTTCATGACGTGAACTGTGGCTCTTGTTGCCTTATTCCTCACGAGGGGAATAGAGTAGCACGCCAAGTTGCATCTTACAGTAGTTCAGGGGTGGGAACTCGAACTTGGTATGATAGTATTACTTTTTATTCTCTCTTTCCCTTCTTCTGATGCCATCAACCTTTTCACAGCATGTATTATCGATTTTCTATGAATCCAATGGTTCCTCCCATTATTCCATTCCCTCACAACCAGACCTATTTGAGTATTTCTGTCAATAGAAAACATCAAGAGGTTAGTCTGAATGCACTGGCCTGGTTGCCAGTGGCACTCCCATATGTTGATTCGTGGGTTACGAATTTCCATTTTTTTTACCAAAACATCAACGTTGCTTTCGTGGGTTTTTGGGCTCCACAAGAGAATGTTGATGGGCATTTGGATTCCCCAACCATATAAAAACAAAGTATTGATAAGTGTAGTTTCTAAATTTACTTGAGATTCTAAATGATGATATTTTACCGTTATTTGGATAAAATACAATCTAACTTGTGTTATATTTCATTTTGTGGGTAAAACTCAACGTTTCATGAAAAATTAGAGAAAATAATGCAAATATAGTGGAAAATAGCTCAATTGTATCAAATACGAAGTTCGGGGATTGAAATTCAAATACTTAAAAGTTACGTCGAACCTTGCTATGAAGATTAGAGAATGTATCAATTGGATGAGGAAAGAAGCCAAATGGATGAAATATAGTCCAAGTATTATCACATATCAACTTACAGCCGAAAAAGTTATGCTTCGAATTTTCAAGTCACATTGAGACCCACTTTTGGCATAGCAAACTTTCGAATTGGAAATATTATATTTCTACAAGAATTGTAGCCATCTGAGTTAGCTTTCCAATTCACTTTGAATCACCTCAATCGAATATCGAGAGAGAAAGTTAAGACAGACAAAAATATTGAGAGTTGTTCAGCTGCCGAAAATTAGGCGAGGCGCACGCCTCAGACTAAAAATACCTCACATGCGACTAGGGATGACAAAAAAGCTTACCAACTCGGCCCCGAAAAAGCCCCAACAGGGTTCGGTTCTACCAAGCCGAGGCTCGGGGTGAGCTAGGGCCTGCCAGTGTGGCTCGTCGAGCCACACGAACTGGCTCTTGTCATCGACCCGTTTCAACCCGTACGTGTTGCCTGTTTAAAAAAAAATTAAATAAAGCTAAAATGCAGGCAGCTAATAAACAAAATCGAGTTAGCTTGGGCTCGGCCCGCTAAGGCTCGAGTCGGGCCAAAAAAAGCTCGGCCCTTTTTAGTTCGAGCCGAGCCGAGCTTCGAGTTTCGACTTGTGGCTCGGCTCGTTGCCATGACTACCTGAGGCTGCCCAACCTCCAAGGCGCGCGCCTCAAGGCTAAACGGGAAAAAATCGCACTTTCTTTCTTTTGTTTTGGTAACAATTCAATGCAATCTCTTTTTATATCATTTAAATACCAAACTTGACTAGAACGTGGGAGACCTCCTTTCGACTTAAATTTCATCATATTTTGCATATTTTGGAGGCAAAGAACAAGTCTATACATCAATTTAAGATGAATCATACAAGAATTTTGAAGATTTATAGCCCAGTTTCAAGATTTGAGTCAAGAACGTGGATTTCTCCTACTTTTTCCATCTTTTTTATTTGCGGGTGATTTTTTTCAATTATTCTTGTATAATTTAATTATAAGAATGTTAGACTAAGTTTTTCATTGTATGAAACTTATTGTTTATTTATTTTAATTTAAGACAATTAGTTTAGTATTTCTTGATTTTTCTTCATTGGTTTTGTATTCCTATTTTATTATTTGATTGCTTAATCACCAATTATATAGTAAGTTGCTTGTTGTAGTGTAGGAATACTCACAATAAGTCTAGAACGTGGCAAAATCAACACATTGGCAATAGGTACTAGGAATAATATATATGGCATGAGCAATTATGAGTGATAAATCTTGTGAATTAATGCATGTTTTTATATGAATTCGGACTAGGAATATGATTTGATCGTGTTAAACATAGATGTAATATATCTTTGAAAAAGAATATGGAATAACAGTGGATTATCGATTGTCTTGAATGCATGAATTTACTAGATTACACATTAAGAATTAAATTAAATGACAATAGGGGGATTCACGATTCCAATACAAACATTTACATAATAAATAAATACTTCATTTGTTTTGCTAGTTTATGATTACTATAGAAAACATACAAATCATCTAGTTTGATATCACCACACTTCGAATTTAATAGTAGCTATTGAACTACAAATTATACATTATTTCTCGTGGAAACGATACTCTTAAATCACAAATCTTATTACTTGTACAACGATCCCAAACGCTTGCGAGTTTCACGCGAACAAGTTTTTGACGCCGTTGCTGAGGAATAAGGATTTAATTTTAGTTTAACAGTTTACATTAAATTTGAATTTTATTTTATTTTATTTATTATTGATTTTGGCTACCTACCACGATCTCTCTTATTTGATATTCTATCTAGGTGTCGTTCAGCAATGCGTCTACGATTCTGACACAGGAATGGTAGAAAGATTTTTGCAAAAATAATGTCAACATGGACTATGTGGAAGAAGATATATATTGTGAATTATGCTATGGGGTGCATTATACTGGCTACTGCGTGAATACATGCATTGAACCCTTTCAGCTCAAGCTCATACGGTTTAAACAGTATTTAAGATGTCGAAGACTAGCAATTGACACATCTATTGAAGCCTACATGCATGTGGACGAGTGTATCCCTTCTGACATATTTGTGAAATTTGGTCATTTTATATTGAACGACGAGGCAATTGCTAAATACTACACTGATCTTGCCATGTCAGATGAAAACAAACTGTAATTTGGGAGATGTGTATTTTGGTATGAATTTAAAAGGTGGGGATACAATCCACTTGAAAAGTTTGAAAGAAAAGAGTTTACATTGCCCGTGATCTTGAATTGTGAATCGGCCACTCAACCCCGATGATATATCAATTATGGAAGATGAGAACAAAGATGAGGAAATATCAATTACAAAAGAACAAAATGAAAAGGAGGCAATTAATGAAGAAGACGTTAACCCCACATTCCGTAAACTTCATTGATTGCTCTATCATTGAATTCGTAATTAAGCCCGAAGAGAAAGAAGAAATCTACGTAGTTGAATTCAAATAGGAGGAAATAGGCATATAATATCACATTGGAGAGGACAATATTAAAATTTGTAGAAGCAATGAAGAGTGGAATAAAGTCAGAAGAGACAAACTGAGCAAAGCATCAAAAGCGTTCTTCAGAATTCCATGATGCCAAAACAACAAAGTCAAGCTAAAAACTTTAAACAAAGCGATTATTGTGAGGCAACCCAATTTTTCTTTCCTTTTCTTTATTATGCTTTCTAGTAATAGAATAATTTAAATTTATTATTATTATTATTATTCAATTTTAGAGACTCGTAATCCATACCACGTTTCCCCTTAAATTTTCGATATGTTAGTGGCTTATTAGATGTTAGAGTTCAGTAACACTTTTCCCATTATTTGATTTTAATGCTTTATTTAACTGTATTGTGTAGGAACATGATATCGCGCAACACTTAAACCAACCAAAACTAAGGAGATTGCGGGTTTCAAGTGCAACGATCTTATTACTTGTACAACGATCTTGTACGCTTGCGGGTTTCACACGAACAAGTATCAATCTTTGTCTATTTCACTTGTTTTTAATTGCTTATTTTTATTATCACCCTCGAAACTAAGTATTAAGTTTGTTGCGAAAGTTTGCTCCAAGGGTCGTCAAAATGGTGTTTTCCAGGCTCAATTTCATGTTATCTTTCTCTACCAAACAACCAATTCAAACGACTTCAATCCACAACCTATATATTCACTTCGACTGCTCCTCAATCTCACCCAAAAAGGACAAGTTAATTGTGATAATTTGTAGGCCACAAAGGCACGAGAAAAACAATGGAAGAAACACGAGATGGAGGCCAAAACACGAAGAAAGCCACCGATTTTTTATCTTCAAGCAAGCTGTCAATTTTTCTTTTTCTAACACACAAATCACACATAAAATGGCTAGGGCAAAGAAGCCATATATATAGGCTAGGTTATGCTTTAGTTGGGCCAATAAAAGAGGTTAACTGGGTTAAGATTCAAAGACATCCAAGAGGTAATATATATGGACCATGAACAACATTAATTGTTTAAGGTACTTCCAACGGCCCACGCTATTTTCAGATTGAGCCTTTGGACTTGGTTGTTGGTAATAATTTAATCCAACATTTATGTCATCGCCCGGATTCACTGGGTATCAAAACCCAACAAAGTTAATCCACAACATAGTCCACTCTTTTATCAAAACCTTACAAAGTTAATCTCATTCATCTATTATTACTTTTTTTTATAACCATGGATATCCGGACCAACTGCGCGCACCTCGACTAATCCTACATGGCCTTAAAGTTTACGGACGGGTACTCACTTCAGTGGCCATGAGGGGACTCGAACTGGTAACCACTGTAGAGCAAACATAATGCCTCACCAATTGAGGAGTGAATTGCCCAAATAGTCACTGAACTTTACGCCATGCTTCCAGAGGTCACTGAACTTTCAAAATCACCAAAGTCATCACTAAACTTTACAAAAGTTTTCCACGAGGTCACTGAACTTTAAAAATCACATAATTCATTACTGAACTTTGTAAAAGGTTTTTCAAGGGTCACTAATTCAGTGATCTCTTAGGAAATATTTTGCAAAGTTTAGTGATCATGTAGAAACCTTTTGCAAAGTTCAGTGATGAATGAGGTGATTTTTAAAGTTCAGTGACCTTGTGAAAACTTTTTGTAAATTTCAGTGATGATTTGGGTGATTTTGAAAGTTCAATGACCCCCTGGAAGCATGATATAAAGTTCAATGACTATTTGGGCAATTTACTCCCAATTGAGCAACCCCTCAAGGGTATATTATTACTTTTTTATCAGAGACGTTTTTGTTCTAATCTTGGTATGAGCCATGAAGAAATCAAAGCTGCCCAAGAAACTGTTAAGAAGTCAGGGGACTTTGATATAAGGTACTGTGATATATTATCTGTCATCTCACGTTGGTTTGATTGAAACTTCGTTTTTCATAACATTCTATCATGTAATAGTGCTTACACATTGCCTCGTTGTTTGGCACGCATTAATTAATGAAATATAAATTTCTCAATTTCTGTGCTTGAAAATTTTTGACATAGGTGTTTATGTTGAAAATTTCTAGCATGGTAAAAATGATTGAATCTGGAAGGTTGTATATTGTAAAAATAAAGTGAGTTAATGAGGCTGAAAATGTATATCGGAGAGGCCATATTGATCTGGGTGTGTGGTCGTTTGTCTTAGAAAAAGGATGAAGTGTCCAGTATACTCAAAGTAAAGGAAGAATAAAAGTTTTGCGTACGTTGTTCTAGAAGCAGGCTTTATTTTTTTGCACTATGTTAGTTCTCTGACAAATTGTCACTGGAATATATAGTATTTGCATAAATGGCAACTGGGAAAGGTTGAAGAACTAGGTAGGGGAGATTGAAAGATGCAAGTATGTTCGTCTAAGCGTAGAAGTTACTTTAGCAACCCTTTTTTCTTTGAGGTGGGGGAGTAGAGGGGAGGGAGATACCAATCATTGAGCCCTTGATCTCATTTGGGGATGTTACAATTTGGGTTTGACCCCCTCAGGCACTAGGTTTCGAGTTAATATTTCAAAACATGCTTTCAAAGTGTTTTTCTCCATTCCGAACTCTTCTTCAAGTCTAATATCAATTTCTAATTCCCAATGGGCTTCCAAAATAGAATTTCAACTTGATATATGACTCAAATAGCACTCCAAAATTGATTTTTTTCTTGATGTTCACTACAATTAGAATTCTTCAATATTCAAACAAGGAATTCGTCTAGCGCCTGAGCGCGGCTATAATACGTGATTGCGATTTTTTCTCTCATACTTCGTTTTGGACTAATTTTTTGGCATCCTACTTCATCAACAACTCTAACAAGAGGGTTTGAACATCCCCTAGATATTTCTTATAAATACTAGTCTCTTCTATACAATTTTTTTGTAACAATTACATGTGAGAAAATGATTACTAGAATTATATGATCTATTGTAATTTTCTCTATTCTCCATTATTCTTGAATCAATAAAATATCTTAATTCTTCTACCATATTCTTGTCTTCTTTATTCTTTTGTTTGATCAAGTACTTCATTATTATTTGTTATATAACTTCAACATCTCAGTCCGGTAGTTTGTTTCACAATAATTGGTATCAGAACTATTCTGGTATCTTGGTTGGTTTCTTACAAGTGGTATTAGTGCCAATGTTCAGCAGTTCCACAAAAGCGCAGAGTTTGATTTGTTCGAAGCCTTTTTTCATGATGGCTTCTATGAAGTATGACATTCTTTTTTTGGATCGAACCACTAGATTTTCTCAATGACATGTTAAGATGCGTACAGTACTCGTACAATTGGATTTAGATGATGCGTTGTTGGGTATTAAAAGGATGCCAGCAACTTTATCCGCGAAAGAGATATTACGGAAGGATAAAAAGGCAGTTTCTCACATTCATCTTCATCTATCAAATTTTATTCTTCAATATATTTTGAAGGAGAGGTTAGCAGCTGCTTTGTGGTTGAAGTTGGAGCAATTATGCATGATCCAGAGTCTTACAAGTAAATTGCATCTCAAGCAGCAGCTATACTCTCATCGCATGGCAGAAGGAGGATCATTGGAAGATCACCTAACTGTATTTAAGGAGATCGTCGCTGATTTAGAAACATTGGAAGTTAAGTATGATGAAGAAGATTTGACTTTGATCCTATTGTATTCGTTGCCCATTTCACCTTCTTCATTTAGAGACACGATCTTATATAGTTGTGATACTCTTACCATTAAGGAGGTTTATGATACTTTGTTTTCAAAAGAGAAGATGAAGCATCTGGTTTCTGATACCAAAGATGGAGAAAGCCTGGTTGTTCATGGTGTTTCTGGAAGGGGCAAATCGAAATCTAAATTCAGTAATCAAATTTGAAACTACTGTAAGAAGAAGAGGTACTTGAAGAAGGATTGCTGCAAGTTGCAGAATAAAG
Source organism: Fraxinus americana (assembly GCA_035079005.1). NCBI lineage: Eukaryota > Viridiplantae > Streptophyta > Magnoliopsida > Lamiales > Oleaceae > Fraxinus > Fraxinus americana. The sequence continues at coordinate 36,285,200 of CM068715.1, read as the reverse complement.
AAAAGATGGCTGCAAGTAGACATTTAGATACTTTAGGAGAAGCAGACCTCGTGGAGAATGTTGTAAATGATGGAGAGCTCTTAGCTATTTCTGACATTGAGTTTAAATCGGAAGATGGTTGGAATCTTGATTCAGCATATGTATTTCATATGTGTCCTAATAAGGACTTGTTTGTTACATATGAAACTGTTTCCAAAGGTGTCGTGGTTATGGGAAACAACACATCTTGTCGGGTTACTGAAATTGGTACAGTCAGATTGAAGCTTTTGGATGGAACAATTCGAACACTTGGCTAGATTCGATACATTCTAGATTTGAAGAAGAATATCATATATTTGTCTATCCTTAATTCAAAGGGTTATGAGTTCTTTGGTGGATGTGGAGTTTTGAAAGTTTGTAAGGGTGCTCATGTTATATTGGAGGGACAGAAAAGGTCTCAGTCATACATCTTGCAGGGTCGTACAGAATTTGAAAGAATCAATTAGCACAGGTTCAGTACCATGGTGGACATTCAATTTCGTACAATACCTTTAGGAGCTCATAAAGGGTCAGATTTGAAAAATACAGCTCAGTGGAGTTTTGAAGACATAGATAATACCGCTTTGCCACTATCAATTGCGGTGCCATTGTATTCAGTTGCTAGAGTTAGACCCAGTGGAATAAAGTATGTGGATGTTGATTTTGTTGAGTATGCTTTAAATGGAGTAGAAGGTGTACACTCTAACAAAGAGCCTTCTGTAAAAACATTTGGTATTGATTCTGCTTTAGGATGTGTTATCGCCCATTTTGGTAAATTATAAAATCATTATGATTTTTTGGAATCTGAGGTAATTCTGTAGAGTAGTGCTTGGATTCATTGGAAGAGGTAGAGTATTTTGTGTTTCGTTGGAGAAATTAATTTTTTTATTATTGTTGAAGAAGTCAGTTCATTTCTTGGTGGAATTCGTATCAAGGTGGAGATTGTTAGAATTTGAGTTTGACCCGAATTCCTTGTTTGAAGTCTAATTGTAGTGAACATCAAGAATAATTCAATTTTGGAATGCTATTGGGGTCCTATATCAAGTTGAAGTTCTATTTTGGAAGTCGATTGAGAGTTGAAAATTGATATTAGACTTGAAGAAGAGTTCGGAATGGAGAAAAACACTTTGAAAGCATGTTTTGGAATATTAACCCGAAACCTAGCGTCTAAGCGCTGCTACAGTAACCTGTTCGTGATTTTTTCTCTCCTACTTCATTTTGGACTCAGTTTTTTGACATCCTACTTCATCAACAACTCTATCAAGAGGTTTGGACATCCCTTACATATTTCTTATAAATATTAGGCTCTTCTATACAATTTTTTTGTAACAATTACATGTGAAAAAATAGATTACTAGAATTATAGGATTTATTGTAATTTTCTCTATTCTCCATTATTTTTGAATCAATAAAATCTCTTAATTCCTCTACCATATTCTTGTCTTCTTTATTCTTTCGCTTGATCAAATACTTTATTATTATTTGCCATATAATTTCAACATCTCAGTTCGGTAGTTTGTTTCACAATAATTGGCATCAGAACTATTTTGGTATCTTGGTTGGTTTCTTACAGTGGAAACAACAATCCTTAACCTACTCGGACAAGGTGAATTGGTCTTTAGAAACTCTTTTACCAAACATGTTTGAGATTTTTTAGATTTTTTTTTCTTTGGGGTTTAAAAATTCTATTTTTTCAACAATGTTTGAGAAATTTTCGTTTTGCTGATGATTATTCAATGTGAAGTTGAAATTATTCTGCATCTAAAGCATACTCATAGATATTCTAAATGTGATCACAATAATCATCCACATTTGCACGTGAAACACCTACTTGTTGATAATTCAGAACATATGCTTTACCGGTCTGGAGTCTTGATTATAAATAGACCTGGAAAACAGAGGCAAATTTCACTTTTAAAGAGTGGTTTTATCGTCAATAGAATCGAGGAAATACATTTCTTTACTCTCTCATTGATTGTTGCAGGTTGTGGTTTGCCTTGTGTGTTATTTTCTATTAAGGCATATTGGTCTTTCGTATTTATTTTACCTAAGGCTGTGATCAAGCAAGTGGAGGCTACTCTACGTGCCTTCTTGTAGAAAGGTTGTGACCTTGGCACCGGATGGACTAAAGTAGCATGGGAGAAACTTTGTATGCCTAAGAAGGAGGGTGGTTTGGGTTTGCGGAGCATAGAGATTTGGAATAAGGCTGCTAAGTTAAAATACCTTTGGTCCATTTGTACGGATTCTGCCTCTTCTCTTTGGGTTTCGTGGGAACGAAGTTACTTACTTAAAGGCCGAAGCATTTGGGAATTGAAATGTCCTGGGGATTGCTCTTGGAACTGGAGGAAGATTCTTGCACTTCGAGAGATAGGAAGGGACAGATTGAAATTTATAATTGGTAACGGTAGACGTGCTTCTCTTTGGTTTGATAATTGGCATCCTCTTGGTCCTTTACAGAAGATTCTTGGTGAGAGGATCATTCATGAATCTAGATTTAGTAGATTAGCTAAGGTGCCTGATATTGTTGAGGGTGATAGTTGAAGGTGGCCATCAGCTCGTTCCCCAGTGTTGTCAGATCTAATGCGAGATACACTTGATACTTTTCGACCGGATAGTACTAGAGAGGATATCTTGCGATGGGTGGATGATGTGCATGGAGTCTTCTCTGTTCGGAATGCTTGGGAGTCTATTTGACTTCGTTTCCCTAGTGTAACTTGGTATCACATTGTATGGTTTCCTAAGTATATTCCCTGTCATGCATTTATCCTTTGGCTAGCAATTCAGGGTGGCCTTTATACACAGACAAAGATGTTTTACTTTGGTTTGGTACAGTATATACGTTGTGTGCTGTGTGGATGTTCGGAGGAGGACTTGGATCGTCTTTTCTTTGCTTGCCCATTTTCTGAACGTGTTTGGCATGCTTTGCAGGCAAAATCTAACCTGTCTTGGGTTCAACGGAGTTGGTCAGATACTCTTTCTTGGATGGAACAGTTTCGTGGGAGGTCATTGCGGTCCATTGTTATTCGTGTGATGTTTGCGGCTTCGATTTATGCTATTTGGCTTGAGGGTAATGCTAGGGCCCATGGTGTGACTCCTAAACATGAATTTGTTGTTATTCGAGATATTATTTTTTCTGTTTGTACACGAGTGGATTTATGTAGAGGCTTGGTCCCATCTAGTGAGAATAGATGGCTCCAACGCTTATGGGGTTTTTCTGCGAATATCTTCTATTGTCGTGATTATGTTATAAGCTCTAATCTAGGTTATTGTTTTTGGTGCTAGGAGGACGTATAGTCCTAGACTTGTTTTTCTGGGGTATGCCCCAATGATCATGTACTTTATTTTTACACTTTGGATATAATATACTTACCTTATCCAAAAAAAAAAAAAAGAGCCCGATAATCATTGCTACAGCAATTATTTTCATGATGACCCAACTGTCAGATTCAAAGAAAGCCCTGCGAGGTTTGAGCATTCACCATCTGTGTTCTTTGGTGTTTGCAGTGAATTTTTAGGATAAATTTCTGTTTCTCTAAGTCGTGTGCATGCGTACTTGATTGAAACGGCGTGCATGCAGATATTTCAATTGCTACCACAATTGCAGAAGGGACTATCAAGAATGCACACAAGGATCTGTATCCGCATGCTGCAAAAATAATACCAGACTGGTATGCGAAGGAAAGGGATCTCAAGAATCTCTCAAGTCCTAAATCCTAAATGAAAGAAAGTAATAATGAGGGGTTGGATCTGGATCAAGCCATCATCAGTTCTTATGGTGAGGAGGAGACACACACAGATACGATACAGGATTTGTTGGAGTTGTGACATTTTGTTGTCACATGAAGAATTGCATTTTTATTGTAATCCAGTTTGTAGTTAGTTTAGTTGAAATGTCTAACTAAGTTGATATTAAGTTAAACTAGATTATGGGCTTGTCTGCTGCTGATTAAAATGTCCAAAAGAATGGCTTTTCTGACCGTTGAAGAAGGCAACGGTCAAAAAATCAGCATTTCTGACATATTGTTGTGTCTAACGGTCAGAAATTAACGGCTCAAAAAGCAATTCTTTGGGAGGAAAATCAGCAGCAGGCAAGTTCTATAACGATTACAACACAAAGTAGTAAACCATTCTACAAGTAAAGTAAGTTCTAGTAGCAAAGTTGAAAGCTACTACTTGCAAAAGGATAGTCAAGAGGTAGAAAATATCTCTAAATATCTTGTAGAATATCTAGTAAGTTTGGCTATAAATAGAGCCAAGTTGTAAGAGAAAAATATGTGGAAATAAATGAAGGATTTGTTATAGAAAAACCATCTTTAACAATGTAGAAATTCAAAGCTCCTTCCTCCTTTGATCTGTTTTTCAAGGACAGCAGAGTATATGCATAAATTCATATATTTTTCTTATGTTTTATGCTTGTAAAAAGACCAGTAAGCTATGCATTAACCGGTATACAATTCATATTTTGTTAAGTTTTCAATACACTCCTCCATACACAAAATCAAAGATGTTAAGGGCTCTCTTAAAAGAGTATTAGATTAAAGTCAAAATCTAAACATGATATCAGAGCATCAATGATCTTGGAAAGGGACCTGAGGTTACAGAAAGAAGAAGAAGTGCTGCAAAAGGCTGTGAAAAGCTGTATCAAAAGGCAGTGAAAAACAGAGAAAAATAGAAGAAACTGGTGAAAAAATGAAGCTGAGAAGGGGTTAAATCTGGTGTGTTTTTTGCAAGGATTTAGAGTTGAAAAACTAATCTTTGAAGATTAGAGCTGGAAAACTAAATCATTAGCATCAAAAAATTGAAGAAAAAGGATGAAAGAAGTCTGAAAAACAGAGAAAAAACAGAGCATTCCTCTGTCAAATCCGGTGAGTTCATTGCATATACAGTGAGAGTATTGCAAATACGGTGACTTGAGTGCAAATCCGGTAAGTGCCCTGTTTTCTTTCAAAATCAGTAGAACCCTTGAAAATACGGTATGTTCAATGTAAAAACGGTAAGAGGCTTGCATATACGGTAAGTTCTTTGTAAATCCGGTATGGCTTGAACGATACCAGTAAGCTTCAAAAACGGTGAGTTATCTTCAAATCCGGTAAGTTGATTCAAATCCGGTAAATTCAATCTTTTTTATTAACCGTAAAAATGGTAAGCAAGAGGTGAATTCGGTAAGATCAATGTATAACCAGTAATTTCAAAATTCAATTGTAAACCTCTTCTCAATGAAAATCTGAATAGAAGCTTTCTTCATTTCAACAAAAATCAAATTTCTGAAAATGAATTTGAATGTTTCAAAAATCCAATGATTCAAAATGAAAGTTTACTTGTATGTAGTTGATTTCAAGGCTAAAAAGAATTGACAATTATGTAGAAATTGCAATCAAGAGAGCTTGAAAAAAATGAAAAATAAGAAATTTCAAAGAGGGAAATCATGGATGAAACTCTGAAGATGAAATTGAATGTTTCATAGAATCTGGTGAAGCTCAAAAATATGTCTAAGATGGTGATGAAAGTGGCTGAGAAAAAGGAGTAAAGCCAGAAGTTGAAAGAAGAAAAATAAGATGTTCATCATCTCATTATATGTGAATGATTTTCTGATCATTGATAGCAGTTGCATCTTGATTGAAAAGGTGAAAGATGAGCTAAAGAAAACTTTCGAGATGACTGTATGGAAGGTAGCACTCCAATTCAAAAAAAAAGAGTCGTGTAAACTTCATGTTCAAAAAAGCTAAAGGGCAGGCTAGTAGTGAAGATGTATGTTCAACAAAATGGTGTGAACTTCAATGATACGTTTTCATCATTAGCAAGCCAGAAGAACTTCAAGTTGCTGTGAAAAATGAAAAAGAAGATGCTGATAATGATGAAAGTAAATATGCAAGATAAAGTTTTTGGATGAGGTTGATCTTAGGTAGAAAGAGTTGATACCTATGATGTAGGATTGCAACCGAAGAAGGCCTTGATCAAATAGAAAACAAAAACTTGAAAGTTTGTAGTCAATCCAGTTTGATTGACGAAAAAGAATCGCAGCAGTCCTTAAAAATCTGATGAGAAGATGCACGAAGAGAAAGTTCTTTGAGTGAGGTTGATCCTATGCTAAAGAAAGTTGATCAACTATGAAAGAAGAGTTGCAACCATGGGAGTTTGGATCAAATAAAAAAAAAGACTTCAAGACTTACAGTCACAAAATCAGAAGGAAAGAAATTTGAAGAAAAACAGCAGTTGAAGGTGCTAAAAAAAATCTGATGATGCAAAGGGAGGATTTCTTTGTATGTGGTTGATCTTTGGCTAAAAGTGTTGATAACTATGTTGAAGAGTAGCAACAAAAAGAATCAAATCAAATGGAAAGCAAAGAATCACAAATTGCAATCATGGCTGAAGCATGAAGAAGAAATGATTTGAAGGTTCCAACCAAAATGTCATGGGGGAGTGTTGGAGTTGTGACATTTTGTTGTCACATGAAGAATTGTATTTTTATTGTAATCTAGTTTGTAGTTAGTTTAGTTGAAATGTCTAACTAAGTTGATGTTAAGTTAGACTAGATTATAACTAGTACAACACAAAGTAGTAAACCATTCTACAAATAAAGTAAGTTCTAGTAGCAAAGTTGAAAGCTACTACTTGCAAAAGGATAGTCTAGAGGTAAAAAATATCTCTAAATATCTTGTAGAATATTTAATAAGTTTGGCTATAAATAGAGCCAACTTGTAAGAGAAAAATATGTGGAAATAAATGAAGGGTTTGTTATAGAAAAACCATCTTTAACAATGTAGAAATTCAAAGCTCCTTCCTCCTCTGATCTGTTCTTCAAGGATAGCAGAGTATATGCATAAATTCATATGTTTTTCTTATGTTTTATGCTTGTAAAAAGACCGGTAAGCTATGCATTAACCGGTATACATTTCATGTTTTGTTAAGTTTTCAATACACTCCTCCATACACAAAATCAAAAATGTTAAGGGCTCTCTTAAAAGAGTTTTAGATCAAAGTCAAAATCCCAACAGGATTACTACAATTCTTTTTTTTTTCCAAAGCAGATAGTAATGGACGAGCAATTTTGGAATTTGCTCGAACAATTTATTATAATGGTTTTGATGTCCCTTTGACAGCTAAAAGCTTATTTTCACTAACATAATCCTTTTTTAAGGGAAGTCTATATATGTGTGTGTATATATAGACGTGGAAACTTTAATTCTACTTAAGAACTCATTTTGCAATGTGACCTGCAACATGTATGGTTGTAGTTACTTATTTTGTCAAATATGATTTTGAAAGTCATTTCTTTTTCGATCTTACTTATTTTTCTAGAATGCAAGTCTTAATTAACTTTTAAGAACATCTGAACATGCTTATAATCATTGGATTCAATGCTTTAAAAATGGGGTGAGTGAATACAAGAAAAAAAATTCAAATATACGATAAATTCTATCACAAGAACAAAATTAAGTGGTTAGCTAGAATGCACTGGCCTGGTTGCTATTGGTACCATTGCAATACTTTCTTTGATTTATTCAATCCACAGTGACTTAATTGATTTTCAGCTAAGAACATCTAGTTGATGATCCCGGTCTTTTGTCACGATAATCATTGTTTCTATTGGACTCTGTGGAACGTAATAATCTTGTGCATTATGTCCCCAACTACGGATTCAACATACATAGACTGGTGGCTTCAAGGAAAATTTAAATTTACTTTGACTTTGGAGTATATTGGGTATTGCGGACATATATTTTTTGAACAACGCTACTTTGCCCGAAAAATGTGACATAATGGTTGACAAAATAAGTGTTGGCAAGATGTGATTGATTGAAAAAGTTGATCGTGTTTTAAACCGTCCAATGATAAGTTGACATGTGGTATTATGTCAATAATTATGTCAACCATTATGTTCATGTATCATTTCCCATATTTTTTACCATTCTAACATTCTTGCACATGTAAGGGATTTTAGGGGCCACTTTTCTTGTGACGTGCAAGAAATTCATGAGAATCAGCATTGACGAATGTAATTGATTTTCTTTTTTTTTTATTCTTATTGTTACTCTCAAAGTAAGATAATACTCTAATTTGCTACACAATCCACTCTTCCTTTCAACCCTTGTGGTAATTCAATTTTTCTAAACTCTCAGCATCTCTAAGAACCCAAATGAACATTTTTCTTGCATTTTTCAAGCTCCATTGCAATATCCCTAGCTTCTTCGTCTGATATTGAAGTTGTTGTTCCGAAAGAAACATATTATACAGATTTATTGAACCGATTGAGCACGGTTTTTTACTTCACATAGATTTTCTGCTAATTGCTTCTTCAACAAATTATGTAAAAGGAAAACAAAATAAAAAACAGCAGCAATATACTAGGAGACCATGTTACGTTGAAAATTGCTTTATCTAGTGATGTGGGCTATGAATGAATCCAATTCCTTTCGAGACACCCCACCTGCCTCAGTTGACATCCTAACAGCATCAGCTACTTCTTCTGCCTTCTTCCTTATCTCAATTCCTTCTTCTGACACCATCAGTCTTCTCACAACGTTCTCAATCATCGATGCTTTCACTAGCTCCTCGTGCTGTGTCCATTCCCTTACAAGAATACCGGTCTTCAATATATCTGCTATGAACACGGCGTTTGTAGGCTGGTCGGAGTGCATTGGCCAGGCTGCTATTGGCACTCCCATTGTAATACTTTCTATGCAAGAATTCCATCCACAATGACTCATAAATCCACCAGTAGATGGATGAGCCAGAATTTCTGGTTGTGGTGCCCAATCTCTCACCACCATTCCCACTCCTCGTGTTCTCTCCTCGAACCCTTCAGGTAACTCAGCTCGTCTAACTTCTCCTTCGAAAATATCTCCTTTATCCGCATCTCTCAATACCCAAAGAAAATTCTGTTTGCTCTGTTCTAACCCCAGCGCGAGCTCTTTGATTTCTTCATCTGACATTGAAACCGTCGTCCCAAAAGATATGTAGATAACAGATTTTGGATCTTGTTTGTCAAGCCATTCTAAACATTTATGCTGGCTATTCGAGAATAATTTCAACGGAAGAATTGGTCCGACTGCCCACGCCTTCCGGCTCCCAACAATCTCTTCCCTTGCCAATAGATCAACATAAGTTCCTTCTATAATTCTACTGGTATTGTATATATCTCCAGCTCTGATATCTAAATGCTTAAACTGTAAAACTGCAAATTCTTGAAGTTCATCGGTTGAACGTCCTTCCCAAGAGGGCAGCTCTTTTGGTAGTTCTATTGGGAACGGTTTACCAATCCCTTCCCATGCAAGAGAGGCCTGCGCGAACGTTGAGATGCAGTTAAATACATAGGATTCTGCATTCGTAATTGTTGCAATATCCTGAACTACAAAGGCCATAAGAGGGTCGTGAACAACGATAATCCTCCTCACCGTAGAGGATATATCTCTTAAGTACTCAAAAACCGATTGGCGCAGGTTCATAGAGGCATTCCACGCTGGTTGCATTTGTGCAGGGAATTTATTTGACGAGTTTGGATTTGGAGGAGGAGAGACAAAGGGTGGCGTCGGAAGATCATGAAAACGGATCTTATCTACATCTTGAGCGTTTAATCCGTTGACGCGGAGTTTTGCTTGGTGGTTGTGGGTGGTGGAGCCGATGTAGTGAACCGGAATCTTATATGAGGATATTAAGCAGGAGAGTTGCAGAAGCTGATTGAGGTGGCCTTGAGCAGGAAATGGCACCATTAGTATAGCTACTTGATCTTTTTCTTCCATTATTGGAAGCTCATGGTTTGGATGATTGTTGCAGATGGCCATTGGTAGGGAGTTCAAGATAATACTTTTCTTCAGCAGACAATTTTGAATTGTGAGTTGTTGAACTAATACTTTGATTTTCAGTCAGTGCATTTTGTCCTTATTTCAATCTGACGACTCCATCGACAACGTTAGAGGAAAATATGGAATAGAAAATAATTTGGACAAATGATTGGGCAATAAACAAACATTTGTATGACGTTTCTGGTAAGTTTAGTGCGCTCCACTGAGAATTACTAAAAAAAAACATTAAAATATTGTTTATTTCATCGTGTAATGTTGTTTGGACTTATGTGTCAAATTTTCTCTTTATGTTCCAGTGAGAGATAATCTTCTTTTTTGTGTTGTAAATACAAAGAATTATTCTACTCAACCAGATTTTGGTTCACAGATTTTGTACAGACTATCTCAGATGAGGTGGGTCCCGAGGACCTAACTCATTAAAAAAATCCCCCAAAAATGTTAAAACACCCACCCACCCCATCTCACATGGCTGTGCTAGGTCTTTTACCGACCTGGCACAGCAGCTCGGTTCAAATACAAATTGTCTATAATAATTGATATCAGAGTCAAGAAACAAACCAAGGAGCAGAGCGCGTAGGGAAAATGGTGGAGTTCGTGATTCTAGAACGAAAGGAATTTGCAAAGCGATCACGGTTTCAAATATTTAGTGGAAAATGTTTACATCTTTGTTTTGAAACTCAACATCTAAAACAATTTAGAAAACCAATGCAGGGTTTTCAATAATGCCACAATATCGTGACATTATTGTAAACTCGAATGTGTTGAATATAATTGGATTTTAAAGATCAGACGTTTGTTTTAAGTACAAAACGGAAATGATTAGGCGCCATGACTATAATTCATTTGTAAATACATTTAACCTCTCAGAAATTAGAAGGAAAAAAAATTTATTACACTTTGTCAGAGAAATAAAAGAATTCTTCTTTTGACAAAGTTTAGATGCTCTTGAAATGAAGTATAAATCAACAAAAAATTCAATATATGAGGCAGCTCAAGGTGAAGAAATAAAGTTCGTGAGTTCCAAATTTATTGTCAACATGCAAGAATTTCACTTGTTAGATATGTGACGAACATCTTGAAAATAAAATTTAGTTTCAGTGTATCTTAATTTTAAAAGAAGTAATGTGATCCAAATTGAACATTTCACACAATAAAAATTGAACGACGCAAAAGTTTGAATTTGTGCATAGCATCAAAAAGGCCTAGGCCTAGGGAATCGAACTAGCTCGATTGAGAAGGTGTTGAGTTTGATACTACTCAACATGAAACAATAGCAAATTAATAATGAGAACTCCTTGCTCCTATGATAAAAATTCCTACAAGAAAAATGCACAATTTCTCTTATTCAAAGGTAACTTTGAAGTGCTTTTTGAGTCCATCGAAACATGCTGTGATGTCTCAGATCGCTTACTCAGTTACTCTAATGTAATATAAACTCAAAATTGTTCGCGTGAAACCCGTAAGCGTACGGGATCGTTGTACAAGTAATAATATTTGTGAGTTAAGAGTATCGTTCCCACGAGAAATAATGTCTAATTTGTAGTTCAATAACTACTATTAAATTCGAAGTGTGGTAATATAAAAAAAGAGATAATTTGTATGTAATCTATATTAATCATAAACTAACAAAACAAATAAAGTGTTTATCTAATATGTAAATGTTTGTATCGGAATAGTGAATCCCCCTATTGCCATTTGTTTCAATTCTTAATTTGTGATCTAGTAAATTCATGCATTCAAGACAATCGATAATCCACTTTTATTCAATATTCTTTTCCAAGATATATTAAACATATATTTAATACGACCCAATTATATTCCTATTCCTACATTACAACAAGCAATTTACTATCTAATTGGTGATCAAGCAATCAAATAGTTCAATGGGAATGCAAAACCAATCAAAAAAAATCAAGAAGTACTAAATTAATTGTCTCGAATTAAAACAAATAAGTAATAGGGTTCATCATTCATCCAATACAATGAAAAACTAGCCTAACATTCTTATAATTAAATTACACAAAAATAATTGGAAAGATATCACCCGAAAATAAGAAAGATGGAAGAAGTAGGAAAAATCCACGTTCTTGATGTGAATTTTGAATCCGGATGAAGAATCTTCAATATCTTATGCAATTTGCCTTGATTTCACGTTGTTAGTCATGTTCTTCGCCTCCAAAATATGTATAATATAAAGATTTTTAGGTTTATGGAGGTTCTCCATGTGTATTCTGCCGTTCTCTCTTTATAGGAGTCGAAAATTGGTTGAAAATCACGTCCAAATTGGTTTCCAAAAGAGTTCTAATCGAATAAGGAAAATTGCTTTCGCGCGCGGATTTTGTCTCTGCACAGTAGTCCGTATTTTAGTCATAACTTTCTTTTCTGAAATCCGATTGATGCGATTCAAAGTGCGTTGGAAAGATTACTTAAAGGGCTACAACTTTGATTGCAATAGAGTTTTTCTAATTCGGACGTTTACTATGTCAAAAATGGGTCTTAATTTTCGGCTAAAAATCTGGAATATATCTTAAGCGATTGGAAATTGATTTTAATAATACTTTGATCATGTTCCATTCCCTTTTGAATTCTAATTTCATCCAATTGTCTCCTAACAATCTTCAAAGTATCTTCTTGAGTATTTGTAATTTGATCCTCGAATTTTGGATTTTACCATTTTTCGCTATTTTTGCATTCTTTTTTCCAATTCTTCATCAAACATTGAGTTTTACCGACAGGATGCAATATAACATAATTTATGTCGTATTTTGCCAAAAAAGCAACAAAATTCTAGAGTTTTAAACTCCGAATAAGTGTAGAAAATACACTTATCAAAATATAAACTCAAAATTGTAGGCATGCACACGACAAATTCATTATAAGACGAATTTGCCAAGTGATGATTTTGATAACACCAGGCCACTTATAAGATCCTAAGATAGAGTGGCCATGCTGAGGAGGAGGCATCTGAGAGATATGCAGACAAAGGCTCATTTGATGCCAAAGGTTATTATCCAAATCACTGTAGCAGTAGCAACACCACAGGCCTCCTCATGATCAACTGCAGCTAGCGGCAATGCCAGGTTCTTTAATGTTTTGAGATCGAACTTCTTCAGCAAGAATTGGGTGCCTGACATTGTTGAACTTCAATTTCGCACTGCGTGTTGAATTACTAATTGCAACTCTCAAGGGCTTCCAACTATTTGGTCAGAATTAGGACATGAACTTCATCGTCAAAATTGATTTCGACAGATGACAACTAACTGACTATCTATTTTGCTACAAGTACAAAAAAAGTTGAAAGAATTTTTACAGAAAGACATTTGGCAATTTTTATTGATTTTTGACACAACAAACACAGAAAATGCACCATATCATTTTTGTCAATAATTCCCCGTGCTTATGGAATTATTCATCGACTATTGTATTGAATTCATTGAGATGTTCTGTCACACAAGCACCTTCTTTCATCTTCAGATTGAATAACTTTTCATAATGTCAGAAAGAACCTTCATCAATCCCGCTGTGATTTTCTCCTTTGCCATGTTATGTACAACGTTTTTAGTCAGTGTCGATAGGATGACACTCAACACCAGTCTATCAAATTGTCATTTTTGGGTTTTCTCCCATAAGAGGCTGATGCATCTTTTTCCCGTTGAGATAATTCCTCAATTGGCATCCTTCAAGTGCAAAATCTGTTCCATTGAACCTGCCAATTCCATGTATAACTCCGTCTTCTCCTGCGGCCCTGCCATTGCTCTCACCGAAACTAAAAGTTTTGACACCGGTTGTGATTATAGGAATAATCTGTATTATCAAGAGAAATTAACACAAAATAAGGAAATGAAAGTAATAATAACTCATGATATAGCGAACATCATCCTCAATGAGAGAGCTACTGCACTAGGTGCCATTGCCAAATTGCATTATATTGAAGAAGAGGATTACAATATGTTTTGAACTCACGTCTCTCTATTTCTCTGTACAAGGATACACAGAATTGAGGCTCATCCTAATACCCTTATATAGAAGGAAAATGATAGGACGATCTTATATATGTGCGAATTTTCCAAAGTACCCTTATAACAATTCAAAAATTTCGCCTTGGGGGATCCCGCAGTCGAGCGAAAAAGTGTACAATATAATAGGCTCCACACATTCAATAATTGTGGGTGGCAAGCTAACATAGTGAATAGCAACCCCACATGAGAATATTAAGCAAGAGAGTTGCAAAAGCTGATTTAGAGCAGGAAAAGGAACCATGACTACAGCATTTTGAGTTTTTTTCCCATGATTTTAAGCTTGCAAATGGGCATTGATAATGATTTCAAGAGAATGATTGAAACTTTAAAAAGAGCTGTCTTTATAGTGATAATTCTCCTTTTTTGAACTTTTTGAAATTTCCTTTTTTTTTCCACCTCAATTCTTGAGGGAAGTGGGGTGTATGCTTCATGTGCCTTTGTGGACAATAATTTGGGAGGAAACTGACAGCCGATGCGGAATAAACATATTGGACTAGTCGAAAGCATGATTTGAATGCATTAGATAGTGCATTTTTTTTTTCAATAGAAGATTATGACTGCTTAATAATTGAAATAGTAAGTTTCAAAATTTCGCCTTTTGGATTCCAAATGAAGCTATTTTATTGGATATATATATATATTTTTTTTCATGACGTCAACTGTTGCTCTTGTTGCCTCATTCCTCACAAGGGGAATAGAGTAGCATGCCAAGTTGCATCTTACGGTAGTTCAGGGGTGGGAACTCGAACATGGTATGATAGTATTACTTTTTATTCTCTCTTTCCCTTCTTCCGATGCCATCAACCTTTTCACAGCATGTATTATCGATTTTCTATGAATCCAGTGGTTCCTCCCATGATTCCATTCCCTGACAACCGGAACTATTTTAGTATTTCTGTCAATAGAACGAGATCAATTGGTTAGTCTGCATGCATTGGGCAGGTTGCTAGTGGCACTCCCATATGTTGATTTGTGGTCTGTGGATTAAGAATTTCCAATTTTTTTAGCAAAACATCAACATAACTTTAGTGGGTTCTCAAGCGCTACCAGAGAATGCTGATGGGGATTTTGATTCCCCAACATATATATAAAAACAAAGTCCACGGGTACGAAGGGAAGGGGGAATAAAACTGACCTTCCAAAAGCAATGAGATGCAACACATGAATATTTGATCAGTACTAATATTCTTATATGTGTAGGACTCTTCGGGCCGTTTTGATGGGTGAGGCATGAGAAACTAATATCAATCTTTGTCTATTTCACTTGTTTGTAATTGCTTCTTTTTATTATCACTCTTGAAACTCGGTATTAAGTTAATCCACAACATAGTCCACTCTTTCTTCAAACCCTTCTGGCAATACAATTTTTTATAATCTCTCCAGCAATTATATCTGCTCTTGGGGAATCTCTCGGAACCCGAATGAACTTTTCTTGATTTTTTCTAGCCCCATTTCTTCATCTACTGTTTAAGTTGTGGTTCCAAAAGAAACATATATCAGAGATTTTAGAGCTTGTCATATAGCCATTTCAAGCATTTATGCTTACTATTAATTCATTTTCTCATGTTAATCTCACTGGAAGTATCGATCTGATCAAGCATTATTTATTACTTTCACATATATAGCCTACAAATTGCTTCATTCAAATCATGTAAAAGGAATTCAAAAATCAAAACCTACAGCAATATACTGGGATACAATGTTATGGTGAAAATTGCTCTATCTCGTTATGTGGGAAATGAATGAATCCAATTCATTTCGAGACACCCCATCTGCCTCAGTTGACATCCTAACAGCAGCAGCTATCTCCTCTGCCTTCTTTCTGAATCCATTGCCTTCGCGCGATGCCATTAGTTTATTCACAACATTCTCAATTGTTGATGCTTTCACTAGTTCCTTGTGCTGTGTCCATTCCCTTACAAGAACACCGATTTTCAGTATTTCTGTTACGAACAGAGCGTTTCTAGGCTGGTCGGAGTGCATTGGCCAAGCTGCTATTGGCACTCCGATTGTAATACTTTCTATGCACGAATTCCATCCACAATGACTCATGAATCCACCAGTTGAAGGATGAGCCAGAATATCTGGTTGTGGTGCCCAATCTCTCACCACCATTCCCACTCCGTGTGTTCTCTCCTCGAACCCTTCAGGTAACTCAGCTCGTCTAACATCTCCTTCGAAAACATCTCCTTTATCTGCATCTCTCAATACCCAAAGAAAATTCTGTTTGCTCTGTTCTAACCCCATAGCTAACTCTTTGATTTCTTCATCTGACATTGAAACTGTTGTCCCAAAAGATATGTAGATAACAGATTTATGACCTTGTTTGTCAAGCCACTCTAAACATTGATGCTGGCTATTAGAGTATAATTTGAAAGGAAGAATTGGTCCCACTGCCCACGCCTTCCGGCTCCCAACAATTTCTTCCCTTGCCAGTAGATCGACATGGGTTCCTTCTATAACTCTACTGGTATTGTATAGATCTCCAGCTCTTATATCCAAATGATCAAACCGTAAAGCTACAAATTCTTCGACTTCATCTGTCATACATCCTTCCCAAGAGGGCAACTCTTTTTGTAGTTTTATCGGAAACGGTTTACCAATCTTTTCCCATACATAAGTGGCCTGCGTGAACGTTGAGGTACAGTTGAATACATAGGATTCTGCATTTGGAACTGTAGCAACATCCTGAACTACAGGGGCCATAAGTGGGTCGTGAATGACGATAATTTTTCTCATCGTAGAGGATATATCCCTTAAGTACTCAGCAACCGGTTGGCGCAGGTTGAGTGAGGCAGTCCATGATGGCTGTAGGTGTGCAGGGAATTTAATCGACGAGTTGGGATTTGGGGGAGGAGAGACAAAGGCTGGTGTAGGAAGATCATGAAAATAAATTTTCGCTACATCTAGTGGGTTTAATCCATTGATGCGGAGTTTGGCTTGGCGGTTGTGAGTAGTGGAGCCAACATAGTGGACTCGAATCCCATATGAGGATATTAAGCATGAGAGTTGCAGAAGCTGATTGAGGTGGCCTTGTGCAGGAAATGGCACCATTATCACTGCAACTTGAGCTTTTTCTTCCATTTTAATTGGAAGCATAGTTTAGATGATTGTTGCAGATGGACAATGGTTAGGGTAATTGGTGGGATTTTAATGAGATTTGTCTTTCTAATGATATTTTTCTTGTAGATATGACTCTGTTGTTCTTTAGCAAAATTTTCTAATAACAGACAAAGTGAAAGATAATAACTTTTTAAAGTTTGTTCAGTAGTCATCTTTCCACATCAAATATTTTATTACACCCAGGTAAAATATGATATTTTCCTGCTTCATGTCATGTTCTTCAGCATCCCCGGCCCACTACACTGCTTGAACTACCAAGTAACAGCTTGAGACTTTCACATAGTAGTTGGGATACAATGTGACACGGCATTAATTAGTAAGAAGGGTCGCGACGTAGGAAGGTGATGAGATTATAAGCTTTTTTTTTTGGAATTTTAGATAAAAATAGCAAGTGACATTATTTTCATTGTCATGCTTGAAGAAACTCCTCAAGTTCTTTAGGTACTTTCTTCACTTTTCCTCAATTTCTGAATGAATTCATCATTTTCTTCATCAGACAATTTTGATTTCCAGCTGGTCTTATTTCCAACCAGTTCACAGTTCATATTTTGTTCCTTTAACCATTTATGTGAATAGAATTTGTACTCGCTATCACAAAGAGGATGGGTGGGGAAAAAATTTGGGGAGGGGACATGACAGCTAAGAAGAAACAAACAAATTGTAATAATTCAATGTCGACGCTTGCACGCATTATTTGTTACACGTTTGAGATGTTGTATAGCTTAATTATACTGTACGTTGTTATATTATGGGAGATGTGTTGAGTAATATTCTGTACATAGGTCGCCTTATTTTCAAACTAGCATTTTCTAGGGAACTGAAAATCTATTGTACAATCTTTTACATATTCGGTATGTTCACTATGCTCGACCCAATCTTACTGCACTGTGTATGAATATGCCCTAATGCTGAAACATTTAAAACTGTTAAATACATTAAACCTCCCAAAACAATGAAAGAAAAAACAGGATATTAAGCGCCTGTTGTGGCACCATTGTATACAAATTTTAATAAGAAATCCAGCCATTATACAATCATGTGGACGCAACTGTTGCAGCCATTATTCATTGTTTTTTCCAAATCAATTAAAGTAGAATGAGGAAAAGACCATCGTGCCCCTTAATTTTTTCATTCAATCTGTTTAAGCGGGCATTTTTGGGATTTTTCTAAGTTTTTAATATTTCTTCACGCATATATTAGGTTTTGAAGTTGAAAATTCCATTTTTATTGCAACAGATGGCGCATATTCGAAATGAAATTTAAATGAAAGTAGCTAGAGTATTTTTAGTAAGCAAGTGAAGTACTTGTGTAGCTTACGAAAAAGACTTCGCCTAATTCTTTTTGAATTTTGTCTTGATTTTTAATCTTCGATTGAAAACGTTCCTTGGGTTTTGCAATCAATTAGATCTCGAGTATAAGCATAAGTTTCTAATATATGGTACTATAAAAGAAATATATTAAGAACACTATGTTTATATGTAAATTTTGCAGAGACAATATGAGAAACGTCCATGAGTTTTATGATAAAAAATTGCACAACCTTTCTAGTTTTGAGTATCATATTCACCTCCGACCATTTTTGAGTTATATCGCATCTAAAATGAGGCTGGTGTACCTAAAATGCTCTTGTAAATTAAAGATAAAATTTACAATTGGTTGTACTTCATTTACACAAAGAAAACTATAGAAATATAAATTAACATATTATTTATATATAGTTCATTTGACAAAGTTTACATTATTTACTTATTTTGTTTAGAAGGACCATATATTTTTTTGAATTAAAACATACGTATATATAGTATCTAATTTAGTAAAAAAGTTATTTATAAGTACAATAAAATATATATCAAATGACCAAAAAAAAATACGTACTATGATATTAGGGTGCGCTTGATTGTAATGGTGGAAAATGGGTGGAAAGAAATGAATTACAGGGAAAGTAATTGTCTAAAAATTGTTTTGCAGGGAATTATTAATTAAGTGTGTTTGATTGGTATAATTTTTCACCCGAAAAATTTTAAAATTTTATATTCGTTTGACTTTGTTTTACATGGAAATTATCCATTAAATTGATAATTTTTTCCACAATTAGTTATAAAATTTGTTTCCATTGTTAAAAGGTAAAAAAAAATGAAAAAAGAATTTTTTTCCTAAAAAATCATTTTTTTTATCAAAGTTTAGTGTACGTTTGACTTTATTTTACATGAAAATTGTCCATTAAAGTGAATTTTTTTTTTACAATTAATTATGAAATTTGTTTCCATTGACAAAAAAAAAGATGGAATTCCATTTTCCCACCTGTATTCACCAAAAACAAGGAACTTAGGCGCGTGGAGCAGGAGGCAAGAAAATAATTGGCCTATAAATTTTTGACTATCAAACAAACCAAAACCAAGAAAGTGGAATTCTTTTTCCATTTTTCATGAAAATTTTGGCTTTTCAAACAGGCCCTTAATTCAAAATAGGGAAAATTGCAGCAGGGGTCCCTAGCCTTTTCAATTTTCACAGAATTTATCATAACTTTCAATTTGTGCCGGCAAAGGTTTCTAACCTTTCATAAATATGCAGCTGAGGTCCAACTTGATGGAAACCATCCATTTGACCGTTAGTTGACCAAAAGTCAAAGAATTGACCAAAATTTGACCAATTTTATAATGTTAACATAGTAAATTTATATTTTATATAATAAAACAATTAAAATAAAATAACTAAATTAAAAAATTAAAAATTAAAACTAAAATCAAAAGTTATCTTTCCCACCCCACCCCAAAACCAAACCGAATACAACGACGGCTCCGTCACTCGTCGATCATGGCCGCGTCCATCTACAAGACGCCGGCCACCGCCCAATGCTACCACCTCTCCCTTTCCCACCACCACTAATGTCAGTTTCACTAAGAACTTAACCACGAGAAATACACTACCCAGGTTCCCGAGAAAATTTTAAAACCTTCACCCAGAAATCAAAACCAAAACCTTCACTCCTCGAAGTTGTAATCACCTTCATTCCTCGAGGACCATCATCCATGAAAAATAGTCGAAGTTAAAAAATGAAGGTCGAAGTTGAAAAAACCAAAATCAAATCCATTACCGTAGTGGAGGTCGAAGCTGAAAAATGGTCAAAAATCACCTTCACTTCTCGAGGACCATCACCTAAGAAAAAAGTGTTAGTTAGCCAATTGGACGTCAACATATCCAGGGGCGGAGCCCAGTAAGGATCAGGATAGGCACAGGCCCACCCTGAACTTCTGGGCTCAAATTTTTTTTTTTTTTAGTTATAAACTAAGTCCCAGCACAGTAGAGAAAGCCCAAAATATCAATATATTATACCCAACTGCCCAATTCCAAAAATTTAAACCTTGTTCACAAATCCCAACTCCATCATCTGCTCCACTTCATAGCCTGAAGCCTCCACTTCGCCTCCACGGTTCCACTTTGTAGCCTGAACTGAAGCCCTCCACTTTGCACGCGGCACGCAGCCTCTGTCTGAGTCTCGAAAATATAGAAAACATGGGGGATTTCAGATTTGGATTAGAATCAAATGGTGGAGCATTTGATGGGTTGAGAGAGAGAAGAGGGGTTTTTTGACCTGCTTCGCCTCCATGTGAAGGTCCCGGCGATTTTTCTGCTTCATCCTTCGACAATCGGTAACAGTAAACTCCTGTAAGTTTGATTTTAGCTTGGGTCTTTTACCCTTTTTGTTTGATTTTAGCTTGGGTCGTTTTATATGATTTTGGTGTTTTTGCATGCATATTTGTGATTTGATTGTTATAAGTTGCACATATTCAGGTTCAATTGTGTAGAATTTTGCACTCTGTGTTTTGCTTTTGCATAAATGATAAACCGTTCGAATGGGACAGTGGTGGACGAAGAAGATGGCAATAACCTCACATTTTCTGAGAAATTTAGTTTGGCTTTGTTGCCTCTGAAACTTAAAGTAGCCTCATGGCCCTCATCATAAGCTCTAGCAGCATCCTCTGCAGATTGCACTGCAGTGTCAAATGTGCCTAACCAAACTCTTGTAGTTTTATATGGATTTCTTATTGTTGAAATTTGGGTCTTGTTTAAGCTCTTTATTGTTGAAATTTGTGTTTAGTTGAAATTGCCCCTACTGTGCTTTTATGTGAATTGATATAGAATTGCACCTATCAATTACAACCAAAAATTTGTGAATTGTTGAAATTTGTTGAATTGCACTTGTGAATGGTTGAAATTTGTGTTTTGTTGAATGTGCTTTATAGAATTGTTATAGAATTACACCTATGAATTTGGGTAATATTGTTTTATATTTTTATCATCATTAAATTTATAACCAAAAACTCGACGTTCAACATCGATAAATTGTGCCCACCCTAAATTACAATCCAAGCTCCACCCCTGAACATATCTGTTGTGCAGGTGATGGCGACGTACGTTAGCAAGGCGGCAGAGAGGTTGCAGACCAAAAAGTTCTCATCTTTGAGCAAAAAATAAAACTTCTATCAAAGGCAGGATATGAGTTGGGAGATTTGGGCCAAGGGTCAAAAATTGGTGATGATGGAGGAGAATTTGATTGAGGAGGTGCAAGTTAGCAAGACAGTGGAGGAAATAGTCTTGAAGAAATAAGAGGAAAAATTGGTGATTGTTATACTAATGTGGGGTGAATAAAGGAGATGGGAAATGTAAACATTGTTAAGAAGTGCACGATAGCAAGATTTTATGGTTGAGGAAGATGGTGGTAGTCCGGCGATATAAGTGGGACGACGACGGTTTTGGAGTATTGTTTGGCTTGGAAGAAGAAGATGAAGATGGGATAGGGTAGGGTAGGGTAGGGTAGGGTAGAGTGGGGTGGGCAGATATATATATTTTTAGTTTATTTGTTGTTTTTAAATCAAATGGAAAATTGGTATGAACGAAAATACCCTTACTTAAAATAGTCAAAATACATCATTTTTGTAATTTTCAAGTCAACTAATGATCAAATGAATGGTTTTCATCAAGTTGGACCTCATCTTTATATTTATAAAAGGTTAGAGACATTATTGGCACAAATTGAAGATTATGGTAAAGTCTGCAAAATAAAAAAGATTAGGGACCGTTGCTGCAATTTTTCGTTTAAAATATTGTAATGATTAATATATTTTATTAACTTAGGATTCGATTATATAATATGGTTAGCATAGTTGTTAACATTTACATAATTTTGATAAGTCATTTGTTAACATTTAAATTATGTCTTCATAATTAATTAAAAAATTTAAATCATTTATGAACAATTTGTTTAACAAATTTTGTGTTGAAATTTTCACTAGTATGCATATTCGGTACTGTGCATGCATAAAGTCTTTATATATTAACTTATATTATTTTAAAAAGGCATTATAAGTATAGGGTAATTATATTATCACTACAAAATCTACTTACTACACTACATTTAATAACATTGCATAATTTAAAATATATTTTTCATAATAAATTTCCAGTTTTCATAACAAACCAGCAACGATTTTGACAGATTTACAAAAATTCAATAACCATAAGCTCAAGCTTTGTACAAGAACTATTCTTGGGGCCCAACCAATTCTTCAATAGAATTCATGTAAGTTGGGATCATATGTCTATTTGGTTCCAATTAAAATTTTAATACATTTTTTCTTTTCTTCTCTCAACGATATTTTTTAATAAAATAATATTACACATATATAACTAGAAAAGTGCTTAAAATTATTTGACTAAATATTATTTCTTTATTAAATAAACTCTATAAAATTAAATTGTCACGGCAAATCTTTTAATACAAAATTTTATTATTTAAAATTTATTTGTTTCAGACGTTAAACTATGACCAACTAATATGTGAAATATCGTAAAAAGTATGAAATGCCATAATTTATTGTATTATATTAAATTTCATTTCTAAAAAATATTAATGGGCATTAAAAGATGAAAAATAATAATAAATAAAAATATTGAAAAAAACACGTCATATTAATTATTCAAAAAAATCTTTAAATTAAATCAAATGAACTATATTTGGTATATCACTATAAATTGATAATTAATATTATTAATGTAAATTTCAGTATTCATAAAATCTGAAATCAGAAGGTTTAAAAAAAAAAAACGCGGCGTTATAAACTCATACACAAATCTATTTAGAATTAACAAAAAAAAAAAAAAAAAAGTACTTTATAATAGCTCATTTTAAAAATAGAATTAATTAATATACCATTCCTAAACAAATTCATTAAGGGCCCGTTTGATTGCAAAGGTTGAAAGAAATGTTTTACTGGGAATTGAATTACCTAGAAATTGTTTTACTGGGAATTGTAATTAATTGTGTTTGATTGGTGTAATTTTCCACCTGGAAAATGTTGAAAGCTTGGTGTTTGTTTGACTTCATTTTTTTATGAAAATTGTCCATTAAAGTGATAATTTTTTCTACCATTGCGTTTAGAATTTGTTCCAATTACCAAAAAGTCAAAAAAAAAATTTAAAACAATTAGAAAAAATTACCATATTCGTTTGACTTTGTTTTGCATAGAAATTGTCAACAAAAGTGAAAATTATTTTTTGCAATAGTTGATAGAATTTGTTATCATTGTTATAAAAAAAAAAGATGGAAATTGCTTTCCCACCTAATAGGTGGGAAAACAAATTCAAGAAAATGTGCATAAAATGGTTGTACCTAGAAAAGGTAGGAAAAACAAAAGTCAAGAAAACTTTTGCAATCAAACACCATTAATTGGGTGAAGTTGGAAAACATTTTTTTTTTTTCCACCTAATTTTCTAGGCTATCAAACACACCCTAATTATCTACTAATATGAGCTATAAAAGAATCCAATTCCTTGCGGGTGGCGCCACCTTCCGCCACCGATTTCCTAACCGCGACACCTAATTCCTCCGCCCTTTGCCTAATCTCATATCCTTCCTTTGATCCCATCAATGTTTTCAATACCTTTGAAATTGTTGAAGATTTTACAATCTCATCTTGGCAACTGAAATTCTTCACACTAACACCAATTTTTAGCACTTCTGTGATTAGAACACTGTTTCTTGGCTGATCAGAATGCATTGGCCATGCAGCAATTGGCACCCCCATTGTTATGCTCTCCATGCATGAATTCCATCCACAATGGCTCATGAATCCTCCTGTTGATGGATGCCCTAAAATTTCCAATTGGGGTGCCCAATCTCTCACCACAATGCCCCTATCTCTTACTCGATTTTCGTACAATTCTGTCGTTTTTGGTAAGGTAGACTTGAACATACTTTCTCGTGTATCTATATCCCAATCTCTCGTTACAATGCCCCTATCTTTCTTTTTGTATCCTTCTGAAGTATTTGACAACGTAGATTGGACAGTACGAGACAATGCAACTCTGCTCGTTTCGCCTGCAAAAATGTCTCCTCTATCTGCATCTCTCAACACCCAAATGAACTTTAGTTCGCTTCGTTCTAACCCGATTTCGAGTTCTTTGATTTGCTCATCTGTTAATGAAGTTGTTGTACCAAAAGAAACATAAATTACAGATTTTGGTGCTTGTTTGTCAAGCCATTTCAAGGTTTCGTGGCGCCCGTTGCCATTTTTTTTATTCATCAACTCCACTGGATTGAATGGCCCTATGGGCCAATGCTTTTTACACCCTTTATTTAATACTTTTTCGAGTAAATTAATGTATTTACCTTCTATAACTTTACAAGAATTGTAAAGAATCCCAGAACTAAATTCTTGATATTTATGTTCAGAGGCAACGAATTTAAGAAATTCTGATGTAAAGCAATTTTCAAGTGAAGGGATTTCAGACAGAATCTTGTCTTCAACTGTAAAAGACTTTTCCTTAATTTTCCAGAAATACCAAAACATTGCAAAAGCTGAGACACTGTGAAAAACATAGGATTCAGCATTTGATATTTTACTAAAATCTTGAACAACAGATGACATTAAAGAATCATGAATAACAATAACTCTGTGTGCAGTAGGTGAGAGAGAGAGTAGCAGAGAGAAAACCGGCCGGCGGAGGGGAGAGAGAGCCTCAAACAAAGGTTGAAGATGTGAAGGGAATTTGTTGGAGGAATTAGGGTTAGGAGGAGGAGATTGAAATTCTGGAGTTGGGAATTCATGGAAATGAAGATGAGAGTCACGGTCGTCGATGGTTGAGCGTAGCTGAACCTGGCGGTTGTGGGTGGCGGTAGTGACGTAGTGGGCGGGGATGTTGTAGGCGGCAATGAGGCGGGAGAGGTGGAGGAGCTGGTGGAGATGGCCTTGTGCTGGTAAAGGCACCATTACAACCACCACTTGGGATTTTTTACAGCCATTTTGATTCTTCTGGTAATGATTTGAAGAAAAACAGGCCATGGACAAGGTTTTCTATGGATATTCTTGCAGAAAACCTTTGATATTTGTGTTTTACAATGTGTTGCCCAAGTTTATATGTAAGAACATATATAGGCAGCAATAAGGCCAAGTCCTAACTCAAACGAGTCAATGTCAGAATAGCTTTTTCTCGACAAATTTTGTGTATGATTAATGAAGGTTAACAGTGAAACTAGCACACTTTTCTCATGTATGCGAGTTTTATAGAGATAATTATATGAATAATGCTATTGGTACCCGGGTGTTTACACTCCGGGTTACCCGACCCCACCGCCCCCCTCACAATGAGGTGGGGCCCGAGGTGAATTAAATAATCGGCGGGCCCCCCTTGTGAGGGGGGCGTGTGGGGTCGGGTAACCCGGGGTGTAAACCCCCGGGTACCTATAGCATGGTTCTAATTATATAAGACCATATCAACGAATTATTCTTAAATTAGGGTCTTTGTTATTGAATTCAATTCATTGTCATAGTTATCAGAACAATTATTCTACTTGTACAGATGATTTTGTACACATAGGTTGACATATGCATGATTCAACTCAAGGGATCTATCTATACAAAAATTCTGTACATGTAGTAGAACTCTTATAAGAAGATCCAAAAAATTAGATCTTTAACAATTGCAATAAATTAATTTAATTTCATGTAGTGAGATTTGATACCATTTTACCTAGATTGTGAACTTAGTGTCACATTCTTTTATTTAGAGTTTCTTACGAATAATATCAAGATCTTGATAATTAAATATTTGACCATAATGACGATTGCAATAAAACAAATTGGCTGGTAAAGTTTGGACACAATGATAGACTATCTCCATAGTTCATCCCCCTTTATGTTGAGGTGACACTCAGTTTTCCTTTATAGACAAACTAAATAAATTCTGTACTTACCAACCACCTCAAAAAGTTTTATCATATATTAATTGTACTGTATTTTGTTGTTGAAAGTAATTGTCCGCACGTGAAATATTGAACACAACATGTAATAAAACGTGTGCAAGATATGATTGAGGAAGAGAGACGTGTGTGATAAGCTTTCTCACTTAATCGAACCTTACAAAATATTTATAGCAGTCAAAATCCACGCTCGGTTATGTTCTCAAACAAGAAAACTAAGTATTGTGGTACAAACTTCGGATCCTCTTTTGAGTCTCTCTCTGGATCTAACTTGAGTGCCTTTTGTCAGTTGGAGATAGACAAAGTGGTATGGACTGAAAAGTTTCTCATCATTAAATCCCCAACGAGTAGGAATTTTAACCCAGAAAAGTTGACCTCACCATACATGAAGGAGTAGTTGTGGATCACTTACTAAAAGAAGCAAAGGTAATTTGGGTCATACCATAATCGATGTAATTGAGATCAACAATCCCTATGTGGGGGATGGACCCAAGCTATAAATAGAAAGTGTATTTCACTATTTCAATGTTAAGAAACTGAGAGATCTCTTGTCGGCACCCATGTGAGGTAATTTAATGCGGTTGTATCTACTAGCTAAGTCAGGCCATCTCGAACAAGTTGAGAAAAAGCTTACATACTTTTGAGTTGTCAAGAAAGAGCCCACAAACAACTTGGTCGACTTCACTAGACCACGTTTACGGCATGTTATAACGTCATTTTCCTTAAAACGGCGTTCATCCCACCACACATAAGTTATGGCCCACAAACAAGCCGGTCAATTTCACGGGACTAGTTGTAA
Organism: Fraxinus americana; assembly: GCA_035079005.1. Lineage (NCBI taxonomy): Eukaryota > Viridiplantae > Streptophyta > Magnoliopsida > Lamiales > Oleaceae > Fraxinus > Fraxinus americana. The sequence goes on along the minus strand of CM068715.1, from coordinate 36,258,179 downwards.
GGCACATTTACAGTGTCACCTTCCATAAAAGGGTGCATCCTCACCACACAAATTATAGCCCACAAAGACGAGTTTTAAGAAGTGTTATAATATCACTTTCCTTAAAACAGTATTCGTCCTCACCACTCATAAATTATAGTGTATAATTGAGTCCCACACAAGCCCTGGCTAAATTCTACAGTTTCTACTGATAAGTGCAACAAAAGTTCCAAATGCTCAAGACAAAAGATAAACTTTACGTTTGCTAAATCAGTAAATGTATAGCTTGTATTTTTTGACATTTGTCATCTTGAAGTTTCTTGCCTTCAGCAGAATCCATCGTCCAATAACGTATATAAACATACATAGAGAAGGATAGAAAAGATGTTCATTTTATGTCTACATAATCCCAAAAAAGAGAAAAAAAAATCATTTATGATAAATCTTGTACCGTATTGTTCCTTCAATGTATCAAGGGCTGCAGAGATTCTTAAAGTCCTCTTCCTGAGCATACCAGTTTGGTATTATCTTCGACAGGTGGGGGTATAAATCCTTGTAAGAATTTCTGATAGTCCCTTCGGCAACTCCAGTTGCGAGTGATACGTCTACAAGAATTTAATATATTTTATGCAAAAAAAAAAGTGTAGACAAAAATATAGCCTCTAAGTAATGTTGCAAGTCTTTGACATGATATTGTAATGATTTGGAAACAACATAATTTATAAAAATCAGTGAATGTAAATCATCCGTATTTCAATCAGCAGTCGAACGTACCTTTGAGGGGCTTTTTATCATCAGAAAGTTGAGTAACTATATAAATTACTGCTGCAGCAATTGATATGGGACTCCTCCTGAGATGAAGAAAAACGAAAAAATTGTTAGCAACAGGACCTCACACGTTATTCACAAAACTTTGTTATTTCAGAAGCTTTAGATGGACGTCAAAAATTGACATATAAAAGGAATCAAATTTAATAATCAAACTGAGAGACATGCCATCACAGTTTCAATCCCATTCCTTGAATAATGCTTCACAGCAACAATAACAAACCATATATTACTTGGGGCTGAAAAATGACACCTCATTTACCAATCCATTTAGTCCATCACTACATTTGATGAAAGATCTAGCGCAACCAGATACGTTTCCTTCTTACAACATTTTGTATTAAGATTACATCACCCTTGTGAACAAAGCTTGATTAGGCCTACATAATAATACAAATGCCAACCATTTAAGTACTTGTTATCCTCAACTAATGCCACCTCCACTTATCGCCATATATTCTCTTTTCTTATCCATCCTAGCATGGATGGACTCCATCATAATATCATTTCGTCCATTCATCCTATGGACATTTTGTATGCTTTAACAGCCCAACTTTCAGTACTATAAAACATATATTGTCTAAAAACATAACTACTCTTGAGTACTTCTCTTTAGCAGTGCCAAGAGGCTCTTTATTTCTCTCATCCTCTTTATTTTAAAGAACCAATCTTTATTTTATCTAGTCCAACGAACTCTCTATCATTACAAAGTGAAGTAGAAAGTGGATTTGGCTCTCCATATGTAGAAGCAAAACTCACTCTCTATATGCTATTTTTAATGCTTTCATATGTAATATCATAATTTTCATAGTAAATAAAAGGAAGAAGAAAGGGTGCGTCATAAATATTAATAGGATAAGCAAAAAAGAAAAAAGTGTTGTTGGACTTTCGACTCTTTATTTTCAAATTTTTTTTGAGATGCTATTTGTTTTAAAAATATGCTCGTTATGTTAAAGAGCATTTTGCATGATGCTCTTGCCACATAGAATCCCATTATCATTTTTTTCATTTCATCCAACCAATTCTAGTAATAAAATTACATCTTCAGGTCCATTTTCCTTATTGATAATCAAATCTAAATATCTAAAACAATCTCTTTTTAGGATAATAAGCTCATCTATAGTGACTACTTTAGCATCCTTACTCCTATATTAATGGAAGGGTATTCCATGTAATCTCTTAATTCGTCTAACATGAAGGTTCCAAAATGCTACATACAGTGATACTAACTCCACTTAAAGTGACACTAAGGGTTGCTCCAATGTACAAATCCTTCACAATATTAATATATCTAATACAAATTCTTTTTAGCACTTACATAATCGATTGAGTACAACTTTAGGAATTTAAATTGAGAGGCAAAATTAATGATAACTATGGTGAAATCGTAAGCCGCAATATTTTAACCATCAGATTGAATATTTTAATCAAAGTTATCAATAATCTAAAGAAAAACATGTTCCTTTGATTGCTTTCATTTTTCTTAGTTAATATTAGAATTGATCAAAATTTCGCTTGAAATTTGGTTTTTGTCAAATAAGAGGTAGGGATGATAGTCTGGACTCTTGAGGTCCAGTTTACTAGTTGTTTAGTTGACATCGTACGCTTGCGATTTTAAACCAACAATACAGCCTTCAGGAACTAGTCTTATTGCCACGTAACGTCTCTCTCATAATATAGATCTTTATAGTATGATAATGCCCCAATATTTCCTAACTTAAAAGGGAACAAAATCAAGAGGACCAACCTACCTTATGTCAAACTCCTCTGATTTTTGGACAGCTTCTTGGGCTGCTTTAACTATTTGATTTGTCATCCCAAGATTTGAACAAAACCGCCTCTGGGAAATTAAATGGAGCAACAACAGAACAGTCATAGAGGTTATAAGATGCTGTCTATTAATTTCTCTTTTTCTCCCTCCATCTTTGGGAGAAAAAAGGCAGGAGGGTTTTGTTTCAAAGAAAACTCACCATAAAATCCCCAGCATGTATAGTTCCTATTTCCACTGATTGACCCATTTCAAGCTCAAGTTGTTTCATAATGTATTCTTTTGCTCGGCCAATTTCCTTCTTTGTTGCTCCATTGGCAACAGAGCAAATTTCTATTTGAAATACAGATTCAGGAAAGCCCATTCACATAGATAAATCAGGAAGCATCTGAATGATAAAATCTTAGGTTGTACCCTTTACAGTACGGGGCTTGTCTTCTTGTCGACAAGCAATGTACAGGCAAGCAGCTAATATAGCATCCTGGTTTCTTCCTCGACTAGACTTCTGATCTTCTACCTTCTTGTAAATCTCATTAGCCCGATCCTACGAAATAAATTTAAAGCTCCATCAGGAAAAGATGAAACAACCCAGAAAGCCAAAAATAGAGAGGAAATTAGAAGAAGTAGAGTTTTTACCGATTATGATATTAATAAACCCATATCTCAAGATGCCATCACTTTTATGCAACAATTCAAGTACTAGAAAAATGTGTACTATGCATTTCCAGCATCGAATTGTAGAGATGAAAGACCAAGAGTCCAGAATTAAAAAAGGGAAAGAAAAGTGAGTCCTAGCAACAAACGTCCAGAAGGTTATCAATGACCAGTGCTAACTTATTGCAGAATATAAATGTCAAGACCAAGATTTCTTCCATCAAAAATAATTTCTTCACTAGTTGACAGGAATTGTAGTATCATGTCTATGATTAGAACTGCTATGATTAGAACTGAAGACATAAATGAAACCTTGATGTCCATACGAGGTTGGAAAATATTCTGTTCTACAAGTGCTCAAACACACAGCAATTAAATGATTTGATAACTTTCAAATTTTGGTACTTCGTCATTTGGCATGTTGGTACGAAAACTTGAAATTAGAGAAGTAATCTGGCATGGTACTGTAAAATAGTCAACTAACTTCATCCCATGTTATAAATCAACCACCGATCCATTTAAAACAACCGCTACCTAGATTTGAGATAACATTTATGTACAAGTCCAAGTCATACGTCAAGCATTCTTGACGCAGTCCTCCTACAGAGTAATTGCTACATATTTCTCAGTCCATAAAATTTTTACACTTTCCACAAATCAGAAACTGGGTAAGTAGACAAAGAAAACTAAAAAAGCTGTATCACCCAACCCAAAAATGAGCAAAACTAGACAGCCATGCATCTCTCCATCGGGTAAAAGAAAAATAAAACCCACTTTTAGCATATTGATCCAATTAAGTTACCAAAAATAAATTACATCAAGTTGACCACGGTCGAAATATTGGTCTCATTAATGTAGAACTCAATCGAACAAGAACGAGATTGATAAAGAGGAAGAGAAGAAAAAGAGGGAGAGAATAGATAAAATTTAGAGGAAGAAAATATCAGTTTATTCAATATCAAAATCTATCTATTAAAAATGCATATGCTCACTTTATATACATGGTTTAAACTAATCTAATTTAAGTAGAAAAAAACTAGAAAATCTATTAAATAAAATATTAATTATGTTTCCTAAAATAAGTATTCAATTAGGAAAGTAAACAACTTATAAAATATTAGAAAATCTATTAAATAAAACTCCTAATTGTGTTTCCTAAAATATACGTATCTACTTTGGAAAGTAAATTAAATAATATTTCCACTAGGATTCTCATCACCCATTCTAGCAACCGATAAACAAATTACTTATGATCAGAAAGTCAAAGATGGGTAAATAAGATACCTTTATTGTTGCAACAAGGCCCAACCTGAAAGAAAATTGGGAATATCAGACAACAGTGTTGTCATTTTAAAGTCAAGTTATAAGAAACAGAAGGAAGTTAGTAAACCAATATAAAAAAGGCCGTAACACAGCAAGACACATTCACAGCACAGTGGAAGATATTTTGAAGGGAAATGAATTGAGTCCAGACATCTTGAAACTCCTTGAATACATTCATATTTGAACAAAAATGACCAAGATAAGTATAAATGTTCTCTAATTATTTTCAAGTTAGGTATGAATAGGGATGTAAAAGTTCAGCTTATTTACGAATATAGAAAGAAGAGATATCATACAAGGACGATGTGTCTGAAATGACGAGAAAACATTTACATCAAAGCAGAAATCGAGTTGTTGCAAACAGATTCCAACAAAACTCAGAAACATGGCAAGCAAGTTAAGAGCACGCTTTATGCAACTTCTTAACCAAGAAAAAGCAAAACAAAGGAAAAGAAAAGAAAATAACAGGCACGAAATGACAAACTAATTCCTCAATCCGAGGCTTCCAGTTTCATAGTTAAGAAAGACAGCATATAGTTAATACACTATGAAGAAAGTTAACAAACTCGAACACATTCTAATAGAAACTACTGATCTTTAAACAGTCAATGAGATTCATTCCATATCTTGGGCACAAGGCACAGGCGTTGACATATTCGTGCACGTATTATTTCAACCATTTCCAGATTTGTATTTAGAAGACTTTAACAATCCAAAATTTACTACATCTAAATAAACACGGGCATTGATGTAAATCGCTTAGCTTCATAGGTATTATTGATTTTTGTATTATATCAACATCAGAAAAGCTTAGATTCTAGATCAAACCAATGGACAAAAAAACTGAGCAAGTAAAGGAAAATTATTCAGAAACCAACTGCAGTAACCTTTGGTTCGACTGAAAGAGAAGAAAAAAGGCATTAGAATTCAGAGATAATTTCAAATAGAGAGAAAGAGAGAGAAATTTCCTTTTATCTCATTTTTTTTTTTAAATGTAAGCCTCGAAACTCTATTCCTATGTTCCTCAAATCACCACTTAATACAGGATCCAAAAACAGAAAACTGGAAAGAAAAGAAATTCGAAAACAAATGAACGAAATTAATACAACACTTCACACTGATCCATGATACGTATTCTAGCGAAAATAAAAAGAAACCGCAATCAAAACTGAAACTTGTTCTTCCAAAATCAGACTCCCCTCATTTACAGACCCAACATTTGAAAATTAACTTAAAACAATTAATAGCCAGTACCTATCGGACATAGTGGCGATCGTTTTAAACGCAAAGATAAGTGACCGATCAGGATTAGACCCACGATTCTGCCAGCGACCCAGAGACGACGACAAGAAATCACTGGTTGTTCCATTCGGCTTAGAAATCACGGTCGACAACCCTCCATCCGAGAGAAGCGGGTTCGTCGGTCCACCAACACGGACCGGGTCATTGTCCCCCGACTCATTAGCGAAGGTACGCCATTCAGAGGTCTCATCAATGGAGTGTGACTCCAACACCAGGCCGCACTCCGAGCACACTGTATCCCCTGCCGAGTGGTCGAACACCACCTCCGTACTCTTCTTGCAATCGGAACAATACGCATCTCCCATGTCAAAATCGAAATTGAGCTCAAAATTAATGGTGAATGTAAAACAAAACTGGGATTCGTAAATGGTGCAAGATCGAAGAAGGGAATTGGATTTGGTTTTTCCGTTAGTTTAGTCACAGGGTTTTCATGCCATCTTGCGTGGAATTTGTCTATTTGGATGGCGAGTAGTGTTTAATTTTACCGGTAAATTAGCATTTATGATGCTATTTATTTTGGAGGTAACTCTATTTCATATGGAGGTTACTCTCCAGTCCCTACTTTCGAACTCCGCAAGTTTCGAACTCCGCCCCGCATTCCGAAAATCCCGATGGATGGAATGGTTATGGAATATCCAACCCCATCTCGTCCAATTCCGTTATCATCCCTAGTAAATGAATAATTTTGATTTTATTACAGCATTTGATGTCGACAATACCTGATTTATATTTATCTACTTTGCGTGGCCTTCTTTAATTTCACATCATATTAAATTAATGCATCTAAAATTAATTTAAATTGAATTGTTCGTTCTTCATATCAATTACAATGAATTATAGGAAAATAGTGAGTTGGACGGATTGTAAATAGGTTCGAAAATAACTTTCTTTAAATAACCATAGTTAAAAAGAAATTACTTATTTCGACAACGTTAAATTTACTTTCGAATAGTAATGTATTTTACATCAAATAAGAGAAAGACTAGTTTTAAGATAAATAATTTTTTTGTTTAATTAAAATTAAAAATTAGTTGCTTATTTTGACAAAATAAGAGAAAAAGCAAGTTGCCAAATATATTTGTCCCAAAAATAATAATAATAATAAATAAAGTTCCTCTAACATACCTGTAAGAAAATTCTTAAGTTTAACCAAAAATATTATCGGTATATCATAAAATGCAATGCCTGTATGAAAAAGAAATCAATCCGAAGAATAAAGAAAAGATACATGGTTTATATGTTTAGTACATGCTATTGGATTGCACTACATTCGATGACAGAACAAAATTTTAACGTTCTTAATATTGTTATATACTGTCCAATTAACCTATCAAACATGCATAAGATTTTCATAGAAGAATTGGTTGTTTCCTGAGCGTCATGGGAGGACAGTCATGGAAGGACGGGAAGTTCCACTTTGGTGAATGAAAAGAAACTGACCCGCCCATGCTCGACACAACAGAATTTTATACGATTGCCTTCATAACGTGTCTCGAGGTCCTCGATCGCTTGTTTGGATGGTGGATGGTCACTACATAAGAAACAATGTCATCAAACAATATTTCAGTGACTATTGATTCACTAAAACTGGCTACACTATAAAACCATATCACAATAGATATGTCACAGAAGTTGTTACCTGGTAAGGCAGAGGAGAAAACATGGACTTCCAGGAGAAGACTTCTTAAACTTGCTATTAGGCGAGTAAACTTCGAACTTTGGTCTCACTTCACTAAACTGCAAGCTATCGAACATTTCAGTAATGAGAATGCCGTCACTTGACCTGTTACAACTTGTCCCATCAAGTTCAGACGCACCATTTTCAGCAATGGAATTAGTTTTAGTACTCCTAGCAGTCCAAGGGATACCATGTCGGCCAACGATGTAACCAAGAGCCTTCAAGTGGCGATAAACTTCCAAAGACTCCCAAGAGCATCCATGTCCATCTGTACCTTTTGCGACTTTTTCATATAAATCTTTTAAGGAAAGGTATGTATCATCGCCATGCAAGATATGCAAAGCTCCAATTTCAGCTAGAAACCTACGAAAACCAACCTAAGATATTAGACTCCGAACATGAGGGAACGTAAAAGTTGTTTCTTTACTGATAAAATATCCTAGAAATGTCCCATTCGTCATATAATATTCATGTTGACGAAGAGTGGAGCTGGATTCAAACTGGTGGTGCCAACTGATCCCCTCTTAATGATAAATAACACAAGCTTCAATACGATTTTCTAATCTATGATCGAGGATTTCAATGAAAGCTACCAGAATTCAGTTTCCCAGAATCTTTGAATTATCCAAGATGGGAGGTTCATGAATACATGCGTGAAGAGAGAGCTGCAAAGAAAGTGTCAATACGATAGTACCAGAAATAATGACAGGGAAGTCGCGTAACCTACAAAGTCTCTTCGATAGAGCAATACAGTTTGCCATCACGAACTATCCCACTTGTGGTCCACATTTTACCCCTTCTCTCCAACACCTCGGCCATTCCCAACTCCTCGATCCACCGTGCCTTCGACACATCTTTCCTTTACAAAAGAAAAGAAAAAAATCTTTTTATATAATTATAATTTATACAAAACAAACATACGTAATAAAGGATTCCTCTCGTTTCACGATTATACCTGAATTGCAATTTGGGGATGTCACCAGACGAGTAGCAAAGTTCATCATCAACTAGGTCCTCCAAATAACCCTCAGAATCACTACCCCAATCATTTTTTCCTTCAGAAAACCTCAATCTCTCCTTCTCACCATCTTCCATTGCTCGAATTTAATGCAATTCCGAGTCACTATAAACAAAACCCACAAAAAAATTTGAAACTTCGAGTTAAAATTGCATGAACATTTTAAAGACAGTACACAATTGAACTCAGAAAAGAATTCAAACTTCGCAGAAACAACATTTAAGAGTAGTTGAGGCATTTCATCAAACAGCTAGTATCAGGGGCAGAGTCACCGATTACACTTGAGGGGCAGCCAAGAAATTGCGGCTGCATAAGGGAGGTTACGCTCAAGAAACAAGAATTTTGTGTAAAAAATCTCCAAGGAGCTAAAGAAGAGAATGTAAATGAGGCTGGATGGAATCTTAGGACTGATTCGGCCCCATTCCCTTCAACTGAACAGATAATGGTAACTCAATTGTGTTGAAATTAAATCATTCACAGCAATTAAATCGAGTACAAAATCAACATATAAAGCGCAATAGATTTAAGCCATAATTTTACTCACATAAATCTGATATTACCTTCCAAGGTGATGATGAAGATGATTTATCCTTGTAGAAATCACTGCAACATCAGATAAAATTCCCTGAGTAAAGAATAAATTGCCGCCGGAGTACTGTAAGATAGAAAGGCTGCGTCACAGACAATAACATAGGCAAAAACTTTACCGTTCAAGTAAGGTTTTTTAGCTCCATCACACTGAACCCTCATTCTCTTCTTTCTCTAAGATAGATATATATATTATACGTACACTTGCTTTCGTTCGATTGTAAAACGGGCGGAAGAATGGCGAATGATTCAGACATGAGTGGATGGTCGGATCTTCTGCATTCCTCTTCGAAGCTTCTCGATCAAGCCACTCCTCCTGCTCAGTTCCCTCCTCCTAAGATACCAATTGAACAAATGAAACAAGAGAAAATTGTAATTTCTGTAGCAAATTCCCATTTTTCAATTTGCTTTTCTGTTATTTACTATGGAACCAACAATGTCGAAGTTTGGTTTGTTAGTGGGTCGAAAATTAGAGGAATTTGGATCAATTGTATTCCTTTTCAAAGAAGAGCAAGGCGAATAACTCTAAGAACTGAAGCTCCTTCTTAATGGGAGTTCTTGTCAAAGAAAAAACCATATTGCCATTATTTCATATACCTTTTTATTTTTTAAAATGTTAGCTGAATGGCATGGTTTGTTATCATTTTCTCGTTTTTCAAAAATTTTGGAAGTGAACTATTTTGATGTTTTAATGATTTCTTGATGGGAAATTAGAGGAATTTGGATCAACTCGAGTCATTGTCAAAGATGCTAAAGGCAAAAACTTTACGAACTGAAGCTCCTTCTCAATCTATTGCGGCTACTAGGTAACTTAGTTAAAACTTTATATATTCAGCCACTGTTTGTTTCTCCTTTTTTTGTCCATTTTAGAAGAATTAGGACCGTTGCACATTGTCATAATCACCATTGTTGACTTGTTTCTCTCTTGGTGGGCACCACAACTTTGAATATAACGTTAACAATTCTCATTTTTATGCTGAAATAATGAGAAACAAACAGACGCTCATATTGTCTTTGCAAAATTTAAGCTGATTATGATTTTGATTTGATGCTTTTAGTCGCTGCTGATATATTTTAAAAATATTTATGCATCTGTTTTATCTTAAGCTTTTATCATAATTGAATTGACTTGTATATTGAAACGTGTGGCAATTTAGTTGTTTGAGTAGCATCTTTAAATTTAGTTAGAATAAGTCTTAGCCCCCGTTTGATACACATTTTGAAAGTAAGAATGCATTTTTACTGTTGATGTGATGAAAAATATGTGTTTGATAAAAAAGGAAAAGTTATTGATGTGATGGAAAATATTATTTTATTGAAAAATGTGTGGTTGAAAATGGGTAGAAGAATAAGAATAAAAAAATGCGGATCAAACAGAGCCTTAATGTACACTCTTGTGTACATTAAGACTTACACTCCTCTCACAATGGAGTGTGGGGTCCGTGATTTTTTAAATTGCGGGTCCTCCACCATTGTGAGAGGAGTGTAATGCATGATGTACATCCAAGTGTGTACATCAAGCATCTCTCATTTAGTTATTGGGTATATTTCTTCCTTCTCCATTTTGAGAGAAGTTCTTCGATCTTGCAGGCTTTTAGCCTGAGAGGGAATAAATGTGGAACGACTTGCACGTGATCTTGAGTCCTTGGAATTGAAGGTAACGCTACTCCCCTCAGCTGAACACTTCTACTAGATGATGTTTTTTTATAGTTAAATTAAATGTGCTATGGCATTTGACTGTTTGGATTGATAAATTTCTCTCACAGGTCCTGAAAATGTGAAATATGCTTGCTTGAATGATGTGTTGAATAGCTAAAAAAATAATGTTAAGAGTAAAGTTTAGGCAAGCATTCCTTTGTAGCAGTCATATGGAAAGTTACTTGAGAGGTGACTGAAGAATTGGATAAGCAAAGAGATCTATAGCTGACACCCTTGACAATTAGTAATGTTGGGGACAGAGACCTACTAAATGCAAAATCTCCTTAACGTATATGGTACAAAAGGAGGTATGAAATCAACTAGCTTATGCTTTAGTTCTTTTACCAAAAATATAAGTGCTTTAGTTTCTTTTGTTCTCATGGTCAATATGATTCTTAAAAATTTACAGTTCAAATCTTAACCATGAACATAGAAAAGCTTCTAATATCATTCTGAAACAGAGAAGCTAATGCACCTTGAGACTACTGAATTTTCCTTACCTTGCAGATTGCCAACTTTCTCGCGAACAATTTGGATAGAAACTGGCCTCGTGATTTGCAGGGCCGGCCCTGGCCCAAGGCTACTAAGGCCACGCCTTGGGCCACAAATTTTAAAGGGCCTCACAAAAAAAAAAAAAACTTAAGTCTGCCCAAAAAGCCCAACCAAAACCCCTCATCTTCGATTCTTCAAGATACCGACTGGAGTCTTCTGCCCAACCAAAACCCCTCTGTCCCTCATCTTCCATTCTTCAAGAAATCGCTTCTCCTCTCGCCTCCTCTTCAGTCTTCACCCTCTTCACCACTCACCAGTCAGACAGCCCGTTCGTCGCCGTGACCCGCCTCTTCGCTTGGATTCTCACTGACTGCCACCATTCTTAACTCATAAGTTCTCGGGCTTCTTCAATCTTCAGACTTCAAGGAATCAAGTTCTTACTTTATTTTGATTATTTGATACTTTCACACTTTAACACTTAGTTTCTCTTTTAACTGTTAAGATTATTGTGAAATCGAATTACAAATTTGAAGAAGCTTGGAGTCGGAAATTTGGCATTCGGTGATTCAAATTTGATGTTTTATTATTGTTGTAGGATTTGAGTTTATTTGAAAAGCTGTTGAATTGATTGTGCCATTGTGGAATTTTTTTTAGTGTTTGTGCCTCACTGCTCTTTTGCACACATGGGATTTGTCATTTGAGTTTAATACTTTAATTGGATCATGATTCATGGATGGAATTGGATTAATTGATTAAACAATCAGGTGGGTTGAATTTATTGCGGCTCATTTATCATTCTTTGGATCCTTTCTTTTTGGAGAATTTGAGAAGTTTGAGAATTTTCGACACATCGATCAGTTCTATTGTTCTTTGTTTATACCTATGTCTAATAGAAAATTTGAATCTGGATATGCCAAAAGAAAAAGGAAGCAAAAGGTTGAACAATTGATTAAATCTCAAGATGGAGCACTTGATAAATTTTTTAGTAACAATAAACGAATACATAACGAGGACGTAGTCATTGAAGAAGAGTTTAATGAGAATGATAATATAAAAAATACAATTGAAGAAAAAGATTGTTTGATCAATGAAGAGGTATCTACTGATAGAGATAATGTTGTTTTTTCCCTTGAACTTATTGATCCAGCAAATTGGGGAAATATGAATGGCAATTTAAGAGATTTAATTGTAATGAAAGGTCCTATAAGAGAGAATGATGTGAATTTTCCGAAAGATGTAGCAAATCGACACTTCTCATCTACACAATACGTTCGACGATTACCTAACGGAGAGAAGCATGATAGAAAATGGTTGATATATTCAAAAAGTTTGGATAAAATATTTTGCTTTTGTTGAAGCTATTCAAGAACAAATCAATAATGGTATCTTCTTAAGCATAATTCAAATGATTGCTGTGTTTGATGTCGTAATGCAAGAGCATGTTCGTCGAATCCAAAATAAAGAGATTCATTATCATTATCTAGGACACAAAATTCAGAATGAGTTGATACTTATGCTAGCAGGTGAGATAAAAAAAACAATCATTAAGAAACTTAAAAATTCTAAATACTTTTCTTTTATACTTGATTGCACTACCGATACGAGTAACGAAGAACAAATGACTATAGTATTGAGGTGCGTAGATATTTCAGCAAGTCCAGATGAAGAGTGAATTAGAAATTGAATTGATATTTCGTGAAAAAAGGGTTATACGTAGAAAGAAACAGTTTGATGAGATTTCTTATGGAGAAATAATACAAACGGTTTGATGACATTTTTGGATTTTTATTTGATGTGAAAAGACTTAAATCTATTGATGATGATAGATTGAAGTGTTCATGCATTAACATTGAAAATTATTTGAAGCATAATATGGTTTCTGATATTGATGGGGTAGAATTATATTCTGAGTTGAAAGTTTTAAGGGAATCGATGCCTGCAAAAATTATTGGAGCAATTGATGTGTTGGATTACATTAAGAGAATGGATTATTGTTTTGCAAATGCTTGGATTGCTTATAGAGTATTATTAACTATTCCTGTCACGGTTGCCTCTGCTGAAAGAAGTTTTTCAAAGTTGAAGTTGATTAAGCCTTATCTTCGATCAACCATGTCACATGAGCGATTGAATGGATTAGCTATGATTTCTATTGAAAAAAATGTGTTGGAAAAACTTGATTTAAGTGGTTTGATTGCTGATTTTACATCTCAAAATGTGAGAAGGATAAATCTTATGCTAGCCTAATCTCTCGGGTTGTGAGAGAAGTTTTAACTTGCTACTCTTTCTTTTGGGTATATAAAGTCTTCTTATTTAATATAAAAGTGTTATTTATTTAAATATTTAAATTTTGCTACACTTGTGAAAAAAAGATTATGTTGAAGGGCCTCATCTCAATTAGTCGCCTAGGGCCTCTGAATTCTCAGGGTCGGCCCTGGTGATTTGTATGAAAACGTTGCTCAAAACTTGTAGTACGTCGTGCACGGGCGGAGCCAGGAAAAGACATTGAGGGGGGCTAAAATTTAAAAATAAAATCGGTGAACTCACGTCATAAGAGATGCTCCATGCCACACCAAATATAGTTTAAAAAACTAAGCTTATGACACAAATGACAGAGTGAGTCATATAGATAAAAAAGTATAAACATATCAATCATTAAGATGTCTTACTAAATCTTCGTAGCCGTTCTTGCCAAATAAAAAATCTTGACACCTCTCTAGAAAATACAAAATGTGCAAAAGGATGATAAACATGAACAAATGATGTATACCCACCAACAAAAAATTAAGAAAAACCTATTTGCACTATTACGAGACTCAAGACCTAAAAAGAACAACAAATCATTCCAGTTATTAATGTTTTTTAATCAAAATACACCATTCTGGAAATATTATCTAATATGGACATTAATCTTCTGTATCAACACATTTTAATTCCACCTGAAGTGGAAAAAACCGACCAAGAATATCAAGAATTCAAAGAAATTGGATTTATTTCAATTTTATGTTTGACTCACTTCAATAATATAATTTTAATTTATAAATAAATAATTTTTTATGAAATATTATTTCTACTAATAAAATTAAATATGGAGCAAGTTACCTATTTTGATAATAACATCTATTTCATGGTCAACAAGTATTTTTTAACTTATAAGTAAAATTAATAAAAGAAACATACAAAAAATTAAATTTTAATTACTTTTAAGATTTTCAATAGTTTTTATTTTTTATTTTTTTTGTCCCTCATCATATTTTATATGTATGGTTAGTTTCATTAGATAATTTTCTTGCTCATGATAAGCCTACTAGCATGGATATGCTTTCTAATGTGATGAGGTTAAAACATCAATTAATATAATTCTATCCTCTCATTTTTGTTTTATTTCTTTGGACTACTGTAGCAAAAATAAGGTTGTTCATTGTCTTTCACCTACCATATTAAATTTTGAAAGAAGTTCTATTATTTTGAGCAAGAGATTTGGAAGTGGGGTAATTCTAAAATTTGGTTCATTTAAGAAATTAGGCTTGAAGTGGACAAATACTATAGAAGTGGGGTAATTTTAAATTTGGGTCAAAATATAACTTCTTTAATTAAAAAGTTACAAAGCAAAATAGGATATGTGTCAAAGCTGTACTGGGCTGAAGCCCAGTGCAACCTCCCCCCATATCCGCACATGATGCCGTGGTTGCTGCTGCATGTTGAGGGTTGTATATGTATGAATGTAACTCTGTACAAAATGCTCGACTGTGCCAATAATGGCCAACTTTGGTGGTTGTGAGAAGATAGAAAGTTTAGTAGTGCAATTTTTGATGTACTTTCAGACAAGGTGAAGTGAGAGCAATGTTCCATGTTTACCGGCCAAATAGCAAGTTTAAAAAGTCTTCTCTAAACAGTTTGTGGTTCATTACTAATTTTTTCAGTTTTTACGTTGTCTAACTTCAAAGTTTGATCCATGTCCAGAGGTAATGTAACAAATACTGGACAAGCAACTGGTCCATGTGAATTAGCCATGTGTCTTTTTGCTAGAATTTCACGCGACCTTCGCTGTCACAACTGGACAAGCGATTGGCCTGTGTTGATTAGCCATGTCTTTTTCCTGGAAACCCACGTGACAATCGTTGTCACGTTGGTATCAAAGTATTATCCCATTTATCATTTCATCTAGTCGTTTACTTTTAAAATTGTGGGCGACATTAACAAATGAGATAATAATTTGGTAAGTAAAGTGACAACTTGAAGAATTTTTGAAGTGTAATAACAATGAAACATGTTTGAAAAAGTTTCATGATAACTCGAAAGTTAAATTTATTTTAAGATACTTTTTCACTTTTGACATATTTGAGCTTCATTATTTGTGTAGAATGTATTTTGGAATAGTAAAATTATGTGGAATATGTGTTTAAAAATGAATAATTTTTTTTTATTGTGTGTAATATTATTTTATTGAAGAATGCGTGATTGAAAAGAAGAGAACTGAAAAGGAGAGAGAGAAAAATGTATTTTGAAAAAGCTGATGAAGATCAAACAAGGTCTAAATATGTTTATCTAAGAGAATGTTTGAGGGTGATTAAAATCCAATTAAAATTGAAAATATAGTCGTTATTAGGTTTCACTCGTCTAATAAAAGTTAACAATAACGGCTAAGTATCTAACATGAGAATAACTTTTAAGTGATTTCTTGATTATTCAACAAACAAGGAATATATTGTAAAAACTTATATAAGTAAATTAATCATTTTAGCTTAGCCAAACACAACCATAGCGAATCCAAATCTCCTCTCGAAGCACCATTGAATCAATTTTACCGGTGCCGATCGAGACTGTAAAGAAAATATGCCAAGAGTAACCCCAATACTGCGCAGAGCTCGTAAAGCCATTCAGGAATTGGATTTGCTCAAAGTTCTGCAATCAGAAATCAACCACGAACTCTCTTCCAATCGCTTCCAGGTATATATTTACATATATTATTTTCAATTATATGCGGTTTATATAGAACATGGGCTCAAATGGTGCTGTTTAGATTTAAAAAAAAATCTATCTGTTAATTCGATTCGATCGAAATAGATTTTCCCCTTTCGAATTGGAACTTGATGGTGCCTGAGCAAGGTACAATACTTTGAAGCACAATGTACTAGGCACCAAGGTATTTTCAAGCGTTTAATGCTTGTGATTTCTGTGAAAAATGAAAAAAGTTGTGGTAGAATTGGTAGGCTACACGAGTTTGTTTAATATCATTATGTAACTAAGAATTTTCATAATGAAAACAAATGGTACAACCTAATCAAGGGGCATGTTTGGTATGTGGAATTTGGAGGATGCTGCACAAGAAAGTAGCCAAGATTAAACTTCATCTTGCAACCTTAATTCTGCCAATGCAGTCCAATTAATACACCAAACATGTTACAAGGCATTCTAGTGCTTGGGGAAAAATAATGGCTGAAAAGTGGAAAAGAGAACCCCAAGTTTGATATAGTTTTGGTAAAGAGAAGTCGGTTTAGTAAAGCAAAAAGAAATTATAGAAAGCTTTTATCTTTGGTAAGAGTTTATTTTAGAAGTGCTTCCACCTCAGCACTGAATTAACTAAACATTCTTCTTTGACTTTGGCTTGCTCGAAGGATTTCCAAAATTGCCTGCACCCTATATAATTTACAGAAATACTTCTGTATCTCACTTTTTCGACTTGCCGAGCAACATGAAAGAGTCAATGTATTGAACTGAAGGATGTAAAACTTTCCATTCTTGATTATACTATAGACTTGCCTAATGAATTTTTCCCATCTAGTGTATCCAAGATGATTGGGGAACACATTTTCGATGGAGTAATTTCTGGCACATGGCTTTATCATAAGTTCCTCCTGGAAATATAACTGAATGTATTTCTTTTTTTGTTTACACTGGAAAGTCTCAAAAAGCCCTGCCAAACAGCACCTTAATGCAGAAGCAAGACAGCATATTTAGATAAGGAGATTTGTTCTTGTGAATATACTATCACTCACTTTAAATGCTCTGCATGCCTCCCATGACACTAAATGCATATTGGATACTTTTCCATGACACCTCTTTTATTTTGATCTTTCTAAACATTTATATTCCGTAGTCACTAAAATGTGGGTATCATTCTATGAATCTGTATTATAGTCCCTTTGAAGTATTTGACATGTGGAAGTAGAGTTTTCATTTCTTACACAATAGAATTTAGTTCAACTTTCAATATCAACTGTTGATATCTAAGCAGACAGGTGAAAGCGGTTCCTCCAAAGATTTTGTTCTGGAATGGGATTCTCCACAGACCCAAGATGTGGTTTTGCGGAAAAAATGTGCATCTGGGGAGGAAGTAGCTATTTCAGCTTTGTTAGGCCGTGAAACATTCCAAGGAGATGGTATTTTGCCCAGGGAAGCTTTGATAAAAATATGTGTTAAGAAGCCTGGTTTGAACTCCCTCTTGCAGTTTGATTGTATAGCATCTGGGAAAGGTGGTAATGAATCTGAGTTTGACATTCAGAATGCAAATTACATACATTTGCCATCATGCCTGGGTTCTTCATTCTATAAAGGTCCCCCATTCAGGTGTTTTATATAACCTCTTCATATTTTTTTTCGAGGAATAGATTGATCTTGTTAGAGTATTCCCAAAAGACTCTATTTTTAAAATGCATATTTTTCAATTTAGGGAGTATTTATAAATTTAGAGTAAAAATTTTTAAGTACTCCAGCAAAATCGTTATCTTTAACACTTAATTTTACTACTCCCAAAAAATGTTTATTATTTGTCCCTAAGTTTTATTTTTATTAGCTTCCCTCCAAATTATTACATTGTTTTCTTCCATTGAAAATGAAATACTTTGAATGCATTTAATTATAGAGAGGATGTTAATTTGGAGAGGCAAACTCACTCTTTATTTTAAATTATTAATTTGAAGAGTTTCTTGGAGCATAATTTTTATAGTTGACTCTTTAAATCGGGAGTATTTTATGTTTAAAGAGCCTCTTGGTGATGCTCTTACTATGTATTGCAATTAAAACAGTCTTTGAAAGTTGGGGCACCACTTCAATTTGCCAAGCTGAAAACCCCCAACCATTAATCTCTTTTCTTTTATTTTACTCCTTTTTTGGGTGGGGAACACTATGAGCATGATAATAAGCTTAAAAGGTTTATTTCTTAAGAAATAGGTAAGTTTTAAAATTAATAAGTTTAATGATCAAAATTGAAAATAAGTTACGTATTTTAACTGTAAGGTAAGAATTACTTTTATACAAGTAACATTTTTTTTTTCTTTTTATTATCTTGAAAGTAAGTAAGATATCCAAACATGTTAGAAACCAATAGTTAACTTTTACTTATTTTATTTATAAGCTTAGCAAACATGTTCTGCATCACGCCGTGTAAGAAGATTGAAGGTGCAAGTTGGTCTACATGCAATTAAAACATAGCAAAGGTTGGATTCACATTGTTGTCAATTTGAATTAGCCCATGGCATCATGCCTCTGTTATCATGGTTGGATACTGACTGGTGAAACCAGGTTGAACATAGTTGTGCCGTGTACTATTAATCAGATGGCATAAAGTATTCTAAATTAACCAATACAAATTGATTTTTTGTTTCCCAAAATCTTATATCTTATTTTCCTCTGGGATGAAATTTTGGGATACCAGTTTTGTCCGTTATTCCATGTAAATCTGTAATATTCCATTTAATTCCTCAGTTGTGCACCCTGTTGCAGTTCTTTGGACGCGGATTTGCAACACAAGCTAAAACAATATCTTGCTACCAGGGGAATCAGTGAAGACTTCATCAACTTCCTCCTTCTCCATCTACACAGAAAGGAGCAAGGTCAATACATGAACTGGCTGCAAAAGTTAAAAGATATCATGGAGAAAACGACTGAGTGACATCTGCATGGAGCAGGTTAGCTTGTTAAATCTCTGTTCACTTTCTTTTACATAACCCTTCGTTGTTGTAGTGGAAAACCGTGAGTTACATAAATTTCTGTTTCACTGGTGTCTATTCATGTTTCATGATGTTGCCAAGGCAAGATGATAATAGGAATTAGAAAAAAATTGTTTAAGAACCACCAAGTTGAACAGAGAAAGTGAAAAGTCTTGTTTCTTAAATATTATGTGGACAAGCCTCTCAGTTTTATTTATATGTTTTTAATCGGAATCTTAATACAGCTTTCCCCGTATGCTTCTGCACCCCACTCACTCTTTCTTAACCAGCTCTCCTGCTAGTGCTCCCTTCCCCCATTTTTTCTCCATACTCCCCCTCCCATCTAGATAGGCACCCAAAAATAGAATGCACATGCACACACAGCAGAGCACATGCTTACACACGCGGGCATAAAGAAGGGTGTATATGCGGACTCCATTGATAAGGCATTCTACTTCAAATAAAGATGGAGTTTGGCATAGCACTTGTAGGATTGGGTTTCGACCATCTGATCTGAAACCAATTGGTGTCCAATGAAGGTAGACTAAACCTTTTATGGCATTCGATCACAATCATTTGAGTGACGCACTCATGGACTTAAGAGTGGCTATGTTGCACCCCAACAATCCTGACGGTCTTATGAATCTACCCTGTGACCCTAGTTCTGATACCACACTCTCACGAACTCAGTGTTTTTGTCAACTACGTCAAGCACCATACAGCCTCAACGCTGCCAAGTTCCTGCCCCTTGCAAGAACACGTTAAGTCAGTATCTTCACAACCCATTATTTAACGTTTTGAGGTGATATAAACTGCAGCAGAACTTAAGAAATAATAGTGAAATAGAGAGACACATTTGTGAGATTGTGCGATTCAATTGTAATTCATTTTAGCTGCAATGCATGTAGCTGGTTATACAACATTTGTGTATTTAGTTGGTATAATAGCAAGAGAGTTTGAATTGTTTTATTTTCACCAGAAGACTTAGTTCCCCAATTCAATGTGAGGTCAAAGAAAAGCTGACACTACAAATACGGGCGTAGAAAGGGGTGGTGCCATCCAGGTCTTGGCGGTCAGCACGATTCAGGCCCAGGCTGGGCTGTGGCTGACCCACCCCTACAATTAATGTTCTGCACAGCGCCCTAGTTATTTTAGGTTGTTCCGGTTTTGGTTTAAAACTCTATCTACAAGGTTATATGGTAAAAATTTCACTATTGTAATCTTAATCGAGCTTTTCAACGTGTACTTCATCAAGTTGTGCATAACGTACAATGATGTGCATCAACTATATTTGCACTTCTCTTTCCTTCGTTCCCTGTTTTTGTTTATGAATTGTTTATGGATGAAATGGATTGATAAATTGCGGCGACTTTCTACATAATATTCATGTGTTTCCCATTATGTTATTGCACCTCACTTGACAGCAAGATGTTATCCATTGCAGGATTTCGACTGGCCTACAGATTATATAGCAGAGGAAACCCTTTTTTGCCTCAAAAAAGTTAGCTTATTCGACTCATAATTTAGGCTACTTCGAGGAAGTCTTCATCATTCCAAGCGACATTTTTGCACCTCGGCTTCTAGCTCTTGTTTCAGTTTTATCATAATTACAAACAGTGTGTAAACCATAATGGATCGCAAACTTATAATGTAATTTTAATTGAGTCACCGTACTTTGATTCGCTACTCATTGAGTTTATAATTTCATTTTGATATATCTACTTGGTATGCCAAATAGAAGGCAGTCTCTGTTGTAAATTCTTCGACGATTGTGAAAATAATAATAATAATAATACAAAAAATTGCACCTCGTACTACCCAAAAAGATCCTAAGTACTTGAGGTGAATATCTACCTCAAGTATACATAAGGATGTCTTTCAACCTTTGTGCTTAAAACACGTCTCTTATTCAAACACTACTAATTTTGTTCACAAAAGATGCGAAATAGACTCATGAACGACGTTCCAACATAAATCATATTCTTCATCACTTGATGATGATCACGAAAGAAACTCTCACACCGATGCACCCATGAAGAAACAACTTTAATTTGTATGGTTGTTACTATAATTAATCTCATAATCATGCTTAAGTTAGTTATTGTTTTGAATCTCACACTAAAAGGCATCATTATCACCCGAATACGTTTCTAATTGTTCTAAAACAATTAGGAGATTCTACGAGGTTCTACTTCTTGGCAGGAACATGTTTGGTCAAGCTTATGGAGTCAAATCAACATGTTCTGCAAACAAGCCTATACCAAATCACAAATTAATCATTGTTTTGAGAAAGACGAGAATCGTTAGCACCGGTAGGAGTAGATACCGCTATAATATATTTATGAGGAAAAAAATAGACTTTTTCACTGAAAAGAATAATCTGTGTCACAGTACGTTTGTTTCCAAAGCATTTCAAGAACATGATAATTATTTCATATAGTTCTACTGCTCAACAACTGCGTAGGTATCCTTCCAGCTACAGATAAAACAATTATCTCACAAGATCCCAGCAAATTAATAACTAGCAGCTATCTGTATCTCACCTTTTACAAGTTCAATTCAAAACAGACAATAATATTATAAACTTTCACTATTTTTCTGGCTATTGTGTGTCCAAACTTCAAACTATACGGTATCGATGAGAAATTTTAGGTTGTGCACATCTATAAATAGCTTGCACGACATAAAATGCATTATTGCAAGAGATCATCACTTTCTGAGATTGAAAAGTATGAACTAAGGTAAATAGCTTGTTGGCTCAAGATGATTGTTAGATTCTGACATCTGTTCGCTTCTTAAAATACCCTATATACGTACGCGGCAACAGGGGAAGGGGTCAACTGGTTGTAGGAGAGACAAGGTAACAAAGACCATGTGAAATTCGAAAGAAAAAACTGGTAACTCTAACATAAAAGAGAGGTGATAAATAAAAAAATCATCTCTAAAAAATGTATTTAAATGTTCAAAGACAGGAAAAACCTAGAAGTTTGAACAAACTCAGTAGACAGGCAGGGAACTGATATACTCCTAGTTGGTTGAGATCGATATTTGAATGAAAAGAACTTACAATGCCCCAAAGAATAATCATTTTCAGAGGTGAAGGTCAATTTGATCACATATGGAATGCTAAACTCTACACACACAATCAATTTTAAAAATTTTAAGTCAACCAACACAGTTTGCACCAAAGCAATAGAAGCCTTTATGGAAGAACCAAAGGCATTGCAGAAATTTTACTGATGTCTTCAATAAATAATAAATCACTGTGATATAATACCAACACTGAATCCAAAAAGAAAATTGTCGAATCCTGCCATAATTTCTTAACGAGGTTATTGCATCTGATACAGTATGAAGAAATGAAGGCAATGTTAAATTGCACAACAAAAAAAAAAAAATCATAGACAACGAAAGGGGATTTGAGCATTCTGATGCTTAACAAAAATCTCTCTTCCTCAATAAACAGTACTGCTGTTGTACCTCACTTGGATGATAACTTGCTACCATCCTCCTTCAAAGCTCTGACAAGATGGATAATGCGATATCTGAGCTTTTCATTTTCCGCAGTAAGCTGCTCCAGCTCTTTTGTAGCCTGAGTTACAAATAGCGAGACCAATTATTATGAATTCTATTACCACTTATTCGCTAAACTTAGATACATTAATATACCTTCTGCCTCTCTGCAACTTGCTCAGCTTTTACATTTTCAAGCTCTGACTGGAGTTCACCAACTCTCTTAAGTAATTCCTCATTTCCAGAATCTAAATATCACCATTTCAATGTAAAAAATAAATTATCAGAAAACCTTATTTTGAAGTATGTGCATGGGTAACAAAAGAGCTTTCTTGAACAAACCTATTTTTTCGGCAAGGGCAGCTTCAAGTCTTGCCAATCGATCCTTCATCAAAAACCAAACATATTCAACATCAAAAGCCAGAAGACAAACATTGATTTCTTACGAGAATGAACAGCCAAGTAGGCACGTTTAAGTGAGATAATTATTCATACATTTTTATTGAGCAACTATCCAAGAATCCATCTTTGTATCCATTTCCTTAATTTATGCGAAAAAATAACATGCTACCCACACAGCTATATCTATGTGAGAATGAGGGCTAATCCAACTCTACGTTATTATTCACAAAACTAGTCATATCAGTATAATACTATGGCCAATCGGAGGGTAAAATCTTGACGATGTGGGGTTTATGGTTTATGGGATGGGCTGAAATTTAGCACTTCAGACAGTACAAATTCAACACATCTTCCAAACGTTTACGGTAGAATCTTGTCAATTTAACGAATGAAAAGGAGCAAAAATCTTGATATTTTAGGAATTAGGGTCCAGAAAATTCACAAAAACACAGAACATAAATGTATTGTGCATATACAAATGGAGAATAGAAAGGGTGAAATTCGAACCTCTGCCTCGGAAGCTCTTTGATAGAACGGTTTCATTGTTGCTTCAAGATTGTTGGATTCTGCCATTCTTTCCCTGTAAAATTAGTTTCTCTTCTGACTCGAAGTATTCTTTCAAAATAAACGAAGTAAAAAGCTTAGACAAACATGCTGATTTTCTTATTTACTTATAAGTAAAAAAGCTTAGCCAAACATGCAGATTTTCTTAATCCACTTTATTAGCAATTAAGTTTGGCATATTTATTTATCGAAATATAAATTTTGGCATAATTTATTTGAGCCTCATTTGTATCTTGTAAAAGAGCTTATGAAGGAAACATTTTTAAAATATTTTCTTATTCCTTAAAAGAAATCACATCGGAACAACTTTTCTCTAAAAGCTCTTATAATAGAAAAACAATTTCATAAAATTAGTCAAACGAGTCGAAGAGCAATTTTTGAATCTCAAAAATTTCTTTTGACTTTTCAAAAATCATGTCAAACGAGTTTAAAATATCACTTTTGAGGTAAGTATTGATTGGGAAATTTTTTTGATGTTTAGAGCCTGTCTGAAATTCATTTTTGCCCAAAATGTATTTTAATGAAGAACATATAGTTAAAAATAAAGAATTTTTTGCTTGTAATATTATTTTATTAAAATATGTATAATTATAAATAAGAAAGACAGATGTATTTTAAAAATAATAGAAACCATAGAGACTTATTTAACACAACAAAACCAAAAGAGATTATCATGTACCTTGTCATAAGTATTATTTAATAAATTGATGTGACAATATATTCGTATTTCAACAATTTTCCTTTTTTCTTTAATAATTTTAAGTGTAAATAATAGTAATATTCTTGAGTAATGTAGTTAATTGAAATTCAATATAATAAAATTATCCTCATAAGCTCTTCAAAATTCTTAATTCGTCCGCATAATGTAGTATATTATTCACTATGTCCATATAATTACATTTTAACCACAAAAATCAAACAATTACAAAGTGTACTTTAAGCAAGGATAAATACCCCACATATTAATGTGCATTGAACTATTAATCTCAAAACCTCAGCCTTTGTCCTTTACCATTAGATCAAGGCCTCACTGGCAAAGGCTAGTTCTTGTAAGAAACACTGACACGTTTGGTACACAATATTAGATCTCAGCCCTTATAACCCTAATGGGATGATTTTCCGCGTTTGCAAATCAAAATCTGGCAGATAGACTGCTGTACCACTGAGCTGCTGAGAAATAATGGGAGATCTGTAATGTTCCATAGATCCAAGCTCGGGCCAGTTGGTAAGCTACTTTTGATCTTACAGGTCACGGTTACTTGCTAAAACACCGCTGCCTGCTTACCACCGGGGATTTGAATTACCATAAGATTTCCATGATTCGTTCCAATATCGTCCACTGTTGCTTCTCGCAGTTGAAGAATTATAAAAACCCGATTGTCTCCCATATCGATTGCCATTCTCGTATGGAGAACTGTAAGAAGTAGATTGTCGTTCAGAATTGCTATCCCTGTAATAATTTCTCACTTCCTCTTCGTCATTATACTTGGAGCGCTGCAAATAGAGTTGAACATCAATGTTAGAAATCCGCATCTCAAAACTACAAACATATTAGGAAGTGTTTCTGATGTCGCCCAAGGTAAACTGCACTAGCCAAAAATAAAAAAAGGCAGCTTTTAAGCTAAGATTAAGACTTCCACAGGCAACACTATGCAATTACGACACCAAAAAGAAAGTTGCTGTCTTCTTTCAAGAACTTCGCATACATTTAATCCTGAATGGATTACTGGGAGTATGTAGAGAGTATTTTTCATAAATTTAATGTCTGAACTGTTTCAAGACCTCGAATCTTGATTCATTCAGCGCAAAGCTCACTTTGCTGCTCATGCTCTAGCTAAGGACTCTTTTTTGCATTTAAGTTATAATTTTTGCGATGATTGCCCTCCTCCTTTCAATGTAGACGCTCTTAATTCTGATTGTTGGAATGAATTATGGATGCCATTACTTTCACTAAAAACAAACAAAAAAGACTCTTACTGATCTACATCCAGGGCTCAGAGCATAACAAGAAAGTAAAATTACTTCTATACCAAACATGTTCAAACTATTTCAAAAGTTACTTCTTTTTCCCCCTTTTCTTTGTGTGTAAGTGTGTGTTGGGGGGTAGGGCAGAAGAAAAAAACTAAAATAGCAATTATTAGAATTGTCTGTTTATAATGCTCCTAGTATACCTTGATGGGATCTGAAAGTACAGCATATGCCTCCCCAATGATTTTGAATAACCTGTCAGCATCCTTGTGGATGTTCTCACCAACCTCTTTCCACAATCTTCCATCATCCAAACCCTCACTCCTCGCCAATAACTGGCCAGCCTATAGCAGCAGAAATAAGTTAGCCATACATACTTGAATGCTCAACAATATTCACTAATATAGCCATGATAAGAAGTTCATGACCTTGTCTGGATGATGTCTAAGAGCAGCCTTTCTATATGCTTTTTTAATCTCGGATTCTGTATCGGATGATTTGATTCCCCTGTAAGACAGCATTTAAGAGTAATGAAATGTTTAAAACTTGAATATGGATCTCAATTGACAGTCTATAGATTCAAAATTTTAAGCAAGATTAACAAGAAAGCTCTAAATGCACAATGTCTAGTATCATTTACAGGAACGCCAAACAGATTGAAAAGGAATACAACTTTATGGTATGTGCATTCATCTTTCTTTAATTTAGATGTGTATGTACAAATGAAAACCCATCTTTACAAATGATGTTGTTTAGATGTGTATGTACAAATGAAACAAATGAAAACCCATCTTTACACATGATGTTGTGCTGATGATTTTACAGCAAAGACATGCAAATTACTACTTGGGAAATAGAATTTGATAATGCCAGTTTAAGTGACAGATAAATTAGCTTCAGATTGAAGTGCTGAACAAAAAGAAGACTATGACTTACAAAATGACATAAAGATCCAGTTGAGTTTCTGTTTTAGCTTTCTCTTCAATTAAAGAAAGACGGCGACGTGTTCTTCTTAAATCTTTCGCACTACCACAATTTGATTTATCCTGTCCTCCAGATTGTCGAGTTTTTGCTTGTAATGGACTTTCAAGCAGAGAAACGACTCTCTGAAGATCACAAACTGCTTGCTTATAATCTCTAATCATCTCATGTAATGTGGCTCTCCTGGAAAGTGCCTGCAAAGATGACAAGGACAATTAGACAAATAAATTGTTGGCAAACAAACCCCCACAATCTGCCACTTTCTACTTAGCATAGGCTATTGTTTGGCTCATGTTTATAAATACTCAAAGCCACTTTTTATCCATACATTTCGAGGAGCCCACAAGTACTACCCATTTATCCACCGCTCAATTCTATCTATTTATAATTTAAACTGTTTATAAACATATTAATTTTGAAGGAAATTGTTGCTTACTCTTAAAAAAAATATACTTCATCAAGCTGGCTATGACACTTTCAAATTAATTGCATTTGATGCATTGATCCTATTTTATAGACACTCTAAATGGAACATATTTTTTATCATTTCTAGTGCTAAACTTGTCCTTACATTGAAGAAACATATTAATTTTCATGCCTACGGTGAATAAAAAGCATGTTTCGAAATGAAGATGACAAAAGCCAATCTATAAGCAAGAAAAAGCCCAGAAAAAGTAGAAACAAAAAATGATAACTTGCACTCTCAATGAACTAAGGTACATCATTGTGTGATTTAGACCCAAACCTTCTGGTAATTATCATCAAGAGCAATGGCCACACTACAATCAGCAATGGCATCAACAATTTGGCCAAGTGCTTGGTATGCAGCTGCACGATTGCAGAAACAGATAGCCATAAAATGGCGTGACTCGCCACTTTTTGATATAGCTGCAGTATAATGCTCTACAGCTTCTGTATGCCTTCCGGACTGAAAAGCTTCGTTTCCTAATTTCTGTAAAGAATATAAAAAGAAAAAGTAAATAAACCAAAATATGATACATTGAAAAGCATTCAGGAAGACAGGTACTTCCACTGATCAATTTAGCAAAATAAATATTTTAAGTCTAGAAATAGAATCACAAAAAATGAAAATTTTATTCACCATTTCAGATGAGAGAAGACGTGCAGCTATGTTTCTTTTACCTCTTAAGTTTAACGAACACTGAGACAGAGAGCTTAAACAAAGGAATAACCAATCAAAAGAAACCCACAAGCGGTTGGTATACAACCAACATCCAAAAAGGATACTTTGAGTAATTATAATATGATAGGCTTAGCAGGAATTATTGGAACAGGGAAGCCAATTAAGATTTCTGTAATATGTCTCCATTGACAAAGGGAAAGAAAGAATTATAAGGGATTTCATTCTATTTCAAAATTCTTTACAAAGATTACAAGTGATCAAAACAGCTACACATTTTCTTGTGCTTGGATATCTGAAACAGCTATTTTAACAGCAAAGAATCTGTATCCAAATGAAAATACAAACTTAATATATAAGTTGACATACCTTCAAATTTAAAAGCTCGCGTACAGTGGCAGCAAAAGGAATTGAGGATTCCTGGTTCATGTTTCTATACCTACATAGTGAGACATGGGATCAACATAACCAAATACATTTAAAAGATATAATTTAATCTGGTTCTTGATGGATAATGAGTTTTACTTAGTGCCAATAGAAATCAATTCCTCTTGTTTTTCAATCAAATCAAGAGCTATGTCAAGCCTTCCCAGATGATAGTGGGACTTGGATTGTAGGCGCCATCTCCACAACCTCACATGAGAGCTCTTGCAATTGGAATCATCCACGTCAGCAGAAGCAAGGTTCTTCTCAGAAATATCAAGAGTTTGCTCACATAGTTGAATCACCTCATCGTATTTCCGTAACTGTTAAATCATTGATAATGAAAATATTTACCAATTTGAGGCCATGAGTAAAAAGAAAATAACAATGAAAAACACAACTCCAATAAAAACAATTTATGTCAGTTATGAGAGATTTGATGAGGACATACAGTGCAAAGAGCTTCTCCTTTCATCTCAAATAATCTCTCAGAATAATGACTTATCATCAAGGCTTCCGTAATATTCCCTAGAGCACTGGTTGCTGCATCATGAGTTCTTTCTTGCAGAAGTTCAGCAGACTGAAGCATATACTCAGCCACTCTCTGTCAGCCAATAAAATTTTTAGTCAGTTGTTATTTTTATGGATCTTATATATGATCATGGGATATACAAACACATGCTGAAATACATACATGTGGCGGGAAGAGAGAGCGACGAGTGAAATTTACACACAACAATACATTCCTATCCACAATACAGTTTTTTTTCCTTTCTCCATTTTATCTTTGTTTTGGCAGACTTGTTCATGAAATTTCCTCCAACTGTATATGATAATTCCAAGATGAGACATATAATGGATCATACA
Source organism: Fraxinus americana (assembly GCA_035079005.1). Classification (NCBI taxonomy): domain Eukaryota; kingdom Viridiplantae; phylum Streptophyta; class Magnoliopsida; order Lamiales; family Oleaceae; genus Fraxinus; species Fraxinus americana. The sequence goes on along the minus strand of CM068715.1, from coordinate 36,229,064 downwards.
TAATGTTTCCGGACCATTTTAAATATAAGATATTGGAGGGAGGGAGGAAGGAAGGGAAGGAAAATGATACTCCTCCCTTGATTGGAAAACTCTAAGGGGAAAGAGAAAAGAAATGAGAATACTTCACCTTTCTAGACGTTCAGGAGTAGAATAATTTAAAATAAATAAAGTGATAAGAGATTGCGTTATCTTCTAAAGCTGATTTTGAGATCATTTATCCCAAGGGAAGCAATTATCATTTTGACTCTGGAGGCTTTCAAAAAGGTGGGCTCTTGATCACCTACAAGAGCAAAAGGATAGAAAATGTGCAAGCAGAACCTCTTTCAACACTCCCTGCCCAAAAATCTCTGATAAATTGTGGCTATGCGGTCGTCATTTAATTGTGAAGGATAATCTCTACTAATTATTATCTACTAACAGGCCAGGCTTCAGAACATTTTCGTCACTTTTGGGGCACAGATGCTAAAAAAGAAGATTCATGATTTCCTAGATAATATACTCACACATTCTGAAGAGAGAGACGACTTCAAAGATAAATCATACTCATTCACTCTAGGTGGGGAGTTAGCATGTTGACTTGAAGCCCATATATGTCTAGTTGGACCTTATTGATCAGTTTCCCCTCTCCCAATCCACTTCACTTTGCAAAGTTCAGAACTAACAGGTCTAATGTGGAGACCCATTTAACACCCCCAAAACAAATGACCCACATTGCATCGCCTCCAAGTAATCCATTGACATGAGTGCATAACAGAGATGACATGAGCAAGGCACAAAACAAAGACGACAGCTTTAGCTGTATACATTTCAAATTACTTAATATTTCTCATGAAAGATCAGGTAATGACAGAATGTTGGCAAAGTCTTAATGCTGATAACCTTTTTCAAAGAAATATATAAGGAAAATGGATATTTGTGTCCAAATTCAAGATCGCTTGAGAATGAGCATGAACATTTAATTTATAAGAAATAATCAGTCTGCAAATTTAACCATATTCATATAACAAGTTATATTTAGACATAAAGTGCAACCTGTGACTTTTGCAGGCCATCAGCAGCTTCAATAGTGACTCTCCTATCTAAACAGACATCAATCCGTGATTCCAAGCACTTTTTGTAACATAGGATTGCATCTCCAACTTCTCCCAGCATCAGATGACAACTTGATAATAAAAAAGAAAGCCAAGAAATGGATTCAATCAATTGATGTATCTCAAGATACAAAAATGATGATGATAGGAAACAGTATCAAAGGTAACCATATAGTATCATGCAAATGGTTGCAATATGCATGGGTGCAAGCACCGATGGATGCACTCTCCTCTTCGGGATATTTGACATTGATTGGTGATTGGATAGATTTTGACATCTATTCACTTTCCTCAATCAATAGTATAATTGTGGCCAAATCCAAGGACGAGGTATGAGGTGCAACATTCTAGTTAGTAGCAGACTAGCAATCCACTTTCTTTCCTTTTTCCTAGTGCATGTTTGGTAAAGCTTTTTTTTAAAAGCTGGTCGGACATACGTTTTATCAACATTTCATAGGACCCACGACTTATTGCACATTCCGTAGGACCCATGGTTTATAAGCACTTATAAGCTTGACCGAGCAAGCACTTATTTGTTGATGAATAGAGATATAATTGCTTGGGTATCAAGAGGGTAAAGGCCGTGCAGTTAGCCATCTAGTACTGCAACTATCAGAACTTAAGTCTCCAATAAAATACTAGTGGAATATAGGTTGCTCACTAAATATGGAAAATGCATGTCTTGCACTTGTGTACTATATCGTTAATTTACATGAAAATATAGTCGAGTATTAACGACAAAATTGTTCTCATGTTTAATTTGCCACTTTAGCACTATTAGTCAAAGAAACAGATGATAGTAAGAACGGACATTGATAAAGTTCTTACTTTCCAGCTCTTACTGCGACCTTGAGAAAGCTGGGGTCTAATTCAATAGCCTTTATACAGTCTTCCAAGGCTTCCCTCATCCTCCCAAGAGACATTCGTGTGGCTGCACGGTTGCTATAGCAGAGCAAAAGCGGTTTAATGGAGCATCCTTCGATACTTGCATGTGAGGCAGAATTTATGCCCGTTGAATAAAGCTCTTCAGCTTTAGAAAATTTCCCAGCACGATAAGCCTGGTTTCCCCTGAAAGCATTGTATCCTTTAAACAATGGAAATGATTTCTCGTGTCCAATAACAGATAACAATATTCAAAAACCTTTGCAGCAAAACAAAACAATTACCGAAATGTCTCCTATGTAACTGGTGAAGATTTCACCAAAACAAAAAATGATTTGATAGAAAACAACTACGATGGGGGTGCTTAGGTATTTGATTACTAAGAAATGAAGTGTACCTGATTCGCCAGTGCTCACACAATTCATCCGATGCAGACTCTATAGGGCATTGTTTTGAATTTTGTTTGTCAGCATTAAATACAAATTTCTCTTTGCTTTGACAAGATGGGGTTGCTTGACTCTGAACCTGTCCTGGACCCACATCTGAAATATTACGAGCAAGGGGAGAGGACTGTAATTCAGAAGAAGCAATTGAAGATTTTCGGCCTTGGGCTGTGCGATTTGAACCAACTTTCAACTTGTATTTTTTCTTGTATTGATTCCTTATGGCTGATAAACCATCTTGTACTGGCAACGAAGCAGAGAAACTAAATTTGCACTCACCATCAGATGGCCTTTCAGTATGTCCCATAAAATCTTCTCCATTTGTCATAACATCTTCTCTTTCCACTCCAGTAGCCATAGTTGCAAAGCCACCTGATGGTGCATTGTTACTACAAGTATCTTGATAAGGTGAAAAATCCATGGGTGAACCACACCCAGGGGACTCATAATTTTGCCGAAAACTGCCTTCTTTAGACATGTGGTCTTGCTCGGGGTTATGTCTTCTTTGTCTTAACTTTCCATTTGCCTTCTTCAATCTTCTGCTCCTAGCTGATTCATGATTTGCACTAAATTCTAACTTCTTATTTACTCCGGGAAATAAATTAGATGTCGGAAAGGAAAATTCAATATCTGGAGTGCTAAAGTCTGTACAAGATGACTCTAATCTAATGGGTGTGCTCATAAAGCTATTTCTGTCCTTCTCAGATTTACTAATACCTTCATAAAAGTCACCATTTTTTGGCTGAACACCAGTTCCAATTGACGAGAAAAAACATGAAGAAGACATTCTATTGGATTGGACGTTATTCAGCAATAAGTGATCCTCATCTGCAGCCTTCTTGTTCATAGTGTGATTATCCTTTCCAAAAGCACCAGCAACAGAAAACCATGAATATGTCTGTTGACTGGATACTCCAGCCCTAGTTTCAGAATTCGCATTTTTCATTTCACCAAATAACATGTCTGAAACATTTGGTCTACAAAAATCAGCAGGTTTTCCAGTATTTTCATGTGTATTTACCTTATGGGCATTCCTTTTTGCATCAATTTCGTCATGCTTTTCAAGGTCATTGCCTTCTGCATTCGCATCCCTGAATGAATTCCAGGACATGGTATCAGGTCTTTCAGTTGAAAAAAAAGACTCCCTTCCACTGCTTCCAAACATGAATACGTTACTAGCAGTGGCAGATGAATTGCTACCACATTTTCGGTTCTTCTCAGCAACTGCTTCAGAACCATCAATGTTTAATCCCTTCATCTCATCCGAGAGTTCAAATAGAGGGCTCTGAAAATCAGTGCCAAAACCACACCTACTTCCAAATTTTAATTTACAGTACGTCCCGTCATTATCTCTGTGACCCATAAAACTATTGGAATCATCAGCTTTACCACTGTTCATGTTATTCAGTTCATCAACGGGCAAAGTAGTTCCTTCAGGATTCAAATTCTTCTTGCTTCTTGTTCCTCCAATAACAAAACCACCATTGATATTGGTGTTCTGAAAATCACTTCCACTATCTGTATTATCTTTAATACTGCTAGTAAAATTGCACCTCCCTCCATTTTTGCCATTTGAGTTATTTTTCAAATCTGCACCTAATTTTGAATTATTACTATCAGCACCAAACACAAAACTGTCACGATCTTTTGTCCTACTTACACTCGGAGTAGAAGGGAAACCAAAGCTAGAATGACCCACCCTTTCAGGATCCTCCCCGGATTCTGATTGAGCTTTACCACTAACATCGGGTATTGTTTTTCCAACATCCTTGCTTGATTCATTCTTCCCCACATTTCCGCCACAGTCTTGCTCTTTTGGATCTAAATTTTTTGAAGCATAACCGCTCTTACTAGCACGGAACACAAAACTTGCACTATTGACTTCCCCAAATCCATTGACACTCGATTGCAAGTCAGTATTATGTGACTCTTTTTTCTTCATCTTTTCTGGCTCGTACTTATCTGCACCAAACATAAATCCAAAGTTATCAGATTTCTTAAACTCGTTAGCTCCTGATTGTCCTCCATTTACACTTGATTGTTTCTCTCCAAAATTTGTGTTAACACCATTCTTGTTAACACCAATCACAGATACCTCACTTTCCAAATTTGTATTTAACGTTGATCCATTCTTATTAGCACCAAACACAGGGCCTATTTTTCCAGTCACCGGATTAAAAAATGAGCTATCTTTATTAGAGCCAAACACAAAATACCCATCATTCAGACTTATATTGGACTTCGAGTTATCTATATTTGTACCGAAAGAAGAATTTCCATTATGCAAATCCAAATTCGGTATTGAATTAATCTTATCAGCACCAAAAACAACACCCGTGCTACAAAATTTTCCAGGTACACTCCAACTGTCACTGCATTCCCCATTCTCCAAACCAGCACTTTTCCCCACATTGATATCATTATTACCCCCAAACACAAAGCCTACGTAATTGCCAAACTTTGTGTTTCCATCACCAAGACCACTAAACCCACTAGAATTACTTCTAGTACCGTTACTTCTAGTAGCTTCATTGACTTGGCCTGAACTATCAGAATGTGCCATATTAGACGAGTTAGAACTACTTTTCACTGATTTTCCATTTTGAGAAGCACCCAGTTGCTTTTTCCTCATCTTCGTCATCCTCGGTTTTATCCGACCCGAAAAATTCGATCTTCCATGACACGTGTTCTCGCACTCAAATCCACCAGCACCACTTAAACTATCAGAAAAATTGACACTTGCTGAAGATTTCAAGTCCCGATTATTCAACAAATCCGGGTTAGGGCTTTGAAAAGAGGGGAATGAGGCAGTCATCGGCGGCGACATTATATTGTTTCGGGTTCCGCAAGACAGTGAATTGCCGAACTAGGGTTTTGAGATTGGGGATCGCTCCGAACTTCAACCTCACTACTGTTCAACCTTGCTTAAATTGAAATTGACAACACAATCAAAAATTTGGAAAAAAGAGAGTCGTGGAGGCAGCACAGGGTTTTGGTATGTGGGGTTTGGAATTTGGAAAATTATTCTTGATTTGAACCCTGAAATCGCCGATTTGGAAATTTTATAATGATGGAATATTTGCAGAATTTTTGTAATTATTTTAACTAATTTTTTTAGATTATTTATTTTAATTATGTTAATTGACTAAAAAAATAAAAAATTGGAGCAAAGTTTTGGGAGCGAGAGCTCGAGTATGATGGTGGGTTTGGGCGCAATCGAGACATTTGATGTCGAGATCCAATCGATCAAAAGCTCAAAATAGTGCAATGACTCTTCTCTCTTCAATTTTCATCATTAGCTTAAATGGATATGAATTAAATTGTAACATAATATCGTTCAAGGTCGGCCAAATAGTTGTGTTGAGTTAAACATCATTTCCTTTCAATTTTCAAACATTTTCGCCTGATAGTATTACTTTTTCTTCCCAATAATTGAAACGTAACCTTCGGATGAATGATCATGTCCTAGGCTATAAATATTGCATTTCTTCGCCTCAAGTTCCGAATCTTTTTTCCATCTTCAATACAAATAAAGTAATTCTTTTCTCAAATTACTTTATTTGACAAAAATGAGATAGTTTACTTTTCCGTATCAGAAGAGGTTGTAGTGTTGATCCATAGGTATGAAATCATTTATATCACGAGAGAAAATTGCTCGAGAACTTCAACACTAGAGGGACATAATTTGTTTTAAAGACACAATGTAACGTTGTTGTACTCATGTTACTGTCGATTTATTTTATTGGTAGTGCTACATGTACATAATAGGGTCATATTTGATAACATTTAAATTAAAATTCTTTTTTCTACATACTTATTTTCAACTACACATTCATATAATAAAATATTCAAAAACACGAGTCTATTTTTTAACCACATATTCTCCAAAAATTCATTATTCAAAACATTACTTTTGGTAAACAATGGCCACCAAAAAGGGACTAAATTTACATAATGGCTTGTATATAAATACTATGGTAAGATATGATTTGAGTTATAATTTCTTCAACCAAATTAAAAAAAAAAAAATCATTTTTTGGACACATCATCTGTATGTAAATCATTATTTAGCTGCTTATCTAAAAGTATCATTATTCTTATTTTATTTAGTTATGTATTAATTTGAGAGTATTCATATCCTAGTACTATATGCAAAACATGATAGGATGGCGGGTTTTGATGTATGATATTCATTTCAAGTGACTTGTTGCTTAAATTGGATTTACAGTTAAGCATGAAGAATCTAGTTGTATTAATTACAGATTTTAGTTGTTTTGACGTATGATATTCATTTCGAGTGACTTGTTGCTTAAATTGGCTTTACGGTTAAGTGTGAAGAGTCTAGTTGTATTAATTATGGATTTTAGTTTTATATATACATATATATTCCAAACGACTTCTTGTACGTGATTTCTTGGGTTGTTTCTCGTCCATGATTGGAACAGTAGTGTTGTGGAACTTGCTACTTGGATGTATTTTCCTAGTTTCTTTTTTCATATAAAGAGTCAAGTGCAGACAGGGTAGTGGGAATGCTTGCTTGGTGCACTAAAGGATAAAACCATGAACGAAATTTTGTGGGTAACTTAGCATCAACTTGCTCGCATATGATATGCCCTTTCCTCCCTCTGATCAGCTGGACCTATATTAGCGCAAGAACTGCTTCCCTAGTACCGTTTTCCCTTTCCCATTCACTTGTGGCTGAGAAGGCCACCGGCCTGGATTTTAAACCACGTTGGGGAAGCAGTGAGGGATATATATATATATAGCTAAATTCATTCCCCTCGACAAACAGAAAAGGACTCTAATCAAACTCCTGGCCTAAAATGCCTTTCAAAAATCATAATTACTTCTATAGCATATACTCCCATATCTCTTAATAATCTGATCATAATGTTGCGACTTGCGAGAGCACCTTTCTCTGTACGTTTTAGTGAAATTTTCAAACTAGCAACTACATGCATGTTTGATAAAATCAAGGGATGGAAGCTGAGAGGGAGCTGGAAATAACAGAAATTATGGCTGGAATTATTGAACTACAAAACAGAGAAGAAACCGGATATGGACCTGCTGTAAATACGAGGAAGAAGAAGAAATATCATTCAACTTGCTTGAGGAATTACATTGTAATGTATTCTATTTATAGAGGAAACTAGCTAACCAATTACTAACAAATTAACAAGATAACTAACTAAGGAAAGATCTAGAATAAGCTAGAATGCTGAAGCTGGAAGAGGCTGAATCGTGTGCTGATGTTTGTTTAACTGGAGGTGATACGTTAACTGGAGAGAATGCTTTCTTGGTGAAATGGATAATGGACGATACGTGAAGCGAGCTTCATTGAGCTGGAGAGATGGTGAGCATGTCGAATTTGAACTGGAGAGATGGTGAGCATGCTAAATTCAAATGCAGTTTCTTTGGTGTAATACGATCTGCTTTGCTTAATTTCCATATATTCCAACACTCCCCCCTCAAGATGGAACATCTTGAACCATAGAGGAAGAGAGTAGAGATGCAATCAAGGAGCATCTTGTTTCAAATCATCTTCAAAAAACTTTATCCTTCCTTCTCTCTTGAGAAGGAAAATCTTCAAAAACTTTCTTCAAACTCTTCATATCTTCATTCTGAAGATAAAATCAATCATAAAGATCTGAGAATCCTCCCATTCTAGCAGGCTCAATCTTCAATTTCCGGTTTCAATTCCCTATCTGGGAATTTTCAGTCGTTCAGACATTTTGTCGAACATCTAGTGAGCAAAGCCACTAATCTTCAATTTTTGAGAAGCTGGCATTCTAGCTTCAATCTTCAATTTCCATTTCAATTTCATTTTGATTCCCTTTCTGGGAATAAATCAACCATTTCGTGAAGAGGAACAACATCTCTTCAATTTTTCATCCATTCCGACATTTTGTCGAACATGTAGTGAACCAATTCACTATTCTGTTTTTCTGTGTTTGTGTGTTTTTGATTTCGGTTTTTTTCTTTTTTTTTTTTTTTTTTTGATTGAATTGAGAAAAGATAAAAAGAAGAAGATGAATTTCATATGAAAGGATCGAAAACTTGCTCCGATACCATGATAAATTCTAGGATTGGAGCTCTGATACCATGATAAAATCAAGGGATGGAAGGCGAGAGGGAGGCTTTGGAAATAACAGAAATTATGGCTGGAATTATTGAACTACAAAACAGAGAAGAAACCGGATATGGACCTGCTGTAAATACAGCAGGGAAGAAGAAGAAATATCATTCAACTTGCTTGAGGAATTACATTGTAATGTATTCTATTTATAGAGGAAACTAGCTAACCAATTACTAACAAATTAACAAGATAACTAACTAAGGAAAGATCTAGAATAAGCTAGAATGCTGAAGCTGGAAGAGGCTGAATCGTGTGCTGATGTTTGTTGAACTGGAGGTGATCTGTTAACTGGAGAGAATGCTTTACTGGTGAAACTGGATAATGGACAGCACGTGAACTGGAGCTTCATTGAACTGGAGAGATGGTGAGCATGCTGAATTCTGAACTGGAGAGATGGTGAGCATGCTAAATTCACGTCTGGTTTGCTGGTGTGTCTGCTGATCTGCTTTGCTTAATTTCCATATATTCCAACAATGTTGCTACATTGCTAAGACCACAGGTACAAAATTTCCCCATATACTAACTCTAGAGGTCTTACGTAAAATTTATGTGCCTTGAGTCTCGATATACTAATTTCTTTTTATCTTTGAGGTCCCTGTTGTCTGAAGGCCTTTGCTTTCTGGAAAATATCTTGACCTGGAGCTAGGATTGCCAGAGGGTCGTAGGTAGATTTGTGCTGAGAAAAGAGTTCCCATTGAGTGCCAAAGTGAGCTTTCCACTCTTTCTGAGTGCTATAATGGGCCAAATATTGTTTCACCCCAAGACGGGAACCTTCACAAAAGCGAAGAATTCTTTTGTTTCGTGTTAAAATATGTTCTAACCCGTCTTTTCCGGTAGATGATGGTATTGCAGACGATAAAAATGCCACTAGGTAGAAAACATCCTCGTCTGGTGTAACCATGGATGTCCTATTTCTCCAACTATGATACGACATGTTGAAACAAAAAATTAGGTAACATATAGGAAAACAGAATTCTTTGCTGTAAGGAGGTTGGAGTGGTACCTTAATTTGTTTACTGGGTAAATGAGTACAGGACCGTTGCTGGTATCTGCAAGAATATTTCCGAAGACTTCTTGAGCAAACTCATGAATCCTGCTTCTAGGGATAAGAAGATTTAACCAGGGGTGAGGAACTTCCCATAACCCTTTTTCCCTGAGTTTTATTTCAGAGGCGTGCACTCTATCCAGGAAATCTACATAAGAGACTTCTGACAGAAAGAGTGTGCACTGAATGTAATTCAGTTCTGATAAGAGGGTGTCAACGTTCTGTGTATGAGAAACATAGATGAAAAAAATGAGCGCAAGGCATTGAAATGATCCAAAGGAGGATTGTTAAATGTCCCACCTGATTAACAAGATCAGAATTGCCTGGATCAAAGTATTTGGCAACTTCAAGGCAGTATAGAATTCTTCCTTCTGAATTGAATTGGTTGGCTTGAAGAGGGTCTTTGGCATTGAATGAGGACCTCCAATTGTTTAATAATCCGGTTCGATTTATTATGACAAACCCTTCTATATAATCGAAAGACATTTCTGAAGATATTAGATGCTCCTGGTCCTTGGAAAATATAGAGAAGTCTATATACAGTACTCTGATCCATTTGACCTGTGAGAAGACATAGCTTATGTTATCATTTTGATTTTCTTTTTTGTAACTTCAATCCTGTTTATAAGCTAGTGAAAATTATTGACCATTTTGGGTGCAGGTTCTAGAGCAATTCTAGCTCGGGTGATTATGCCGAATTGTCCCAGTCCTCCAAGTACACCATAGAATAGGTCAGTATTCTGCTCTTCCGAACATGTTACTACATCTCCCTTGCCTGCAGAAAAGAGAACTAATGAGATTGACATATATATCTGCACTTCTGATTGTCATGTTCTAATAGGCATGTTGATATGTATTATTGGACAGGACTTGACATCTTTCTCTTCCTTAATACTGTCCTCCAATGTCTATTTCACCTTACTAAATGCGTAAAAAGAGCATGTTTGGCAGGCAGTATTCAAACACGATTGGATAGTATAATGAACAAGATTTAGCTTGTTTTTCAAATATAGTAAGAGAGCGTTCTACCACAGAAGCACTTCATAAATTCAGTATAGATGAAACAGATGAAATTCTAAGGCAAAACAAGATCAAATGAGTTCAAACGAACCTTCAATGTAGAGAAAAATGATCTTTACCTTAACTATATGATCACCTAGGAATTCTTCTTCTATGTGATACTTCAAATTTGTGAGAAAATTCTTTGCATGAACTGATGACAAACCTGTGACAACCTGTAGTTGGTAAACATTATTGATCTGGGGACCATGTCGGAAAGCTTGCCCGCTGATTCCCGCATTTGATAAAGTCCCTCCAACAGTGAGATGAAGATAATCTGTCCATGACTTTGGCGCTAGCCCGCGTTTAAGGCTCTCATGCAAAATATTTATCCAAAGTTCACCAGCAGAAACATCAACATAGGGCGGTTCCTCAGCGTGAAAACTCATTTCTGGTTCCCGAAGTGATTCCATATTGATAACCACTCCTTGGTAGGCCTGTGCCTGGCCTGCCAGGGAGTGGCCATTGCCTCGGGCAGCGACCGTTAGCTCTGAAGAGGTACCCATCTCGAAAACGTATTTTATTGTTGAGGAAATATCAGAAACCGATTTTGGGTATAAAACTGCTGATGGCATGAAATGGTATATATTCCCAAAATCTTTTGCTGCATGTTCATTCGTTTCAAAGCTTAAGTGCCCATTAAGGGCCATATCTGCTAATGGTGAATGTAAGATTGGTGTAGGAAGGTTCTTTCGGCTGATTGTAAAACTAACTAAGAAGACCATTAGAAATCTCAGGACCATAGTGTATTGTTTGTGTAAACAATGAAATCGTGAGTTCTTCATGCAGTCGAGCCTTGAGATATGCGAAAAGTCGAATAAAGGAATGAGTAATGGGGAAGAGAATTTAAAGGGAAGGATGGGATTATTTATTTGCTATATCAACAGGAGTTCATAATGAAAGTGCATTCATACAGGATTTCCTTAGCTAATCCTTTTTGTTTGTGAGAATAGGTACAAGAAAGGGTTGATTTCACAGCACTCAGAAGAACCACCAGTTTGTCCACATTTGTTTAGCTTTATAATGACCTCATTTCTAGCCGATGTTGATTCTATATGTTGTGCGAATACACTATTTTCTGATACTACAAATTGAATTCTAATTTTAGGGTCCCACCAAGTTTCTAATTATATGTGTGGGTGTTAAACAATTCCATCGAAAAGTCTTAAGCTGTTATAAAGAAGAGAGAGTAGTATTTATTCATTCTCATATCTTCAAGACGAACCTTCATGTATGATTTGAATTCACTGTTTATAAATGAGCGATAACGTACATTTGACTGCTATAACTTTATCGAGATAAAACTATTTGAAATGCGATAAACTTTTACTCTTACTTAGTTTACATTTTTTCTTCAAATGTCTGGAGAGCATTGATCTGATTCACACAGCAGATCTCGATATTGTTGAAATGACTTTTTTCCATTGGTTGCACAAGCTAGCGTCAGAATCCATATTAGGCAGGCTCCCCTTTATTTTTGGCTCTACCACCAAATGCAAGTTCAAAAGTAACCTAATCTGCCTAATTTTTGTTCTTTTCTTGCTTTGTTACTTTTCAAGGAGGGGAAAAAAATCAATTTCTTCTTCAATAGGCTGGATTTTAACAAAAACCATCTTTGATCATCATCTTGCTTGTATATTTGAACATGGTACCTTTACCTGGTCTGATGATATCGAGATAAAACTGTTAGAATCTTACAAAATGTTTAGTTAAAATTAATGTATTTTGAAAAGTATTACTTTAATGTAAGCGGTGTTGAGATTGTTGTACTTTCAAAAGATATGATTTCATATCTTAGGAAATTATATGTTAAGAATGCATTATATTTGGGCATCGTTTTACAAATTTAGCTTTTTTTTCTCTAATATTGCATTTCATCGGATGTACATGAGGGGAAGAACTAGCAACATTTTTATTTTCAAATTCATAAGTACATACACAAATATAGATCAAGATGGTTGTAAAAATATGACTCAAACAATTCAACATTTTCATTTTGAATAAAGAGCCGTTTAGTTAGAAACTACGTACACAAATGACAAATTAAATACTTTTTAACAACGTCGTAGGCAACAAGTTATACTTTAAAAACTAAAAATGTAACTATTGACTTCATGCGTATACTTTCATAGTAAAAAATGACTTCAGATCGGACTCAAAAGTTGTTTGTGGTGTGAGAAAGTCTAAGTGGACATCATAAAATAATAGTATATATTATTATATTTGTAATTCTTTAAGCCGACCATCATCATTAAACCCAATAATGGACCAATTATAATATATAAAGCCTAAAAGGCTTGTCTAGAAACTAGTAAGTGACATCTAGATTTGCCTTAAAAGTCCTAGATTCCTAGCACTAAAATAGACCAATATGATTTCTTCCAAACATTGTTTTCTAACAAATAAATGTGTACTTAGTATGCTTTTGTATGTTATTGTCGAGTTCAAACCTGTACAAAAGCGAGAGTCTCTTCGAATCTAGGAAAAACGTGCCATAACCACTTAAGTCATCTTTGTAGAACTATTGAGATTTTCTCATAGCACTTTTGTGATCCATTCGACCATTTATGCATTACATTTCCTTCAATTCTGTGTGTTTCATTAATAGTCGAACCTATATATCTGAAACTATAATTTGTTAGGACAGCAGAATCCTCTATAGTTAAGGCACGACCCAAGAATAAAGGTAAGATAGTAAGGCACAACTTTTATGCAAGTCTATAGTGTTTGAAACCACGTTGTCATGTTGCAAGACATGTTTGTGGTCCATTTTTGTTTGTTTAGAGGCAAGCAATGCTTATGGTTGTCATTTCTCATTATCTTTTTCCTGTTTTAGAATATAATAATGTCAATCCTCTTGAGTGCATTCATGCCAATTTTAGAATGAAACACTATATGCAACTTGTAACTATTCTATATTATTCTTGCTTTTAGATCTTTCTCGTTTTCGCTTGATTTTATTTGTGCTTTGTTTTTCGAGATATGGAAAATCTATCATTGCGTATAGAAAAAAAATTGTTCAGCAATACTTAATATCCACTACTCGAAGATTTGTGTCGGATCGTAACTCTAGACAACATTATGCCCCTATTCAGGGACGAATTGGGGGGGGGGTGCGGGGCCTGTAATTTTAAAGAAAATGTATAGTTAAAAAGTAGGAAAACGTTTTAGATTTACATGCAAAGTACTTTAGTGTGTGCATGTGTGGTTGAAAATAAGTATATAAAAAAGAGTTTGAGAATAATGATTGTCAAACAAGGCTATCATTTCATTTAATTAAGGTTAACCACAACTTTGTCATAATACAATGTTTGATTCTGCCCAAATTCTCTTCAAAATGGGTGGTCAATTTAAAGTATCCTTGTTCACCAATTTGCATTTCATTGGTGCATCAACCACTTGATATGAGTGAATTTGACTAAACATGATTAAAGAAGCGCAGCATATAACAAAATTCATATGTGAGTTGTCATATTTAGTAATAAGCGTATTTTACACACTTATTCGAGGTTTTAAATAATAAATTTTGTAATTCTTTTAGTGAAATATAGTCTAATTTGTGTTATAATGTGTCTAATAAGTAAAACTCATGATTTGATGAAAAATTGGAGAAAACAAAATAAAAACGGTGAAATCTAAATTATGGGGACTAAAATGCAATAATTCAATAGTTGTGTCGGACTATAAAATCGTGATTCAAGAATGTCGAGGGTCAATTGGAGGTGAAGAGAGTCAACGGAATGAAAAAATTGTCAAAAAGGACCAAAATACACACTTGAGAAAGTTCTGAGATCAACATTCAATTTGGTCCAAAAATGGCAATATCATGTGTACACATAGGCCTGCACGCCATGTGTACACTCAAACCTTATTTGGTTGACTGAGGCTATTTGGAATCTATTTTGTGTACGCCCACAAATGAACCATACGTACGTATGGTTCAAATTTCGGGAAAAAATGTGTTTACTTATTTTGTTTTGAAAACTTTTGGTATGCAATATTTTGGCACTCTATATATACCATAAGCCATCCAAAACGTGGGGGCCTCCCCCCTAAAATTCTTCTGGATTATTCTTGTTGTATATTGGGGTGTACATAAGGGTGTCCATAATGAACACCCGACACCCCCAATTGGATGGAGTACCGGCCCCACTGGTACTTCATTCAATAAGGAGATGCTCAGTGTCCATTATGGACACCCTTATGTACTTGTAGCAAAACCCAATTCTTTTATGTATATTGGAGACGAAGAACTAGATACAATTATCGATTAAATGCAAATTATACAAGTTCATTGAAAATCCTTAATCCAAAGTCAAAATTCGGGCCAAAAAATTGGATTTCTCCACTTTCTTTATTATTTCTCGATTAGGGTGATGTATTTTCAATATTTCTTGTATAGTTTAATAATTAGGATAATTGGCTTGGTTTTTCAATTGTATCTGATAAATATTTGATCCATATTTTCATTTATTTCAATTCAAGACTTTAATTTAAGAATATTGTGTTATTGTTTGATTAAATTTGCATACTTATTGCACTACTTATTGTTTGATCACCAATTAAGTAATTAGTTATTTGTTATAGTGTAAGATACTCACAATGAGTTCAGAATGCGGTAAAATTAACATGTGTGGTTAGAATTATGAATAATCTCTCTCATACATGCAATTTTATTAATAATCTAAACTAAATGCATGATTTTCATATAAATTCGGACTAAAAATAGGATCGTCTTGTGTTGGTCATATGTTAATGTATCTTGGAAGAGGGCATTTGATATATTAGCTTTATGGGTTGTCAAAAATGCATGAATTGAATATGATGATTATTGAGAATTGAAATAGATGGAAATAGGGGGAGTCAAAAAATGCATGAATTGAATATCATTTTCTTCGAGTGGATATAATGATTATTTTAATTCTACTCGAAGAAAATGATAATAGAAATTATTATTTTTTCTATGTGATTCTTAATCAAATTGTCTAATCTAATGCTTAATATCCACTACTCGAAAGATTTGAGTCGTATCATAACACTAGACAACATTATATCATTTCATTTAACTAAGGTTAACAACTACTTTGTTATAGTACAATGATTTCATTTCACCCCAATATCTCTTCAAAATGGGTGGTCAATTTAAAGTATCCTTGTTCACCAATTTGCATTTCGTCGGTGTATCGACCATTTGATACAAGCAAAAATGTTTGAATAAGATTAAAGAAGTGCAATATATAACAAAATTCATGTGTTTTTGTGTGTAAGGTATGATTTATAAACTAGACGATATGATAGAAATTATTTTTTTCTATGTGATTTTTAATCAATCTGTCTAGTCTAACTTTACTAAATTAGAATATTACTCCCTCCATCTCATAAAGATAGTCATATTTCTTTTCACACATACTAAAAAATTTAGTTAATATAGTTAAAATAATAAATTTTTACTATCATTTTTCCTAATATATTCATACATTAATGTAACCAATATTCAAATTAATTATATTATGCATTCAATATTCAAGGTAATTAAAATATTATTGGTGATAGTTCAAGAATAATTAATCAAGAGAGGGGGTTAATTTATTTTTAAAACTTTTTCGAAGAATAATCTAAATTCAAGTAAGTAAAGACTAAATAGATTAATTCAAATGATAAGTATAAATATAAAAGCGATAAGTAAAAGCGAGAGATGATGCAAACAATATAATTGTGGAGGTTCGATCCAAAACAATAATCTACGTCATCTGTTACCAAGTTCTTCGGCACGAGTAAGGCCTTTTCACTATGTTGATTGACTTATGGTGCAATCCAACCCTTTACAACGCTTCCAGTGATTTACAAACAAGGAGCACCGATCATTATACAATATTGAACTTTACGGGATATCAACACGATCCACTATTGAGCTTTAACGGGACCTCAAAACGACCCACATTATTGAGTTTTACGGGATCTCAATATGACTCACACGGTGAATTACAAGAAGGAGCATTGATCCTTATATAATGTTGATTTTTACATGACTTCAACACGACCCACACTTTATCAAATGATTTTTACAATGAAATTCTTCTCTTGATAAATAATACACACAAGTTAAGTACTAAGATAGTCTAACACTTCAATGAATAGCAACAAATGATAACTCGAGTGGTAGATGAATTTTTTTGATAAATATGAGAGTTAAAAATTAGATTCAACCAACCAAACTTTTTTCAATGAGAAGATGAAAAAGAATCAAATGCAATTTTAGTTCAAAAATCTTTTCAAAATATTTCTCTATTTTAATGAATGATTATAATAAATTAAGTACTAAGAGAGAAATGAGAAACTTCGATGAATATGATGCTCTTACAAGTTTGATTCAATCAATTAAAGTTTTCAATATGAAGAAGTAGAAAGCTTTATGCAATTAAATGCAAATAATATTTTCTTCAAAAATATATCTCTCTTTTAAGATCAACAAATAAATTAAGCACAAAGAGAGATAAAAAAAAAAAAAAAAACTTTGATGAGAGAAATGATTCAAGAAATTTCGTCCAATAATCAAAGTTTTTGTTACGAAAAAATAAATGAAATGAATGCAAATGTAGGCTGAAAGAATTCTCTCAAAAGATATCTCACTTTGATGCTTTTGAAGAATGTTTTTTTTTAAATGCAAAAAGTAGAGGTATTTATAGAGTTCAAATCGTCAAAAATTCTGGGATTTCGAATGACCACGTCCAATCGACCGCATCTTGTCTGAATGAACAAAATACAAAAAAAAAAAAAACAGAGGTCAGAACAGTCAAATTTTAGATCGTTGGAAATTTTCGGTCGACCGCCAAGAAGTTTAACATTTTTTACGTTTTAACCCCCTTTGTTTCGACTTGAAGGTTTTGAAAGGCATAGACTTTTGAAAAGTATTTTTAACTACCTTTTCAACATAAAAGTGTTTTTCAAGTCCAAATATCATTTTGAAAATTCATTTTTTCATTTGATCAAATCACTGTATTCGAATGACTTTTAATGCACAAAATTGTTTTTAATGCATAAAAGGATTTTGAGCTTATGCATTCACTACCAAATATCAAAGTGTTGGTACCTTTACATTTTATCTAAAAAATCAAGACTTTGATTTTGCTCCGAAGTTTGGCTCTTAAGTTTTTGAATGTGTGACTTCGATCTTGACTTCTTTCATGAGTCCAATTTGTGATTATAACTTTTAATCTTTTAACAACCATTGATCAATTTTCAATCTCATGCTTTGAAAAACTACAATCACTTGAATTTAACTTGTTAGTAAATAAGATTAATTTGTTTGTTATAATCAAAACTCTAAGGTTATAATCAACCATATATCAACACTTTGTACTAGTCATTGTTTATTACAAGAATCAATGTAATTAATATTTTAAAGTCATCCAATACAAATACAAATGAATATATGTCATGGAAGATGAAATGTTTTTTTTTTTTTTTATTTATTGTTCCAAATATAATTGAATAATGAAATGGTTTATATTTGTGATAACAAAACAAATTAAATATGGATATATTAGGAAACTAATATATTTACTACTCTATCAAATAAGAAATATAACTATAATTTGGGATAAACAAAAAAGAAAAATATGACTATATTTATGGGATGGGGGAGTAATATTTTTAGTTATTTAACAAAATTATATTCATTTGTTACTTAAAAAGGCTTGGTACACAATAATCGCACTAGCAATACAATGTCAACCATGTTTGTGAACCCATGTAATTAGTAGCTTTTGATTGGCTGAGCAAATGTGGATTTCAAATCGATTTGATTTGTTGAGTCGGATAAAAAGTAGATATATATTATATCTTATCATACTTTTTTGGATTATACTTTTTGTACCCACCCTCGTTATACTATTGACGACATTTGCTGTGTTATCAAAAAAAGATTCGTTGAAAAAAATGGTTTTTAACTGTCCAATTAAAAGATGCCATGTGGTAGAGTGTAAGAGATGATTTACAACAAGCACGATTGTATTTTTTTGTACAATATCGTTTAATGTCGTACATCGTTTTTTAAATCTCTGTTCAATTTTGTACAATATCGTGCATTTTCGTCAAATTGCATACAATTTCATACATTTTTTAAAAATATGTGTTGATATGTCAAAAAATGTTTGGCAAAACCATGTAATTGTCACATGAAGGCCAAGTTTTTCAAATCCTGCTTTAGTAGACTTGGACTTTACTGAACCATGATGTTGTCATTCCTCATCTCTGTCTGATCATAGAACATAGTCGAACATGGTAATCATAGGGATTGAATGATCGTTTCTCACGAAAGTATATTTCAAATTAAAATCACCGTAAGTATACGATTCGTTAACAAGTAATAAAGTGGATTTTGAATTCAAATATCGTTCCACAAATATTGATTACTTCAATTTTAATTATTGCGACCTTAACCGAAACAAAAATAATATGATTTTTTGTTTGTGGCAAAATTTTGAATAAATTAATTTACTTATGCAATTATGAGTAAATTAACTAAACAAAATGTAAATTATACTAAATGCAAATTAATGTGTTTAATAAATGACAAACACACTAGGATCCCGAATTCCCATACAATAATAATTTTAAACCTTAATTCTACACTTTGACAACACGATTAAATTTTGACGAATCAATGTTTTTATTTTATTTAACAACATTTCGCGAGTAATGTTAAACATATTCTCATATATGATCTACATATATTTTTATGACGAATGCTAACATACAATAGTGCATGAATTTTTATAAACACTTAAAAATTCACATAAAGTATGGCGATAAATATATATCTCTTATCGGACCATATGACAATTTGCACCATGTAGAACTTATTTTCCTTCTTTCTAATATATAGAATAGACCACCACATTCACACAACCACCTGCACAATAATTGTAGAGAAAATAAAATCATATAAATCATTCAATATCCAAAACATGTTTTTAATGTCAAGTATGTAAAACTAACTATTAAAAATTCATATTACACGATTCATCGTTCTCCTAGCACATAGAAATCTAACCTAATGTGTTGTGAAGAATAAATCAAAAGATATAAAGATTGTTCATCAACAGAAAATTCTTGAATTAAATCTTGAACTTTTTGGATTTGATCATGATATGTTATTTGTCTTCTTTTGCAATTAATTCTCCACACCCTAATTATTTTTTGAAAGTTGGTATTTATATCCCACTAAAGAGTCCCAAAAGATCTTCAAAAATCGTGTATATCATGGCACAACAAAAGTTTCCTTGTTGAAATTAAATTCTGAATGAAAAAAAAAAAAAATATTCCCGACTTGGCTTGGGCGGTCGCCTAGTAATAAACGGGGCGGTTGTCCAGGTATATCAAGCAGCCCATGTAATTGAGGCTAAAGTCTCGGCAACCGCCCAATTTATATAACTGGGTGGCTGCCCAGTTAAAAAAGTTTATCGAAATTTTTTTTTAGCCATTTTCTTCATTTTTTCTTCTATCTCGGTCCTCCACATCAAATTACTTCAATTTTAGTGCTTCATCTTTTACACAAATGCATATTAGTCCCCAAACTTCAATCAATTGGGCAATTGATTCTTCTTTTTTTTTCAATTACTTATAAACGGGGGTCCAAAACTAAAATAAGATAAAGTTAATCTAACTTGAGTAAAATTCAATACTAAAAGGAAGCAAAAACTTAGTAATATGACCCGAATAAGTGCACAAAAATGCACTTATCAATCGGCATTTGTTAGTATAGTGTGAATATACTTTAGTTGCATTCTTTTTTCAAGGCATTCCATCTGTATAACGCACATGACTATTTGTATATATATAAGCACGTGTATCAATTAATTCAAGTATATTAAAGATTATTGTAAGATCGTCGAATAACATATTATATACTCTTAATATAAGATGAAATTAAGAGTAATTGAAACCTAAGAAGAGACACATAAGACGAGAATAAGATCATGTTTTGCTAAGCTTTAACAAAAATATTGTAAGTTTTTTTTTTTCAAGTTAAAAAACATTCATTACTCTCCAAATAAATAAATTACTTGTTTCTAAATTTGATCATTAAAAATTGTAAATATACATAAAGTTCAACTTTTGAGCCATCCTTATTATGTTCCCATTAATGCTTACGTTATGGTCCTTAAGTCTGTCCTTTGCTATCTTTTACAATGAGCCTTTAATTTCTTACGATACATTATGTTGATGTTGTCTATCATTTTTTGTCTTATTTGTCGAGGAAAAATAGGTTTTCTTACTTACAATAATATTAAGGTACATTGAGTTGAATTAATTAGTGCCTTAGATTAAAATGTTCTCCAACTAAAATCATTAATAAGGATTTTAGAAAGTTCTTCAAAAAATGGCTTTAGAGCACAAGCGTGTTTTTCTTTCAGGACTTTCGGCGCCCCTCTACCTATCTATTTATATAGAGTAATGTTATTCATCCCCGGTGGGGATGAAAATACAGTCTAGGTGGCATTAAATGATATGTTAAATTAAATATGAAATTAAATGACTTATTTAATTTCACCTATCATTTAATACCACATTAACGCCACCTAAGCTGCGTTTTCATCCCAAATGAGGATGAATAGCATTACTCATTTATATATGTATACATGTGTGCATGATGTGATCATTAGATTAAAGTAAACCAGCGATAAGCTATTGAGCTTCTATCCCTCCAAAGATCAACCATAAGTATTATCGAACTAGAAGGATCCAATTTGAGCATGGAAGGAGAAGAATGAGCTATACAATATAACATTATGGTAAGCTTAATATACTTAGAAACTATGACGACCCCAACCAAGTCGACCCTCACATTGCAGGCGAGGAATGACCTGACACGAATCTATGGATGCAAAAGACCTAAAATATTGTTCTACGTCCAAAATACTAAATGAAACTAAAAACTTCAATACATATGCCTAAAATATACTTCTAAAATTGTCTCGAGTGAACAAGTTGTGACATCTCTTTAAAAAGGAGAAAAATGGAAAATTGTTTTGAGGCACATTTATGAAGACATGAGTGGAGGACATGATAAGACCCCCCTAAAGGTGGAAGAAAAATATCCAATTTGGGAAGTTCAAATCATAATCATACAAATATTAACACATATCAACATTAAGGCATATCAACTTGAGGTGGGACAAGTTGTTTGATTCAAAGGAGGCTATGATCAATAATTAACATGTTTCCATGTTGAGTACACGACATTATTCAGGAAAATATCTGAAGGTATATTTTCACATTCCTAAACCTCGATTGTCAAGAATTATTCATTTCTATCAGGTAACATGTCTAGTGACTCTACTTCCCCCCCCCCCCAAAAACCCCAACGCATACCCCCCCCCCCCCCCCCCCCCTTTGAGTTCCAAATAAAACTGAGAACTATCTCAAAACGGAGAATTCAATCACGATGGGACAGCAGCCGATGACTTCATCTTCTTTGGTGGAGGATTACCTCCAGATAACACCACGTAAAAATAGAAGCACAGCATTGCAGCACTGTCACGTAGGAAGGAAATGAAAAACTCGTTCAGAGATAGATAAAGCTTAACTTGTCGAATGTTCAACGAGAAATGCAATGGCAACATCATAATATAGTACCTTATGATAGCATTAAAGCCAGTTGGGAAGATTTTCCTGGTCTGCAACAATGGTAACATTTTTCAGTTAATTATAGAATATATACATGGTAGAAGTGAGAATAATATAATTAAGAAATATGGCGCATTACCGATGTATAGGTCTGAAAATTCTTCCAGAGAAGGGAGGCAGAGAGTACTGCATAGTGAGAAGGAAGAATAATAAATATTGGATAGAGAAACTAATTTAATATTGAAGATTCGTATAGATGCCATGACAGATGGTATCAAAGATAGTAATGGTCCAAGCAAAGATTAGATGGGTGGTAATTAGAAAAATAAAAGATATGCTACTTTTCTTAAAAACACTAAACGAGCTACAGTCATCTATATCAGGCAACGGAGCAATCACATGAAAAATTTCTTCATTCCCATTTTGCAGCGATCCTTCCCCTTCTACTCTTAAACATGTCTAGGATTCCAGCCAGAGAAACATCATAATGCACATGGATTCAGGACGATTTGATTACTCCCCTGCTCCAAACTAGATTCCTTAATTCTCTTGTTAGAGTTCGGCAGGACTCTACCTTAGCTGCTAGGTGAACCTAGCGATTTGTTGACCCTATAAAGTTTCCAAATCTTTTGCCTATATAATCTGGCCTTGTTTTTAGCAGTGTTTTTTACATTTATCTATTTTCATTTTTCTTATTTTACTTATTCTTCTTATTAACATTTATGTTTATTTTTTGGGGTTAGGGAGTTCATAACTGATGCTCAATAAATCGTAGTTATTAGGTGGACCTGTAATCAACAAGCATGTCTCCAGCTAGTATAAAACATTGTGCCATTCCCAAGAGAACATGGCTAAAATGAAATTGTATGTTGAAGACAAAATATATAGATAATGTCACTCTCCCTCTAATAACTTAAATTTTTATATGCGACACTTCTACATGGTCGTGAGCAGGCAAATGCCTTGTATTCAAGTTTCACTGTCACCCATTTATACCAATTATATGTATAAAGCCTTGAATGAAAAAATTGAATAAGCTTGTATGTGAATGAATGCATTGAAGATAAAATATGATGAGGTAATTTGACATAGTATAAGAACATGCAAATGTCATGTGTTTAGTTTGCATCCCGCTCTCTAACACAGCAGATAAAACTTTTAAGCTTCTGAGTTCAAGTCTCACTACCACCAATTATGAAAATTTCACGTCATGCCTTCGAAGATAAATTGACTCATGCTTCCCTGTGAGGGGTTTCCTCTAACACATCAAGCTTTTCAACGAGGTGGTTCAACATTGTATGTGGTACAAGTATGAAAAAATGAGATTCACCGTGGTGATGTTCTATTTCATTTTGCAAAAAATCAATTTAACCATGAGTAGCCATGACTCCAGGTAATTGTGGTTGAATCAACCTAAATTTGGTGATAAAGACAGTTCATTGAAGACCTCGTACCAGACAAGTATGATCCTATGATATATTAGCCAAATCAAACAGCATCCAATGATTTATAGATATCGTAAGTGATCTAACAATAGACCAATTATGGTAAGTCAGTGCATGCACCTGGTTAGCAATACACTAAATCATTTAGTCCCCATATAAACAATGAAACAAACTGCCAGTAGAAAGGCCAAGGCAACCCTACGACTCATATCTCACTTGAGCTGTACAGTAAGAACTCACTACATGCATTTTGAATTGATATCCATATGTCCCGGGAGAATCACTTCAAACACTCAAATATGTATTGTCCTTGTACGATTAATATATCAAATACAATCTGGTATCTTCACCGAACAAATGAACTTTTAATATCACATTTTAAAAACCACGATGCAATGGGTGTCACTTAGTCTAACGACGAGGGTTCTACGTGAAAATTATGGATGGTACTAACTAAATTCTTTCGTTTAAAATCTAAATGCAAACCATACAGTTTAATTTCCCAGTACAAATTTTTTTCTTGAGCAAAGTGAAATGGTGCATAATCAAGAGTGAAAAAAATAAAAAATAAAAAAAAATAAAAATCATAATATATTAGAAAGAGGCACACCACCAGACTTGCAGTAACTTTTACTGGTTTGGATACAAAGGTGAGACATTTACCTGCTTGACCTAGTATGAACGGTGAGCTGGATTTTCCTCGTCTCCACACCTTCAAGCTAACAGTGCTGAGGACCAATAGGGAAGCCCCAAAGAGAACACCAGTACTTAAAGTAGAAAGATTTTTGCTGAGAATAAAGCCAACAAGCCCTCCACTCAAAACAAGCCCACCTGCAGTATCAACGAAAAGGCATGCTTGAGTAGAAAGATTGTTGTCGATTAAATACCAGCAAACATTTAAGAATAAAAATTTACAGTTCAGTCCATTATTTGAAAGGAAAAACTGGTGAATCTATTATTCATACAGGAAGACCAGTTTAATGTGTATCAGTTTTGCCCTCCTGCATTTTATGCTTTAAAAAGATGAGGCTCATCAGTTAGCATTCATATTAGCAAATATTTTAACCATCTGAGCAAATACTCTGATTGCATGAAGAAGAGAGCATAACATATTAGTCTTAAAGAAAAATGAAATGGTACTTAATATAGAGTTTTTAAAAATAAAAGATAATGAAAATAAATGCAAGCACGTTTACAAGAAACACATATCGAGATTCATTTGTCTATTGAATTTATTTATCTTTATTTCATATTATTTTGTTTAAGGGAGGGTGGAAGGTGGAGGTTTTCATCTAAAATTTATCTCAAAAAGCGTATTTAATGAATATATCAATAACTAATAAAGATGAATGGTTAGTCCTAGAAAGGATAACATACGATTATGTCCACATCATAGAGTAGACTTAATGCACAGCCAGTACTTATGTGTCCACGAAGATAAAAGCATCCTTGATTCAACTAATCAATTCAAATATTAATTTCTGGTCTATTTTTACCTCACAGAAATGGACCACAGCAATAGTCATGTAAAGTTTAATTGAAGGTTCAGAGATAATTTCATAATGTTATCGATGCACAAGAAAAAAGAAAAATATAAGCCAAAATAAAACACTGAGTGTTGGAGAGCCCAAAATATCTCCACTTCTCGCAAATCCAAAGTTTCATTAACAATTGAGTTATGAAAAAATGCCAAATAATAAACTTAAAGTGCTCATTCGAAGACTACAAAAGGATTTGGAATATCATTTTAGAAGTAAAAAATCTGCATTTGGAAACAGCACCTGAAAAGGCTTCTGGTACTAGGCCAAGGTACAAAGCATGTGACACTTCTTCCAACTCTTTTAAATAAGGAAACTCTCTGTGAGAGGAAACTCACCAAAGGGAATCCCAAGACAAAAATCATGAATCTTTGCTGCCCTTTTCGGTTGACTAACAACTTGTTCCTGTATGGGCTCATTCATATCTTCTCCTGCAATGTGTTCTTGTGTAATGGAATGTGATTTTTCCATACGTGCATTAAGTGATTTTAAGTCATCTTCTGTGTAACGTAGAGCAGTCTTAGACTCTGAGTTGGATACATCTGTTCCATGTCCATCAATGCTCCTGACAATAAATACCTAAAGACAAAGAACATCCCAGGTTGACATCACTTTCAAGTGATTATAGCTTACGTATTCATTTATATACAAGCATGAATTTAGAGCATATATAAATGCATACACACAAAGATACAAAGACAGAATGAGATTGTAGAAGATTGTTTCTAATTTTATTGGAATGTCATCCATAGATCTCAAATAAAAAACCCAAAGATAAATGCCATTATGCAATGAAGGGAAGCAAATACAAAAAATCATTGAGGTCCAGTTGAATAGGAGAATTTAAGGACCAAGTGGATTTCTCAAAACATGATTCAGAATATTCACGTGTTTCTATCGAAACATCAAATCATGTCCATTTTAGAAGATTTGCAAAGATCTGCATGGGGAATTTCAGATCTAAAAGATTCTCCATAATAAACATTTTATTATCAACCCTGACCGGAAAAAATCACATTCAACCACGAAAACTATAAGCATAAAAAACACGTGATTATAAACATAAAAATAGGTTCTCCTAAAATATGTCTGTAAGGACTCACTCCAGAGACAAGGAGCTCAATTATTTCCAGTGTTATGTACTTTTCCATCATATTTCTGAAATGTTTCAAGATATTTTCAAAGAGTCTGATTTAGATTCTTCAAAACTTTCATGGATTCAAAACTCTAAACTATGATTCCAAGTTTTGAACTCAGTGGACTTAAAAGTGTACTGTGTAAAAGTTATTTTTTTTGAGGGTCAATAAAAATTCCTAATTTCATTTTACATGTCACTGCCATTTAAGAACACTACCACCGACCAGTGCTCCAGGCGAGCTTCATGAACCAGTGCATGGGGTGTACCAAATGTCGGGGATGACAGTGGTACTCTCCATTCACCGTACCAATAGCAAACCAGTCTTTTACTTTCTTTTTCATTTGAAGACAAACTTACAGTGAAACAGATCATTCGACAACCAATGAGATTTTAGATCATAAATAAAAGTCCAGCAACATGTTCAGTAAAAGCATCAGGTATACTCTACAGTTCAACTCCAAAAAAAGAAAAAAAAAGGTTTAATTTTTCTTCATCCACCAAACCAATAGCAAACAAGTCTTTTACTTTCTTTTTCTTTAATTCTTTCAAAGACAGACTTAGCATTAGTGAGGTGGGTGATTTGACAACAAATGAGATTTAATTCTACAAGTCAACTCCAACCAAACCCAATTTTTCTTTTACGAATTTTCCAGAACCCATAAATAGAATATAGAACATAAAATTGAAATTTAACATGAATCGCATTAAGCTCAATTAAGAATACATGCCCATAATTAACTTCACAACATAACATCAAAATTAAAATTAATCAACATATATATTAGAGTCCCACATTGGCCGGTGATATTTACACGATCCACTTTATAAGGTGAGGACAATCCTCCCATAACAAGCCGGTTTTGTTAAGTTGAGTTAGCCCAATATCCTTTCTAATATGGTATCAGAGCAGGTAAGTTTTATAATGTCGGGTGCACCCAATATCGATTTGTTTACCGTTGTTTGGCATGATACACGCTATGCGTGAGGGGGCGTAATAGAGTCCACTGATGATATTTACACGATCCTCTTGACATCGTAATGGCAGTCCTCCCTAACAAGCCGATTTTTTTATGTTGAGTTAGGTCCAATATCCTTTCTAATAATATACCAAATTGTCAGCTAAATTTCCGCTATTTTCTCAGTGAATGCGTACTATTAACTAAATTCTCGTTTCTGGAAGAAACAAAAACAGAAGGGGAGAAAAATTGTACCATGTTAGGGCGGGCGTAGGATCTCGTTCGGAGATGTAGTCTACGGTTAATGGAAGAGAAGCACGACAGCTGAGAAATCGCCGATGACATGATTTTCTTGTTCTTTGGGGGGGGTGGGGGGGTTCACTAAAATGAAAGTGAAATGGAGAATGAAGAAGCAAATTTCGACAGTTCAATAACTAACAGCGTGGAAAGCACGAGGCTTTGACTTTTACATTGCGTGGTTGGACTTGTACTAAATTTGGGTGAATTACACTTTACACCCTCCAACTATGAATGCGTAGGGGATGTTTAATTCTCATTTTTTTTAAAATACATTTTTCTTTTTCTTTTTTTTCAATCACACGTTCTTTATTAAAATAATATTACATTAAAAAAATTTCTCTCTTTTTTAACTACACATTCTCAATCAATCTACTATTCCAAAATGCATTCTTAAAAAATAATGGGGCTTAAACACCCTCGAAGTAAAAATTCTTTAATTCGAAAAAATTATCGTATTTATGATCAATGTTACAATAAATGGAAGTCTTTACTTAAGACATAAGATAGAATAATGTTATTTAGCGCCTGTTTAATACTCATTTTTAAGATTTTTCGGATTGTAGCAGCATTCAATATTCATGTCTTCTGACACGTGAATAACAAAAGACTATGCTTTTTTAATGGATTAATAACAAAAAAAAAAACCCTAGAATTGTTTCTACGTGCGATATACCTTCCTACCTATTGAAAATCACATAAAAGCCCCCTATTTGAAACTTTTTTTTTTGGTGAAAAGCCTCCATGTCGTCATGATTCGTCGGATTTACCGTTAAAAAGGGTAAAAAAATGTTGAAATTTAAAAAATGAATAATTACAATTTCAGTACCCAAATTTTTTATTTTTTTACAAATTAAATCCATTTTTTTTAGATGTGCCACCTACAATCCCAATA
Organism: Fraxinus americana; assembly: GCA_035079005.1. Lineage (NCBI taxonomy): Eukaryota > Viridiplantae > Streptophyta > Magnoliopsida > Lamiales > Oleaceae > Fraxinus > Fraxinus americana. The sequence continues at coordinate 36,200,508 of CM068715.1, read as the reverse complement.
TTTAAAACTTTATTTTCCACTCTACTTTACTCCACTCCACTCCATCTTTTTTCTCCAAAAAATTTCTCTTTCAAATGAAACCAAAAGAAAAATAATCCTATCTAAATCTGCAAACTCGTTAACATCAACCCGAAAAAATTAGCGAAAGTAAGGCATTGCAACTATACAAACTGGATATCAACTGAAATGTATACTAAGAAATGAGCCTACATTTCCAATTTAACGTGCAAACTCACCTGCAACTTCTTAATTGCAGAGCCATCCTTATTAAACACTGTTCTCGCAACATCAAATCAAATACAGTGCATATTATTTCCTTATTATTGATCCACTTCGATGAAGAACTAGCTCCAAAAATCTAAATTCCGTCAGCTAGTTGAAGTTGTGCTTGCATATAACGACTGGTTTTACTTTGAATGGAGATAATCATATAGAAAATAATGTCATTCCAGTCCTTACTGTTAGAAACAATTATATAGCATGCGACTTATATAACAGAAATAAAAGGCGAAGAGAAGGAAATGTCAAACCGAATAAACGCTAAACAAAATTACAGAAAACAGTAGATTGAGGCTAGAGTTCGACTCTATTTCCTTAAGACGATTTTGGCCTGCTACGGTGCTTACAGTTGACGCCAATCGCCTCCCAAGATACAACAATCTTTCACTTGCGGTGTAGAAGCACTCTAACAGCAAGAACAACGAACCAGAAAACGTTTCGTACTCTCTCAATGAACGGGAAAACAATTTTAGTTATGCAGAATGCAAGACAAGAGAATTATGAATTTTGAATGAACGAAATTTGGAAACCGGGGTCCTATTTATAGATTTCCAAAAGCTGCAGGCCAAGAGTTGCAACTCTTTGAAAGTTATTCCTGAATAGACACAACTATTGGTTTGTGTCCGTTTTAGTCCAAACAGTTTCGAATAGATTAGAAAAGACACACCTTTTCACTTAATCAATTTTCGAAAATAAAAATAAATTAAATAAATAATTTTAATTTATTTTATCCAAAAAGAATATAGGAACCAACCACGACCCACGACCCGACCCGACTCGTGCTCGTGCCGTGCCGAGCCGGCCGGTCGGACGGACGGCGGCGGCGGCGCGCGTGTGGGCTTTGGACTAGTCTAGACATTGTCTAAGACTTCCCCCTTTCAAAGACTATTGGTACCCCTTGGGGCCCAAACCCATATCCAAACTTGAGGTATATAAATTGGTTCAAAATTCTTTCAACTTCCTATGTGGGATTAAGTTCCCACACTTGATTTTAAATTCCAGGATTTTTACTTTCAAGTTGCCAACTTCTAGCATTAATTTCTCACTCATCCGGAAATGGTTTTGTGATATTAAATATATCTCGAATATCTACTCGCGGAGTAGAACGCGTTTGACCATTGACCCGCACAAAATATCTACTCGCGGAGTAGAACGCGTTTGACCATTGACCCGCACAAAACGGATACCGGGTCCCACCCGAATTATTGGTCAAACTTGACCCATTTCCAACAATCCCCCACATGAATGGAAATTACCGAAACTATGCAAATGAAATGCAGACACTAGAGAGAGTACAAACGGAAAGTTATTGCATCAGGAGAGGTAGCTTGCGGCTTTGAACCTGCCTTAGTGAAATACTATCGGATTTACTTGGCTAGTCGGTGAACGTGATGTCTTGAACCGTCCAGCCGTTGGTGTAAACCAAGACAACAGTACCCACACAATAACCTTCCTAACAATTTCTTAGGTTCTCATGGTTGTGTTCATTTTTGCCTTGAACAACTCTTGGGTTTCATAAGTGCTTTAGAGAATTCAAGCCCCATAATTCTCATAGAAGCGGCCCCACTTCTCACTTATATAGGTGATCTCCTATTAAGAGTATTCTGCCTTACTCCACTCGATATATTCAAGTTATAGGAATCATTAAAAGTTAAGACTTAACCTTACACACTCTGCAGAACGCACTTTATTTATTGTAGGAATGGATAGGATTTTTACTCCTAAGTGCTCAACTGAATCTTCATAACTTAGTTGTCCCATTGAACCAAGGTCTTGGGATCTCCAGTCAACAAGGTTGGGTTACCATTACAAAGACTTCATGCGTAGTGGGCTTTTAATCCCATTCCCTTCGATAAGCAGTATACTTGATCTCTTGGTAAGCCTTTAGTAAGCGGATCCGCGAGATTCTCTTTTGACTTTACGTAATCAATAGAAATAACGCCATTTGAGATCAACTGCTTAATGGTATTGTGTCTACGACGAATATGTCTCGACTTACCATTATAAATACTATTTTGTGCTCTTCCGATAGCCGATTGATTGTCGCAATGGATACTAATAGAAGGTACTGGTTTAGGCCAACATGGAATATCCTCTAAGAAGTTACGAAGCCATTCTGCTTCTTCTCCAGCTTTATCCAAAGCTATAAACTCTGATTCCATTGTTGATCGAGCAATACATGTTTGTTTAGAGGATTTCCAGGACACCGCTGCGCCACCAATGATAAAAACATATCCACTTGTAGACTTAGAGTCTTTCGTATCAGATATCCAATTTGCATCGCAATATCCTTCTAATACTACTGGATATCTGGTGTAATGTAATCCAAAATTTAAGGTATATCTTAAATATCGAAGTACCCTATTCAACGCCTTCCAATGGTCATTGTTTGGATTACTAGTGAACCTACTTAGTTTATTAACTGCATACGCAATGTCCGGACGCGTGCAGTTCATAATATACATCAGACTACCAATAATCTGAGAATATTTTAATTGGTATACGGGTTCACCTTTATTCTTGGCCAAATGTAGACTTACGTCTACGGGTGTTTTAACTGGACTTTCATCATAGATATCAAATTTCTTAAGAACGGTCTCAATGTAATGAGATTGTGAAAGAACAAGTCCATTAGGTGTTTTAGAGATTTTAATTCCTAAAATTACATCTGCTACACCCATATCCTTCATGTCGAAGTGTTTTGTCAACATTTTCTTAGTAGATATGATCATAGTATGGTTGCTTCCCATAATTAACATATCATCCACATATAGGCACACAATGACATATGCATTAGGTGTATTTTTAATATAAACACATTTATCACACTCGTTAATTTTAAAACCATTTGACAGCATTGTTTTGTCAAACTTTTGGTGCCATTGCTTTGGAGCTTGTTTTAACCCATACAAAGACTTAACGAGTCTACACACCTTTTTCTCCTGTCCTGGAGCTATAAACCCTTCAGGTTGTTCCATGTAAATTTCTTCTTCTAACTCACCATTCAAGAACGCGGTTTTTACGTCCATTTGATGGATTTCAAGATTATGTAATGCAGCAATTGCAATAAGGACTCTAATAGAAGTAATCCTTGTAACTGGTGAGTAGGTATCGAAGAAGTCAAGGCCTTCCTTTTGTCTATAGCCTTTTGCTACCAACCGGGCCTTATATTTATCAATAGATCCATCCGACTTTAACTTTTTCTTGAAAATCCACTTGCATCCTAGAGGTTTATTTCCAGGTGGAAGATCAACCAATTCCCAAGTGTGATTTGACATAATAGATTCTATCTCACTATTAATAGCTTCCTTCCAAAATGGAGCTTAAGGTTAGACATTGCTTCACTAAATGTCTTTGGATCATTTTCTACCATATAAGTTAGAAAATGCGGACCAAAAGATGTAGAAGTTCTAGTCCTTTTCTTTGCGTCTAAGTTCATCTTCATCGTTTAGATGTCCATTATTTGCAGTATCATAAGTCCGCTTATTTGAACTTATTTCGTTCTTTTCCTTACATGGAAATACATTTTCAAAAAATGCAGCATTCCTAGATTCAATAATAGTACCTTAGTGTACATATGAAATGTCTGACTTATGAACAAGGAACCGATAGGCACTACTGTTATGAGCATATCATATATATATGCAATCAATAGTTTTAGGCCCAATTTTAATTTGTTTAGGCTTAGGTACTTCTACTTTAGCCAAACACCCCCTAACTTTTAAGTGTTTATATGTAGGCTTATGACCTTTCCATAGCTCATAAGGAGTTTCATCCTTTTTCTTTTGAGGTATTTTATTAAGAATGACATTTGCGAGAGAGGATAGCTTCCCCCACAAATTCTCGAGGCAAACCGGAACTTATCAACATAGCGTTCATCATCTCTTTAAGAGTTCGATTTTTACGTTCAAGAACGCCATTTGATCGAGGTGAATAAGGCGCCGTTGTTTGATGAATGATTCCAAAAGTAGAACAAAATTCTTCAAACGGTGCTCCATATTCTCCACCTCTATCACTTCGAATAATCTTTATTCGTTTGCTAAGTTGATTTTCAACTTCATTCTTATATTGTTTGAAAACATTTAAGGCCTCATCTTTACTTCTTAAAAGATAGACATAACAATATTTTGTGCAATCGTCAATAAAAGTAATGAAGTACTTTTTACCACCTCTAGTTTGCACAAACTTTAAGTCACAGATATCACTATGAATCAATTCTAAAGGTGTAGTAGTCCTTTCAACAGAATGAAAAGGAGCTTTGGCTAATTTAGCCTCAACACAAATCTCGCATTTATGGTTAGTATCAAATTGTAAAGAAGGCAGTAAATTTAAGTTCATTAATTTACGAACGGATTTAAAATTTGCATGTCCTAATCGATTGTGCCATAAACAAGAAGACTCAACGATATAAACAGAAGAAGATGTATTATTATTCTTCATAGTTTTTGGTACAATAGTGAGGACGTTCATTTTGAACATCCCATCGCTCAAGTAACCTTTCCCCACATATACATCATTTTTGGTGAGTACAAATTTATCAGCCACAAAGACTAATTTAAAACCATGTTTACTAAGTAAAGCCCCGGATACAAGATTTTTGCGAATGTCGGGCACATGCAGCACATTGTTGAGGACGAGTTCCTTGCACAAGTCATTTTCGACCACCTTTCCTTGTCCTTCAACTTTTGAACTTGATGAATTTCCCATAAATAACTGTTCTCCATTGATGGCATTATAATTAGAGAACATCCCTTTGTCGGCACAAACGTGACGGGTAGCTCCAGTATCTACCCACCATTCCCTGGGATTTCCAATATTGTTGCATTCAGATACAACGGCCAGACAAGTTCGGTTCTTGTATATCATTGGATAAGGTATCTCTTTCAGTCATGTGTGCTTGAGCATTACGCTTCTTTGGATTGCGACATTCACTAGCACGATGTCCAGTTTTTCCACGCTTGTAGCGACTACCTTTAAACTTCTTAGCATTCTTCTTATTGTCCTTCTTAGGAACATCACCGAGAAAACTTTCTTTTCTTGTTCTTCTTTGAACTCGATTCCACCATGTTTGCCTTTTCTTGCATAAACTGTCCTCCAGATTTCTTTTCTGATTTCTTATTATCTTCTTCAATCCTCAGCCGAACAATTAATTCTTCTAGATTCATTTCCTTCCGTTTGTGCTTGAGATAATTTTTGAAATCTCTCCACGAGAGGAGGGAGTTTCTCAATTATATGGCACCCACTTGGAATGATTCAGCGACGATCATGTTTTCGGCATGTATGTCATGAAGAAGAACTTGCAATTCTTGAACTTGGCTAATAATAGTCTTGGAATCTACCATTTTGTAGTCGAGGAATTTTCCAACAATAAACTTCTTTGTACCAAAGATCCTCTGTTTTGTATTTTTTCTCCAAAGACTCCCAAAGTTCTTTTGCAGATTTCATAGCACTATAAACGCCATATAGTGTATTGTCCAGCCCATTGAGAATATAGTTTTTGCATAAGAAGTCTGAGTGCTTCCATGCGTCCAAAGCGATAAGGGACTCCCTGTTGTTTGGTCCTTCTTGAACTGCCGGAGCATCCTCAGTTAGGAACTTTGCCAAATTCAGTGTGGTTAAGTAAAATAGCATCTTTTGTTGCCATCTTTTGAAATCCATTCCACTGAATTTTTCCGGTTTTCTCCATGTGAAACCGGAGTGGTGTGAACAGAACGACCATAGGTGGAACCGTAGTATTGTTGGTTCCAATAGGGAAATTTACATTACTTCCACTTGTTACATCCATTTCTTACTTACGAAACGAATATAAATAATTATAATCAAAGTATGGCAATGATTATAAATAATCGATTAATAGATTATAAGGATATAACGTTGGGTCAAACACAATATGTATAAATAATATTATGTAATTAATATGAATTATGCAAAGCGGATTTAAAATATATGACGTTAAATAATAAGTTTATGCATGTAAACAAAAATCAATAAATACATGCAAACAGATTATAAAATTACGCTAAATTCGAATTATATAAATGCATGCAAATAATAAAACAAACTAATTGAAAAATCGTCTTAAGATTGTTAGAAACAATTATATAGCATGCGACTTATATAACAGAAATAAAAGGCGAAGAGAAGGAAATGTCAAACCGAATAAACGCTAAACAAAATTACAGAAAACAGTAGATTGAGGCTAGAGTTCGACTCTATTTCCTTAAGACGATTTTGGCCTGCTACGGTGCTTACAGTTGACGCCAATCGCCTCCCAAGATACAACAATCTTTCACTTGCGGTGTAGAAGCACTCTAACAGCAAGAACAACGAACCAGAAAACGTTTCGTACTCTCTCAATGAACGGGAAAACAATTTTAGTTATGCAGAATGCAAGACAAGAGAATTATGAATTTTGAATGAACGAAATTTGGAAACCGGGGTCCTATTTATAGATTTCCAAAAGCTGCAGGCCAAGAGTTGCAACTCTTTGAAAGTTATTCCTGAATAGACACAACTATTGGTTTGTGTCCGTTTTAGTCCAAACAGTTTCGAATAGATTAGAAAAGACACACCTTTTCACTTAATCAATTTTCGAAAATAAAAATAAATTAAATAAATAATTTTAATTTATTTTATCCAAAAAGAATATAGGAACCAACCACGACCCACGACCCGACCCGACTCGTGCTCGTGCCGTGCAAATCTTAGCCGAGCCGGCCGGTCGGACAGACGACGGCGGCACGCGCGTGTGGGCTTTGGGCTAGTCTAGACATTGTCTAAGACTTCCCCTTTCAAAGACTATTGGTACCCCTTGGGGCCCAAACCCATATCCAAACTTGAGGTATATAAATTGGTTCAAAATTCTTTCAACTTCCTATGTGGGATTAAGTTCCCACACTTGATTTTAAATTCCAGGATTTTTACTTTCAAGTTGCCAACTTCTAGCATTAATTTCTCACTCATCCGGAAATGGTTTTGTGATATTAAATATATCTCGAATATCTACTCGCGGAGTAGAACGCGTTTGACCATTGACCCGCACAAAATATCTACTCGCGGAGTAGAACGCGTTTGACCATTGACCCGCACAAAACGGATACCGGGTCCCACCCGAATTATTGGTCAAACTTGACCCATTTCCAACACTTACTACATAAAGGAAAGATAGATCTATAAAGTAAGAGGATTTCGTGTCTAAGTTTCCAATAACTCTCAAATGGTAGCAGTGGTAAAACTAGTATTAAGAGTCCAATGACTACTGGCTCATCTAACATGCGGCCATTGCATTCTACTATTCATCTGGATCAAGGTCTGATGGAAAACGACAAGTCAACAGTGAGAAAAAAGGATGGCATCAGATAAGGAACTTCAAGTAGGAAATGACGGAGCCGACTACCATAATAGGTTTCTCCGCCGTACAGCAACAACGCCGCTGTGTGATTTTGGGGTCTTTTCTTTTATGAGTGGTGGTATTACAAAATGAAGAAAATGTCTACAGGGAAGAATGGTGAAAAATAGAATTCGGTTTTCTCTCTTATTCCATAAATGTATCAATATTTACAACTTATATAACAATATGAACATTGTACAAGCTACATAACAGAATTGGAAAGAGAATGAGTCTATATGTTCTACTCTATTCTTCAATTAGCATCAGTAGCATATTCCTCACGCAAGTTGATGTATTTTTCTTCTTCTAAAAGCTTCCTCAGGTTGCTTATGTGGCTTATCCATGTGGCAATTCATTCTTCAACATCTTCTGCAAGATGGAGAGTAGATATCATTTACTCCCATCTTGGCCAAATGAGAGTAAAAGATGGGCGAGCTTAATGCTTTAATTAGAATGTCAACAACTTGTGCATTTGTCTTAACGTGTTCAGTGACTACACTTCTTTCTTGATCCTTATCTCAAATTAAATAACAATCAAGTTCTATGTGTTTAGTTCTTTCATGGAAGGCTGGATTTGCAGTAATATGAATTGTTGATTTGTTATCACAGTATAGGAGGGCTGCTTGTGGATGACATGCTGTAAAGTCTTTGAGTAAGAATCATAACCATGTTAATTCACAACAAGTGTTTGCCATGGCCCTCTGCAGAAATTGCATCTTGCTTCTTTGATTTCCAGGAGATTAAAGATCCTAAGAAAATGCAGTAGCCTGTGACAGACCTTCGTGTATATATCCGGACATGCAGCCCAGTTAGAATCGTTGTAGGCTTGAAGTTGTAGTATTAATGAAGATGGATACGGTAGCCTTTGTCCTGGACTTCTCTTAATGTAACGAAGTTGTGCTACATAAAGGTGTGAAATTTTGGGTTTATCCATATACTGGCTTAGGAGTTGTACACCGGAGGATATGTCAGGTCTTGTTACAGTGAGATAGATGAGTCTTCCAACAAATCTTTTGTACATAGATGGATCAGCAAGCAGTTCACCTTGATCCTTTGATATCTTGACATTCTGGCCTAGAGGAATCCTTGATAGTATAGTACCAATGTTGCCCGAGTCTGCCAATATATCTAAAGCATATTTCATCTAACAAATCATAATTCCATCTTCTGGTCTTGCTATCTCAATGCCAATAAAGTACTTCAATACTCCCAAATATTTTATTCTAAATTTTTCATTCAAAAATAATCTTAGGGAATTGACATATTACATGTCATCGCTGGCTACGATAATGTCATCTACATATACCAAGATAGCAGTAAATGAACCTCATTGGGATATAGTAAACAAGTTGTAATCTACTTTCGACTGAACAAATCCAAGCCGTGTAATGAAATTTGACAGCTTTGAGTATCATTACCGCAAAACTTGTTTTAGACCATATAAACTTTTGAGCAACTTGCAGACCTTAGGCTGAGAAGCCTTCGAGTAGCCTGGGGGTAATTCCATATACACCTCTTCATTAAGAAAGCCATGTAAGAAGGCGTTATTCACATCAAGTTGGTGTAGAAACCAACCCTTAATGACCGCCACTGCTAATAAGATTTTGACGGTGACCCTTTTTGCAACTAGCGAAAATGTCTCGTAATAGTCTAGGACTTTTTGTTGAGTGTATCTCTTGGAAACCAGACGTGCCTTGTATCTTTCTATAGACCCATTTGAATTGTACTTGACCTTGAAAACCCACTTGCAATCTATGGTTGATTTCCCTTCTGGTAGGTTTGTGATAACCCATGTATGACTATGTTCAAGTGCGTCAATTTTACTCTGCATTGCCTTGCACCAATCTAATGATTTTAGTACCTCATTGTAAATGTGTAGTTCTATATGAGATGTGATAGACGTGATAAAGGCTTTGTGTGTTTGTGACAATCTACGATATGAAAGAGTTGCTTCAAGTGGAAAAGGATTACCTGAAGCTGGAAGGACATTTTGCTCTTTGAACTCTTGAAGTTGGGTGGATAAGCTGGCCTGCTGACATGCAAAATTTTGTAAATATGGAGAAGTTTTTTTTTATTCTAGTGGATCTTCTGGGTAAGTGAGAGCTTGTGGTAATGGATGGTCGGGCTATGTTTTCTGGCACATTCAAAGGATTTTCTGGACTTGATTCTGGTTTATTCAGGGAGCTTATGAAATTTGATTCTGCTATTGATGGACTGTTAATAATTGGTAGTGGATTCTGACCATTTGGTGGTGTACTGCTATTGGTGCAAGGTTGGATAGATTTTGAGACTTGAGGTTCAAAGGAATGAGACTGATATGTGGTTGGTGTTTGAGCAAAGAGGAAATTGGATAGATCAGATATGAAACTGGTGCTTTACATGTTACTACTCTTGCAAGGAAAAATGCTCTCATTGAATGTAACATTTCTTGAAACAAAGGTCTTCTTAGTGTCTAAGTCAAGCAGCTTATACCCTTTCATACCAAAGGGATATCCTAGAAATACGCACTTTCTGACTCTTAAATCAAATTGCCTATTTTGAGTCAAGGTAGTGCAAAAGCTAAACATTCAAAAACCTTAAGATGTAAATAATTCGGTTTTGTGTTGAGAAGAAGTTCAGAAGGTGTTTCGTAGTTTAGGAAAGGTGATGAAGTTATGTTTATGAGATTAACTGCAGTCAACACACAATCATTTCAGTATTTCATAAAACTCCCACTTTGAAATCTCAAGGCCCTTGCTACATTGAAAATATGTTGGTGTTTCCTCTCCACAACTGAATTTTACTGTGGAGTTTCAACACTAGAGGTTTGATGCACAATTCCTTTCTCAAGATAAAAATTCTTCATGTTGAATTCACCCCCATTGTCACTTCTGATTATTTTGATTTTGGTCTCGAGTTTCAATCATATTACAAAATCCTTGCAAAGCAATACTAGCATCAAACTTGTATTTCAAGGGGTAAATCCAAGTACATTTACCGTAATCTTCTACTATTGTCATGAAATATTTTGAACCGTCATAGGATACCTTATTATATAATCCCCAAATGTTACAATGGACTAAATCAAAACATTTCTGTGACTTGTGTTGACTAATAGGAAAATGAGGCTTGTGCATTTTGGCTAAGGGATAATTCATGTATGGCTTGGTGTTCTGTGTGTATGTGGAAATCTAGTGGTTATTTAGGGAGTTAAGAATAGTGGATGAAAGGTGTCCTAATCTATAGTGCTAGAGGTCAAATTCTTCAGTGTGAACAACAGCTACTATGGCAGTTTTGATGTTGGTCAAAGTGTCAATGAAAGCTGATGGTGAAACTCCTATTTGCTGCAAATGATACATTCCAAATCTCATCTCACCCATTCCAATTGTTTTGGTCAAAAGGTCCTCGATGAAGCAATTTTGAGATAGAAAAATCAGACAACAGTTTGAAGTAGTGGCTAACTTTCTAGCTGAAATCGGGATGAAGGAAAAAGTTGGAACACATAGTATGTCATGTAGGATTAAATTGTTTGAAACCTTTATTGTGCCTATGTAAGTAACAACAACATTGTTGCCATTAAGAAGTGTAACAGTGTAGGATACTAGCTTTGTGATGCTAGTGAACAGAGAGATTTCACAAATTATATGATCTGTGACACATTAGACCAGAATCCAATGTGTGTCTGCTGGAGGTTTGGATTTTGATGCATAAATAGAGAGACATATAAATATATCAGAAATAGTAGGCATTTGAACCTCAATAGAGCAAGGGGCAATGGAAGAGCGAACTTGATTTGCCAAATGAGTTGGTGGTAAGACATTTTATTTGTAGAGAAGTCCCATAAGCTGTCTGTATTGCTTTTGTGTAATGGGAGACTGAACACTGTTGGGACTTCAGTGTGCATTTTCTCTTGGACAGGCATAGCAGTAACTTGATTAACAAAAAGACTAGGGTATTTGTTTTTATTGTAGAGTTAGTGTCTTGGGGGTACACATGAATTTTAAAACATTTCTCTATGCTGTGACCAGGGAGATTGTAATAAGTGCATATTGCTTTGTTAGGATTTGCTTTAAACATCTTTGAAGTGAATGGCCTACTATTTTACAATGAGTACAAAAATACTTAACAGTTCGTTGAGCAATATGTTGAGTCACACTTCGAGCTCCTCTAACCATCATTGCTACATATTTGTTGGCAGAAGCATCCACTTAGATTTGTCTTCTCTTTTCCTATTGTTATATGATGGAATACACTTCGCTAAGTTGAGGAAATGGTTTAATAAGTAGGATTTGAACCTTGATATCCTTATAAGATTCGTCAAGGCTCATAAGGAATCTCATAACCCAATTCCTTTACTGGTTGTTAACAATAGTGCGAAATCCTCCACATGTGCAATTGGGCATTGGGTCGTAGTTCATTAACTCATCAAGGAGGGTTTTATATTTTGAAAAATAAACACTCACATCATCCTGGTTTTGCATCAAACTGCTGATAGCCTGCTTTACTTCATAGACTTGTGAAGCATTTTGCTAATCTAATTGATGTTCAAGCTCCAGCTAAAGTTCTCTAGCAACATCTATATAGAGTGTGCAAGACTTCACTTCAATAGACATGGTGTTCTGTAGCCAGGCGATCACGAGATTATTGCAACAAAGCCAATGCTCCATCAAAAAACTGTTGAGGTTTATAGGTTCCGCCAATAAACCCAAGTTTGTTTTTTTATCCTGAGAATACTTTTATGGACTTTGCCCAGGCATAGTAGTTGGTATCGTCTAATACGTGGGTGACTAGTATTGTACCTGAATTTTCATTCCCACCAATATAATATGGACTATATGGATGAGTATGTTCGTTAGATTTGTGTGTTAGTTGACATTTTGGTTTTGCTGAGAGTTTAGATTGGGATTTAGATGCGTAGCATATGGAGAATTTGAATCATGATTTTTGTGTGTAGCAGACCGTGTGTCCGTACCATGATCATCAGTCATAGCTACTCATGCTCTGATGCCATATCACAAAATGAAGAAAACGTCTACATAGAAAAATGATGAAAAATAGAATTCCTTTTTTCTCTCTTATTCCACAAATGTATCAATATTTACACCTTATATAACAATAAGAACATTGTACAAGCTACATAACATAATTGGAAAGATAAGGAATCTCTATGTTCTACACTATTCTTCAGTTAGCATCAACAGCACATTCGTGACGCAAGTTGTTGTATTTTTCTTCTTCTAGAATGCTTCATCAGGCTGCTTACGTGGCAATTCATTCTTCAACATGTGGTGATTTTAATAGTCCTAATCTACTATTAGCGTTGATTTTGTGTGCAGCTGAGAAACAAAGAAATTTCCTAGGGGATAAATTGAATTTAGAGATTTTCTCAATTATAGCGTGAAAAAAAAAATCATTCACATTTCTTGCCTAAATAGTGTTAAAACTTAGAATGTTAATCGTTCAAATTTAACCAGACGAGATTATTTTTCTTTTGGTTTCATTTAAAACTTAACGGAGAATTTTTTTTGGGGAAGAAGATGAAGTTGAGTAGGGTAGGGTAGGGTGGGGTGGGGTGAAAAATAAAGTTCTAAAGATTTGGATTGTAGATGACACATATAAAAATTTTAATTTAATTTGTAAAAACATAAAAAGTTTGGGTACTGAAATTACAATTATGTCTTTTTAAATTTTGACATTTTTTACTCTTTTTAACGGCAAATCTAGTGGATTTTGACGGTATGTGGGGGGGGGGGGGGGGGGGTTCGCACAAAAGGTTTCAAACGTGGGGTTTCCTGCAATTTTCAATAGGTATGGTGTATATCGCATATTCAAACGTTTTTAGGGGATTTTCTGTTATTAATCATTTTTTAATCTTTTACTTTCCTTTTTACCTATTTTACCCACAATCCATGTTCTAAAAAACGTGAAAACGCGCCGCTTAGGTGCGCCTAGGCGCGACGCGCGACCAAAACGCGTCGAATTCGGGAAATGCGGGAAAAATGCGTTTTCCAACTAAAAGGGCGCGCATTATCCCGCCTAATCCCCCCCTTTTTTTTTAAATCTGTTTTTTTTATATATTAAAAAATCTATTTTTTTTATATAAAAATATATTTAATGCCTTAAAAATACGAAACGTATTATGACGCTTATTCTTCGCATTGACACGCCTAAACTTGTAATTTCTTGATTCTCGGCCTCGACGCTTCGCAACGCATTATGCATTTTAGAACACTGCCCACAATACTCCAACCCATTTTGTCAAGAAAAGCTAACAACTGGGGGTAAAAATGGAAAATGTTGCATAAATAATAAACATGCTCATTCACATGCTGCAGCGTAGGCCCCACCTGATTTGATGGAAAAAACGAATTCTGATTGAATTAATGGCACCGCAACATGCGCTTAGTATCATTATTGCTATCATATCAATTTATGAGTCCATTGGACATGATTTTTGCTTTTGCTTTTACTTTAACTTTTGCTTCTGTAGAAAAGCTTTTTGAAGAAGTTATCTTAATTTTTATTTGGAAACTAATTTTTAAGAACACTTCCTATTCCAAAATTGTTTTTCCATATCCACTTCAAACATTTTCCATCGCTCTTTAGGACAAAACAACATTTGAAACACTATTATTCATATCAATTTGGTAAACATAAAAATTGGGGAACAATCTTTATATTTTGGTATACTAAATTAGAGTGATTAAAATTAAATATAATTAAAGAAAAAAACATGTGAATAGTTTTTTAATTGTGAGATTCACCACTCTTCAATTAAACATAACGTACACTAAAGAATGTCACTAGGGCAGAACCAGCACTTGGCGATTCGGCGGCCGCCCGTGCTGGATCCGTCGGGAACAAATTTTTTTTTTTTTTTGGTTGACAGTAGATAAAAGTTTTAGGTTATATATCTGGTGATTCATTTCATTTTCAAACATTGCTTGTAACCTAGTTGGTTAGAGGTTATATATACAAATTTAAGATTATTGAATATTTGACCATCATGACATTTGCTGAATTTTGAAACTAAATCTAACATAATAATATATATTTCGATCGTTTTAGTGGTTTTAATGCAATTGTAAAGATTCGAACATATGCTCTTCTTTTAATTTATAGAAAACACGACCACTGTGTCATTTTGTGAACATTGTTCACATATATAATAAAATTATATATATTTAGTTTTAGCAAAATAATTATTATATTTAATTTTTTATATTTTATTACAATCGAACGTCCTCACTCAGAATTATGAATCCACCACAAAATGTCACATGCACGGTTATTGTCCAAGATAATTATATTTAAATGAAAAGTAGAATAGATAATATTTCAATTTTTCTCTTAAACATGGTCCAATGTATCTAATGAACTACTAATGACCGCTTCGAATTTCGCATGTCCTTATCTTGTCTTTTCCTAGGAGGGAGAAATGGAAATGTAGCTTCATGAGGATAGAGTTGTTGACCTTATAATTGAAAGTTGTTTTGGCTTGATGCATTGAAAGTCATTAAATTTATGTAGATTTCAACCGTCTAATGTTTGATAAAGCCTTTATTCTTCCAGCTCACTGAACATTCATGCTTTCCTTATGCCTTTGAAGAACCTTGAAATTAATTGAAAATACAAAACAATGTTTTAGTGTGGAAAAAAGTGGTTATTCGACTTCAACGGTCAAATTAGTGTGGTCCAAAAAAATCCCGTAGAATTTTAATAATTCGAAAAAAATTAGAAATTGATAGTATTTTAATAATCTCGTCAACTTTATTTGTATTTTCTAGAGATTCTGTATCAAAATTTAATGGAGGTCATATTGTTAATATTTTACGATTCGGATCGAGATCACTCTCATCGACTAACGGTCAAAATAACAAATATGTCATGAAAAATAGTAATTCCACAATCATATGTGGAAGTGTTTGCACCTAGAGCGTGGACCCCAAACCGCTACTAGTTTAGTCCTTATCAAAGAAAGAATCAGACCAATATGTAATTTATTCACAAAAACCGGGGGCTATAAACAAGAATTGAACAGTGGCAGCTGATTATTTGTACTTTTTTTTTCCCAATCTCACTTTCTGTTAAATATAGAAATATATTATGGAATATTTTCCATTATAATATTTCATTTTAGTGTAGTATTACTTTCCTTAGTAGTTGATTGTGTAATCTTTCCTTTTATGTTTATTTCAATTTACAGTTATTTGTAACCCTATAAATAAGATCTTCTACATTGTAATATTCTCAAGACCATAATAATACAATTTATATTTCTTGACATGGTATCAGAGCAGGTTTAACTTGGTCTTGGGTTAAACTTGCAACACATAAACTTCAAAAGCACAATAGTAGTAACTTGAAAGGGATGTCTTAGAGGTCTTCCGCAACTATTTCAACAATGTCGGGTAGTTACTTCGCAACTCCTTCTCGAAGTTCTCGGCAAAGAAGCTCTCAAATACTGAGTGGTCATTTTCTCTAAATTTTCAATATTTCTATCCTGTTTTTAGAAACATCAATTACAAAAAAAAAAAAAATTTTCCTTTTCTTGGGAATTTAATTCCATTTTATTTGAAGGGTCGGCACCTTGAAGAACTTTACCGGTTCTTCCCTTACCCCTTGACAAAATCAAGGGTTTTCTTATGTTAAATTTTGGAGGGTCGGTACCTTGAACTTTATCGGCATTCCTCCTGCCTCTTAAACAACTAGAGGTTAAAAAAAAAACTTTGAAGGATCGGTACCTTGAACTTTATCTGCTATTCCCCTGCTTCTTGAAATATTCCGGGTTTTCTTATGTTACAGAAAAAACAAATAAATAAATAAATAAATGTTTGCATCAAATATTTTCTTCCAGCAAACAATAAGTCACTTATCTTCATCACGAAAGACAAAGACCTCAAGTGCTTGGAGTTCTTCGATTTGGATATTCAAACTCAATATTTTATCCCATATTGAGTTTGAAGGGAGGTGTTAAATATAGAAATATAATATGAAATATTTTTTATTATAATATTTCTTTTTAGTGTAGAATTATTTTCCTAAATAGTTAATTGTGTAATCTTTCCTTTTACAATTAAACCTATAAATATGATATTCTATGTTGTAATATTTACACAACCATAATAATACAATTTATATCTGTGTTTCTAACAAAACACCGTTCTTTATGAAACGTTTTCGTAGTTTCCCTTTATGATCACTTTCTCGAGACCTTCTTTTCTGCATCCCTATTTAATTCCTCCACAATCACATCATCTTATGGTCTCAAACAAGATTTTTTCCGATTTTTGATCCAGAGAAATCTCTTATATATTCATTTTTATTTGTGTTTTTAGTTAGAAAATAACTGGGCCAAAACCCATGCCTGGAACTGCGGTTTCTGTGGATTAATCTCTTCTTTTTGGGCTGCTACTGGAATCTTGAAGAAAAACCTCAAAGTACCCATTTTTATTTTGTGATTTTAGTGCTGAATTTTGGTCGTTGGCAGCTTGTTTATTTTTTTTTTTTGGGGTTTTATTTTCTCGATTAATTAATGCGTAATTTTTTTTTTGTTCCCGTTTTTGTTTTAGATTTTTGGGATTTTGACGATGGATAATTGGAGAAGGCAAAAGTGGGATAATCATGGACAGGAACCTCCCAGAAGAAAATCACCACAGTATAAGAAGCCACCCCGTGGTTCGTTTAACATTTTGGTTTTGTATTCTGATTATTTATCTATTTTTGTCTCTCTGTTTGCATGTTATGATTCTCAAAATCAGGCACAACTTGTGAGTTTCTTGAAGGATTTCTTGGGTTGTTTGAATAGTATATATAGCATTTTTTTTATGGGGTTGTATATATCTTGATTTCTTGCTTTCTGTAATCGTATTTTCCATGTTATTTGGGTTATGAAATTTTGTGCTTTGAATGGCAAGTTTTTCTAGAATTGTATCTTTGATTTTTGCTTTATATGATTTTATTTTTTCATGTCTTATTATGGGTGATGAAGTTGTGTGTTTTGTTTATTTTTTCCTCTATGTATATTGTTTTTTTCTATGAAATTCATAATCCTGTCCCAGCTAGCTTGGTCGGTAAAGGAAGATGGTTGGAGGACTGCAAGTAAAACTTTGTCAAATCTTGAGGAAATGCTAGTCTTAAAGCCATACGTGAACTATGTACCCCCACTCCTTTTTTTCATCTCTAGTATTTTAGGATTTATGGATTACTCTTGAAGTTTTTCATCCATTGATGCCAATTAGCCTCTTGATTATTAAAAGTTCGTTCATAAATTTTGAGATAATATTATTTTCTAGTTTATTTTGGCGTGTGATAGACTCCTGCATCTGCTATAAGTTTTTGGATGCAATTTGTCTATTTTATATCAAGAAACTTGTGAGGTGATAGCTTTAACTCTCCCGAGATTATGTGAATCCTGTATACATTTCAGTAGATTCAAATTAGTAAAACGTGGCAGATAAAAGGGTGAAGATGAAAAAATATGCTCAAATGTTTGTAAAGCAGGAATGGACACCTCTTCATGTGTACATGTCAATAAGCTTATTTATCTTTGGTGTTATTTCAGTTTATTTCTTGAATGCATTTATTACGATAAGTTCTTGGATGTAATTTGTCTATTTTATATCAAGAAATTTGTGAGGTAATAGCTTGAAATTTTTCAAAATTTTGTGAATCCTGTATTTGTTTCAATAGATCCAAATTAGTAAAAATGTGGCAGATAAAGTGTGAAGATAAATCATGCTCGAATGTTTGTAGAACTCGAATCATGCCCTTCATTTGCACGTAATAACAAGATATTTTGTCTTTTCTGTTACTTTAGTTTATTTATTGAATGCACTTGCTAGCACTATTTGCTGATTCATCATTGTTTAGTCATGCTTCAAATATATATTGGCATATATACGCAAGTGTATTTGTTTGTTCGTCATTCCATTTTCTTAGTTAGTAGGGGAAAAGTTAATAACAAAAACTTCCATTTTCTACTCTCTGTGGAGTTGGTAATTCTTTCTCTTTCCTTTTCTGAAATTTCCTATTGTTTATAGCAAGAGATTTAAGTTGCACTACTTCATGCAGGCAGTTGGCAGCCAAGAGTGCCTTCATGGGAGAAAGAATTCTGCAAAGTGATTGGTTCGCTAGATTGGGAAACATTTTTGCACATGAAGAAATTCATTCATCTATACAATAACGTGCTCGAGTGGGATGACTCTGCAGGGGAAGAGGCATTTCACGATGCCAAGAAACGATTCTGGGCAAAGAAACATGGCCTCGCCTGTGATAATGCATCGTTACCTGATCCTGATCTTTACATTGATGAAATAAATTGGAGTTCAGAAATTGATCCTGAGATTCTACTGGAGCTTGAATGCAAACATGAAGTTCCTAATGCAGGTGAAAGCCACGAGACCGTCGTAATCTTTGGCGATTCTTTCCTCGCAAACCAAGCATTCTTATCGACTGGCTGGGGTGACAACGAAGAGAATTTTAAAATACCACCAACTAATGAATCTCCTTCTAAGTCTGGTAATCTAGGGGAGCATGGCTGCGATGGAACTGCAAATATATGCACTGATTTTCGCTATAATAAATGGCACATTAACGATGGCAGTGGAGCTATCAGACATGTGACATCCGAAGATGGTTGGAACAATACCGGGGGTTGGAATCATTCCAATGGTCATAAGAATTTCGAAGACAAGAAATCAGACAATGTTCAAGGATCATGGGACGTCAACAATATGGGGAGAGTCAGTGATGCTGGACGATACTTTTCAAGATACAGAACTTCAAGATTTCAAAGCATTCGAGCACCATAAAAACCACTTATGGTGGAAGGACAGAGGTTGAAGGAGTTAATATAGGCATGATTTATTTCATTTCATTCCATTCCATTGCATTTAATATGCATCTTTAAGTAGTGTATATAGTACTAAATTCAGCAAAGTATGCTGTATACATTGAGTTTCTGTGGAGTATATTCTGTCCTTGGTTTCCTACAAAATTTTGTAAGATAGTTTTCTGATAAGGGAGATTGTATTTCTAATTCAGTACTAGTTTCTCTGTCTATATATAATATTTCCATTTCAGGCAGTAAATAGAATAATTTGTTCACAGTAACTGAATATTGTGGCGCTTGATACGGGTAATTGTATTACCACCACAATTTTTGTTAATTGCACTACACGTCAATTGAAATGTGTAGGTTCCTAATTTTTGCTCATTTTGACATTTACGTATCCAAATTTTTTCATCATCGACGTTTTATTAATCATCATGTTATGTCTCTTATACGGCCAAAAAATCCATTAGAGGGGCAAAAAGTATTTTTGCCTTTAAAGAGGCAAGAAAAAATACACAAAAGATTATTCCAAATTTTATCTTATTTAGAAAATAATAATTTTAAATGATTTACAAATTAAGAGGGTGTTTGGTAAAGATTAAAATTTAGATTTTTAGTAAATTTTGATAAAAAAAAAAAAAAAATTTAAAATGTGTGATTGAAAAGTTGTGGAACCCATGAAATATGTGGTTAATATTGATTGTTTGACTTGAATTAAAATTAGATTTTAATCTGAACCAAACAGGGGCTAAGTTCTTCGGTAGAAAATCTTTAAAATTTTTTATCAAGTACACATTTTTTTTTTAATAAAATAATTTTGTATGTATATTCCTTTTTTTTATAAATTATTTTTACGAATCTATTTCGTATTTCATGGGACCCACCCTCATTTAAAAACACACCTCGCCGAACCCAAAACTAGACTCCTATCGGCACTTTTTATTCCAAACCCAACTATCCTCCAGCAGCAATTTTCGATCCCCGCGGCCACGCAGTGTCCGATTTCTTTCTGCCGAGAATTTAAGGTGAATTGTTTTGTTTCTTGCTGCAATTTAAGTGAGTAATTAAGTACTCAATATCCCAATTTGATTTTAATTGACTTTTTTTTGGCTGAAATTTATTATTATTAATATTATTATTTGGGTAAGATACTAAGATTTTGTCATAACGTTTGGATGTTTTTACATGCTTAAAAGTTATAAATTAGTTTAGGGTTTAGGGTGTAGGGTTTAAATTTTAGCCCGCAACATATTGTTCCATGGCCGTCCCTGCGTGCAATGTGTGTATGAATGTTAAGTAGGGATTAAGTACTTGTTAGTAATCTGTGAGTTCCTAGGGTTTTTGTTGTGTTACATGTATTTGTTAGGATTCATTAATTGTTTTGGTTTTTGTGTTGTGTTCACATAGGAATTCCTATACATCCACCAGGAAGCGCGTACTTACTTTTTGGGCTCTCATTATTCAAGAATTATGGACGTTGATGAGGAAAATACAGTCTCTGCTTCAGTTGATGATTCTTCCACTGTAGGGGCTGATGATCAAACTGTGGTTCCAGCTATTGATACAATTTCTCTTCAACCAGTTCAACCCATAGTTGCACCCCCTATTCCAGCCCCAGCTGTGCCTTCCATCGCTCCATTACCTGCTGTTCCTCTTCCAGTTCCTCGGCCATTGGCACCACTCCCTGTTCACCCTCCAATAGTCAGGCCACCTTTGGCACAGAATGGAGACCAGAGGACTAGCGATTCAGATTCGGACCAAGATGAGTCGGGATCAGGTCATGATGCTGCAGGTGAATCTCTGGAATACGAGATCTCAGAAGAGAGCAGAATAGTTAGAGAAAGGCAGGAGAAAGCAATGCAGGAACTTCTGATAAAGAGACGTGCAGCTGCTTTGGCAGTCCCCACCAATGATGGAGCTGTTCGAGCTCGTCTCCGACGGCTTGGTGAACCTATAACTCTTTTTGGAGAAAGAGAGATGGAGAGACGGGATCGTTTACGGATGCTCATGGCAAAGCTGGACTCTGAGGGCCAGTTGGAAAGGCTGATGAAAGCTCATGAGGATGAAGAAGCCGCTGCCTCTGCACCTACCGAGATGGAAGAAGATATCCAATATCCCTTTTACACGGAAGGGTCCCAAGCACTTTTAGAGGCCCGCAAAGAGATTGCAAAGTATTCTATTCTGAAGTCAGCATTACGGCTCCATCGAGCAAGAAGGAAACAAGATGATCCAGATGAGGATTTGGGTGCAGAGATAGATTGGTCTCTGAAGCAAGCAGCAAGTCTTGTCCTAGACTGCAGTGAGATTGGTGATGATCGGCCTCTCTCTGGATGCTCATTTTCACATGATGGGAAGATGCTTGCTACTTGGTAATCCTCCCCCCCCCCCCCCCCAAACAACTTCCCAAAGCCTGTCTATGTTTTTCTATTCATGTGATTTAGTCAGTTAGACATGTCAAAAATATGCATAGCAATGCATGTCGCATGATATAGCCGTCATACAGTTGAAGGTGCTTTACATGTGCTGATTGTATGGGCACCTTAAAGGTTTTCCGCTTGTTATATATATAACAGATTACTCAAAAATAATAGTATTAATTTGTGGTTTATGATATCTCTTTCCATCATTTTTGTGTTTGACTAGTCAAGACTTACTCTAGTTATACACTAACAATGTTTTGTGTTTACCTTTAGCACTCAAATAAGGTCCTCAATTTTCATTTTTGAGAGGTCTCCAATTGCGTGGTTTCTCTTACGCTTACGGTTCTGTTGTAGATATTTCTTTATTTGACTGGAAAAGTATGGTATTCAAGTATTTATTATGTTAAAATTATGAACCAGTTAGTTCTTTTTTCCTTGAGATTCCACTGTTGACTTTTTAGAAGTTCATTTGAGAAATGATAATCATGTATGAAGAATTGTTAAATGTTTCTTATTTTTTACTTTTCTGTTTCTAGTGCTCTAAGTGGAGTTGCAAAGTTATGGAGCTTGCCTGAAGTAAAGAAGGTTTCTACATTAAAGGGTCACACTGAAAGAGCTACAGATGTTGCATTCTCTCCCACAGGTTACCATTTGGCTACTGCATCTGCTGACCGAACTGCAAGATTATGGAACACTGAAGGGTTTGTTCAGAGAACATTTCAGGGACATTTGGATCGTCTTGCTCGCATTGCCTTCCATCCATCAGGAAAATACTTGGGCACAGCTAGCTATGACAAGACTTGGAGGTTATGGGATGTAGAGACTGGTGAAGAGTTGCTTCTCCAAGAAGGTCACAGCAGGAGTGTATATGGATTATCTTTTCACCGTGATGGCTCTTTAGCAGCATCCTGTGGACTTGACTCTCTTGCTCGTGTGTGGGACCTGAGGTCTGGGAGAAGTATTCTTGCCCTGGAAGGCCATGTTAAACCGGTAAGACTCTGTGTTGTGAAACTATTCCGTCTTTGCTTTCCAGCTTTGTTATTATACTTTCTGCAGTGAAAGAGGGATTGAGGGTGGAATTGATGATTAGGTTGTTGGAGTACAAATGATGAATCTCTTATTATTTTCCTTTCAGGTACTTGGTGTCAGTTTTTCTCCCAATGGCTATCATTTGGCTACTGGTGGTGAAGACAATACTTGCCGCATATGGGATTTGAGGAAGAGAAAATCTATATACGTAATACCTGCTCACTCTAACCTTATATCTCAGGTCAAATTTGAGCCTCAAGAAGGATACTTTTTGGTTACTTCTTCATATGATATGACAGCTAAGGTACCCATCTTCTATATCTATGCTTCTCCACTCTCATTGTGTTTTATATTTGTTGAACTGATATTTCAACACATTTCCCTTATTCCTAACTTTCTATCTCAGATGTGGTCATCTAGAGATTTTAAGCCTGTAAAGACACTATCTGGTCATGAATCAAAGGTTACATCACTTGATGTTGTTGGAGGTGAGTTTCTCTAGCCTAAATCTAATTTAGAATTTTTATTTTAAAATTGTTATTAGATCTGTTTCCTTTCCATGAGCTATTCTTATGTTCTGTAATGAGATTGGTAGAATACAAAATGTATATTCATTTTCTTTTTTTTTTTCCCCGTTCTTTTACGTGGAGGGTGAGAGGAACTCAGTTCTAGGACTGTTGTCCCCTTTTAGGTGCTTGGCGCTCTATCTTGTAATCTTGCTTTGTCCGCATAAGTTATAAATGCTGACCACCCGTATTTTACTGGCTTGGGTATTGATCATTGCCACATAGTCTGGTATCATTTTGGCTTGATCTACATAACTACTGAGACTTTTGACCCTTATCAAATCTTTCTATTAGTGATGTTTTACATTGCTACGTGTCTAACACATGAAGAAGTTGGAAAAGTTCTTGGGGCAAAATAAGGGTAGTGAATTTTGCGCAATAGACTAAGAGACTCCATGCATTTCACCCGATATTTGATAATGTAAAGTTGAACATCTGTGCATTTTCTTCACCCTTGATTTTCCCTTAATTGTGGTCATAGTTTGCTGTCTTGTCAATTTTGATGTTCAAAGTTTCAAATGATTTTATGTAATTTGTTGCTGTTCATCATTTGTTGCAGATGGGCAATGTGTTGCAACTGTTTCACACGATCGTACAATCAAGCTGTGGTCAAGCAAAGACGATGAGAAAGAGAAGACAATGGATATTGATTAAACAAGACTGCTGCTTGATTGGGAAAGGCTACAAGGTGATTGAACTGCTTTCTTTTTAACAAGCTACGTTTTGGATTAGTTTTTCAAGAATCTTAAAACATTTGAAGGCCCAAGATTGAAATTATATAGTCAATATTGCTTTCGTTCCTATCCAACTTTGCCTCAACTGAACATTACTTCGTTTCATATAATAGATATATTGATCTGCTTCTCCAGGAACAGGCTCAATATGGTAGCATTGCCGAGTGGCTCTAGTTTATGGCTAGATGAGCGAACTGTCTGTTTGATATTCAAAATTGTAACTTTTCAAGAGTTATCTTCTCTTACTGAGATTGAATGGTTATGCACTTTTATTTCGCAGCCATGGGAACCAAAGCCCTGTAGCATGTATGACTGAACTAATTTAACAACTCTTTTTTCTTATCAGATTCTCATTTTATTTGTCTTGTGAACATACTTGAAAAATGTGCGAGGAAAATATGAATATAGAAATAGAAAAATCTGTACCATCATGTCACTCGACCAGGGCGGGAAACTATCAAACCCCACATCTACTTGTAAACTCCTATCATGAACACGTTTATCAATTAATTGATATATTATGTCATTATTTCTATTTTTATGTATTCATTAAAATTATGTTTAATCCCTAACCTTTACCCCGAGTTACTCTTAAGTCCCAACCTTTTATGATTACATTATTAGCAACTTTCTATTAATTTTCTTTCAATTTTTAATTTTTTTAGGGTTCGTTTGATAGGTAAAAGATGGAAAGGAATTTCAATTCCATGTTAGTTGAAAAATAAAAATCCACCAAACACATAAAAATTTGTTTTCCATAAAAACAAAGAAAATACGGATTAAAGTGATTGTATTTTAAAATTCGATTTCCATTTCTACGTTGCAATAAAACAGTCAAAGCGAAATTCGTTTTCCTCCAATGTGACATTTTTTATGAAATTCGTTGTAATCAAACAAGCCTTAATTTCTTTTCTTCTTTCTATATAAATTCATCATCTTTTTTTCTTTTTAGGTTTGCAGGCAATTCCGTCATTTCAAGGTTGAGTATAATTTAACCTTTAAAACTACTTGTACACTGTCACACTAACATGTAATATTGCGCCTTTTTTCAGGTCGTCCTAGAACACTTTCTAAAAGCTAATATTTGTTCATTCGAAATGCAATTTGCAATAAATTAAAATTAAAACTTCACGATGTCAGAATTTGTAGTGTACTAGATCCGGCTTGACTTTTTGGTTTTAAGAATGCTAATTTCGATAATAAACAAGGGAAAATTAACGAGTTTCTAATATCAATCCAAAGAACACGTGAAATTCATATTCAACGGGCATACAAGATTGTGCAAGAAAGATTCATCCAATTCTCTATTGGCTCACCCTCTTAAACACGAAAATAACGTGCTCTCAAAATCGGCCCTTGAAGGTGCTTGTGATTCTACCATTTTTGGAACACAAAGGCCATATAAACCAAAACATAGTCATAAATTAGCTTCAGAATCCAGCTTTTACGCTTTGGATATGAAATTAGTCGTCTAGTCACTCCTGAGCCTAAAGCTTGAGAATGAGGCCAACGGGACTATGATCGCTTCCAGTAACATCAGGAAGAATATATGAGTCGTGAACCATGTCTGAAATTGATTCGGAGACGAGGAAATAGTCAAGCCGCCACCCTGGTTCAAAACAACCGATAAGTAAAGAGCAAACAGAAAATTGAAAAAGGGAGTATCAGAGAAGCAGTACTAGGAAAAAGAATGCTGAGAGTATGTTTGGTGATCAAGTTAATTTTTAATTAACTTTTTCTATCGGATAACTGGATTATGTCTTGCGTCATTTTGCAATAACTTACTTATTTCTAACTTTTAACCAATAAAATAAATGTTTATTTTAAAAATTAATGCTTTGCATGAAATGCAGTGATTTGACATGAGCACTAGAGGATAGTTCTATTCTTCTCAAAATTTGTCTCATGGAAACAGAATAGAGTACTTACCATAACAATCAAACTAGTAGCTTTTAAGCTGACGCACAGAAAGGGTAAATTTTTCTTTGATCTACAAGTCTAAAATTTCAAGAGGAAAATCATATGACCATGCTGTGGTGATGATAGTAATTTCTTCACCCTCCAGAACCTTTCGTTAAATGACATCAGCCTAACCTAGCCATTCAGCTCATAAAAGTAGTAATTTTTTGTTTAAATCAGTATATGACCAAATCTTTGAGGGTCGAGGAAAGGTCTGGAGAGTAACTCGTAATATTCATGAAGTAAATTGAAGCAGCAAAAGACGCTACAAGAAGAGAGAGATACCTCTGTTAGTTTTTCGTGCACTGTGCCTGTAGCCCCAATAAGTATAACCCACAACATCAGGATGCTGTTTCCTAAAGGTATCCACAAAACCCTTGTCTAAAAAGTTTGTTTGAAATGAATTCCTTTCTTCATCTGTAAAACCCGCACTTCTTCTATTACCCTAAAAGGTGATGCAAAAAATCAGGCATCTGTCGTAATAATAAGAAGAAAATTATCCAAACATTCTTAACAGGGGACAAAAATAAAGCTCCTACTTCGACCAACAGAACTACTAAAAAACTCAGTTCGATATCAATTTTACAACAACTAAAGCACTTAAGCAGCAATGGTTCACCATCCACCGTGTCTAGTTGTAGGCCACTGCAACTACAGCATTACCAGTCTCCTTAATTATTCAGATACTAAGATATTAACTAAAAGATATGCATTCTTCCTCCTTTCTTTTTGTAGGTTGCATATCCTTCAGTTAAAAATAGAATGAAATTGTATAATGCTAGAATTAGAATTACATACTGCCGGATTGTAGATGTCTATTTCCTGATGAGCACAATTCAAATCACCTGTCAGAATGACAGGCTTTAATCGTTCTAGATCCTGTCAAGCACACAAACAGGACGTCCATATAAGTTCCAACATGTAATAATGAGCAACCCCTTTAAATTCACCAAATCAAATAAAACCTCATCTACAGTGAAACAAGACCAGAATTTATCCTTGTCCATAGCAATTTTTTTTTTTTTTACTTTTATAAGGGATGGAAACGAAGAGACATTAGATACACTTAATATAAAAGAAACAAAAAGAAAAGGTAATGGCAAGGTAAAATTATTTTGAAAGATATTTAAATCTAGATATAGTGTTAGAACTTGCAAATCATGCCTAATTTTATGGAGAAACTGACAATCGAGCAAGAACCAATGTAAAGAACAAAAGGCAAATAAATTGAATATGTCAGTTGAGTTGGCAAGTATATGAAGAAAACGAAAAGTCAAATTATCAGAAATAAGAATGCCTAAAAAGAGAAGGGAAATAAAGAAAATGAAGTTAACATGTAATTAAGAGTAATATGCATTTTATTATCCATTTATTATTAACCAACTTAATAATAACCTGTATATTTATTGACAAATAAAATTGTAGATCAGGATCTAAATTATAGTCGGAAGAAAAATTATTCCCACACTCCAGTTTGCTGGAAGTACACTATGACAATTGTCAAGTTCAACATAGGGGGAAAGTAATTGATAGCGTACGTGCATGAGTTGAGTAAGACTTACTTTCATGTAGTTGCTAAGTGAAGGATCCCACTGACTAATTCTGTATGACTAGCAAAGGAATTTTGATCAGTTTTCTAGGAAGCAAAATGACTTAGGGAAGTAAGAAAACAAGTCCATAAAATAAGAATGCAAAATCATTTACCAGTCTTCTTAGACCATCACCAGAATTGGGAACATAGCTACTCAACAAATAGAAACTATCAAATTCCACTGTTACAAGACGTCCTTCACTATCGTGATCTGATATGCCCAGTCCATATCTGACGGAAAGTGGTTTCATCTGCCAGATGAAAATAAGGGAAATGAGTCCATAAAAAATGAAAGACACTTGCAGGCAGTGCGAAACTGGAACTACTAAAAGAAAAAAAGAACGTACCCGTGAAATAATAGCTGTACCAGAATAACCTAGCTTCGAGACACTGCATGTCCAAAAGCTATTGTCGTAACCTTCTAGGAGACTTTGTTTGATTGACTCAACATCTTTCTCCTGCTTAAGGAATTGAAAATACAATGACATTAACTCCAAAATACAAAATTCTTGGAAAGAAACACATGGGCTGTAGGCTCCCATTGCATCAGAAAGAGTACTCTTGTTGAGATCCAAAGGAGTACTTGCTAAGTTGGGACCAGAACACATACAAGATATCCTGTGTCCAGGATATTTTAATTTCTTCCACATTATGTAATAGGCTTCCCACTAAAGTGTTTCCATCCACTACAGAACATATAGGGAATCATAAGGTCTGGCCAACTGCATGGAAAGAGTCAGTCTAATGTTCTAATCAACATTATGACCTAAAGCTGATTTCTACCCATCGGTTATTTGAATAATCAAACTTGTTAGCATGACAATTTTTTTTTCAAATGCTTTCTTAGATTTCCATGCGAGGATACTAGATTCAAGGACAAGGAGCCTGTGGAGAAGTGCCTCTACCCCTTATTCTATAGACTATCCTAATGGAAGCAATGAACTCCAATTAGGTTTCTCAAATTAAAAAACAAACTAAAGAATACTTGCCTGGAGTTTAGTCTCTTGCAAGCATAATACATCAAAATTTTCTCTTTGTGCAAGTTGCAATGTGGAAAAGCTCTCCAACTTCAATAAAGCTCTTAAACCATTGACATTCCAAGACATTAACTTCAAATGTGCTGTATCAGCAGCAAGAGGAGGTGACCTCATAGTTTTGGGATTGTAAGCAACCCACCCTTTTTGTGGCTTCTTGTGAGCAAAAATAGTCCAAGGTTCCTCTACGGCAAGGTCAACTCTGTAACTTTCTGCATCAATGGATTCAATAGTCAGCTCTTGCTCCTTCATATTCTGCAAAATTTTTACGTCAACGGTGTTTGCAGGAGATTGCTTTACAGTTCTCTTTGTCTTTTTAGTTCCAGAAGTCTCTGAATCATCGGCTGTAATTTGGACAAGCTTTCTAGTTGATAACCCTTTAAATTTTCTTTTTGAGTTGTTTTTAGTGATATTTGGCTCATCTTTGGTTGTTACTTGATTGCTTTGATCCAAAGAACCTTCACCTGCATTTAAAATGTAAATTCTTTAGCGCTGCATGACACCTATCAGATGGTAGAAAACCTAGGTAAGAAATATATCTTAAAATGAGTTTCACTATACGTAGAAGCATTGCACATCAACAATGCCATAGAAAAGGATACCATCTATTTGGCTGTTCAAAGAATTCTTCAAGGCAGAGACAAGTTCCTGCTTAGTACCTTTGGCAGGAATCCCTATATGCCTACAAATACAAAATATAACAATAAAGCAAGACAATCTGCTGCAAATTACAGGATGGTGTAATACACAAGTAGATAAACCTGACATCAGTCTTGCAGAACAAAGGAACCAATGTAGGAATAAAGCAATCAATTGGTGCAAAGATACCAAATATCAGTATTATACTCAAATATATCCCAACAGCCACCTTAGAAGGAACCACACAAGCTCCATTCCTTTTTATCTGTCACGACAAGCATACAAGTCCAGTTCATTGTTTTCTAAATTCTAATAATATAAGGCTCGTGGAAATGAATTGTCATGTGAATTTTATTAGCAAGAAATCATCTTAGATACTGATAGATACATTCCCAAGTCCTTACATTCAAGAAGCAAAATTATTTTTAAAGTATAAATTGCAATTAGTTTTTCAGACTCTCTCTGTACCATTCTGTAAGTATAATTCTTCTCTCTCTACACATCAGATTGCCTGACCCAAGTTGTCTATGTTTGGGTAAAAAATCCCAAGATTACCTCTCAGATATCCAGAAAAAGAAATTTCTGCCCATTTTGAGCACTCAAACAGCCATATAATATTGGAAAAATAAATTAAATACATTTTAGCCAAAAAAGCAGAACATTTACCTCAATCTCGATCTCAGCTGTTGAACTGTCATATCCTCTATATTCTTGGAATCATCCCCAAGCAGCTCACTTTCCCTAACATTGTCCTATTTTATCCAAGGAAAACCCATTATGCACAATACAATAATTACTTACAACCACGCTAACAAACGCAGTAACACCAAAAAGAATAAAGGAAAAAAAAGAAAAAAAAGGTGACCTTGGAAACAGTCTTTTGGGATTTTGATGCATCAATACTTAAATGATCACTCACAGCTGAATGCGAGGAAATCGACCGGGGTCTTTTAGAACCCATTAATTCTAACTTCACAGAAGACGGACCTTTAAATTTCAGGCTTCTATAATTTACTGCAAACAAGCTAAAAAAAATTAAATGTAGAAGAAACCAGAGTTAAGAATTAAACCTAAGGTTATTACTGAATTTAGTATGTACCTCCTGAAAGTTAAATTGTGGAACCCTAATTTGAGAATTTGAATCATTGAAGGTGAAACTCGAAGACAGAGTAGCGTAGGTTAAAGTTAAAGCGTAAGCAAGGTGGCACTCATCAGTGAAAATTTTTCCCTTTTTTTTGCTTTTTAAAAATATAATAGAAACTAAAAATAAAAGATTTTTATTTATTTTCCGAGTCTTGTTGAGAATCTCGATAACTTGCATAGACTATCGTTTATAATTTATTTATTTATTTTTTTTTGTCAATTTTTCTTATTTGAGTCGAGTAATTAACTTTAATAATTGTCGTGAGAGATTGTAAGAAGATGAAATTTCAAGAGGGTGATCGGCCGAAAAAAAAATTAATACTCACAAGATGTTTGGTCAAAAGTATAAACGTCAAATGTAAGTATCGTAACATCACGCTTTAACGTCATTCTTGATTTTATCATAAAGACAAGTATTAAATAATTCATAAAATTTATTCTTTTGTTAAACTTTTAAAAGTTAATCATAAGTAGCTTAAGAAATATTTGTGATGCTCCAAAAACAATAATAAATATAATGTATTATAATAAGAGGAAATTACACCAAACCATGTCTTTTCTTTTACATTTTAAAAATTCAGGTTTTTAAGTTTTTTATTCAATTATCAGGTTTTTATAATTTTAATTAATAATGATTTTATAAAATTAAAATAACATATATACCCACCTCATTATCTACCCCCACCCACTTTATTTTAAATATAACATCTATCCAAACCCTAATCCATTTCACACCTCCTCCCTCTCTCACCCTTCGCCACCACCACCGCCCGCCCCCGCCTCCACCCTCCTCTCCTCTTTTCTTCCCCTCCCCTCCCCTCCCCCGCCGTTTCTCCCCCCCTCCCCCCTACATCGCCGTCGCAAATCGCGGCAGTTAGCGGCGACGCAGCCGGCTGCGATTTGCGGCAACGATCTCTTCTTTGCACGTTGCGACGATGGCGTCGCGACGTTGGTGTGCCGTCAGCGACAACGTGGCTGCTTCTTAGGTGCATTATTTTTTTTCTTCTTCTTCTTCCTACTACCAGATCTTGGGTTTTTGAGTTATGGTGATATTGAGTTTTTATTCATTCTCAAATCTTGTTAGTGATTTGCACATTGTGATTTTTTTGAAAATGAAAATGGTGAGGTGGTGATTATTTTTACGTTTTGGTGGTGTTGGAACTGTTGTGGCGATGGTTCTGTGTTGTTGTGACGGGTCGAAGGCGTTGGAGGTGGCGATCGCAAGTCTCTGTGACCTAGGTAGGTGTATGTGACCTAGGAATTGTGTCTGTGACTCGTTGAAATAAAGTTTAGGTGACTGTGACTTAGCTATTGTGATTCTTTTTGGTGTCTGTGACCTTACTATTGACCTGTGACTTTGAAATTGATAATTTGTAACTTAAAAAAGGAATCTGTGACCTTAATTTTTTTCATCTGTGACCTCGAAATAATCTATGACCTATAAAATTTTAAATCTGTGACCTCGAAATAATCTGCGATCTACAAATTTTTTTATCTGTGACCTCGAAATTACTCGTGACCTACAAATTTCTTGATCTGTGACCTCAAAAAAGTCGTCGGATCGGAGCAGTAGCCGGTCCTCGGATCGGAGCAGTCATCGGTCGCTGGAGTAGTAGCCGGAGCAATGGTGGGGTGGGGTGGGGTGGGGTGGGATGGGGTGGGGTGATTTTGTTATATTACAGTTAAATACTTAATTTAATATAATAATTATAAAATGTAATTAATTAATTTAAGAAAAACCTGATTTTTGTAATTTTAAACTGTTCGGCCTGATTTTTAATTTTGGAATAGTAAAGACCTGACCCATAAACTTTTCCCTTATAATAAACGACGTTATTTTTAAATTTATTGTCATGACATTCTGTCATTAAATTTGACAAGTTTATATTTTTTAAAATTAATTAATATATAAATAAAGTAAAACGAAAAATGGACAATAATCCTAAAAATGTTTTATACCAAGAACTGTAAAAATAAAAACAAGATATACAGTACAAAATTGCGAATCGAAACTGGTTAAACGACATTACACGCCCGTCTAGTATTAATGCGAGCCGCAATGAGAGAGTCAATATTTCCGTTTAACACAGCATTTACATCAGGAAATTGGGTACCGGTTTTCACATCTTCTACCATCTTGGTGGGTTGAAACATATACCTTCGAGCCTCGTGACTCCACATATCAACAAGGGCATCTTTCTTTATGTTACTAACATCAGATGTACCTTGATCCCTCAAAATAACGAGAAGTTTAGCCTTCAAGCGGTTAAGGGCCTTAATCTTATTCGCAACACAGCTCCTTTCACCTGCAAAGAGAACAGTCTTTTTCGTTGGCCTTTCTTTCTCCTGCTCATCTTTCCTTATTGATTGTAGAACATTTTGAAAATGTAGAATAGAAAAATGCACATTTTTAACAAACAACTGGTAAGGTAGAGCAAGGCTTCTTGTGCTTCTTTTCATCTCCTTTTGACATTTTCTGTTTTAGAACAAATGTGCAAATGCAATAGCTCATGGGCTCGAGTTGTGTACTATTTCGGTAAGGAAATACATACTACCGAGGTTCATTGAACGACAACCAGGACAAAAAGGAAATTTCTAAAGGTACTTGATGGTGCAAATATCATTATTCGTTAACTTACACATATTTTTCATTATTCTCGAGGCACTTTATAATTGCCATCACAAGTTTGAGGCATTTCTCAGAGATTCAGGGTATGTTTGTGCAACAGTGTGTGTATATTTGGTGGCTTTTGCTGTATGCGTGGAGTCCAAATGTGTAAATTTATCAAAGAAACTGATCCAGGTACATGAATCAGAACTATATTACCATAATACTATATAAGCATGAAAAATAATGATATGAACTTAACAGAAACTATAACTATTCCAAGCAAAATTCTCACCTGTTGATTGGACTTCTACACCAGTTGGAATATGCTGAATGGAAACCGACGAAGAAATCTTGCCTGGCTTCTTGGAAGATGATGGGCAGGAGACTAGTAGATCCTTGTCATCAATTAATAGTCCGGGTGATGATTCAAGGAATAAAGGAATCACATCCACAGCCGCTAAGCTAGCCTACAACATATTAGCAATAGTGATGCAACAAACGTATATAATATGGGCCATCATATCAAGAGAGGGTCAATTAAAATTAGCTATTAGATGTAAAAATGAAATTTCTTTCTCAAAATTTCCAAATTACGCTATAAACAAGGAATTGAAACTCTAGCACCAAAAAAAATGAAGATTTAGGGTTCTATATGTTATATTATCTGAATATAGGATGGGATGTTAACTGACCACTACCAAAAAAATGAAGAATTAGGGTTCTATATGTTATATTATCTGAATATAGGATGGGATGTTAACTGACCACTGCTTATTCGATAGCCAATTCTAAAACTGAGCAAGATATTTAAAGATGCGGGATATAGAACTGAGAGCCAAACTCACTAGCCAAAATGATAAACACTGCGTGTATGTGTTTGGCTTAGCTTAAAAACTTCACGGAAAAGTAAATAAGTAGGTTATACAATTAAAGAATTTGGTTGGTCGAAGTTGGAATAAGCTGTGCCTATTTTGAAAATAATTCCCGCCTTACTGCCCAAATAAGTAACTTTTTTTAGTTCTAAGTAAGAAAACTGTATCGAATAAGTTTGGAAACAAAACTTTTACGTAGAAGTAAGCTTGCCAAGCATAGATTCTTGTGGTTCTTTTGCCACCATATAGTAGCGTCTTCTTGTTCTGATATTTTAGGAACGCTATAAGTTCTCAAACCAAGATATGCCTGGCTATAACTTGTGGAAACTCCACACACAAATCAATATGCAGTATGTCATAAGTTTTTCCTTATCATCAATATCGAGATATTTATATGTTGACAAATCTGGTGAAGAATGTCCCTGTTTAACGTAATCATGTATCTTATTCTTATCTAGGGTATTAGCCCCGTTAGTTTTTCATTTTTCATTCATAAAAATAAAAAATATGACCGCTATCCATTACATCAAGCCATCAATTTTGAATTTCTCTCTCTTGTGTGGAGCCTAATAACGGCTATATTTTTCATTCTCATTCTACAATAATGAGAATCAAACGAGCCCTTAGTATACCAAATTTTTCATGAAACTGAAAAACCTAATTGATTGTTCCCCGTAATATCTTTCTCCTGTCCTTACTTTTTGATAACCACTGTCAAAGCCTATTCCAGTACCCCGTTTTCTATTGGAAATTTGCCCAACTTTTCACTAAAATAATTTTTATTAACCATGATATCATGTACAGCAGTGTTCTTCGATTGCAACCTGTCAAACATGGTGTGGTCATGGTCAGATTTCCTGTTGTTCACTAAATGATCCCAGGGATTGTAATTCATTTTTTCATGAGCACATAGCATTTATCAATTCTTCCAAAAGATATAGCAATGACCTGAAAAAATGGCAAAAAAGGATTCATGTCCCATATTATCGGGAATAAGGCTTGGTTTATTATTGTTTCAAATAACACCTACCAAATAGATAATACAGAAATTATCAATGAAAATTCGAAAGTGTCATTTCTTTAGCAATCAATTGACAGTAAAAAATTAATCACAATGAGGAAATTTCTGGGTCCTTTGTAATAGTAACAGAAATTCATACCTCAGGATAATTAAATTCACTCTTATAATTCCCAATTATTCGGTGAACACCTCTTTCCCCTGATAGATAGCCATAAGCATGTTTGAATTCGAATTCAATTGTTGCTGACTTGATACCTCCATTCTTTGCAGGACATCTCTCAACTATCCTCACCGCATGACCTTGCTTTTCAGCCCATTTCATGTACATTCGAGTGAGTTGTCCTGCCCATGTCTGAATAAAATTTACATCAAGATCATAATGGAGAAGACCCAGTCATAGTTAAAAAAATAAAATACAGAGAACACATTGTCCCAAAATGTCAAGTAACTCATATGCTTTAGTCCATTAATAGAGGAAATGGTCCTTGCGAGTCTAGAGACTAAGAAGCTGATCCATGTAGCCAACAATACTAAAAGTCTACTGAGGTTTAGAGGTATGTTTCAAACTTGTTCATACAATGAATATATGAATAATGCGAAAAAGAAAAAAAAAGAAGGAAAGAAAAAGAAGATCACATCATAGCACATCGAAACAAGTTTACCCAATGGAAAAGCAATGAGGTATGTAGAATTAGTTACCATTTTGACAAAGTTGTAACTATTCGTTAGCAGAAAGACCAAAATAATTGATAAAGACATAAAGCCAAAGCCGAAAAGAAGATAAAAGGAATTATGATTAACAAGAATGAATCATAGACAATCAAATTGACCATGTAAGAAAGCTCAAAGTAAGGTTTCAACCGAGTTATTCATGTATGTAATAGAAACTCTCTAGGGAGTGCTCGAAAGTCCTAATCTTGAACCTTTTCAAACCTTTATTAACTGAAAAACAAATCAATAAAAGATTTTTGTTTAAATAATAGCTTATGGCTACAAATTAAAACTTTAGAGAGTCAAGGTTAAAAGCAGATTATAGAATAATAAATATTTTTTGCCAAGTTAAATCATCCCTCGCTGATGAGTTATAAAGGGCATTCCAATTAAAAGAGCAGTGACTCTATAGAAAAGCATAAAGTCTCAAACTACGAACCTCTGAGTAAATGTCTCCACATCTAGATTCAATTATGAGACATGCTCCCTCCATGTCATATGGCTCTTTAAGAAACTTGGACATCTCATACTTATCCAAAAACTTGTTTAAATCTACAGATGCAAAATATGCCTGCTTGAAAAGCTCATAATTTACAGTATCCAGCTCTGCAAGCTCTGTAATCAGTTTAGCTTCCTCAGCCTGCAGTAGAGATTTACAACTTCTCAACATATTGAGCCCCCTTCACTATCATCTTTTAACCTTAAACAACTTAGTATATTACAAACAAATGAGCAAATACACACACACATGCACTCTCAAGTCTTCCAGTTGACAATTGTATCCAAATAGACATACAAATACTTGCACGAGAAGCACACTACCTTATATTTGAGGTCTTTAAGGGCGTCAACCACCTTGGCACCGTCGGCTAGTTTGATGAGGATTTCATTCGATTTCCCCAGGTCATCCCACAAGTCATGATCACGAATAATTTCTTCTTGCTTGACATGTCTTGCTTCTTCATGTTCCAAGGCTGTTGGTGCTAACATCTCTGCACGGAGAATCGAATCTTCTATCCTTTTTCTTAAAGAAAACATACCTATATAAAACCAAACCATTACAACCAATCCAAGTGGCAAGTACTAGACTATTGTATGCATAAATTAAACAAATATGATCCTTGAAGATATGCAGATCTGAAAATCTTGCAAGGACTAAGTGTATTTTAAAATAAACTTCGCGGAAATAACCTAATGATTAACAGGCCTTAGGATTCCTTTTTCTTTGTTCCTAGACTTGACAGAGAACAGTCAATCCTTATTTCAGCAATCTGAAGTTAAATTTGCCGCTGTATATGATCCATAACTCGTCAAAATTTAAACCATAACTTCATTGAGGGGAATATTTTTCCTTGATTACAAGGCCTTTTTTCTTGATAAACTTGTTAAATACCACAAACTCAGAATTAACCCATTTTCTAAATAATGTACTACCCCATAAACAAATCGTCTTGAAGATAAATATCCAATAAATTTAAGGCAAACTAGAAGAAAATGCTGAGAAGCTGAGGCTAAAATAAGTATAGAAGCATAGTTTTTATTGTTCTCTTTAGGTCCAAGTCAATCCAAATTATGATTGTTGAATGACATGTAAACAATATAAATAACAGATGTTATTAATAACATAAACAAGCATAAAGTGTTCTCACATATTCTTGAAGACTCATCAATTTGTGCAAATTTTTAGGTGCATATCTTCTCATTAATTTATTCAATTTTCAAGAGAAGGGGTAAGAGACATTGCATCAAACAATAAACATTTTTTCTTACATGGGCCAAAAAAAAAAACCATAGGAGTACACAAATGGCTCCAAAATCTTGAAACTGCATTCGCATCCACAATTATAAACATAGAACGAGAGAGAGAGAGAGAGAGAGAGAGAGAGAGAGAGAGAGACCGAGTTTTTTGTAGAACTTGTTGTTCTTGCTGTCACCTAAGGCTTCGTGAGAAGCTCGAATAAGTAACCTTGAACTGAATTTCCCAACTGCAGAAGCTGTAGCAACTGGAGGTTTCCATTTAGGCAGGCCAAAAATATAATTTAATTGAGAAGTTGAAGAACCAGCAGCAGAGGGCTGTACACACCAAGATTCTGCCGCCATTTTTTGCCGCCTTCTGAAAATTCCCCGGCCGCCGGAAAATGCGGCTTATCAATTCTTTCTTGTACTTCTTTGGACTTCGGGGGATGAAGAAAATTGTGAGCGGCGCTGGAAAAAGAAAAAATGGAAAGGTCGTAAAAGGAGTAAAGGACTGTTGATAAGAGTTTCTTACAAAAAATTTCTTTCTATTTTCTAGTGGAGCCAATTTTAAAAAGTGAGAGCATGTTTGTTAAGAAATTGCTTATTTAGGGCGTGTTTGGTAGAGATTAAAATTGAAAAATTAGTCGTTATTGTTAACTTTTATTAGACGAGTGAGACTCAATAACGACTATATTTTCAATTTTAATTGGATTTTAAGCACGATCGAACACGTCCTTATAAGGCATGGCCTACAAAATCTACCCAAGTGTGAAAATTTCCCAAAAATTCTTAATGCTAGTATTTGTGTGTTCAATGCGAAGAATGTTATGAATTAAATTATAAGAAATTTTTGAAATCAAAAAATTGATCCCCTTCGACTGTACAAGAATATGTAGAACTGAATCATGTCTAGAAGCACGAGAGAACTTTTTTTACTAATATTATTACCAATATTCAAAAATTTAATTTAAGTGCTAAATTAAAATTTATTTATTATATTTTCTAAACTAATGTATGACCTAATCCTAATATACTCCGGCATTGATGTGAAAGTAGATTAAATTGAAAGAATTAATGATTTTAGCAAAGTAAATCGATATCAAATATCTTCAAACTACTATGATTAAACATGTCCGAGAAGTAGTTAGACAAAAACTTGGGACGGCCCAAATGTTGAGCTAGCACAAAAGTTCTTACACTGTCATGCATAAGTATTCTCTTAACGAAAAATTTCTACCTGTCGAGCTTGTCTAAGTATTATTAATTAAATAAAATTTAAATGTCATGTATCATATTGTCCATAAATGTTAAAAAAGTACATTATTAAAGCAAAAGAAAATGTTGCAAATACCTAAGGACATCGTCTACCCAAACATATCTCCAACTCATTACACTCTACACCACCACTCTCATTTTGGCTTATGTACACAGTTTCTATGATCATTGACTCAAGTTTAATGAGGTTATCATTTGGGAAAAAAAAATCTGCCATAGCTTGAAAGGAATGAATGTTTAGGCTTAAAGTGACAAATTGATATTAAAAGAGGAAAATAAATTCATTTGGTTGCCAGCATGACTTCTTAAGGAGGATGTGCAAATTATGCTTCAATTTCCTTCTTTATTAATTTCTTGGGGGCATTGAATACGATCTGAGCTAAAAATTCAAAACTACAACTATCCACATCAAGTGATCAACAAAATGTCGAGCATGGGTTTCTCTTATTTAAGGCACTTTTGATCATCTCTATTATTCAAGGCGAGCCAATAAGTCCTTGTACATCGAGGCTTGCTCACGGATTCTTCATTTATTGAAGGCTAGCCTAGCTCGTGGATTTCATATTATCAGATGCAATATTTTATGAGTCCTCGTTCCTTGAATAATGGAAGAGACGGTATCTCGGAGTCCTCATTCCTTGAATAAAGGAAGATGTGGCATCTTGGAGTCCTCGTTCCTTGAATAAAGAAAGATGCGGTATTTCTTGAAATCCCCGTTCCTTGAATAAAGGAAGATGTGGTATCTTGGAGTCCATGTTCTTTGAATAAAGGAAAATGTGATATTTCTTGGAGTCTTCATTCCTTGAATAAAGGAAGAGGCGGTATTTCTATGAGTTCTCGCTCCTTGAATAAAAGAATAGGTGATATTTTTAAGAGTCCTCATTCCTTGAATAAAGGACGAGACGGTATATTGGAATCTTTGTTCCTTGAAAAAGGAGGAGGCAAATTGCCAGATGCTTATTTCTGGTCTCGCGAGATGTTTATTCCGTGCCTCTCACTATCGTCGAGCCAAGTTGTAAGGCCTCGTCTATTAGAGGCCGCTTATAAAACTCTGATCGTTTGAGAGCACTTCGCGGGATGTCTGTTCCCCGCCTCGCCAGATGCTTATTTCTAGCCTCGTGAGATGTTTATTCCTCGCCTCTCACTATCATCGAGCCAAGTTGTAAGACCTCGTCTATTAGAGGCCGCTTATAAGACTCCGATAGTTCGAGAGCTATTCGAGGGATGTCTATTCCCCGCCTCGCCAAATGCTTATTTCTGGCATCACGGGATGTTTATTCCCCTCCTCACCAGATGCTTATCCATGGCTTCGCGAAATGTTTATCCCTCGCTTCTTACTATAATCGAGCTTAACTTTAAGACCTTGTCTATCCGAGATCAGCTTATAAGACTCCGATAGTTCGAGAGGTACTCGCAGAATGTTTATTCTTTGACTAGCTAGATGCTTATTCCTAGTTTCACGAGGTGTTTATTCCTCATCTCTCCCTATAGTCGAGCCTAATTGTAAGACCTCGTCATTCCGATGCCAGCTTATAGGACTCCGATAGTTTGAGATATATTCTCGGGATGTTTATTCCCCGCCTTGCTAGATGCTTATTCCTGGATTCGCGAGATGTTTATTCATTGCCTCTCCCTATCGTCGAGCTTAGCCGTAAGACCTCATCATTTTGAGGCCATTTTAAAAGACTTCGATAGTTTGAGATCTATTCGTACTGTCCTCACTGTACCAACATGGGTCTTTTCAGCATGCTTTGTCCTCACTCGCACGCTCCCCTAGAAAACTTCCCCGGGGGGGTCACCCATCATAGAATTGCTCCAAGCCAAGCACGCTAACTATGAAGTTTCCAACGATGGACTTCCGGAAAAGAAGGTGCACCTTGTTGGTATGAGTATTACCTATCAAATCTCTTAAACTTTCTTGGTCTGGGGTATTACAATCACTCCCCGTTAGACTCGCGACGTCCTCGTCGCGCTTGATCCATCTGAGGATCTGTTGCCAGGCGTTGGGATTCTAGAGGTGGCTCCTACGAGTTCAAGAGGTGGCTCCCGTCCTATGGCGTAGCACTTTGTCCCGCATAGCACTTAGTTCCCGATTTCCGACTGGCAAACGGCTCTGATACCATTTGTGATGCAGGGGAAGCTTATAGGAAAGACAAAAATCTCACAAAGAGAATTTCAATCAAGAGAAATTCAAGAAAACTTTATTTCATTCAAAACTAAACTGCCTCAAATGGCTTACAATGTTTAAATAGCGAAAAACCTAAGAAAATTCGGAAATATTACATAATAATAAGAAAATATTATTTTTTCCAAAAATGGAAAAAATTGAGATAATCACGGATCTTGATTCTCCTAATTACCAGGATCATCCCCAACCAAACGGAAATCAAATCCGAGTTTATTTGACTAAGATATTGCCAAAACAAAAATTACCATAAACGGCAAAAACGCTTAATTGATGGCCTAAACGACGGAATTTGCCCAAAATTTGACGTGCATCAGGGCCTTTGGCCCTGAGTTGTGATCATTGGCCCGTTTCCAATCAAATTAGACTAGTAATTCGCTAAAAACGAACAAACCCGAAATTAAATGGAATTATTATTTTGCTTTCATCATTCTCCACGAGTTGAGAAAAATTCGTCCTCGAATTTGACGGGGAAGAACCCTCATCATCATCAGAGTTAACACAACGAAATGGCGGCTCCGGCGGCAATCCATCTGGAAGCTCTTTTGGGAAGTCTTCATGAAACTCCTCTAGCGATGGCTGAACCCTACGAGTGACATTCTGCTCATTGTCAGCTAACTTTTCCACCTGCACATACACAACCCCATATCCTTCCATATTTGTCTCGAACTCCACTCTGGTCAGTAAATTGGCGCCATCCCCAACTGTTTTTACTGAGCCTTTATCTGGAAGCAACACACTTTTCGTTCCCCATACAGTACACGTTGACTGGAAGATATTATTACACAACCAGTCAGTGTTATTTTCCAGGGGAGTCTGAAAATTCTGCCTCACCACCAATGCCTAGCCCATTTCACCAACCACAAACTCTTCATTCTCTGCTGCTTCTTCTACACCTTCACTGTCGAATACAGGTGGACCGTAATAATCAAACTCTTCCTCCTCTATTACTTCTTCAGTATTTTCATCAAATACAGGCGGACCGTAATAATCAAACTCTTCTTCCTCTGTTGCTTCTTCAATATCTTCATTGTCAAATACAAACGGACCTTCATAATCAAATTCTCCCTCCTCTGTTGCTTTTTCAATGTCTTCATTGTCAAAAATAGGCGGGCCTTCATAATCAAACCATTCCCCCTCTGTTGCTTCTTCAATGTCTTCATTCGTAACATCCTGAATATCACGATCATGGTGTTGGACTTCCTCAATCGGAACCTGCCCATGACGACCACGACCTCCAAGCGCATGTTGCTGCGGCATAAGTGCAGCGACTTGCTGTGTCAGCAACTCCACTTGTTGACGCAGCTGTGCGATTTTATCACGTCTATTTATCTCCTCTACTAGGGCTTCACGGGCTTCTTGACGTCTCCTTGACGGCATGGTGAAGGAACGACTTCGGCTCTGATACCAACTGATGCAGGGGAAGCTTATAGGAAAGACAAAAATCTCACAAAGAGAATTTCAATCAAGAGAAATTCAAGAAAACTTTATTTCATTCAAAACTAAGCTGCCTCAAATGGCTTACAATGTTTAAATAGCGAAAAACCTAAGAAAATTCGGAAATATTACATAATAATAAGAAAATATTATTTTTTCCAAAAATGGAAAAAATTGAGATAATCACGGATCTTGATTCTCCTAATTACCAGGATCATCCCCCAACAAACGGAAATCAAATCCGAGTTTATTTGACTAAGATATTGCCAAAACAAAAATTACCATAAACGGCAAAAACGCTTAATTGATGGCCTAAACGACGGAATTTGCCCAAAATTTGACGTGCATCAGGGCCTTTGGCCCTGAGTTGTGATCATTGGCCCGTTTCCAATCAAATTAGACTAGTAATTCGCTAAAAACGAACAAACCCGAAATTAAATGGAATTATTATTTTGCCTTCATCAATTTGTAACGACCCGGGTCCCACTTAACGGGCTGTCCTGGCCGTTAGATCGACGACGTACTGTCCTCACTGTACCAACATGGGTCTTTTCAGCATGCTTTATCCTCACTCGCACGCTCCCCTAGAAAACTTCCCAGGGGGGTCACCCATCATAGAATTGCTCCAAGCCAAGCACGCTTAACTATGAAGTTTCCAACGATGGACTTCCGGAAAAGAAAGTGCACCTTGTTGGTATGAGTAGTACCTATGAAATCTCTTAAATTTTCTTGGTCTGGGGTATTACACATCGTCATTCCAAAGCCAGTTTATAGACTCCGATAGTTCGAGAGCTATTCCCGGAATGTTTATTCCCCGCTTCGTCGGATACTTATTC
Source organism: Fraxinus americana (assembly GCA_035079005.1). Taxonomy (NCBI): domain Eukaryota; kingdom Viridiplantae; phylum Streptophyta; class Magnoliopsida; order Lamiales; family Oleaceae; genus Fraxinus; species Fraxinus americana. The sequence continues at coordinate 36,157,224 of CM068715.1, read as the reverse complement.
CTAGCTTTGCGAGATGGTTATTCCTCGACTCTCACTATCGTCTATCCGAGGCTGCAAAACCTCATCTATCCAAGGCTAGCATATAAGACATCGAAATTTCAAGACGACCCACTTGCTCGATAGTCATTCCTCGCTCTGCGAGATGCCTCACCTTACGAGATGTTGCATTATAGCTGCATTTATCTTCAAAGAACTCATCATGCCTCATCATCGACTATATTACAGTATCCTATCTTTCAGAGATTTGTTTCTGCTTCAGCTATGTTACATCTACTAATTTTCAGAGAATTTATAAGGAAATGGGCGGGCCCACCTTAATACCTATGAAGATGAAGCCTTCCATGGCTGGATCAAACACTATGGAGGAAGCCATTGATATGGATACGACACCCTCATGTAAGGATGTCAGCTTATTATAGCTAATTACAGATTCAGAGCAACGCCTTTGCTACTCACATTCAGAGCATCGCCTATGCATCAGTTTATCACAGCTGCTTATATATTTAATCTTGTCTCTACATTAGCTTCATCACAGTGGCTTATATTCCAAGTCCGACCAGCATATTAATATTCGACTCAGACTTGGGGACTATTATGATATTAGTATCTTTGTATCATTACATTATTACTGCTAGCATGTGCATTATATTGTTGCTGCCAAGTACGCATGCCACGTCATTGTTAGCATGTCATGACACTATTTTCACTACTGTCAGTACGTATGTCGCGATATCTACATTATCAACATGTTGCTTTACTATAGCACTACTATTACACTAAGTTGTGCAAGCATGCGGGTCATGGTAGGCTCTCTGCATATTATATCTTGAAGAAATTTGATGTCATTATTCACTTTATTGTCATGAGTAATTTGAGAGATAAATGGACCCCAAATTTATTTTATATATGTGTAGTGGAGATATTATGTTGTAGAGAAATGATCTAATGAGCACCGGTGCTCATCTTATCCTAAGCACCGATGAGTTGGCACATTAATTCATTGGTGGATAAAGATTTTGTGAGTTCCAATCCACCAATGAATTAATGTGCCAACTCATCGGTGCTTAGGATAAGATGAGCACCGGTGCTCATTAGATCATTTCTGTTATGTTGTATTACAAGTTGATTTAGTCCATATTACAAGGTGATGTTGCTGAAATTTTGACAAATTATATGCAACATCTTTGAGACAATTCATAAGCCCTTGCTTATTTAGTCTCGCGCACATATTTTCTAAGACAGTTCATAAGTCCTCATATATTGGAGCTGCTCATATTTTGAGGCAATCTATAAGACCTCATCTATTTGACTACTTATATTTCGAAGTTTGACCCGCACATGAATGTACGACTGAGACCTGGAGGACTATTGTTACACTTAAAAATTACGTGGCATCGACTATTAATTGTATTTGACTTATTAAACTAAATAATTTGCATCTTGGGCTCAGCCCATTACCCATGTGGTCCATTTACGGTTTCCTATATATATATATATATATATATATGATTTCATTTCACACAAAGGTATGTTCTCTAACCTTATTCAAATTCTCTCTCCTTCTCTTGCACTCTATTTTCCTCTCGTCCGGCCATTGATTTGACCGTCTGAGTACAAATGGTCGTCGGACTTTTTTCTTGACCGACGACATTTGCCTCGGACGGGGTATTCCAATGTGCATGTGATGTTTACATGGAAGGGAGGTGAAAGAGATTCTGTTGGCGCAATTTTTGTGGTCAACAAAAATTTCCCAAATTTTCTTACCTCAAAAATACTAGTATTTGTGGGTTTTATGTGAAAATTGTTATCAATTAAATTATAAGAAATTTTTAAAATTAAAAAAATTGATTCCCTTTCGATTATACATGAATATGTAAATCTAAGCATGTCACGAAGCACGGGACTGTCCGATACTTTAATTTAAGCGCTCAATTAAAATTTATTATTTGTTTCTAAATTTATGTATGGCCTAATATACTCCATCTAACGTGGCATTGATCTGAAAGTAGATTAAACTGAAAGAATTAATGATTTTAGCAAAGTAAATCGATATCAAATTACTACAATATAAAAGAGCTAAAAAAAATTACTGTTCACATGACACATGTGTCTTATTTCTAGGGACATTTTGCAAAATGACCTATGAATAGTGGCTTTTTAAGTTTTTTGTTAAAAAGTCAGTTTTACCCTTAATGAAATGGGTCATTTATTGCAGATCAAGTCCTCAATCCTTATAATTTTTTCGAAATTAGTTTTATTCATCGTCACTAGACGTTTCTTCTAAATCTGATTTTTCTTCAAATATTTCTTCATTTACTTCTATTTCTTCAATATCAACTTCTTCACATTCATCTCTAATTTGTTCAAAGTCCGTAATTAATATTCTAACTTTCTTTTTTGGGCATTCAGTGCTAATATGACCTTCTTCATTGCAATTCCAACATTTACATCGTTTTTTATCTAATGGTTTTTTATTATAAGGTTTATATTTTCTTCTAAAATATTTTCTTTTTGGTTTAAAATATTTCTTTTTAAATTTATTATATTTTTTATATTTCTTGGGTTTTATATTTCTTTTTCTTTTATAATCATAACATCCCCAATTTCCTGGTACTTCGGTATCTCTACAACAAATTCTATCTTGTATAAATCCTGATTGTTTATAAATCATTTGATTACTACACATAGTACTTATTTCGTCTTTTATAGTTCTTATAATAAATCCTAATGTATATCCTTCTTCATTTCTTCCTAATTGTTTTTCTTTAATCTTATTTTGAAAATAACTATTCCATGGTGGTGGTAATTTTCTAATGAAAACTTCCTTATAATAATTATTATCAGCTCCACTTCCAAACATCATATAATAATATTTACTATATTCGCAACAATATTCATTGAGATAACACATATTACAAATTTGTAAATGTTCCATTCTATTTTTAGCATCTTCTATTTCTTCTAATCTAGCTTTAGTACTTTCATTTACCCAATCTTCTCCAAGCCAAATTCTCTATAAATTCTTGTAGCAACTCTATTTATTCCTTCTATTATACTAATTCCAAATCCTGCTTCAATACTATCTTTCCAAATACCTTTTGTTGTTTCTTCTAATCCTCTATACCAATTAAATACATTTCCTTTAAATGTTGCTAATAAATATTCAGTTCTATTTTTATTATACGTATTATTCTTTGCGATTATAATTAAAGTGTGCTATCATATTGGTACTCCATTCACTTATAGCTCTTCTAACATCTAATTCACAATCTAAATTTAAATATGATCCTGCAATTTTCATTGGGTTTGATTCTCTTAAAATTGGTTTAAATTGATCTCTATACATTCTTTCTTTGGTAGTTCTAAAATCTACTTTTGTATTAACATATCTTCTAGGGTCTATTTATGCTTCATATCTAGCTGTGCTAGTTTCTCCATATTCTTCTTGTTTAACTGCACGTGGTCCTCCTGTTTTTCCAACCATATGATTTTTAGTTATTTCTTCACAAATTTTTAAGTCTTCTAAGTCAAATATTAAATTTTCCATTTCTTCGTTCATTGTTCTTCTATAATTAATTTTCCTTCTTCTTTTTCTATAAGATTTTCTTCTTGCTTTCTAAGATCAATCAATAATTTTTCTATATCTTCTTTTAATCCTCCATTAAGTTGTATTAATTCTTCATATTTTTCAATTTTCTTTCTAACTTCTTTAAGTTCTTTAGTATAATTTGGTTTAAATGGTTTTTCTTTATTTAGATTTTCTATTATTCTATTTAAAAGATTTTCTATTCTTAAAAAGTTGTTTTGTAGTCTTTCTTTCTCCTCTTCGTAGACTATTTCAATTCTAGTTATTTTTTCATCAATTGTTTTTATATTTTTCTCAATTAAATTAATTTTATCATTCATACTCATATTTTAGGTTTTTTATAAGATGGTTTTTCAATTTCAAATCCTAATTTATTTAATAAAATATCAAGTTTATAATTAATAATGTCTACTTTTTCTTCTAAAGTTGCTATTTTATTAATACTATTTTTAATGCAATTTTTGATATTCGATTTTGAATTTCTTCAAGTTTAGCTTCATCAAGTATTTCTAAATTATTAATTTGTTCTTTTATTTTATTAAATTGTTTAGACATATTTTTGCTTAAAACTTCTAACCTTTCTTTAGCTATTTCATCTTTTGGATCTATATTATTTATTTCGTCTATAGCTTCTACGTCTTTAGATTTTAATTGTCCTAATTGTTGCCATAAAAATGCATTAGTCCAAGTTGTAGTCATATTTAACCATTCATCTGTATTTCCCCATGAGCTTAAAGGTTGAAACAGAGTTGTATTCCATTTTTTAGTTTGATAGCTTCCTATTGGTAATCTAATATTTTCTATTTCTTGTTTATCAAATCTTATTTTTGTTGGTAAACTCATATTAGTCTGGTATATTTAAGGAATTAATTATTATATTATTTATCATTTGTCTTATTTCTCTTCTAAATTGTTCTTCTCTTCTTAATTCTCTTGTAATTTCATTTCTTAATAATTCCCTTTTAATTTTATTCCAATTAGAAATTTCCCTTTCTATTTCTCTACGATTATTGTCAGTTATTATCTGTTCTTCTAAAATTTTTATTTTATTATCACAAAATTTTCTAGTTATTCCAGGCATATTTTTATTCTATATCGTCAAAACTAAGATCAAAATCGTATAATTCAGAAACTTCATTATAACTTACATGCTCTGTAGTTTCAAAAGTTCTTTCACTATTTTCACTATCTAACCAGAAAAATATAATCATTTTTATTATTTCTTTAGGCAATTTTTCTTTTAATCCAAATGATACAATTGTAAGGCATTTTTCATAATATCTACTATCTCTTTTTATGAAATTTATTCCTCTAGTATAACTATCATAAGTTTCCGGAATTTCTATCATGTGACTATAATCAATACTATTAGTATATCTAAAAGGTACAGATCTATAATAAAACTCGTAACTTTCCATGATAAAAGTTCTTCAAAGTAAACAATCTCATAAAAATTCTTATATAATAATTTTCATGCAACTTTTCGTACAATAAATTTTCTTGTAGCTTAAAATAAGGGCCTTACCACGCTTCGCCAAATAGCAAGAATGTTATATGTTTACGGTCACCTTAAATGCAAGAGTTGGCCAAAGTCCGATAGCATCACAGCAAAATGGACACGAAAGCACTTAAAACTCTCAAACGGACTCACTGTGTAGAACAACACTCAAAGCGTAATAAAAGATTTATTTCAAACTCAAAGATTTTATTGATCTGAAGATAGCTTGAAAGCTATTATACAAAGATTTTTACAGAGATTGATACTCCGAATAGTGGTTTCTATTCTCTAAAGAGAATGATTACAAAGATCATTGTTGAAGGTTTTAGATGGTAGTTCAGGATGAGATTTCAGATGGCTAATTTTCGATGATCCTTTCTAATGAGAAGGGTCTCAATTTATAGAAAGGCTCGCACTTCACCGAGAAGCTTACGCCAATCAGATTTTTACAACACAAAAGTAAGAAGTACAATAATTTCAAATGTGGTTGAAAATATTAAAAGTGGTTGTTGGTTGTCTTTATTCGATGTCGGCAATTTCTTTTGATTCCAGCTTGACAATTTGTCTTCTTATCTTCAAAGTTCACATGGTCTTTGTCAGTCACGTTTTTCTTGATCGTCCTTTACTTGTGGACGTGTCCCATAAGTCGGCGAGGCTTCTTTAATGCATTCTTCACTTCCGGAAAATTGATCGTTCATAATTCCACGATTTTTTCTTCAAGAATTTTTGATTCTTTATCTCCTCTCTGAGATAAGGATCCAATTATTACTCATACCATAGACCATGTATCTTTCTCCATAAAAGAACCGCATTGTTGAAGCGATCGATTTTATTCCGAGAGCTCGTCTGTAAATCATCCATTTTCTATTAATAGTGGGCAATTCTTTAAAAATCTGAATCTCCTTGAGTGGATTTCCATTATTTTTCCGAATTGTGATGAGATGATGTTCTCCATACCACTCTGGTTCTTTATATTCAGGACTAATCGTGTAAAATCTCAGTTCAATCGGTTGTTTATCGCTGAATTTTTTAACACAATTAACAAATTCTTTGTCAAACTGTTCAATTTCTTTTAGATCTATCCCTGGGAAGAGTCGATCTAAAAATCCAAATGCTGCCAATTTTCGAACAATATTAGGATATGCTCCTTGAACTGCACTGATCCTTGGATAAATCGCCGTTGGAAGGGCTGTCAAAATATAGAGAACTTCCTTCTCTGAAATTATATACCCATTCTGAGAATTCATAATACTCCTTTTCCATTGGATGTAGATTAGCTCTGATATGATGAGTAGCAATTATTCCCTTTGGTGATTTAAGGTCACCAATTGGTGATTTTTTATCTTCTTGGAATTCAGCGATAACGATGAGGTACGTTCCAATGGGCCTTTTGATAAGGATGTTTGAGTACTAGACTCGGCGGCTCCTTTTCCACTTGTAAATTTTTCCAACAATTTGTCCATGCGACGGGTAGTTGTTGTGGATTCTTTTTTATGACTTTTTCCTCTTGCGAGGTAAGAGAGTCATTTCTCTTAAATTTTGATTCTCCACTCGATGTGGATGTATTAATCTCCCGAAATGGGATGTGACTAGCCTTTCTACCGTATTCACCTTTTAAAGGAGGATACTCCTGGCTACAATTTGCAAAAAGTCTAAACATTCTGACAATTTTTCAACTATTTTTTCTTTGTTATCATTCAATTTTTCAATCTTTTTTCCCACTTTCAACAACTTTGCTTGATAAATCACACAAAGTTTGTCGAATATCAAGATGATCTTCTTGAACGGCAAGATAATACGCATTAAAATCATTAGAAGATCTTGTAATTCCTTTGTAAGTGCTTCAATCTTTTCCATATTCATGATTCCTGCTCAAGAAATCAGCAAATAAATTATCTTTTCCTTTAATATATTCAAATTTAAAATTATAAAAAGATAGTAACACTTGCCATCTATGTAACCTTCTATGTTGGGGTGAATTTGGTAATTTATTATTTACTAGTCCGTTTAGTTGTGTATTATCGGTTTGAACAATAAATTCCTTGGGTAACAAAAACATTTGAAATTTGTTTATTCCTTTAACTACGCCAATAATTCTTTCTCATTGGTGGAATAATTTACTTGACATTATTAAATGTTCCACTAGTATACCCGCAAATTTCATTTAAATCAGTTTTTAATAAAGCACTCCAATATAAATCGAAGCATCGGTTTGAACTATTAATTTATCTTTTTCATCAGAAGTCTAAGTTTAGGTAAATTTTTGCAATTTTCTTTTAAATTTTTAACACAAAGAGTATGTTCTTCATTCCAACCTAATTTATTTGATTTTCTTAATAGTTTCGAAGTTTATTTCTTTTTTACGCAAGTTTTTCTATAAATCCTTGACATAATTAAGACAACCCAAAAACTTTTGAATTTGTTGCTTATTTTCTAATTTATCGGGAAATAAAATTATTTTTTCTCGAAATATGAGGTTGCAATTTTATTCCATCACTATTTATTATCATTCCTAAGAATTCAATTTCATGTTTTGCTACTTCTGCTTTTTTCTGACTAAATATTATACCTTCTTTTGAGCAAAGTGTAGCAAAAATTTTAAGATGTTTAAGATGATCTTCATATGTTTCTGAACAAACAAGTATATCATCAACATAAACAATAAGAAAATTATAAGTTTTAAAGACTTCATCCATTCTTCTTTGATAAATTTGTGGTGCATTTTTTAATCCAAATGGCATAACTAACCATTCATAATGTCCTTGAGGAGTACTAAATGCTGTTAATGGTATACTATTATCTTCTAGTTTAATTTGCCAAAATCCAGATTTACAATCAAATTTTGAATAATATTTTTTATTCTTAGCTATATTTATTAATACTTCTTTATTTGGTAAATAATATCCATCAAACTTAGTGTTTTTATTAAATTCTTTATAATTTACTACCATCCTAGGTTTTCCTCTTTTTATCTCCGAATGATTTCTAACCATAAAAGTTGGGCTACTATGAGGGCTATTACTTCTCCTTATAAGTTTTTGATTAAGAAGTTCTTGAATTTGTATTTGAAATTCTTCCTTATCTTCTTGATTATAGAGCATATGTTTGACTCTAATAATGATTGTTGGTTCTAATAGTTCTATTTTAGCTGTTGTTTTTGATTTTTCCCATTTTTCAAGTGGGTTTTCATTATAATTTTTAGCTAAAAGATCTTTTATTTGATCAAGAGTAATTGTTTTTGATTGAATAATTGAGTAATTTTGGTATAAATTCTATTTTTTCACCACATTTGTATTTGTTGAACTCGAAATGGTTTAAATTCTCTAGCAATTTTTAGTAAATGTCCACATGGTGTTTTTAATTGAATAGTATAAATATTTTGACTATATTGACTAAAGCTGTTGTGAAAGTCATTTCCAAGAATAATATCACAATCATTAATATTATATTGGTAAACATTTCTTATGGTTACTATTTTAGATCCTATTATAACTTCTATATTTTCATTTTTATATTTTAAAGATTCTCTTACTCCAGTTATTCCTTGTAAAGTTAATTGTTGTTTATTTTCTATCCACTTTGATAATAAAAATTCTTTAAAGACAGTTATCTCAGCTCCTGTATCAATTAGAGCACAAGTAGTTATTTTTGATTCAAATACAGTTATTTGTATATATACACTTATTGGGAATTTTATTTCTCTACTCATTTTTCTTTAGGGCAATATGTAGTTATTCCTTGATGTGTAATAAGAATTCCTTCCTTGTCTATTTTATAATTATCAAGACTATTTAAAAATGAATTTCCAAATAATATTGGATGTTCATCAAAATTCATATTATTATCAATATAGCATTCTATGCTTAATAATAAATTTTCTAATTTAATTTGAATTTGTCCTATGATATCACAAGAGTTTATTTTTCCTTCAAAATCTCTATAACTATAAGGTTCAACTTTTTTCTTTTTAATTCCTTCATCAATAAGAGAGCAAATATGATTCTGACTTGCTCCAGTATCAATAATTATTTTAATTTCATTTATCCATTTATTTCCATTAAAAAACTTTCCTTTAATTCCATAAACACTATTATTTTTACTTTGTATTATTTTTGAAATACTATGTCTTACTGTATTATTTCCAATAATTATTTTATTTTCTTTATATGTTATTTGTTTTGGTATTATAGGTTGATCAATACTTATAGCATCATCATGTCCTATCTCAAAATTTTCTATTTCTTCTATGTCTTGTTCTCTTGGTAAGATTGCTTCACATATATCCCTAAATTCTTCGTCAATTTCTATAAAAGGTTTTTCTTTATATATATTTCCATAATTACTATTTGTATAACAATATAATCCTTGATATAATATAGTAAAAACTTTATTATCATCTTTTAATATTTTATTAGTCATCTTAAAATGTAGACTAAGACAATCATCTAAATTTTTATCATTTATATGTACGCAATATCTTGGATAACAAGTAAATTTTAATTTTTTATAGGCTAAATTTCCTTTTACTATTCCTAAATTTCCATTTTCTGCAGTTATACATCTTTCATCTTGTAAATTAAGTATTATAGGACTATTAATTCCTTCTTTAAAACATGATTTTATTATTATTTGTATTCCAGCAAGGTAAACATAAGATATTTTATCTCGTTTTTCTTGTTTTAATTTTCCTAGGAATTCATTAATATTTCTTTTTGTTATAAGATTTAATTTTATTTTTCCTTGTGTATGTTTAATATCTATGGCTTTTTCTATTTCATGATATTCATTAATGACTAACTTTTTTCTTCTAAAGGCTGATCCTAAAATATTGAATAATTTATTTTCTCCTGGTGGTTTTAGACTTAATTCTGCTCTATTAATTTTTCTAAATTTTTCCCAATCAAATTTTCCTTTTAAGGCATATCCCTCTACTCCTTCGTATACTTCAGTTTCTATATTTTCTGAATTTTCTATTTCCATGATCCTTAGGTATCTAATTCTTCAATTCTCATAATTTCATTATTAAGAACCCTTTGTATTCTTTTTAAAGTTTTCATTTCTATAAGAATAGGCATTTTAACAAGATATCCTATGTCTTCGTCTAAAACTTCATCAAAATCTATTAAAAGAAAAGTAATTTTTTTTTTCAAATTTTTTCTTTATTTTAAGACTATCGGAGTCTTTTATTTTATTAATCAAATTTCTTGATTTATTAACAAGATGTTGAATATAGCTATCAGTATCTAAATATTCAATAGAATTGTTAACGTACCATCCTATGCAAATTTCGTTATTATCTTCCATTCTCTAATGTCTTTAAATCCTCAAGATATAGGGCTCTGATACCATTTTTATTGGACCTAAAATGCAAAAATTCAAAAATAAAATTATTAATCAATATCAAATTTTTTCGGCTCAAGATAGGTGGAAAGAGTTGATGGTGAAGAAAAGTTAATTTTTATTGCAAGGGGCAAACAATTTTGTCGAATCCAAAATTAGAATTAAAGTTATGAGGACTAAAATAACTTATTTTGAAACTTTTTATATTAAGGGTATTTTAGGTAGTTTATATATTTGAATAGTGAAATGGGTTAGTTTGGGGTTAGTTTGGAATTTTAACTTTGAATTTGGGTCATTTGCTTGTATTTCCCTTATTTCTATCGTAAACATAAATACATTTTTTTCCCTAAATTTTCACACATCTCCTCTTGTTCACACAACCAATCACGACTTCCATTTTCACATGCAATTAACAATTAACTGTAGGAAATAAAACCAACCATAATGTTTACCGTCATAAGATCGTTCATGTTGGATCATCAAGAATAATTAACCAAAAGCGGAAGCGTACCTGGATCAGACATGATTATCGCAATGAATAAGTCCTGCGGTTTCAGTCTTCCAGATCAACACGTTGTTCCTTAGTTTCTCTCTGAAGATGGGAGTCAGAACAGAATGAACAGAACGTGTGATCCGGGGACCATAACCGTATATTTATACTGATTGCCTATTTGACCTAATCCGGCCCATCATGGAATTAGGAATAGGCCCGGTCTCTACACATACGAGCCCATACTTTAATTAGATGCTTCAAAGCCCAAAATACCGAAACCTTATTAGATCACTTTAAATGGGCTTAACCGAAATTGATAGCCTTTAATTTAATACACAATATTTCACATATAAGCCCACATGTTTGATTAAAAAATCCTTACAATCTCCCACTTGGGCTATATGTGTTACCTTATATTTGTGCATTAAATATAACCTTATGAGTACTCAGAATTTTGCTATCATTACCGAATGCATCCCCAAACAATCCGGTCCATCAATCATATCAACATAGGATCAAAGAGGCTTTCGCTACTTGTATCGTAACTAAACCCATCAATGGTCACATATATTGACATAACTGAATGACATGGATCAAGCATGGATGTGTAGCATGAAAATTTCATGTGATGTGATCTTAACATGCCTATTTCCAACTGGTCCACCTTAATACCTTAGTGAGATCATTTTCAAATGAGTTCAGAGATAATAAACCAAAAACTTTATAACTGAAAATAACTTTAACCATAAACCATATCCAAAATGACAGTATATGTGTCTAATATGAAAAACACAGAAATACAAACTCCCACTGAAACTAGATATCTTCAAGAGATATTACACCCATATGAGCAGTATGCTCACGAAAGACCTTGGGTATCAATCCCTTAGTAAGTGGATCCGCAACCATGGAGTTTGTCCCGATGTGCTCTATTGACACCTGTCCACTCTGAACTCTTTCTTTAACAGCCAGGAACTTGATCTCTATATGCTTTGACTTCGTCGAGCTCCTGTTGTTATTGGAATACAGTACTGCTGATTTATTGTCACAAAATAACTTGAGTGGTCTTTCTATATTATCCACAATGCGCAGCCCAGTGACAAAATTTCGCAGCCATATTCCATGATTTGATGTCTCATAACATGCTACAGACTCCGCTGCCATGGTGGAAGTAGCTATAAGTATCTGTTTAGCACTCTTCCAAGATATAGCACCTCCAGCAAGCATGAAGATATAGCCTGAAGTGGATCTCCTACTATCTTGGCATCCCGCGAAATCGGAATCAGAATAACCGATGATCTCCAACTGATCCGATCTCCTGTATGTGAGCATGTAGTCCTTTGTTCTCTGTAAATACCGCATGACCCGTTTGGCTGCTTTCCAATGATCCATTCCCGGGTTACTTAAATATCTCCCTAACATCCCAACAATGTACGCTATATCCGGACGCGTACAAACCTGAGCATACATCAGACTCCCTACAGCTGAAGAATAGGGAATCTTCTGCATTTCTTTAATTTCCAAATCATTTTTGGGGCATTGACTTAAACTGAACTTGTCTCCTTTAGCCACAGGGGTGTCACCTGGTTTACAATCTTGCATGCCATATCTTTTAAGTACCTTTTCGATATAGCTCTTTTGTGATAATCCTAGAATACCCCGAGAACAATTCCGGTGTATCTGAATTTCTAATACAAAAGAGGCGTTACCAAAATCTTTCATCACAAAATTCCTTGCTAGAAATCTCTTGGTTTCGTGCAGTAAATCTATATCATTGCTGGCAAGTAATACGTCATCGACATATAAAATCAAAAAAATATACTTATTCCTACTGAACTTGTAGTATATACAATCATCTATCAAATTCATCTCAAAACCATACGAGATGATCACTTGATGAAACCTGTAATACCATTGACGAGAGGCCTGTTTGAGTCCATAGATGGATTTCTTTAGTTTACAAACCATTTGCTTTGCATCATCCGACACAAAGTTTTCTGGTTGTACCATATAGATTGTTTCATCAATGTCACCATTGAGAAACGCTGTTTTAACATCCATCTGATGTAACTCAAGATCGAAATGCGCTACCAAAGCCATTATAGTCCTGAAAGAGTCTTTCGAAGAAACTGGAGAGAAAGTCTCTTTATAATCGATGCCTTCTTTCTGTGTAAAGCCTTTTGCGACAAGAAGAGCCTTATACCTCTCCACATTACCTTTCGAATCCCTCTTGGTCTTAAATATCCATTTGCAACCAATGGGTTTCGCACCTTCAGGCAATGGAACGAGGTCCCATACGTCATTGTCCTTCATGGACTTTATCTCTTCATTCATGGCATCAAGCCACTTTTGAGAGTTAGAACTTTCTATGGCTTGACGGAAGTTGATCGGATCATCTTCCACCACTCCAATGTCAACTTCATGTTCTTGGAGAAATACGATGTAATCATCTGGAACCGCACTTCTCCTCTCTCTAGTGGACCTTCTTAATGGCATTAGTTCTTGAGGCTGTAGAGTTTGTTCTTCTGGAACAAGTTGTTGACTTTCATAGGGAGATACAATAACATTGTCTTGATCCGGAGTTGCTTCTTGAACAATATCAGGAATAGAAACTTGATCCCGATCATTGTCGATGGCAATTAGAGGAATTTCAACATATTCCTCATCAAAGACAAAGTCTGTAACCCTTTCTCCCCCCACAAACTCAACATCCTCAAAGAACCGTGCATTTCCTGTCTCGAAAATTGCCTTAGTTGTGGGATCATAAAACTTGTAACCCCTGGACCTTTCAGAATATCCAATAAAATAACAACTGATAGTTCTTGCGTCCAGTTTCTTTTCATTTGGCCTATAGGGCCTTGCCTCAGCTGGACATCCCCAAATGTGTAAGTGCTTCAAACTAGGCATTTTACCCGTCCAAAGCTCATAAGGGGTTTTATCAGTAGCCTTAGTTGGAACTCTGTTGAGTATATACGCTGCGGTCTTTAATGCTTCACCCCAGAGTGATTCTGGTAAGGTAGAATGAGTGATCATACTCCTCACCATGTCCTTAAGCGTTCTATTTCGTCTTTCAGCAACACCATTCATAGTGGGCGAACCCGGCATAGTGTACTGTGGGACGATACCGCATTCCTCTAGGAATTTAGCAAATGGTCCTGGACGTTGCTCACCTGAACCGTCATATCTGCCATAGTATTCACCACCACGATCAGATCTGGCGCTTTTAATCCTTTTGCCAAGTTGATTTTCAACTTCAGCTTCATAGTTTTTGAACACGTCCAGTGACTGTGATTTTTCATGAATGAGATATATATAGCCATATCTTGAAAAGTCGTCTATGAACGTTATAAAGTATTGTTGACCATTCCAAGAAGCCATAGGGAATGGTCCACAAATGTCCGTATGTATAAGTTCTAAGACGTCCGAAGTCCTGTTGGCTTGAAATCTCCTTTTGTTGGTTTGTTTTCCCTTTTTACAGTTAACACACATATCATAATCTGTAAAGTCAAGGGGATCGAGAATTTTGTCAGACACAAGTCTCTCAATTCTCCGTTTGGAGATGTGACCTAATCTCTTGTGCCATAACGAGGCTGAATTCTCACAGGTTAATTTTCGCTTTACACCTCTAGTACTTACATGCAAGGATTCATTAAAAGAAGCAATTGTATCAATCAAATAAAGATTATCATAACCTGATAAAGAACCGGAACCAACCAATTTTGAATCATGAAACAAACTAAATATTCCATTCCCGAATGAACAAGAATAACCAGATTTGTCCAAAGCAGAAATAGAAATCAAATTCCGTCGAAATGACGGTACAATAAATGTCTCATCAAGATCCAAATAAAATCCAGTCTTTAACAATAATCTAAATTTTCCTATTGCTTCTACTTCCACCGTCTTGCCGTCGCCAACATAGATGTATCTTTCACCATCACTTGGTTTTCGGCAACTCAGGCAACCCTGCATAGATACACTGATGTGAGTTGTTGCACCAGAATCTATCCACCATGTGTATCTAGGTACCGAAGTTAAATTAACCTCGTAACAAAACCAAATTAAGAAGAATACCTCTCTTGACACGCCATGCGTGATAGTTGGTACAATTCTTCTTCCTATGACCTGGAGCTCCACAGAAGAAACAACTAACGTCAGTTGGTTCCTTATGTTGTTTCTTTTGTGATGTCAGACCGCAGCCTTCCTTATCAGTTTTCCTTGTCTTGTTGCTTTTGTCCTTCGACGTGGTGGCTAAATGAGCACTTTCTGTCTTGTCATGCTTCAATCTCTCCTCTTCCCGGACACAGTGTGAGATGAGCTCATTAAGGGACCATGGGTCCTTTTGAAAATTATAGCTCACCTTGAATTGACTGAATTGTGTCGGGAAGGGATATCAAAACCAAGTGCACTAATAAACCTTCGCATATATCCATCTTGTGTGCCTTCTCTTTTGAAGCAATGTGAGACATTTCCATAATACACTCCCGTATGTTTCCTTTCCCTTTGTACCTCATTGAGATAAGATTTGCCAAAAGTGTACTAGTTTCAACCTTTTCATTTTTGGCAAACCTCTTCTCAAGATTTTCAAAGAAACTTTTAGCCGTAGTCACCTTATCGGATATAGTGCCCCGAAATGCTTCGGAATAGCACGCTTCATGACCATCAACCTTATGCGGTTAGATCGTTCCCACTTTTTCATCTCCCTCTTGTCATCAAAGGTACTCTTTCGATAAGTGCGTAGGTTGATCGACCCGTAAAGCAAGATCCAGATCCATGACTCGAGAACAATCATTACGTTCTCTCGCCACGCCTTAAAGTTGGTGCCATTAAGCATTGGAATGGAATTGATGTTAGCGGAGATATTAGCAAAGCAGAACACCGAAACCGAATTTAGAGAACGATTAAGTTGAAGAGCTCACAATCCTTAATATACAAATAATAATTTCAAATTGTGGTAGGGCCCATCACAAGATACCTAGCACAACATCAATACTTAGTCTTTGGACAGAAATATTGACTTGTAAGTGGTACTCTTATTGTAGTGATCAAATATTGACAATAAAGAAACATGTCAATCAATAAACCTGTCTTTGGACCGATTCATTGATCACACGTTAAACCAAATAATCGCCACATATTTATCACCACAGGTGTATGTGCAATTCGGCCAAATACTGACCTTCCTTTGGGCCGATCAAGTATTCGCATGAATAACACACACACAAACACCTTTTAATATTCTAAGTAGATTAATTTTCACAAGAGAGGTTGCTTTGGCAACATGTTGCTTCAATTAATTCACTTTCGAATATTATATCTCTCAAAAGAATCCTTTGTACCAAAATTTGAAAAAATGAATCACCAATTTTGCATATTTGAGTAATTTTGAAACTTTAGGGACCTTTAGGTTAATAATTCAGAACTTAAGGGATCAAAAATTAATTATCCAAAAATTTAGGGGGTCAATAATTAATTATTGGAAGCTTTAGGAGTCAAAGATTAATTATGCAAAACTTTAGGGATCCAAAAATTAATTATTTAAAACTTTAGGGGCCAATTTAAATTAATTATGAACTTTCAGGGGCTTAATTGCAAATTTCAAAACTTTAATGGCCCAAATTAATTAATTTTCAAACCTTAGGTACTGAATTATTAAACCCGAAACTTTAAATGGTCCAATTGAGTGAATTATAACCTTAGGGGCTTAAATAACCAAAGTTACATACTTAGGGGGCTGAAACTGTAAATACTAAACCCTAATAGTAAATTGCAAACAAGGGCCCAAAGACTTCAAATTTTCAGCCCATACCCCCGCCTCCAAATTCACCCAAACCCTAACCCTAAAAAAAATTTTTTTTTTTTTTTTTTTTATAATTCGGGGCGCGCGGCGCGCCTTAAACTCTCGAGCAAGCTTTGCCGCTCGATGCCGCCCGGCTGGTCCGGCTGCTTTGCGGCCTGACCTGCGATCTTTGCGACAAGCCCAGCTGCGGCGCCGCCGCCAAAAAATTTTTTTTTTTTTTTTTAAACTTCAAATCTGAAAATCCGAAATTTTAACCAAATAATTTTCAAATCTAACAAAACTAAATCCGGTATTGTTAAATTCGAAAAATAATGAAATTAATATAAGAACGAAATTAACATTTCGATTCTCAATGATTCAACATGAAAAGTCTCTGATACCACTTGTAGGAAATAAAACCAACCATAATGTTTACCGTCATAAGATCGTTCATGTTGGATCATCAAGAATAATTAACCAAAAGCGGAAGCGTACCTGGATCAGACATGATTATCGCAATGAATAAGTCCTCATGTTTCAGTCTTTCCGTATCAACACGTTGTTCCTTAGTTTCTCTCTGAAGATGGGAGTCAGAACAGAATGAACAGAACGTGTGATCCGGGGACCATAACCGTATATTTATACTGATTGCCTATTTGACCTAATCCGGCCCATCATGGAATTAGGAATAGGCCCGGTCTCTACACATACGAGCCCATACTTTAATTAGATGCTTCAAAGCCCAAAATACCGAAACCTTATTAGATCACTTTAAATGGGTTTAACCGAAATTGATAGCCTTTAATTTAATACACAATATTTCACATATAAGCCCACATGTTTGATTAAAAAATCCTTACAATAACTTGATGCTCCCGATCATTCATGCCTCAAAATTAGCCTACTTCGCTGCCAATTCCGCTAGCCGCTTCTGCTCCTGCTTTCTCCCCGCGAGCGGACTCATCTCCGCCCAGCGCGGAGAGGTCTTTTCATACGTTTTTGTGATTCCTGTTGATGGGTAAGTTCTGGAAAATGCAGACTATTTTTACTCTTCATTACAAAAAAAAATAAAAATTGATGGATTATGGATGAAACATTGATATGTCAAATGGGTTGTGCTTAATTTTGTGTCTTGCATACAGGTTTTGTTTAATTCTGCTTCAATTTGATGAACAAACTTGAGATAAATTGTGATCCTTCTTGTGGATGTTTCTTAATTTATTTCTAAAATGCCTGCTCTGTTTATGTTTTAGTAGAGTTATTATGTTCTTGAGATTGTGTTATTTAATAAATTTTTTGATGGGTTTGCATTTCTTTGAGTCAAATTCTCTCGACCGATACCTTTTCTTTAACATTATCCTGCTCAAAGATTTGCATATTGGACATTTTCCATTTACTAATTGTTCTTCCAAATTTCTGTTTGGTAAGTAGTATTAGACGAGATTTTAGATTTTTTTGTATCATTAATAGTGTTGCGTAAAGTTCACCTTTCCCAACATATTGTCACTTTGGAATCCAGAGTCACATTAAGCTTAACATATCGAATTTTCCGTGTGAAATTGTTACACAGTCATATGTGGGACTGGCAAAGGCAGACTTAATCTCTCGAAGAAAATACAAGCTAATCTACTCTTCGTTATTTGTTTGTTCAATCGAGGTTATTGGTTTTAAACTTGTCTTTATATGTTGTGCAGATATACCTGAATGCCTAATGAATGGATTAAACGAAACGGATATCTCTCTTACACGTTTGACGATGAAACTACCCCTGTTAAGGCCTGTGGAGATTTGACGTATCAAGTAACTAGCTTTGGTAGGCTATTGCTTGAACATATGTTGTTTCTATCTGTTTTTCACTTCCATTTTGGTTATTTGCCGATGAGAATATACATTTTGCAAGTTAGCGCCTCTCTTGAAAATGACTTTGTGGAAGGCTACATCTTCACTCATGCACCAAAGGTCAACATTAACGTATTACCAATATACTGAGATGAGAGATTTGGAATTCATACATAGTTACTCGTCATTTCATTGCATGAACTGCAGAAACTGCAGACAAAGAATTGGAGAAATCAGAAATGAGGGGAACCTTCACAAGTAAAAAGATGCCGAATGCTACAGTTTGAGTCTGAAGTTTTGGATGCACCTCTTTACAACGATGAGGCATTTTTAAGATCAAAGGATGGTGTTCTTTTCTTTTGGAAATTTCTGGTCTAGCATTATGAATTTGCCAGAGTAAAAGAGTTTGTTCAGCAGCACTAGGCTTGAATGTTCATGGATAATAATTAAACGTGTTTTTATTTCTATGATTAGGACCGAAACGCCAGAGTCTCTTGAAGTGGCTTCATCTGAATTGTCACAGTGGGTTGGCGGATTTACAGGTGCATTCTTGCAAATTTTTCTTTTCAGATATTGATAGGGACTAATCTATTATTATGTAGAGGATTTCGACATATAATTCTTCATACTTCTATAGAAGGCACGTATGATTCCAGTAATCGTCTGAAGGATGGCTTGCCGATTGCTTTATTGATTCGGAGATGCTATATAATTCCGAGGACATGTATGTTCCTTTTTTAAATTTCTTGTTTCAATTTACTCATTTTCTTGTGGAATATTTTTTGCTGACTAGCTTATTCTGTACGGTTGTTGTGTGTCAATGTATATCTAACTATTCAAATCCCTTTTGTGGCTAATTGATTACTCTTACAGTCATCTATTATATTATAAATCAGTGCCCTAATATTGTGAAATTTAATAGTAATTGTAGTTTAAAATTTCTTGGTGAGCTCAACTTTTAGATTCCATTACGAAATGACACATAGATGTTCATGTCTACTAGAATTTAAAAGTGCACAATACATTTAAAAATAACATTAACCAAATTTACAAACACTTATTTTTAGCACTAATATCCTTCACTAGTATTCTATAAACATGCTTAAAATAACAAACTTTTGCAACTGAAGAGCTTGTACGAGATCATTGATTTAGGAAGTCTTGTGCCCTGAGGTTTAGTGCGGAAAAACAGCAAAATATGTTTGTACCACAGTAAGGGCAATGACGAAAATTGCACCTAGAAAAGCCAAGAAAGCCCAAGGACTGCTAAAATGGTCGTGGTATCCATTCAGCTATCCAGACTTTTGCTCGACTCTCGCAATGATTTTTAATCTTCAACTTAACATCTGCATATGCAGAAGGATCAAATGCTAAACCATTAGCTATCTCGTTAAAGAGTTGTGCCAATTCTTCGTCACTGCCTAAATTGTTGACAAGAATTTTTCTTCTTCGGAGCTCTTTGGCATCACCGGCATGATCAATGAGTGAATCCATTAGGCAAATGTATGACATAATGAGATAATCAGAAGGGCAATCGGGACACATTTCATAAGCCACCAAGTTTAATAGCAAAGGTTTTGTTGTATCATCAACCACGATTGGAGGAAGTGTAAGAGTACCAGAAAAAAGGTGAGATTTGAACTCTACATCAGTAACACGGTTAGTTTGACTTGGTCTGAAATGAATTCCTGCTGATTTGAGCTCCGTTACTGAACGATACGAATGCCATTTGACAGATTTCTTCTCGTTTTTGCATGACCCGATGAGCCGTTCCCGAACTAGATGTAGAAGGTGAGGAGAACTTTTCAATTTCTCCTCCTGGTTTTTGTATTCAGGAGATGACCTGGTGAGCGGTTCCCGATCTGGATGGCGTGCATCCCTGTCTGATTTCCATTTCTCCTTTATCTGAACAATGCATGCCATCATCTGTGCAAGAAATTTTTTGACATCATTATTGCCTGGATTTTCCTGAGGTGGCATAATGAACTTCTTATCAACGAAATTGTCAATCAACTTCATCTCCCAGTCCGGTCTTTCACCTTTGAACAAGAATTTCATTAAAACTTTTAGTAATGATAAAGGAATTTGATTCTCTAGCAAGAACAAGTCCCTCTGCACAAAAACAAGATAGTGTCTCCAACGATATAGTGGATCTGCCTCTTTTTCTTGCTTATCTGTATCTTCAGGTTTAGGATATAAGTATATAATAAAATAAAGCACGAAGCAAGCATCAAGAAACATCATTTTGTTGAACTTGACACACTGTTCAGGCGAGCATTCCTCGTACCATTTGCGGACACTTTCACCCACCTCTTCCACCTCTTCACTTAACTGTTTGATGGATACTTGATCATCACAGGCACGAACGAATTTCTGTGACTGTTCAGTCGAGCATTCCTTATACCATTTGCGGACACTTTCACCCACCTTTTCCACCTCTTCACGTAACTGTTTGATGGATACTTGATCACGAAAGTATTCCTTGTACCATTTGCGGACACTTTCACCCACCTCTTTACGTAACTGTTTGATGGATACTTGATCACCACAGGCACGAACGAATTTCTGTGCGATTTGAATCTTTAGCTTCTCAAATGCTTCGAGCCGTGGATTTTTATGATGATAAGGGCCTATCGAAACTAGGAGAGGATCATAACAATTTTTGTTGGATTGTTTGTCACGCAGCAATGGTGGAATCCTTTGCATCTGGGGTTTGTCTGTTGTGTCCTCAACATAGTTTAATATAGAAACCAGCCAATCATCCTCGGCAGCGTTGTTGCTTGGTGCTTGTAATTCTGAGCATATTTGAGGGGGTTGATAATGATATGGTTGTAATAATTTTAAACAAATTTGAGTGAGATCGTCGTCACGTGGGACATCTTCTCCTTCCCAGTCTAAACTCATGGATGCTTGGAAGTCTATACTCATGGATGCTTGCACCATGGTTGCTTGTACTTCATCCCTGGGTACCTCTACGCTTATAGGTATCTCCATATATTCAGGAGATATATCTTCGCTGGATCCAACTGTTGTCATCCCCTGGATGTGAGCAAGAATTTGCTAAATGTCAACTTTTCAACTAGAGAAATTTCAATTTTAAAAATACATCTCATGAGACTCGCAATTTTTATCTTTTCAATCATATATTTTATAAAGACCTAGGCTTAGAAATGCGAGTTTTTTATAACCGCCTAACCAGTGAAGTTCAAACCGCTATATTATATGTATTATCCATTTTAGGAGATCATCTACTCTCTTGTCCCTCATGAATTTTCATCTTGTCTCCTAGGATTTGAATTTAAGACTCCCGTCTTATGAGATATTTAAGTTGCTCGGGCCAGATTTTATGTCTCGTCTCCAAGACCTCCAGATTAAGTCTCATAAGATAGAGTTTTTGAGTTAAAATCTAGGGACATGACAAAAGGCGAAAGCTGTAAGGGTCAAAAGATAGATGCTTTTTCAAAATGGATAATACATAACGAGTTAACGGTTTGGATATAGAAGTCTGAATTGCTACACATTTCATCAATTTTTATTAAAAACTTTTCAAAAACAACTCCTTAGTTGGAATTTAGGTCGACTGTCGTGTGTGTTAAGGAAAAAAAAATTGAATAAATATTTATCTTCTCTAATGATTTAAATTCTTAAATGAGTTGGTCGACACGTGATATTTATTATACACTTGTATACAGGGGCATAGATGGGGGTGGGGAGCGAGTGCAGGCCAGGCATTCCCCCAAGCCCATTTTATTTTGTAGGCAACAAAAAAAAAAAAAAAATGTTAGAAAAGTTTATATTTTCTTTTTTTGTGGAAAAAAAATTTTAAAAAATTATCTTCCCTGGATTCGTCCCTGCTTGTACCAGAAAGTGGAACATTTTTTACATTTTGATGATGAATGAACTTGCAATGCCGTCACCAACTATGGTCCCCCCAATTATCATTGAGCAATAAACATAGGATAGTGAAAGTTGAAAATAACCATCAAAATTGAAAGCAAAATGGTGTTTGTACCTCAGTTTTGCTTCGTGAAGTCGGTCTACTTTCTAAATTCGTCAAAACACAATTTTATATAATCAAAATTGAAAGGAAAATAATGTTTGGACCTCATTTTCCTTAATGAAAGTTGGAATTTGACTTCAAAAATTGTTAAATCATAATGTAAAACGATGAAAGTTCAAAGCAATTAATGCTTGAACCTCATTTTCCCTAATTAATTATGCAAACTAACATTTTTCCACTATCTTGTTAGACTTTTCGTGTTAAAAAAATAGGTTTCACTACTGATCTTACACAGAATATGTGAGAAAATAAACACATTATAAACATTTGAAAACTCAACATTTAATTATTCAAGATCTCAACTTCATTTCTAATCGTTTACATTTCTTGCTTTTCTTCTTACAAGAAATCCAAGATTTAAAAAATACCATTATTAGCTCAGGCCCACTAGTTAAGATAGAAGGTTATTCTTATTAAATTTCCACAATAAATATGAAATTTAGCAAATCATAATCACCGTAATCAAAGATCGACAAAAGACATTTTGCAAAATTAGTCAACATTAAATGTGCGTTGCACGTTGTTATAAAATGCTTTATAAATGCTGTAAAAGTAATATTTGAATATGTGTGAATGATAATTAATTTAAAATTAATAGCAGAAAATATATACGTGACGATAAATGTTAAATCATTTTAAGTAAAATTGGATGTTAATTAGCATATATAGACATGAATAATAAAATTTATTCTTGAATATGAAATTCTAATTAACTTATAATTAAAATTAATAATACTAAAATACATAAATGAAGATGCATATTAATTAAATAAATGTGAATGCTAATTAATAATAGAGAATTCATACATTAATGAAAGCACATATGTGAAATGAATATGTACATTCAAAGGTATAGGCACATTGATGGTAACTAAATAGTTAAATAAATCAAATACATATTGAAAAAGAAAAGTAAGGTGCTATTGAAATAATTGAATTATAGTAGGGTTAGAATCGTCCAAAAAATAATTCTCACTCGATGTAATATTTAATATATTATTAAATAAATGTAAATGTTAATTACTTGATAATTAATAATAGAGAATTCATAAGGTAAAATGAATCTATACATTCAAAAGTACATGTATATCGATGGTAACTAAATGGTTAAATAAATTAAATACATATTGAAAAACGAAAAGTAAGGTGTTATTGAAATAATTGAATTATAATAAGATTAGAATCGTTCAAAAAATAATTTTCGCTTAACGTGATATTTAATATATTATAGACAACAATCAAAAAATTGAAATATTAATAATAAAAGACCGAGTAAACAAATTGTACCTAGTAGTAAAGTCAAGCGACTCAAGCCTCTTCTATTTGTCGAACCACTGCTGAATTGAACACGTTATGAGCAATGTGAGTCATCGTGAATAAGCAAACGCAATATTTATAGGCTGCCCGCATCCAGGCCTATGAGGTTCGGTAACCGAACCTTAGGCTATCAAGTTTACCCGAACCTACCGATTGATTGACCACCTAAAGCCCGAAATTAAGAATTGTTTGGGAGCTCACACTCAACTTAGGTACATCGTAGTTCATATAACCTCTAACATACTTGTTGAAAAGTGAAATTTAAATTCTGAATCGTCAATACTTTAACGCATAGTAATCATACACCGATCTGTATAACACAAAAATACATATATTGAATATAACAAGTAATTATTTATTTTATTGTGAATATTATGTATTTTTTCCAATAATCTTAAAACATATGTATTTCCAATAGTTTCCCCAACCTCTCCCAAACAAGCCCTAACACTTCCTCAAATCAATCATTGTACATTACGTCATTACGTTGCGATTGATGTACAATAACCGTTACTGTCTATAATAGAAGGTGGGGTAGTCGGGAAGGGATAAGCACAAATGAGCTTGATTCGAAAAAGAAGCTCGAATCGACTTGATTCGGAACTCGTTTGTATGGATCGAGCCAAGCCTCTCAAATAAAATTTGGTCTGAGCCCCGAATAGCTCGTAAGCTCACGAACCGAAAAACGAGCCAGGTCGTGAAGCTCGTTTTTTTTTTGCCATGCTATGGGTAAAGGCTTTGTACGTTGGCTGCCGGTGGACCCACCAGGGGAACATCTGTCCCCTTGGCGACGATGGAATAATCCCATCAATTAATTAACCTGCTTTGCAAGCAATTAATACACCAATTAATTAGCCTGAAAAAGCAGCTAGAGAGTCCCGTCAGGGGAATCCCATAAACCAAACATCTCTTAACCATAATTGTTATTTCAAAATTCTTTAATTTTTATATTCATTTTCAATCACATATTTATACAATAAGATATTTTGTATGTAAATTCAAAAATTTTCTTACTTTTTAACCACACATTCTTCCAAAAATTGCAATTCAAAATTCTATTTTCTCAAAAATAATGATCATCAAACAAATGTTTATAAACATTCTTTTTCCAAAAGAGACGTTCTTTAGAGACGCATTCAAAGTAACAACTTTTTTGTATAAATAGTCAATTCAAAAATAAATTTTTTGCTACCAATCTCATCTCCAATCTTCAATTTAAAATTTACTTTGCATTCTTTGCTGTTAATTTTTTTGCTATTAGTTTCTTTCTCCAATGATGTCCAACTTATTTACAATAATTTTTCAATTTTAAGTATTCAAAATTGATAGTTATAAATGAATTTCATTAATGATGAGCTTAATAAACTTTTGGGTAGTTCGAACACTCCATCCGATCACGATTAGGGAAGGCAAAGTTCGGCGGCTCGGGCTCGGCTCGGAAAAAGCCCGAGCCGGGAGCGGCTCGGGCTCGGCTCGGAAAAAGCCCGACCGGGCCCGGCTCGGGCTCGGTCGCACCGAGCCGAGGCTCGGGCCGAGCCCCATGTGGGGGCTCCGAGCCGAGCCCAGGCCGGCCCGTGTTATTATAAAAAAAAAAAAAATTAAATAAATCGCCGCAATTTGCAGCGTAATAGCCGCCCGTAGCTACACACGCAAATGCTCATGTGCAACTAGAAGTCGCCTCGTAGCAGTGCTTTCTAGCCGCTCGTTACAGTAAATAGAATTTGCCTGAAATCAGGCAGATATCTGCCTGATTTCAGGCAGATTCAAAATTTTAAAAAATTTGCGTGTTTACAAAAAACCTGTCTGAAAAATCAAATCACAAATAGTCTGTGTTACACATTAGGCGTTAGCGTGCACGCAAGATTTTTTCTTGCGTGCACGCAAATTTTTTTTTTTTTTAAATTTTAAAAATTGAATATTTTTTTTGTCTATAAATACGAGAAAATTTTTCTATTTCATATCACTCTTCATTTTTCAATCGCTTAACTCAGTATTATTTTCAATTTTCTCATTTTGCTATATTCTTTACTACGATATTCTGTATTCTCCATTTCTCCTCTCCTATTTTTTTACACATCATATTCTTAATTCTTTACTACAGTTTCCCTCTATTATAAATTTATAATACGTACACATGGATTTTACCAGTGATGAGATTTTAATCAGTTTAGAGGTAGTTCGAGTACTCCATTGGGGTACAATGCATCTCAAAATGTTTCAATTGATTTGGAAGATATCGAAGAGGAGGAAGTAGTCGAGGTTAAGAAGTCGAAAAAAGAGTCTGCAGATTGTTGGCAACATATGACTCGAAAAAAAGTTGGGGTTCAAAATGGAGTCGATATTTGGAAAGCATGTTGCAATTATTGCGGTAAAGAACTCAGTTGGAAGCCTAGTTCGAGCACATCGCATTTAAATAGACACATATTAAGAAGTTGCAAAGCGACACCAGTCGGTCTTGACCCGAAACAGACCGAACTAACATTTACCGGTTCCGGTTCTACTCTTTCCACTTTTGTATATTCACAAAAAAGATTTCATGAAGGAATGGCTACATACGTAGCTGCAGCAGAGATGCCGCTACATACGTGGCTGCAGCAGTACACTTTACTCGTCTTGTGCAAAATTATCTCCAACCCAAGTATCATTCTTATTGTAGAAATACTCTTCGTTCGGATGCTATAAAATTATATAACAGAAGAAAATAAACTGCTATTGAAAGTCTAAAAATTTTTAATTCTATTATATCATTTACCTCTGATTTATGGACCGGTGTTAATAAAAAAGGTTATATTGTCAAGCATGTACTCATTACATTGATCACCTATGGATTATGCATAAAAGAATTATTGCATTTAGATATGTAGAATATCCTCATAATGTGACTAACATATACATGGTTTTAAAAGATATTATACAAGAATATGATATGTAAGAAATGATTCGAAGTTTTACTTTTGATAATGCTAGTGTAAACAAAGTTGTTGTCGATAAATTTATTGATGATTTGAACCCTATATTTTGAGGTTTATTTTTCCATCAACGTTGTGTATGCCACATTATTAATTTGATTGTAAAAGCTGGATTAGAACATATAAAAATACCGTTAGATAAAATTAGGCAAGCAATTAATTTTATTACTATATCACCTGCAAGAAAGCAAGCATTTAACAGTTTATGTCTTTGAGTATGGCTTAGAAGAGAAATCATTTGTCACTGATGTATCACATAGATGGAACTCTACATATCTTATGTTACACTCGTGTGAAAATTATGATAAAGTTATTACAATGTATTATAATGGTAGGCATACATATGGACCCGAACATAATTTGGAAGATTGGGAATGAAATCTTGCATTTATCGTTAAAACATTTTTAAAACCTTTTTTCAATGCCACAAAGGAATGTAGCGGTGTTTATTACCCTACATCTTCACTTGTTTTACAACATTTTTTCTATTTTGTACAAACATTTCAAAGACATAGGAATTTCCCAATTTTTGTTGATGTAGTTTATTCTATGGAGTTAAAGTTTCGTAAATATTGAGAAGAGATACCCTCATTATTTTTATTAGCTTCTGTAATGGACCCTCGATTTAATTTAACTGGCACAAAAGCTATTGTAAATGGGATTTCACGTTTCATGGATATACAATTTTCACATACGAATATAGAATCAATGTTATGCGAAATGTATAACTATTACGCTGAAAAAGAAGGTCAGTGTAGTTCTTCCCAAAATACTTTTTCAAAGAACACTTCAACAAATGTAGATAATATATGGAGTTATTTAGAGACCAATACTAGTATTCCCTCATTTAGTTCTAGTTCGTCAATATCTAGAGCAATAGATGTCAGTGGTACAAATCTTGAAATTCCTTCGGAGTTAGCTAGGTATATGTGCGTGGACGTTCGTAGTATGTTACAACCACAAGAATTACAGGATTTTAGTCTTTTATCATGGTGGAGATATAACGAAAGGCAGTATCCAATTGTATCAAAAATTGCTCGCGATCTACTAACACCGCCGGTGTCTACAGTAGCATCGGAGGCTACATTTAGTTTAGGTGGTCGAGTTTTAAGTGACGAATGATCAAGACTAAAAGAAGATATATTGGAGGCTTTAATATGTTTGAAGGACTGGGAATGTGCGGAATTACGTCTTCAAGAACAAGTTGATAGTATAATGGCCGATGAGTTACAGCAGATTAAAGCATAAGATATTGTAAGTTTTTAAATTGTTTAGTTTCAATTCAATACGTAATTTTTAATTTTTTTTTGTTTCAAAAAAAATTGTACACGAAATATTTTATTCGTGTACAATTTTAACTCCGCCTACGATAATTGTAGCCGGTCCCAAGCCCGGATAAAGGAGGAGGGTTTTATTCTTCAATGATAAATAGAATAGTTATTGCCTTGAATTATTGGAATTACGACCCTCAAGGAAATTTCACCATGACATTACAAGAAATAATAGTTACATACTTTAAGTAAAAATGAAGCTTTCATAATCTCTTTAATTTATAACACGTATTACGCATAAAATGTACATTTTTTTTTGTTTTAATGTAGATTTTACAAAAAAAAAAAAAAAAAACCGAGCCGGCTCGGCCCGCTAAGGCTCGAGCCTAAAGCTCGGGCCGAGCCTCATTTTTTTTGGCCGGGCCTGGCTCGGCTCGGCTCGGGCCAAAAAAAGCTCGGGCTCGGCCCGAACTTTTTTTTCCCGGCTCGGTCTCGGCTCGGCTCGGCTCGTTGCTACCCCTAATCACGATGTATCTCAAGCCTCTTCTGTTCGTCAAACCACTGCTGAATTGAACACGTTATGAGCAATGTGAGTCATCATGGGTAAGCAAACTCAATATTTATAGGCTGCCCGCATCCAGGCCTATGAGGTTCGGTAACCGAACCTTAGGCTATCAAGTTTACCCGAACCTACCCATTGATTGACCACCTAAAGCCCGAAATTAAGAATTGTTTGGGAAGTTCACACTCAACTTAGGTACATCGTAGTTCATATAACCTCAAACATATTTGTTGAATAGTGAAATTTAAATTCTCAATCGTCAATTCTTTAACGCACAATAAAAAATATATATTGAATATAACAAGTAATTATTTATTTTATTGTGAATATTATGTATTTTTTCCAATAATCTTAAAGCATATGCATTTCCAATAGTTTCCCCAACCTCTCCCAAACAAGCCCCAACACTTCCTCAAATCAATAATTGTACATTACGTCATTACGTTGCGATTGATGTACAATAACCGTTACTGTCTATAATAGAAGGTGGGGTAGTCGGGAAGGGATAAGCACAAACGAGCCTGATTCGAAAAAAAAGCTCGAATCGGCTTGATTGGAACTCGTTTGTATGGACCGAGCCAAGCCTCTCAAATAAAATTTGGTCTGAGCCCGAACAAAGACGCAAGCTCACGAACCGAAAAACGAGCCAGGTCGTGAAGCTCATTTTATTTGCCATGCTATGGGTAAAGGCCGTGTACATTGGTCGTCGAGGGCATCTGTCCCTTGGCGGCGATGGAATAATCCCATCAATTAATTAACCCGCTTTTGCAGGCAATTAATACACCAATTAATTAGCATGAAAAAGCAGCTAGAGAGTCCCGTCATGGGAATCCCATCAACCAAACATCTCTTAACCATAATTGTTATTTCAAAATTCTTTAATTTTTATATTCATTTTCAATTACATATTTATACAATAAAATATTTTGCATGTAAATTCAAAATTTTTCTTACTTTTTAACCACACATTCTTCCAAAAATTACTATTCAAAATTCTGTTTTCTCAAAAATAATGACCATCAAACAAAGGTTTATAAACATTCTTTTTCAAAACGTCTCTAAGAGTCGTTCTTTAGAGACGCATTCAAAGAATAACAATTTTTTTTGTATAAATATTCAATTCAAAAATAAATTTTTTGCTACCAATCTCATCTCCAATCTTCAATTTAAAATTTACTTTGCATTCTTTGCTGTTAATTTTTTTGCTATTAGTTTCTTTCTCCAATAATCTCCAACTTATTTACAATAATTTTTCAATTTTAAGTATTCAAAATTTGATAGTTATTAATGAATTTCATTAATGATGAGGTTAATTAATTTTTGGTAGTTCGAACACTCCATCCGATCACGATGTATCTCAAAATGGTCCAATTAACTTGGATGATACCCGTAAAGAGGATGAAGATGTGACGGAAGCAAAACGATCTAAAAATGAATCCTCTAATTCTTGATAACATATGACACGAAAAAAATTGGTATTAAAAATGGAGTGGATATTTGGAAAACATTTTATAATTATTGTAATAAGGAGCCTAGCTAATTAAATTTAACTATTGTGCAATTGAGCAAGCATTTCTTGTGGGATTTACAACACGTACTTCTTTGTCTACTTTATTATTTTTACGCGAATCGTGCGATTACGAGACATGTTTTATAACGAACAATATGCCGACATCATTTTTATAAGTTTATGTGACCAAAATTTGACAACCTCAAATTTCAGCGAGTAATTAAAGACCTTTTCAAACTTTAGTGAGCAATAATTTTTTTTTCAATGTTTAGTAAGCAATCAAGACGCTTTAAATTTAGTGAGTAATCGAAAATGTGACAATTTGTTAATGGTTTGACGGGGAGCCCATGTGCATTCCGTTAGCCACGCTAGTACCATTAAAGGTTTGTGACGGATAATATGTCAGTGAGTATCGTCCAATGCTTGTGAAAGCCCAATAATATCTAATCAAGAGGAGGGTGAATTGGTTTTTCAAACTTTTTCGAAGCATTAATCTAAATTCAAGCAAGTAAAGATTGAATAGATTAATTCAAATAGTAAGTACAAATATAAAAATGATAAGTGAAAGGGGGAGATGATGCAAACGATATATTTGTGGAGGTTTGATTTTGATCCAAAGTAATGATCTACGTCCCCCGTTACCAAACTCTCCGGCACGAGTAAGGCCTTTTCATTATGTTGATTGACTTGTGGTGCAATCCAACCCTTTACAGCGCTTCCGGTGACTTACAAACAAGGAGCACCGATCCTTGTACAATGTTGAGATTTACGGGACCTTAACACGACTCATACTATTGAGCTTTATGGAACCTCAATATGACTCACATGGTGACTTACAACAAGGAGCACCGATCCTTATACGATGTTGATCTTTAAGGAACTTCAATACGACCCACACTTTATCAAAATAATTTTACAATGAAATTCATGTATTGATAAATAATACAAACAAATTAAGTACTAAGAGAGGCTAACACTTCAATGAATAGTAATAAATGATAGCTCAAGTGTTAGATGAAAAATTTTGATGAATATGATGGTCAAAAATTAAATTCAATCAATCAAAATATTTCAATGAGAATATGAAGAAATAAATACAATGTAGATTTAGAAATCTTCTCAAGAAATATCTTTTTTTTTTAATGGATGGTTGTAATAAATTAAGTACTAAGAGAGAAATAAGAAATTTTGATGAATATGATAATTGTACAAGTTTAGTTCAATCAATCAAAGTTTCAATATGAAGAAGAAGAAGAAGAAGAAAAGTTTATGCAATGTAAGTGCAAAAATATTCTTCAAAAATATATCTCTCTTTCAATGAATAATTTGTGATAAATTAATTACTAAGAGAGAAATTAGAAACTTTGATGAATATGATGTTAACAAGTTTGATTTAATCAAAGTTTCAATATGAAGAAGTAGAAAATGTTTATGCAATGTAAGTGCAAAATATCTTCTGAAAAAATATATTTCTTTTAAAATTGATATATATATATATATATATATATATATATATATATATATATATATATATATATATATATATATATATATATATATTAAGCACAAAGAGAAATGAAAAACTTTGATAAGAGAAATAATTCAAGAAATTTGATTCAACAATCAAAATTTTTATTATGAAAAAATAAATGAAATGAATGTAAAAATGTAAGCTCAAAGAGAATTTTTCAAATATATTTCTCAAGAAAGTATTCTTATGGTTGTATATAAACGTATAGTGAAGTGGTATTTATTAAAGTGAAAAATGCCAAATTTCTGTCAAACCCCGATGATCGGTACCGTTAATTATCGGATGACCAATATGATTGTTTGTACAAAAAAATCAAAGATTAGAACGATTAAAAATCTAACCATTGGAGACGTCCGATCAACCGCCATTTTTGGCCTATCGACTCCCGCCGATCGATCGCCTGGTCCACTAGTTGACCATCAGTCAATTTTAATTATTTATTATTATTTTATTATTTTTTGAGATATGATCTAAGTTCAAGTACACTTTGAAACACTACACCAAAAATGGCCTTTTACGTGTTCGTTGATTAAATGTTTCTAAAGGGGTCTATCGCAACATTTTAGCAAGTGAATGTTGCTATTGGCTAATATAATTGAGCTTTCGTAACATTTTTTAAATAAATGTTGCTAATGTCGTCTTTTGCAACGTGTTATGAATGTTGCGAAAAGTTTAAGTTTTTGCAACTTTTTTTAATTGTTGCGAAAAATTTAATTTTTTGCAACGTTCAAAAAGAGTTGCGAAAAATTCACTTTTGGCAACGTTTTTTAATTGTTGTGAAAAATTTAACTTTTTGCAACGTTCAAAAAATGTTGCCAAAAGAAAAACGTTGCCAAAAGTGAACTCACTTTTGGCAACGTTTTTTGAACGTTGCGAAAAGTCCACTTTTGGCAACGTTTTTTAAACGTTACGAAAAAAATTACTTTTTGCAAACATTGCCAAAAGTTTTGCATTTTTCCCCAAATTAAATTATATAATGAGCTCAAATGATAAAAATAAAAAATAAACCAAACCCTAAATCACACCTTCCTCCCAACAAAATCCCGAGGAAATAGTAGGAAATAACCTTTTCAATCTTGTATAATTCCACAATAACCTTTGACTAACAAATAAAATAAAATAAAAATAAAAAATACTAAAAATATAACTTTTGTTGGAAAAAGTCCAAAATACCCTAACTTTATCAAAGGATCTCACTCAAAGATATTGGCCGGCTGTCACTTGGGCCACATACGGCCCAGATCACTAAATTTCTGGGTTATATATATATTTTTTATTTTTTAATAATTTAATATAATAAATGGTATAATAAATTAATATTTATATAATTAAATATTTTACTTAATTTAATAAAAGTAATATAATTAAATATTTTACCCATTTCATTCAAATTAATATAATTACATAAATGATTTACGTAATTCAATAATTAAATATTTTACTTAATTTAATAAATCGAATATGAAATAAATATTTATAGAATCAAATATTTGACGTAATTGGAAAAAATTATATAATTAAATAATTAATTTTAATATGATAACTACTAATATCATTAAATAAATCATTTTAATTATTAAATATTATATTTTAACATATTAGCAACTTCTTCTTTTTTTCCTTTAAATTTTATTAATAATTGAATAAATCGAATATGAAATAAATATTTATAGAATTAAATATTTGACGTAATCTAAAAAAATTTATATAATTAAATAATTAATTTTAATTTTAATTTGATAATTACTAATATTATTAAATAAATCATTTTAATTATTAAATATTATATGTTAACATTTTAGCAACTTTTTTTTCCTTTAAATTTTATTAATAATTGAATAAATCGAATATGAAATAAATATTTATAGAATTAAATATTTTACGTAATCAGAAAAATTTATATAATTAAATAATTAATTTTAATAATTAAATATTATCATTTAACCTATTAGCAACTTCTTATTTTTTCTTTAAATGTTATTAATAATTGAATAAATCGAATATGAAATAAATATTTATACAATTAAATATTTTACGTAATCGAATCTAATCTTTCATTTTTTCAAATTTAAACTAATCTTTTATTTTTCAAAATGTAATTGTTTACTCAATTTAAAAAATTCTGTTTGTTTTAATTTTGATATAAAAAACGAAAGATTAGTTTACAAATTATACTTAATTAAAGAATTTTAAATTAATTAAAATATTAAAGGGGAAAAAATAAGAATTTGCTAACACGTTAAAAAAATAATATTTCGTTTTCGTAATTATCAATTTAAAATTATTTATTTAAATTTTTATATCAAAATTGGAACAAAAGGAATTTTTTTAAAATTACGTAAACAATCTATATTTATTTAATTACATTTGAAAAATAAAAGATTAGCTTACAAATTATATTTAATTAAAGAATTTTGAATTAATTAAAATATTGAAAGGAAAAAAAATGAATTTGCTAACACGTTAAAAAATAATATTTCGTTTTCATAATTATCAATTTAAAATTATTTATTTCATTTTTTATACAAAAATTAAAAAAAAATGAAAATTTTAAATTAAGTAAACAATATATATTTATTTAATTATATTTGAAAAATGAAAGATTAGTTTACAAATTATATTTAATTAAAGAATTTTATATTAATGAAAATATTAAAAGGAAAAAATAAGAATTTGTTAACACATTAAAAAATAATATTTTATTTTCATAATTATCAATTTAAAATTATTTATTTCATTTTTTATACAAAAATTAAAACAAAATGAAAATTTTAAATTAAATAAACAATATATATTATTTTTTAACGTGTTAGCAAATTCTTATTCTTATTCTTATTCTTTTTAATATTTTTATTAGCAAATTTCTATCTTACGCATTGTCCATCCTCACTAAAGTGACGCAAATCAGTGTCATTTACGTTTTGTTCAACTTAAACAAATAATTCACTTTAATATCGACGTAACGTTCATATGTTGAATTGAAAATGGCAAATGATCTTTGAATTGAATTTTTAGTACCATATCTTATCGAGATGAATCAACGTTTAGCTTGTTCTATATATCAAGGTACTCAAAAGTTGTGTCGAAACTCACAATGAAGATTCGAGCATGTTAAGGGTCAAATAGATATAACTAAAGATCAAAAGGAGTGAAAACAAATCAATTTTCCACCGCAAAAGGATGTCCAAATTTTTAGTTGGAGATTGAAATCCATTTTTGGCATAGTAAACGTTCGAATTGAAAAAGAGCTATTTCTAGCAAAGTTGTAGCCTTTTGAATTATCTTTCCAACGCCTTTTAAATCGGCTTAATTGGATATCGGAAACAAAAGTTATGATAAAAATACTTAAACAGCCTCGACTAACAAATGACTTTTTCACTGTTAATGTACCGATATAAATCGGATGTTAACAACTGAAATATCGGCTGTTGATTTTATTGTTAATAACAGCTGTTAACACTGTTAACAAATCTCGTTAACATCGAAATTTCGATCTAATAACCGATTTTTTCGACCGTTAACAGCCGAATTTTCAACTGTTTGTGCTGATTATTTTTTTCGTAACAGTAGTTTTATTTGTCAACTAAAAGGGTAGTATTATCTTTTAACACAAACATGTTTTGTAATTGTTTTAGTCACTTAAGGGCGTTTTTGTCTTTTTATAGCAAATGAGTCATTTTGGGATTATTGTCAATTGAAAAAGTCAAAATGAAATTAGGGACGTTTGACTAGGTCATTTTGACAAGTACCCCCCAAAATCCCTCCATTCTCGCCTCCCTCCATTCACGCCTCTCTTCTCGGCTTCTCCCAATCTCTTTCAATCCAACCATTTCCACCGCTACCTCACTCCCGCCTCTCACTCAAAGCCGCCACCGCCGACCTATACTTGATGGAGACAGAGAACGAAAATGCAGATGACCCATCACGGATGAAGAGAGAAAACAGAGTTGGAGAGTTCGATTTGTTTGCGAAAGATGGACTGAAAGTGAAACTCTTAGCAGCTGGATGGTTTTCTTGCAACAGCTGTTGACCAAGATTCTGTAAACCAGATTTTCATCTTCATTTGTAAGTTTTGATCTTGATTTCTTAATTTTTCCTTGTTTTGCTTGTCAAGAAATTCAAAATTTCAATTTCTTGAAGTTTTATTGCTAAGAATCATTTTGACCTTGCGGGGACTTTGAGGGAGCTCCCATTTTTGTACAAATTTTGTAGAATGATGAATTTTTTTGCAGGGAATAAAAATTGTAATATTTTGGATACTTGAAATTATAACATTTTGGGTTGGATAGCACTGGAAAGTACTAAGAAAAAGCCTGTCTAATAATATACGAAATAATCACTTGGTGTTTTGAGATGAGATTTGTGAGATTCCTTGTAGATCCGGCTGAAATGAACAAACAGTTAAGTTTTCTTCCATTACATTGTTGAAGAACTTAGATGACAATGCCCTTTTAGTGCTAATGGGGAACCTCTTTTTGTATTTGTTTCTAAGATGGTGTACAAATATTGCTTCTAACGGGGAACTTAGCTATATCCACATTGGTGTGGGTTGAGTGAAAGTTGGAGCAATAAAGCGATGAAGAAGATAACTTCTGTGCTCTACCTGGCTGCTGTAAGCAATCCTCATTAAGTGTAGTATTTGGTTGGCTTATTTGAAGTAGTATTTGAAGTTTGAGTTTGTTTAGTGACAAAAGATTTTATCCAGATTGGCACTTGTTATTAGCTCTTAATTGGGGGGAAAAAACTAGAAATTTTTTGAAGATTGGCACTTGTTATTCCCTGAAGAATTTCTGAAATTGTTATTCCCTGAAGAATTTCTCTTAATCTCTATCATTTCCTTTCAAGCTCAGTATCTAGTCTCTTACAAGTGTTTGGCAAACTATGGCAGCAGAATAAGACTCCTACTTTATTGGAAAATGACTTCAGAATAGGACATTGCTCAGATGTGCCTTAAAGATGAAATATAAGGGAGACGAGTTTACAACATTTAAATGAATGCATGTGGTCTACATGAATAAATGGTTCCAATGTACAAAAATGAAATGAAATTTCACAGGAGAATTGTACACTGTAAGCGATTATCATTAAATTTCTAATACCTAAGAAGAGAAGAAAATACCCATCAAAATTTGACATGGTAGATTTTACATTTTGAGTTATCAAAATTGTTCCTGTTGTGCCTTGTGATTTGCAAGTAATGATGCTTATGTCCAGTGTCAGGCTTCTCATTCATAAACTATTAAATATTGTCTGCAGTGATGAATATGTTTGGAAAATTGACTGAAACTTAAACTTAACCGTTGTGGATATATAACTGAACCTTAAAATTGAGAAAAGAAGAAGGATATTTGATAACGAGAGGGACATTTCTTAACAAAGGTAGAGAGTGACTGAGAAGAAAAGAAAGAATAGAATGCTAATAAAGGGTTTGGAAAAGAAGGATATTCTTAAGCTTGAAGGAATCACCACTTTAAGAATGCAATACAGTCTTTATTTAATATTTGATTTTATGCCATTAGATTTAACCAAATTCATCTCACGTACAGAAGGAAGGCTTACTGCACCTCAGGTCGAATTCTATCCTCCACTTCAGATTACAGTTTCAGTTTACTTTTCATGGGGTTTCTGCTATTAAATGGAATACTTTTCAGATTACGAATGGAATGCTTGAGATTGCTGATTATGTGGTGGCAGAGGCAGATGGTTATATTCAAGTAGCTGTGCCTCTATAGGTGCAATAAAGGAGGAAGGTGAGAGTGTAGTGTTGATGCAGGAGGGTTCGAGTCAGACGAAGCTGAGTTGTCAGATAACTCGTTGATGGCGCTAACGTACCATGAGTTGGCGAATCGACGTAAGAATGGAAAGTAATCGACGACATTTCCTAATTGGGGTCAATTTTGAACACGTTTTGGTATTTTGGCCACAACTTTGGCTACGGTTGTCAGAATCACGCCCGTGACCCCAATTCGAAAAGCTCGTTTCGGCGCGCACGTCGTGGGCACCCAGCTATGCTCGGTGTGCATCAGATTCGAGATCAAATTCAGCTGTTTTCCCTTCCGAATCATCAATTTAAGTTATTTTTTGCTATTTATGGTAATATTTCGGTTTCCCTTTTGACATAGAATAATTGCTTGATTTGAGCCGAATTTTGGTGATATTGTTTCTTTTATTAAGTATTTTATTTTGGTATGAATATTAGGATTTTGCTATTTTTGGCAAAATTTCGATTATTATTATTTTCTGGCTATTTAACTCGGCTTGTGGGTTATTTTCATTCAGTTGTTGAATAATAAAGAATTTTCTCGTTTTTCTTTGTGTTTCTCTTGCGTTCTTCTCTGTTTTTGTCAATTGAATCCAGCCTGCAGAATAATCACTATTCTGCCCGGCGTCAAGTGTTAAATAAATTGGTAGGTGTATCGAATTTATAATGCTTGAGATACACATTTCTACTTCTCTCTTATCTTGAATCTTCAATTTCAACAGTGTCATTGTTAGATATAAATCCCATGCAGGTAATCATGATTTTGAATTTGGGATTGTGTGCTCCGTTTAATTGTTCTGCACCCACCTCCACTTAATTAAGTATTCTTCTGCTATCTGTGTGCGTATCAGAGAGAGAGAGAGAGAGTAGGGATTGTCAAGAAGCATTTGGAAAAGATTTGGGTTCGTATATATTCAGATAGTTACATTTGTTAGCTATGTTTATATCTAAAATCCTATTTTTCCGTTTAGCGAAGATGGAGGTTAATTTTGTTACTATAGTATATTGTGGTCCTTTTGTAGTATGCTAAATGATGATTAAAATGATGCAGGTAGCAAGCCCATATAGGGAAGGGTGGATCTACTTTTGATTGTCGAAGAATTTTGCAGATGGTATTATCATTTTGAAGTTCTTGTTCACTACGCAGTTGATGTATGATATGAAATTTTTAATTACTCTTCTTTATTAGATAGACTTTAAATATTTCATATGTAGTTCTATGCAACAAATTATGGTGAAATCAATGTGAGCTGTTGCTTTAGTTTTCTATTGTCTCGTTATTATGTGCTCTACCAGGGGTTAATAAATTTGGCCATAATAATTATTATTTTTTAGAGTAGATGACCACCAACGTTTATTATTATTTTTCTTGTACAATATTGTCTACTAAATTTGCATATTTTACTATAAAAATGTGCTTAACACATGTTATAATATAAAAATAAAAAAATGACGATTGCAACAAAAAAAAAAAAAAAGACATTTAGCAACGTTAAAACAATTTTGTAAAAAGGCGTGTTCAATTTA
This sequence comes from Fraxinus americana, assembly GCA_035079005.1. Classification (NCBI taxonomy): domain Eukaryota; kingdom Viridiplantae; phylum Streptophyta; class Magnoliopsida; order Lamiales; family Oleaceae; genus Fraxinus; species Fraxinus americana. Next base: position 36,118,181 of record CM068715.1, on the reverse strand, counting down.
TAAATTGATTTAAGACAACATTAATAAAATGTTGCAAAAGAGGAACGACAACATTTAAAAAACGTTGCAGTAGAGGAAATGCGACATTGAAAAAATGTTGCGGAAGGATAACGACAACACTTTTAAAACGTTGCAGAAGAGTAACGACGACAATTAAAAGACGTTGCAAAAAGTCGAGAATGAAAGCATTTGCAATGTTTTATAAATGTTGCAAAAACTTGTATTTTGCAATATTTAAGAAACGTTGCAAATGACTTTCCGCAACGTTTTTAAAACGTTGCAAATGATTTTCCACAATGTTTTTATATTGCTTTTGCAACGTTGTATAAACGTTGCCGTATCCTTATGGTCTACGGCAACACTGAAGCACGCAACACATGCAAAAACGTTGCAAAAAGGTTTTAGCAACGTTTTTCAAACGTTGCAAAAGCCGATTTTTGTTGTAGTGAAAGATCAATCTTACTTTTGATCAAAAATATTTTATGCAAGTAATATAAAAATAACTTTTCGTGCACAAAATGATTTTTGAGCTATTATCATTCATTACTAAAGATCAAAGCGTTATACTTTTATATATGATCTCGAAAGTATAGTTTTTGATCTTGCTTCGAAATTTCTTTTATATTTGGCTCTTAAACTCTTGATATTGTTCTTTTTCATGAGCCCGGTTTGATAGTCATGATTTTGATCTTTTAAGCTCCCGTTTCGAATGATTTGACCTGAATACTTAACTTTCACTTTGATCTTCATTTCGAGTCCGATTTATGATGTGTTGATTTTGGCGATACTTGATTGATTTTAATGTTGAAATATCATCACTCAAAATCAATTGTTAGAAATAATATTAATCTCGTTTGTTATGATCAAAACATTAAGGATTAAACCAACCATAGGTCAACAATTTTTCCCTTTTCGATTATGACAAACAAGATGATTTGCAAGGTAGATTGAACAATTTGATAAAGGAATATACATTATAAATTTTGCATGTAATCCATATATTCCTCTTATCTTTTACAAACCAATAGCTATTGGTTTTAAATCATATATTTATCAAGGTAAGCATCACATTCTCATCAAGCATATCATCTCATATATTTTCCCCATTTTGTCATAAGCAAAAAGATATATGATGAAGTGCATAAAGAGTTAGAATTTACGATGAAGTGGGATCGCAAGGCAAAATAATGATTTTATGATAACTTCGGGTTTGTCCCTTTTTGGCGAATTAATAGTCTAATTTGATTGGAAGCAGGCCAAGGATCACAACTCATAAATCGGATTAATATCGGATTTCGGGCAGATTCCGTCGTTTAGGCTCTCGATTACGCGTTTTTGCCGTTTATGGTAATTTTTATTTTGGTAATATCTTATTCAATTAAATTCGGATTTGGATTCCGTTTGTTGGAGGATGATCCTGAATATTAGGAGTTTTCATTTAAGTTAAAATCTCGAATTTTTTCATTTATGGAAAAATATCATTTTATTTATTTATATTATTTATTCTCTGAATTTTGCTAGGGTTTTACTATTTAAAGTATTGTAAGCCCTTTGAGGCAGGATTATTGAATTGAATAAGAATTTTCGTGAGTTTTATCTCATTTTTATGAGGTTGTTCATCTTTCCTATAATCTTCCGCTGCGTCAATATAGCATTTACGATCAAAACACGACCTAAGGAAACAATAAAATATTCCCTCTTTTCAATGCTTTTCAAATCTATCTTACTCAATTTTCCATTTTAGCATAAGCAAAAAAAATAGCACACATGAGAGGAAGAGTATGGTATATAAGATCAAAACTTTAAATCAACCATAGAAAATGGTAATATATTCCCCCAAAATTAAGCACAAGATGTCAAATATATACAAGTTTAAATAAGAGAATAATCATCACATTTATAGTAAAATAATAATCAAAGCACGAGTGATGAAATGATAAAAGCATAATCATTTATATATATTCAATTTAGCCACATACTTCAAATTTATTGATAATTCCCAAACCTCTTTAAATATATGAAAATACATCAAGTGTTAGAGGTTTAGTAAGAATATTGATCAATTGATTCTTCATATTCACAAATTCAAATACAATATCCTCCTTTTGGGTGCCTTTAGAATATCATAGATGTAACATCTTAGTGCTACTAAGATACCTAAAATTTGTTTTATGGCACTAAAGTGTGATTCTTGAGTATTGAGTTGAAATTTAACACATAATCACACACTAAAAATAATATCGAGTTTACTTGCAATTAAGTAAAGAAGAGATCCAATCATACCTCGATATTTTGTTATGTTTATGGAAGTACCTTGATAATCTTTTTTTGATTGATGAGCATATTGGAGCGTTCATTGATTTCAACTCTTCCATTTCAAATTTATTGAGCATGTTTATGATGTGCTTTGCTTGACTTCATTAGTTAGGAGGAGATTATCAACTTTATACTTCGATTCTTCTTCATCTAGTTGCAAATTTTGCTTCTTCCACATGTTGATCTTCAACATCTTTAGAATCTTCCATAGTTTGATTTTGAATTTTATTTGGTCAAAAGAAATCTCGAAACCTATTTCGTTATCAATACATTTCTCTTGATCAAGAGGATTTGTTTTATCAAAAGTAACATACATAGATTCTTCAATGACTAGAGTTATCTTGTTAAAAACTCTTTAAATTTTTCTAGTCGATGAGTAACCTAAAAAGATTCCAATATTGAACCACCGTTAGGAAGAATCCCACCAAACACAAAAATAAAAAAGTGAAAATGAAAAATTAATTGCATATAAAATCCTTATATTAATTGCATTAGTCTTCTTTTTAATTGCCAAAAGGATTCTCCTTTTCCTTAAACTTTCAGCCGCATAATATCTTGTCCATGTCTTGTATTAAGATATCTAATTAACTAACAAATTTGTTCCTAACTTTGTCAGAATTGTGAATCAATCCCCAGCCCTTTGCTAATTAATATTCACTTATAATTGAATCTCTGGATTATAATTTGTTTCAAACACAAAGTCTTTGCTACTGAAAAGCAAACAAAATTTTAATTTGTTATCGAAATAGTGATGGTGGTTGTATCAATCTTTGTCTCGAAGTACTACTATAGGTCAATTTCGTTCGTGTGCTATGGTTTTCTTGGATGCCTTGGATTCCAGAAACTTTCTCCAACGTTCTATTATACTATCAATATCAAATTGCATAGTCGGTTAAAGAAGAGACGTAGAATTGAAATAGAACACACCTCACTCGATTCAGATTCAAAGTTACTTATATAAATACACCAAACCCTATTGAAAAAGTCCAAGCTTTGTTTGAATTTATATTAGGGTTTTCTCTTCTTTTCTTCTCAGGCCTGCTGCAATGGCTATCAAGCAAACCTATTATGCTCCTACAGACCTCAAATATTAAGATTGGATTGCTTTTTGAATACATCTATTGCTTATAGAGTATTACTGATAATTAATGTTACTGTTGCATCAGTCGAAAGAAATTGTTCAAAATTGAATTTATTAAAATTTTATTTACAGTCAACTATGTTATAAGAACGATTAAATGACCTAACTTTAATATCTATTGAACAAGATTTGCTAGGAACGAAAGTTTAATTAGTGAGTTTGCTTCTAGAAATGCTAGAAGAAATATTTTTACATAATTTATTACATTTCAAAGTTTACACGTGGTATTTGATGTTTCTGATTTCAAATTTTTCTCATATGGAATTACACGAAGAGTTTAGGGGCTTGGATGGTTCTTTGTTGATGAAATGAATTTTGATGAAGTTTGGAAGGTACTTTTGAACTTTATTTGTATTTTTCTTATTCATGCCATTTAAAAAAATAAACAGTATTTAAATATCATAATTTTGCGATGATATAATATTATTGAAATATATTTTGACGCCACCCTACCCCACCATAATATTTACGTGAACCTATTATGCTATCAAGTTTACCCGAACCTACCCATTGATTGACCATCTAAAGACCGAAATTAAGAATTGTTTGGGAGCTCACAGTCAACTTAGGTACATCGTAGTTCATATAACCTCAAACATACTTGTTGAAAAGTGAAATTTAAATTCTGAATCATCAATTCTTTAACGCATAGTAATCATACAACGATCTGTATAACACAAAAAAAAAAAAAAAAAAAAAAAAAAAAAATATATATATATATATATATATATATATATATATATATATATATATATATTGAATATAACAAGTAATTATTTATTTTATTGTGAATATTATGTATTTTTCCCAATAATCTTAAAACATATGTATTTCCAATAGTTTCCCCAACCTCTCCCAAACAAGCCCTAACACTTCCTCAAATCAATCATTGTACATTAAGTCATTACGTTGCGATTGATGTACAATAACCGTTACTGTCTATAATAGAAGGTGGGGGTAGTCGGGAAGGGATAAGCACAAATGAGTTTGATTCGAAAAAGAAGCTCGAATTGACTTGATTCGGAACTCGTTTCTATGGACCGAGCCAAGCCTCTTAAATAAAATTTGGTCTGAGCCCCGAATAGCTTGCAAGCTCACGAACCGAAAAACGAGATGGGTCGTGAAGCTCGTTTTTGCCATGCTATGGGTAAAGGCCTTGTACGTTGGCTGTTGGGGAACCAACCAGGGAACATCTGTCCCCTTGGCAACGATGGAATAATCCCGTCAATTAATTAACCTGCTTTTGCAGGCAATTAATACACCAATTAATCAGCCTGAAAAAGCAGCTAGAGAGTCCCGTCATGGGAATCCCATCAACCAAACATCTCTTAACCTTAATTGTTATTTCAAAATTCTTTAATTTTTATATTCATTTTCAATCACATATTTATACAATAAAATATTTTGTATGTAAATTCAAAATTTTTCTTACTTTTTAACCACACATTCTTCCAAAAATTACTATTCAAAATTTTATTTTCTCAAAAATAATGACCATCAAACAAATGTTTGTAAACATTCTTTTTCCAAAACATCTCTAAGAGACGTTCTTTAGAGACGCATTCAGCAGCAACAATTTTTTTGTATAAATATTCAATTCGAAAATAAATTTTTTGCTAACAATCTCATCTCCAATCTTCAATTTAAAATTTACTTTGCATTCTTTGCCGTTAATTTTTTTGCTATTAGTTTCTTTCTCCAATAATGTCCAACTTATTTACAATAATTTTTCAATTTTAAGTATTCAAAATTTGATTGTTATAAATGAATTTCATTAATGATGAGGTCAATTAATTTTTGGGTAGTTCGAACACTCCATCCGATCACGATGTATTTCAAAATGGTCCAATTAACTTGGATGATACCCGTAAAGAGGATGAAGATGTGACGGAAGCAAAAGCGATCTAAAAATGAATCCTCTAATGCTTGATAACATATGACACGAAAAAAAATTGGTATTAAAAATGGAGTGGATATCTGGAAAACATTTTATAATTATTGTAATAAGGAGCTTAGCTAATTAAATTTAACTATTGTGCAATTGAGCAAGCATTTCTTGTGGGATTTACAACACGGACTTCTTTGTCTACTTTATTATTTTTACGCGAATCGTGCGATTGCAGTACATGTTTTATAACGAACAATATGCCGACATCATTTTTATAAGTTTATGTGACCAAAATTTGACAACCTCAAATTTCAGCGAGCAATTAAAGACCTTTTCAAACTTTAGTGAGCAATAATTTTTTTTTCAATGTCTAGTAAGCAATCAAGACGCTTTAAATTTAGTGAGTAATCGAAAATGTGACAATTTGTTAATGGTGTGACGGGGAGCCTATGTGCATTCCGTTAGCCACGCTAGTACCATTAAAGGTTTGTAACGGATAATATGTTAGTGAGTATCGTCCAATGCTTGTGAATGCTGAAGAATAACATTCAAGAGGGGGGTGAATTGGTTTTTAAAACTTTTTCGAAAAATTAATTTAAATTCAATCAAGTAAAGATTAAATAGATTAATTCAAATAGTAAGCACAAATATAAAAGTGATAAATAAAAGGGAGGGAGAATGCAAACGATATATTTGTAGAGGTTCGATCCAAATCAATGATCTACGTCCCCCGTTACCAAACTCTCCAACACGAGCAACGCCTTTTCATTATGCTGATTGACTTGTGGTGCAATCCAACACTTTACAACGCTTCCGGTGACTTACAAACAAGGAGAACCGGTTCTTATACAATGTTTTGCTTTACGGGACCTCAACACTACCCACATTATTGAGCTTTCCAGGACCTCAATATGACCAATACGGCGACTTACAAAAAGGAGCACCGATCCTTATACAATGTTGATCTTAAAGGAACTTCAACATGACCCACACTTTATCAAAGTAATTTTACAATGAAATTCCTCTTTTGATAAATAATACAAACAAATTAAGTACTAAGAAAGACTAACACTTCAATGAATAGTAATAAATGATAGTTCAAGTGTTAGATGAAAATATTTGATGAATATGATAGTCAAAAATTAAATTCAATCAATCAAAATATTTCAATGAAAAGATGAAGAAATAAATACAATGTAGGTTCAAAAATCATCTCAAGAAATATCTCTTTTCTAATGGATGATTGTAATAAATTAAGTATTAGGAGAGAAATAAGAAATTTTGATGAATATGATGATTTTACAAGTTTAGTTCAATCTATCAAAGTTTCAATATGAAGAAGAAGAAGACAAGTTTATGCAATGTAAGTGCAAAAATATTCTTCAAAAATATCTCTCTTTCAATGAATATTTGTGATAAATTAATTACTAAGAAAGAAATTAGAAACTTTGATGAATATGATGTTTACAAGTTTGATTCAATTAAAGTTTCAATATGAAGAAGTAGAAAATGTTTATACAATGTAAGTGCAAAGTATCTTCTTCAAAATATATATATCTTTTAAAATTGATATAGATATATTAAGTACAAAGAGAAATGAAAAACTTTGATAAGAGAAATAGTTCAAGAAGTTTGATTCAACAATCAAAACTTTTGTTATGAAAAATAAATGTAATGAATGTAAAAATGCAAGTTCAAAGAGGAATTTTCAAGTATATTTATCAAGAAAGCATTCTTATGGTTGTATATAAACGTATAGTAAAGTGGTATTTATAGAAGTGAAAAATGCCAAATTTTCTGTTAAATCGGATGACCACCAATTTTTGGATTACCAATATCACAGTTTGTACAGGAAAAGCCAAAGGTTAGAACGGTTAAAAATCTAACTGTTGGAGACATCCAGTCGACTGCTGTCGATCGACCGTCGGTCAATTTTTTTTTTTTTTAGAGATATGATCTAAGTTCAAGTACACTTTGAAAGATCAATCTTACTTTTGATTAAAAATATTTTATGCAAGTGATATGAAAATAACTCTTCGTGTACAAAATGATTTTTGAGCCATATATTGTCATTTATTAATAAAGATCAAAGCGTTATACCTTTATATATGATCTCGAAAGCATAGTTTTTAATCTTGCTTTGAAGTTTCTTTCATCTTTGGCACTTAAGCTCTTGATCTTGTTCTTCTTCATGAGCCCGATTTGATAGTTTTGATTTTGATCCTTTAAACTCTCGTCTCAAATGATTTGGCTTGAATGCTTAACTTTCACTTTAATCTTCATTTCGAGTCCGATTTATGATATGTTGATTTTGGCGATACTTGATTGACTTTAACGTTGAACTATCATCACTCAAAATCAATTGTTAGAAATAATATTAATCTTATTTGTTATGATCAAAACATTAAAGATGAAATCAACCATAGGTCCACAATTTCTCCATTTTTTATTATGACAAACAAGATGATTTGTAAGGTAAGAATGAACAATTGATAAAGGAATATACATTATAAATTTTGCATGTAACCCATATATTCCCCATATCTTTTACAAACCAATAGCTATTGATTTTAAAGCATATATTTACAAGGTAAGCATCACATTCTCATCAAGCATATCATCTCATATATTTTTGCCCTTTTATCATAAACAAAAAGATATAGCATTTGAGATCAAAACACGACCTAAGGAAACAATAAAATATTCCCTCTTTTCAATACTTTTCAAATCTATCTTACTCAATTTCCAATTTTAGCATAAGTAAAAAAAAAATAGCACATATAAGAGGAAGAGTATGGTATATAAGATCAAAACTTTAAATCAACCATTGAAAAAGGTAATATATTACCCCTAAATTAAGCACAAGATGCCAAATATATAAAAGTTTAAATAAAAGAATAATCATCACATTTATAGTAAAATAATAATCAAACCATGAGTGATGGAATGATAAAAGCATAATCATTTATATAAGTTTCAACCAATTATGCATATAGAATCATACCAGAACATTCAGTATGAATTGAATTTAGCCACATACTTCACATTCATTGATAATTCCCAAACCTCTTTAAATATATGAAAACATATCAAGTGTTAAATGTTTAGTAAGAATATTGATCAATTGATTCTTCGTATTCACAAATTCAAATACAATATCCTCCTTTTGGGTGCCTTTAGAATATCATAGATGTAATATCTTAGTGCTACTAAGATAGGGGTGTAAGCGGTCCGGTTTTTGCGGTTTTTGACAAATTTTCAAACCAAACCGTTTTGACCGGTTTGAGAAAAACTCAAACCTAAACCAAACTGTTTTGACCGGTTTGAAAAAAATTCAAACCTAAACCTAACGGTTTGGTCCGGTTTTAAACCGCCGGTTTCGCATATATTTTTTTCCTGTCTAGTATCTACTTTTATGTCATTAATTCAATATATATTTATATCTTACTAGAAATAAATCTAAAACAAACTAAATATATTTACTATAAATTTAAATAACAAAAAAATAAAAGTAAAATCACAATAAACTAAAGCATAGTTTTTTATTCGCCCTTTTTACGTTTTAGGATAATACTTTACGATAAAGATACAATACAAGTCCACTAAAATAAATATAAGGTCCAAAAAAACATAATAATGTCCATTTTCAACTAGCAAAAGGAATAAACGAATTAATTTTGTCACAAACTCAAAAAACATCAAATTTTGTCACAGAACTAGCAAAATGAAGAAACATTCACATACTCAAGAAGCCACAAAACTCATGATCAATTTTGTCATTCATACACAAAAAAAATTTTAATTAGCAAATTGAAAAAAAAAAAAAAAGAATTAAGACACGGATCCATCTAATAATGGCTTCCAAAAGACAAGCTGCAAATATTTTTTCTCCCCCATTCCACTATATATACCCACCTTCATCTTCTGCAATTTAACACGGAATTATACATATTCTCTCATATGTAAACAAATGTCTTTTGCGCACCTGATAGCCCAAATTTCAACTTTAAGCCTTACTCACGATCAATAAATATGTAAACAAATTTCAACTAGAAAGTGACAAAATTTCAATTTTAAGTCTTACTCACGATCAAATAAATATGCAAGAACCTGAAATAGTCTAATAATACCGGCGAACGTACACTACCGACGACTGGGAGGTTCGAGATTTCGAGGGCGTTGACGATTTGGGGGAAACTAGGAGGCGCTGGGGGGAGCGAGGCTGCGACCAGCGAGTTGCAAGTGAGATAAATGGAAATTGGAAAATTAGGGTTGTGACTTGTGAGTATATGGACTTGTGTTGAGCTATTTAGTGCTACTTCTTTCAAATTTGGGGCTTTTTTTATATATAATTAGGCTTGGGCGGGTCGTAAATCTTAATAATTAATAGGAAATTAGAAATTGACAAAAATACCTACAAAATGACAAAATTATTCAATTTTACAAAATTGAAATTTTGGATAAATTTTCAAAAAAAATCAATTTTTTATTTTTTTATTTTATATATTTTTAGCCGGTCCGGTTTGGTTTCAAACCATAATTAAAATTCTCAAACCTAGACCAAACCGTTTTTGACCGGTTTGGTTTGGTTCAAAACCATTTCGTTGACGGGTCCACGCGGCACCAAACCGTCGGTTTCGAAATTGCGGTTTCGGTTCGGTTTTCCGGTTTGGCGGTTTTTGCTTACAGCCCTATACTAAGATATCTAAAATTCATTTTATGGAACTAAGGTGTGATTTTTGAGTATTGAGTTGAAATTTAGCACATAATCACACACTAAACGTAATATCGAGTTTACTTGCGATTAAATAAAAAAGAGATCCAATCATACATCGATATTTTGTTATGTTTATGGAAGTACCTTGATCATCTTTTTTTTGATTGATGAGAATATTGGAGCGTTCATTGATTCCAACTCTTCCATTTCAAACTTATTGAGCATGTTTTTGATGTACTTTGTTTGACTTCATTGGAGAGGTAAAGGAGATTGACCACGTTATACTTCAGATGATTCTTCTTCATCTAGTTGCAAATTTTGCTTCTTCCTCGTGTTGATCTTCAACATCCTCGGGATCTTCCTTATTTTGATTTTGAATTTTATATGGTCAAAAAAAATCTTGAAACCTATATCATTATCAATACCTTTCTCTTGATCAAGAGGATTAATTTTATCAAAAGAAACATATATAGATTCTTCAACGACTAGAGTTATCTTGTTAAAAACTCTATAAGTTTTGTTAATCGATGAGTAACCTAGAAAGATTCCAATTTCGAACCACCGTTAGGAAGAATCCCACCAAACACAAAAATAGAAAGTGAAAATGAAAAATTAATTGCATATAAAATCCTTATATTAATTGCATTAGTCTTCTTTTTAATTGCCAAAAGGATTCTCCTTTTCCTTAAACTTTCAGCCGCATAATTTCTTGTCCATGTCTTGTATTAAGATATCTAATTAACTGACAAAGTTTGTTCCTAACTTTGTTAGAATTGTGAATCAATCCCCAGCCCTTTGCTAATTAATATTCACTTATAACTGAATCTCTGGATTACATTTTGTTTCAAACACAAAATATTTGCTACTGAAAAGAAAACAAAATTATAATTTGTTACGGAAATAGTGATGGTGGTTGTGTTAATCTTTGTCTCGAAGTACTACTATAGGTCAATGCCGTTCTTGTGCTATGGTTTTCTTGGACGCCCCTTGGATTCCAGTAACTTTCTCCAACGTTCTATTATAGTATCAATATCAAATTGCGTAGGATCCGTTAAGGAAGAGACGTAGAATTGAAATAGAATACAGCTCACTTGATTCAGATTCAAAGTTATTTATATAAATACACCAAACCCTAATGACAAAGTCGAAGCTTTGTTTGAATTTATATTAGGCTTTTCTCTTCTTTTCTTCTCAGGCCTGCTGCAATGGCTATCAAGCAAACCTATTATGCTCCGACAGACCTCAAATATTAAGATTGGATCGCTTTTTGAATACGTCTATTGCTTATATAGTATTACTGATAATTAATGTTATTGTTGCTTGAAAGAAATTGTTCATAATTGAAGTTATTAAAATCTTATTTACAGTCAACTATGTTATAAGAACGATTAAATGACCTAACTTTGATATCTATTGAACAAGATTTGCTAGAAACGAAAGTTTAATTAGTAAGTGTTACACGTGGTATTTGATGTTTCTGATTTCAAAATTTTCTCATATGGAATTGCACGAAGACTTTAGGGGATTGGATGGTTCTTTGTTGATGAAATGAATTTTGATGAAGTTTGAAAGGTACTTTTGAGCTTTATTTGTACTTTTCTTATTCACGCCATTTAAAAAAATAAACAATATTTAAATATCGTAATTTTGCGATGATATAATATTATTGAAATATATTTTGATGCCACCCTACCCCACCATGATATTTACCCGAACCTATTATGCCATCAAGTTTACCCGAACCTACCCATTGATTGACCATCTAAAGCCCGAAATTAAGAATCGTTTGGGAGCTCACACTCAACTTAGGTACATTGTAGTTCATATAACCTCAAACATAGTTGTTGAAAGTGAAATTTAAATTCTGAATCGTCAATTCTTTAACGCATAGTAATCATACAACGATCTGTATAACACAAAAATACATATATTGAATATAACAAGTAATTATTTATTTTATTGTGAATATTATGTATTTTTTCCAATAATCTTAAGACATGTGTATTTCCAATAGTTTCCCCAACCTCTCCCAAACAAGCCCTAACACTTCCTCAAATCAATCATTGTACATTACATCATTACGTTGCGATTGATGTATAATAACCGTTACTGTCTATAATAGAAGGTGGCGTAGTCGGGAAGGGATAAGCACAAATGAGCTTGATTCGAAAAAGAAGCTCGAATCGATTTGATTCGGAACTCGTTTGTATGGACCGAGCCAAGCCTCTTAAATAAAATTTGGTCTGGGCCACGAATAGCTCGCAAGCTCACGAACCGAAAAACGAGCCGGGTCGTGAAGCTCGATTTTATTTTTGGCCATGCTATGGGTAAAGGCCTTGTACGTTGGCTACCGGGGGACCTACCAGGGGAACATCTGTCCCCTTGGCAACGATGGAATAATCCCGTCAATTAATTAACCTGCTTTTGCAGGCAATTAATACACCAATTAATTAGCATGAAAAAGCAGCTAGAGAGTCCCGTCATGGGAATCCCATCAACCAAACATCTCTTAACCATGATTGTTATTTCAAAATTCTTTAATTTTTATATTCATTTTCAATCACATATTTATACAATAAAATATTTTGTATGTAAATTCAAAATTTTTCTTTTTAAATACACATTCTTCAAAAATTACTATTCAAAATTCTATTTTCTTAAAAATAATGATCATCAAACAAATGTTTAGACGTTCTTTAGAGACGCATTCAGCAGTAACAATTTTTTTTTTTTGTATAAATAGTCAATTCAAAAATAATTTTTTTGCTACCAATCTCATCTTCAATCTTCAATTTAAAATTTACTTTCATTCTTTGCTGTTAATTTTTTTGCTATTAGTTTCTTTCTCCAATAATCTCCAAATTATTTACAATAATCTTTCAATTTTAAGTATTCAAAATTTGATAGTTATAAATGAATTTCATTAATGATGAGGTTAATAAACTTTTGGGTAGTTCGAACACTCCATCCGATCACGATGTATCTCAAAATGGTCCAATTAACTTGGATGATACCCATGAAGAAGAAGAAGGCGAAGATGTGATGGAAGCAAAACGATCTAAAAAATAATCTTTGAATGCTGCTTGATAACATATGACACGAAAAAAATTGGAATTAAAAATGGAGTGGATATTTGGAAAACATTTTATAATTAGGCTCCGTTTGATAGCCTTAGTTTTCCATGGAAAAGGAAAACATTTTCTTTTTCCACCCTTATAAAGCTGTTTGATAGGTAAATTTTTCCATGGAAAACGTTTTCCACCTTTTTCTAAGTACAATCATTTGATGTACAAAAACTTGATTTTGTTTTCCCACCTATTAGTTGGGAAAACATTTTCCACCTTTTTTTTTTAGTAAAGGCAACCAATTCTATCAACTATTGTAAAAAGAATTTTCATTTTTGTTGACAATTTCTATGTAAAACAAAGTCAAACGAATATGGTAATTTTTTCTAATTGTTTAAATTTATTTTTTTTACTTTTTGGTAATTAGAACAAATTCTAGACGTATTGGTAGAAAAATTATCACTTTAATAGACAATTTTTATAAAAAAAACGAAGTCAAACGGACACCAAACTTTCAACATTTTTCAGGTAGAAAATTATACCAATCAAATACAATTAATTACAATTTCCAGGAAAACATTTTCTAGGAAAATCTTTTCCCTGTAAAACATTTTCTTTCCACCCATTTTCCACCATTGCAATCAAACGGACCCTTATTGTAATAAGGAGCTTAGCTAATTAAATTTAACTATTGTGCAATTGAGTAATAATTTGTTGTGGGATTCACAACACGGACTTGTTTGTCCACTTTATTATTTTTAAGCGAATCGTGCCATTGCAGTACATGTTTTGTAATGAACACTATGCCGACATCATTTTTATAACTTTATGTGACCAAAATTTGACAACCTCAAATTTCAGCGAGCAGTTAAAGACCTTTTCAAACTTTAGTGAGCAATAATTTTTTTTTTTTGAACGTTTAGTAAGCAATCAAGACGCTTTAAATTTACTGAGTAATCGAAAACGTGACAATTTGTTAACGGTGTGACGGGGCGTCCATGGGCATTCCGTTAGCCACGTCACTAGTACCATTAAAGGTTTGTAACGGATAATATGTTAGTGAGTATCATCCAATGCTTGGATAAGTTTAGTGATCAAAACTCGACATCTTAAATTTCAGTGAGTAATTGAAGACATAGGCATAAGTTAGGTGACCATTGGGACAATTAACTCGACATAAACCGAGTGTCTATATAAACATTCATGTGACCGTTAGAAAGAAATCCCACCAACAAAAAAAATAAAATAAAAATTTGTATGTAAAAACCTTATCATAATTGCATTAAGCCCAAACACATTATTACATCAAAATAAGTTTTGTAATAGTGAATTTTTTTAGAATGTCAAGTTCAAATGTTGGAAACAGTTAAAAAACCTTAATATAATTGCATTAAGCCCAAACACATTATTACATCAAAATGAGTTTTGTAATAGTGAATTTTCTTAGAACGTGTGGTTAAAATGTAGGAAAACGTTTTGAATTTAAATGTAAAATATTTTATTGAGAATGTATGATAAAAAATAAATTTAACAAAAGAAAAAATGAATTTTGAAATAACTAGAACCAAGAGGGAGCTAAAGTCTCTTTTTTTTAACTGCCAAAAGGATTCTCTTTTTCCTTAAAACTTTCAGCCGCATAATTTCTTGTGCATGTCTTCTATTGCTAATTAGTTTACAAAGGACTTCTAACAAAATTTGTTCCTAACTTTAATAGAATTGTAAATCATTCCCCAACCAAGTAGTTTGCTAATTAATATTCACTTATAATTGATTTTCTGGATTGTAATTTGTTTCAAACACGATCTTTGCTACTGAAAAACAAACAAAATTGTTAAGGAAATAGAAGTGATGGCCAGTGGGTTGTGTCATCTTCAACTCGAAGTACTATTATAGCTAGGTTTCGATGAGAAGTCAATTTCGTTCGCGTTTTCTGGTTTTAATAAATGCTTCGAGATTCGCACCGAGACATCGGACATCTGCGAACGAAACCAAGTACCATTTGTTCCAAAAACCTCCAACACTTCTATTATAGTATCAATATCAAATTGCATAGTCGGTTAAGGAAGAGACGTAGAATTGAAATAGAATACACTCTCACTCGATTCAGATTCAAAGTTATTTATATAAATACTCCAAACCCTGATGAAAAAGTACAATTTGCTTGAATTTATATTAGGGTTTTCTCTTCTTTTCTTCTCAGGCCTGCTGCAATGGCGATCAAGCAAACCTATTATGCTCCGACAGACCTCAAATATTATTATTCACAAGTTAATGATGATGAATACTTTAAAAATATTTTTCCTGGTTATGTTTTTCACCCCACTGATGCTCAACTTATTGTTGATTACTTAATCCCAAAAATCAAGAACGAGACACTGCCTCGAAGTCTCATTAAAGTGGTTAATAATGTATACGACTTGAACCCGGAAAATCTTGAAGGTAGAATATTCGTATCTTCACTTTATATGTTAATTTGTTTCTTTCTTGATATGTCTTCTGAAAAATGTGTACTGTATAAATTTTATTGGGTTTTTAGATGATTACGGGGTGAATCGAGCAGAAGAGTGGTTATTCTATACACCAAGAGATAGAGGAAACGAAACTGAGAACATTCGGGATGGAGTTGCTGTTGATGGATATTGGCAAGTAATAGGGGACGATGAAACTATCGTAGATAATGATGAAACTCTTGGATTTCGAAAGACTTTAGAATTCTACAAGGGAAACCCACCTAGAGGTGACAAGACTTCTTGGATTATGCATGAAATTAGAGCGAATGATGATCAACAAAGTGTTGCAGATGATACTAAGGTAACTTATTAGATGTATTCTTTGCAAGTTTTCGTAGTATGTTGACGAGACATATAAATTATACAAACGATGGAATTTTATTTTATTTTTTTTTCCTTGTAGTTGGACGATTGGATTGTGTGTAGAATATACCACGAGGAGAACAGATGGAAGGATGAGACATGGCGGAGTGATGCAGATGATGATCTATGGTTTGATGATTTGGGGGATTTAATGTAAGCAAATGGAGGAGACAGCGAGTATATACTAAATGACTGGTCGAAGTTAGATTTTCATTCAACTAGAGAAGTACGATCTTTGTTGAAAACGTTAGAAGATAGACGCGTATGAGGAGGAGTTTTCTCCCTTTTTTTTTTTTTTTTTGTCAATACTCAATTTCTAGAGAATTTTGTACAGTGTTTTCTGCTTGTTTTACAATTTCAAAGATTCATTTATACCAGTGACCCGACCACAACTTTTCATAAGTGAATAATGACGAGACTTGAATTCACGACCTTCATCTTGACTTTGATTTTTTTCCAAGTATTTCTTGTTCATGAATGTTTTCGATAGTTATGGATTGATCATCAGATGTCTGATCTTGAACCTCTGGAAGATGAATCTTCTCAATTGCTTCTCGGACGAGCTTTATCTCTGGAATTTCCTAATCATTCTTTTCTGCAACTATATCTGAATCAGCAAAACCTGATGCCAGTTGAGGATGTATCAGATGCCAGTCATGCCACATGCTGATATGTCTCTCTTTCTTTATTGAACTGAGGCCTGCATTCTTCAGAATCAGGGAATCTGATGTGTAATTTTCAACTTTCATGACCTCTCGAGCTTCAGATTCTCCGATATTGGTAAATCCAGTAGCAAACTCTTGTTCTAACTCGAAGACAATCTGAAGCTGATGAAATCTTAATCGAAAAGTCTTGGTCTTCTGCTAGATAATTTCTGATTGAGTTGAGACTCTCACGGTAACTTTTCTCAGGGTACCAGGTTTCCCCAAAGTGCAATTTCAACAAGCACTGATTCTTGAATGCTACTATAGTCATCTCCAAATATCCAAGTTTTTGGTTTAAAATTGATCTCCTCACAAGATTCCATGACCATTTGGCTATCGTTGGGACATTAGTTTCTCAAGAACTGAAATTGACAGGCAGATTATTTGGCGATGCACTGATCCTGAAAAGGTAATCTGAGCCACTGAAATTTTGGGGATGTAATGGGGCTACTGAAGAATCTAAGTCCAATTAGGGGTTGGGCATGTTTTCCTAGAATATCGAGCAATCTAAAGATTACATGTTTGTTAAAAGTGTTACTATCGTATAAGTTGTAGGAATCCACAAAGTGTATTGACTAAAATTCACATTTTGTGGAAACTGCAACTTATAAACCAAATATTAATGATATTCATAATTGCTCACTATCGGTAGTCGCCCTACATGACAGTTTGTTATTTGATGAATTGAGAATTTATATAAAAATTATACGAACCGATGAACATGTTGATCTCTAAGTTTTGAAATCATTGTTTTGTTAAATATCCATTCCCGGGTTACTTAAATATCTCCCTAACATCCCAACAATGTACGCTATATCCGGACGCGTACAAACCTGAGCATACATCAGACTCCCTACAGCTGAAGAATAGGGAATCTTCTGCATTTCTTTAATTTCCAAATCATTTTTGGGGCATTGACTTAAACTGAACTTGTCTCCTTTAGCCACAGGGGTGTCACCTGGTTTACAATCTTGCATGCCATATCTTTTAAGTACCTTTTCGATATAGCTCTTTTGTGATAATCCTAGAATACCCCGAGAACGATCCCGGTGTATCTGAATTCCTAATACAAAAGAGGCGTCACCAAGATCTTTCATCTCAAAATTCCTTGCTAGAAATCTCTTGGTTTCGTGCAGTAAATCTATATCGTTGCTGGCAAGCAATATGTCATCCACATATAAAACCAGAAAAATATACTTACTCCCACTGAACTTGTGGTATATACAGTCATCTACCAAATTCATCTCAAAACCATACGAGATGATCACTTGATGAAACCTGTAATACCATTGACGAGAGGCCTGTTTGAGTCCATAGATGGATTTCTTTAGTTTACAAACCATTTGCTTTGCATCATCCGACACAAAGTTTTCTGGTTGTACCATATAGATTGTTTCATCAATGTCACCATTGAGAAACGCTGTTTTAACATCCATCTGATGTAACTCAAGATCGAAATGCGCTACCAAAGCCATTATAGTCCTGAAAGAGTCTTTCGAAGAAACCGGAGAGAAAGTCTCTTTATAATCGATGCCTTCTTTCTGTGTAAAGCCTTTTACGACAAGACGAGCCTTATACCTCTCCACATTACCTTTCGAATCCCTCTTGGTCTTAAATATCCATTTGCAACCAATGGGTTTCGCACCTTCAGGCAATGGAATGAGGTCCCATACGTCATTGTCCTTCATGGACTTTATCTCTTCATTCATGGCATCAAGCCACTTTTGAGAGTTAGAACTTTCTATGGCTTGACGGAAGTTGATCGGATCATCTTCCACCACTCCAATGTCAACTTCATGTTCTTGGAGAAATACGATGTAATCATCTGGAACCGCACTTCTCCTCTCTCTAGTGGACCTTCTTAATGGCATTGGTTCTTGAGGTCAGAGAGTTTGTTCTTCCGGAACAAGTTGTTGACTTTCGAGGGAGATATAATGACATTGTCTTGATCCGGAGTTGCTTCTTGAACAATGTCGTGAATAGAAACCTCGATCCCGATCATTGTCAATGGCAATTAGAGGGATTTCAACATATTCCTCATCAAAGACAAAGTCTCAGTAACCCTTTCTCCCCCGCAAACTCAACATCCTCAAAGAACCGTGCATTTCTGTCTCGAAAATTGCCTTAGTTGTGGGATCATAAAACTTGTAACCCCCGGACCTTTCGTAATATCCAATAAAATAACAACCGATAGTTCTTGCGTCCGGTTTCTTTTCATTTGGCCTATAGGGCCTTGCCTCACTGGACATCCCCAAATGTGTAAGTGCTTCAAACTAGGCATTTTACCCGTCCAAAGCTCATAAGGGGTTTTATCGCAGCCTTAGTTGGAACTCTGTTGAGTATATACGCTGCGGTCTTTAATGCTTCACCCCAGAGTGATTCTGGTAAGGTAGAATGAGTGATCATACTCCTCACCATGTCCTTAAGCGTTCTATTTCGTCTTTCAGCAACACCATTCATAGTGGGCGAACCCGGCATAGTGTACTGTAGGACAATACCGCATTCCTCTAGGAATTTAGCAAATGGTCCTGGACGTTGCTCACCTGAACCGTCATATCTGCCATAGTATTCACCACCACGATCAGATCTGGCGCTTTTAATCCTTTTGCCAAGTTGATTTTCAACTTCAGCTTTATAGTTTTTGAACACG
The DNA here is from genome assembly GCA_035079005.1 of Fraxinus americana. Taxonomy (NCBI): domain Eukaryota; kingdom Viridiplantae; phylum Streptophyta; class Magnoliopsida; order Lamiales; family Oleaceae; genus Fraxinus; species Fraxinus americana. The sequence continues at coordinate 36,098,827 of CM068715.1, read as the reverse complement.
TCCAGTGACTCTGATTTTTCATGAATGAGATATATATAGCCATATCTTGAAAAGTCGTCTATGAACGTTATAAAGTATTGTTGACCATTCCAAGAAGCCATAGGGAATGGTCCACAAATGTCCGTATGTATAAGTTCTAAGACGTCCGAAGTCCTGTTGGCTTGAAATCTCCTTTTGTTGGTTTGTTTTCCCTTTATACAGTTAACACACATATCATAATCTGTAAAGTCAAGGGGATCGAGAATTTTGTCAGACACAAGTCTCTCAATTCTCCGTTTGGAGATGTGGCCTAATCTCTTGTGCCATAACGAGGCTGAATTCTCACAGGTTAATTTTCGCTTTACACCTCTAGTACTTACATGCAAGGATTCATTAAAAGAAGCAATTGTATCAATCGAATAAAGATTATCATAACCTGATAAAGAACCGGAACCAACCAATTTTGAATCATGAAACAAACTAAATATTCTATTCCCGAATGAACAAGAATAACCAGATTTGTCCAAAGCAGAAATAGAAATCAAATTCCGTCGAAATGACGGTACAATAAATGTCTCATCAAGATCCAAATAAAATCCAGTCTTTAACAATAATCTAAATTTTCCTATTGCTTCTACTTCCACCGTCTTGCCGTCGCCAACATAGATGTATCTTTCACCATCACTTGGTTTTCGGCAACTCAGGCAACCCTGCATAGATACACTGATGTGAGTTGTTGCACCAGAATCTATCCACCATGTGTATCTAGGTACCGAAGTTAAATTAACCTCAGAACAAACCAAATTAAGAAGAATACCTCTCTTGACACGCCATGCGTGATAGTTGGTACAATTCTTCTTCCTATGACCTGGAGCTCCACAGAAGAAACAATCACCCTCAGTTGGTTCCTTATGCTGTTTCTTTTGTGATGTTGTACCCGCAGTTTCCTTATCAGCTTTCCCTTTCTTGTTCCTTTTGTCCTTAGAGATGGTGGCTAAATGAGCACTTTCTGTCTTGTCATGCTTCAATCTTTCCTCTTCCTGGACACAGTGTGAGATGAGCTCATTAAGGGACCATGGGTCCTTTTGACAATTATAGCTCACCTTGAATTGACTGAATTGTGCCGGAAGGGATATCAAAACCAAGTGCACTAATAAACCTTCAGATATATCCATCTTGAGTGCCTTCAGTTTTGAAGCAATGTGAGACATTTCCATAATGTACTCCCGTATGTTTCCTTTCCCTTTGTACCTCATTGAGATAAGATTTGCCAAAAGTGTACTAGTTTCAGCCTTTTCATTCTTGGCAAACCTCTTCTCAAGATCCTCAAGGAAACCCTTAGCCGTAGTCACCTTATCGGACATAGTGCCCCGAAATGCTTCTGGAATAGCACGCTTCATGACCATCAAGCTTATGCGGTTAGATCGTTCCCACTTTTCCATCTCCCTCTTGTCATCAGAGGTACTCTTATCAGTAAGTGCAGTAGGTTGATCGACCCGTAAAGCAAGATCCAGATCCATGACTCCGAGAACAATCATTACGTTCTCTCGCCATGCCTTAAAGTTGGTGCCATTAAGCATTGGAATGGAATTGATGTTAGCGGAGATATTAGCAGCAGAACCTGAAACTGAATTTAGAGAACGATTAAGTTGAAGAGCTCACAATCCTTAATATGCAAATATTAATTTCAAATAGTGGTAGGGCCCATCACAAGATACCTAGCACAACATCAATACTTAGTCTTTGGACAGAAATATTGACTTGTAAGTGGTACTCTTGTTGTAGTGATCAAATATTGACAATAAAGAAACATGTCAATCAATAAACCTGTCTTTGGACCGATTCATTGATCACACGTTAAACCAAATAATCGCCACATATTTATCACCACAGGTGTATGTGCAATTCGGCCAAATACTGACCTTCCTTTGGGCCGATCAAGTATTCGCATGAATAACACACACACAAACACCTTTTAATATTCTAAGTAGATTAATTTTCACAAGAGAGGTTGCTTTGGCAACATGTTGCTTCAATTAATTCACTTTCGAATATTATATCTCTCAAAAGAGTCCTTTGTACCAAAATTTGAAAAAAGGAATCACCAATTTTGCATATTTGAGTAATTTTGAAACTTTAGGGACCTTTAGGTTAATAATTCAGAACTTAAGGGATCAAAAATTAATTATCCAAAACTTTAGGGGGTCAATAATTAATTATTGGAAGCTTTAGGAGTCAAAGATTAATTATGCAAAACTTTAGGGATCCAAAAATTAATTATTTAAAACTTTAGGGGCCAATTTAAATTAATTATGAACTTTCAGGGGCTTAATTGCAAATTTCAAAACTTTAATGGCCCAAATTAATTAATTTTCAAACCTTAGGTACTGAATTATTAAACCCGAAACTTTAAATGGTCCAATTGAGTGAATTATAACCTTAGGGGCTTAAATAACCAAAGTTACATACTTAGGGGTCAAGTGTAAATACTAAACCCTAATAGTAAATTGCAAACAAGGGCCCAAAGACTTCAAATTTTCAGCCCATACCCCCGCCTCCAACTTCACCCAAACCCTAACCCTAAAAAAAAATTTTTTTTTTTTTTTTTTATAATTGGCGGCGGCCGCCCATAAACTCGCAGAATATTGCTGATTAAATGACGCTACGCAGCTCGCAACGGTCGCCGCTACTGTCGCAATGCCTTATTACAGAAGAAACCGGCGGGCGACGCCGCCGCCGCCAAAAAAAAAAAATTTTTTTTTTTTTTTTTTTAAAAACTTCAAATCTGAAAATCCGAAATTTTAACCAAATAATTTTCAAATCTAACAAAACTAAATCCGGTATTGTTAAATTCGAAAAATAATGAAATTAATATAAGAACGAAATTAACATTTCGATTCTCAATGATTCAACATGAAAAGTCTCTGATACCACTTGTAGGAAATAAAACCAACCATAATGTTTACCGTCATAAGATCGTTCATGTTGGATCATCAAGAATAATTAACCAAAAGCGGAAGCGTACCTGGATCAGACATGATTATCGCAATGAATAAGTCCTGCGGTTTCAGTCTTCCAGATCAACACGTTTTCCTTAGTTTCTCTCTGAAGATGGGAGTCAGAACAGAATGAACAGAACGTGTGATCCGGGGACCATAACCGTATATTTATACTGATTGCCTATTTGACCTAATCCGGCCCATCATGGAATTAGGAATAGGCCCGGTCTCTACACATACGAGCCCATACTTTAATTAGATGCTTCAAAGCCCAAAATACCGAAACCTTATTAGATCACTTTAAATGGGCTTAACCGAAATTGATAGCCTTTAATTTAATACACAATATTTCACATATAAGCCCACATGTTTGATTAAAAAATCCTTACAATAACTTGATGCTCCCGATCATTCATGCCTCAAAATTAGCCTACTTCGCTGCCAATTCCGCTAGCCGCTTCTGCTCCTGCTTTCTCCCCGCGGAAGGACTCATCTCCGCCCAACGCGGAGAGGTCTTTTTCATACGTTTTGGTGATCCCGGGTGAGGGGTAAGTTCTGGAAAATGCAGACTATTTTTACTCTTCATTACAAAAAAAAATAAAAATTGATGGATTATGGATGAAACATTGATATGTCAAATGGGTTGTGCTTAATTTTGTGTCTTGCATACAGGTTTTGTTTAATTCTGCTTCAATTTGATGAACAAACTTGAGATAAATTGTGATCCTTCTTGTGGATGTTTCTTAATTTATTTCTAAAATGCCTGCTCTGTTTATGTTTTAGTAGAGTTATTATGTTCTTGAGATTGTGTTATTTAATAAATTTTTTGATGGGTTTGCATTTCTTTGAGTCAAATTCTCTCGACCGATACCTTTTCTTTAACATTATCCTGCTCAAAGATTTGCATATTGGACATTTTCCATTTACTAATTGTTCTTCCAAATTTCTGTTTGGTAAGTAGTATTAGACGAGATTTTAGATTTTTTTGTATCATTAATAGTGTTGCGTAAAGTTCACCTTTCCCAACATATTGTCACTTTGGAATCCAGAGTCACATTAAGCTTAACATATCGAATTTTCCGTGTGAAATTGTTACACAGTCATATGTGGGACTGGCAAAGGCAGACTTAATCTCTCGAAGAAAATACAAGCTAATCTACTCTTCGTTATTTGTTTGTTCAATCGAGGTTATTGGTTTTAAACTTGTCTTTATATGTTGTGCAGATATACCTGAATGCCTAATGAATGGATTAAACGAAAACGGATATCTCTCTTACACGTTTGACGATGAAACTACCCCTGTTAAGGCCTGTGGAGATTTGACGTATCAAGTAACTAGCTTTGGTAGGCTATTGCTTGAACATATGTTGTTTCTATCTGTTTTTCACTTCCATTTTGGTTATTTGCCGATGAGAATATACATTTTGCAAGTTAGCGCCTCTCTTGAAAATGACTTTGTGGAAGGCTACATCTTCACTCATGCACCAAAGGTCAACATTAACGTATTACCAATATACTGAGATGAGAGATTTGGAATTCATACATAGTTACTCGTCATTTCATTGCATGAACTGCAGAAACTGCAGACAAAGAATTGGAGAAATCAGAAATGAGGGGAACCTTCACAAGTAAAAAGATGCCGAATGCTACAGTTTGAGTCTGAAGTTTTGGATGCACCTCTTTACAACGATGAGGCATTTTTAAGATCAAAGGATGGTGTTCTTTTCTTTTGGAAATTTCTGGTCTAGCATTATGAATTTGCCAGAGTAAAAGAGTTTGTTCAGCAGCACTAGGCTTGAATGTTCATGGATAATAATTAAACGTGTTTTTATTTCTATGATTAGGACCGAAACGCCAGAGTCTCTTGAAGTGGCTTCATCTGAATTGTCAGTGGGTTGGCGGATTTACAGGTGCATTCTTGCAAATTTTTCTTTTCAGATATTGATAGGGACTAATCTATTATTATGTAGAGGATTTCGACATATAATTCTTCATACTTCTATAGAAGGCACGTATGATTCCAGTAATCGTCTGAAGGATGGCTTGCCGATTGCTTTATTGATTCGGAGATGCTATATAATTCCGAGGACATGTATGTTCCTTTTTTAAATTTCTTGTTTCAATTTACTCATTTTCTTGTGGAATATTTTTTGCTGACTAGCTTATTCTGTACGGTTGTTGTGTGTCAATGTATATCTAACTATTCAAATCCCTTTTGTGGCTAATTGATTACTCTTACAGTCATCTATTATATTATAAATCAGTGCCCTAATATTGTGAAATTTAATAGTAATTGTAGTTTAAAATTTCTTGGTGAGCTCAACTTTTAGATTCCATTACGAAATGACACATAGATGTTCATGTCTACTAGAATTTAAAAGTGCACAATACATTTAAAAATAACATTAACCAAATTTACAAACACTTATTTTTAGCACTAATATCCTTCACTAGTATTCTATAAACATGCTTAAAATAACAAACTTTTGCAACTGAAGAGCTTGTACGAGATCATTGATTTAGGAAGTCTTGTGCCCTGAGGTTTAGTGCGGAAAAACAGCAAAATATGTTTGTACCACAGTAAGGGCAATGACGAAAATTGCACCTAGAAAAGCCAAGAAAGCCCAAGGACTGCTAAAATGGTCGTGTATCCATTCAGCTATCCAGACTTTTGCTCGACTCTCGCAATGATTTTTAATCTTCAACTTAACATCTGCATATGCAGAAGGATCAAATGCTAAACCATTAGCTATCTCGTTAAAGAGTTGTGCCAATTCTTCGTCACTGCCTAAATTGTTGACAAGAATTTTTCTTCTTCGGAGCTCTTTGGCATCACCGGCATGATCAATGAGTGAATCCATTAGGCAAATGTATGACATAATGAGATAATCAGAAGGGCAATCGGGACACATTTCATAAGCCACCAAGTTTAATAGCAAAGGTTTTGTTGTATCATCAACCACGATTGGAGGAAGTGTAAGAGTACCAGAAAAAAGGTGAGATTTGAACTCTACATCAGTAACACGGTTAGTTTGACTTGGTCTGAAATGAATTCCTGCTGATTTGAGCTCCGTTACTGAACGATACGAATGCCATTTGACAGATTTCTTCTCGTTTTTGCATGACCCGATGAGCCGTTCCCGAACTAGATGTAGAAGGTGAGGAGAACTTTTCAATTTCTCCTCCTGGTTTTTGTCTTCAGGAGATGACCTGGTGAGCGGTTCCCGATCTGGATGGCGTGCATCCCTGTCTGATTTCCATTTCTCCTTTATCTGAACAATGCATGCCATCATCTGTGCAAGAAATTTTTTGACATCATTATTGCCTGGATTTTCCTGAGGTGGCATAATGAACTTCTTATCAACGAAATTGTCAATCAACTTCATCTCCCAGTCCGGTCTTTCACCTTTGAACAAGAATTTCATTAAAACTTTTAGTAATGATAAAGGAATTTGATTCTCTAGCAAGAACAAGTCCCTCTGCACAAAAACAAGATAGTGTCTCCAACGATATAGTGGATCTGCCTCTTTTTCTTGCTTATCTGTATCTTCAGGTTTAGGATATAAGTATATAATAAAATAAAGCACGAAGCAAGCATCAAGAAACATCATTTTGTTGAACTTGACACACTGTTCAGGCGAGCATTCCTCGTACCATTTGCGGACACTTTCACCCACCTCTTCCACCTCTTCACTTAACTGTTTGATGGATACTTGATCATCACAGGCACGAACGAATTTCTGTGACTGTTCAGTCGAGCATTCCTTATACCATTTGCGGACACTTTCACCCACCTTTTCCACCTCTTCACGTAACTGTTTGATGGATACTTGATCACGAAAGTATTCCTTGTACCATTTGCGGACACTTTCACCCACCTCTTTACTTAACTGTTTGATGGATACTTGATCACCACAGGCACGAACGAATTTCTGTGCGATTTGAATCTTTAGCTTCTCAAATGCTTCGAGCCGTGGATTTTTATGATGATAAGGGCCTATCGAAACTAGGAGAGGATCATAACAATTTTTGTTGGATTGTTTGTCACGCAGCAATGGTGGAATCCTTTGCATCTGGGGTTTGTCTGTTGTGTCCTCAACATAGTTTAATATAGAAACCAGCCAATCATCCTCGGCAGCGTTGTTGCTTGGTGCTTGTAATTCTGAGCATATTTGAGGGGGTTGATAATGATATGGTTGTAATAATTTTAAACAAATTTGAGTGAGATCGTCGTCACGTGGGACATCTTCTCCTTCCCAGTCTAAACTCATGGATGCTTGGAAGTCTATACTCATGGATGCTTGCACCATGGTTGCTTGTACTTCATCCCTGGGTACCTCTACGCTTATAGGTATCTCCATATATTCAGGAGATATATCTTCGCTGGATCCAACTGTTGTCATCCCCTGGATGTGAGCAAGAATTTGCTAAATGTCAACTTTTCAACTAGAGAAATTTCAATTTTAAAAATACATCTCATGAGACTCGCAATTTTTATCTTTTCAATCATATATTTTATAAAGACCTAGGCTTAGAAATGCGAGTTTTTTATAACCGCCTAACCAGTGAAGTTCAAACCGCTATATTATATGTATTATCCATTTTAGGAGATCATCTACTCTCTTGTCCCTCATGAATTTTCATCTTGTCTCCTAGGATTTGAATTTAAGACTCCCGTCTTATGAGATATTTAAGTTGCTCGGGCCAGATTTTATGTCTCGTCTCCAAGACCTCCAGATTAAGTCTCATAAGATAGAGTTTTTGAGTTAAAATCTAGGGACATGACAAAAGGCGAAAGCTGTAAGGGTCAAAAGATAGATGCTTTTTCAAAATGGATAATACATAACGAGTTAACGGTTTGGATATAGAAGTCTGAATTGCTACACATTTCATCAATTTTTATTAAAAACTTTCCAAAAACAACTCCTTAGTTGGAATTTAGGTCGACTGTCGTGTGTGTTAAGGAAAAAAAAATTGAATAAATATTTATCTTCTCTAATGATTTAAATTCTTAAATGAGTTGGTCGACACGTGATATTTATTATACACTTGTATACAGGGGCATAGATGGGGGTGGGGAGCGAGTGCAGGCCAGGCATTCCCCCAAGCCCATTTTATTTTGTAGGCAACAAAAAAAAAAAAAAAAAATGTTAGAAAAGTTTATATTTTCTTTTTTTGTGGAAAAAAAATTTTAAAAAATTATCTTCCCTGGATTCGTCCCTGCTTGTACCAGAAAGTGGAACATTTTTTACATTTTGATGATGAATGAACTTGCAATGCCATCACCAACTATGGTCCCCCCAATTATCATTGAGCAATAAACATAGGATAGTGAAAGTTGAAAATAACCATCAAAATTGAAAGCAAAATGGTGTTTGTACCTCAGTTTTGCTTCGTGAAGTCGGTCTACTTTCTAAATTCGTCAAAACACAATTTTATATAATCAAAATTGAAAGGAAAATAATGTTTGGACCTCATTTTCCTTAATGAAAGTTGGAATTTGACTTCAAAAATTGTTAAATCATAATGTAAAACGATGAAAGTTCAAAGCAATTAATGCTTGAACCTCATTTTCCCTAATTAATTATGCAAACTAACATTTTTCCACTATCTTGTTAGACTTTTCGTGTTAAAAAAATAGGTTTCACTACTGATCTTACACAGAATATGTGAGAAAATAAACACATTATAAACATTTGAAAACTCAACATTTAATTATTCAAGATCTCAACTACTGATCTTACACAGAATATGTGAGAAAATAAACACATTATAAACATTTGAAAACTCAACATTTAATTATTCAAGATCTCAACTTCATTTCTAATCGTTTACATTTCTTGCTTTTCTTCTTACAAGAAATCCAAGATTTAAAAAATACCATTATTAGCTCAGGCACACTAGTTAAGATAGAAGGTTATTCTTATTAAATTTCCACAATAAATATGAAATTTAGCAAATCATAATCACCGTAATCAAAGATCGACAAAAGACATTTTGCAAAATTAGTCAACATTAAATGTGCGTTGCACGTTGTTATAAAATGCTTTATAAATGCTGTAAAAGTAATATTTGAATATGTGTGAATGATAATTAATTTAAAATTAATAGCAGAAAATATATACGTGACGATAAATGTTAAATCATTTTAAGTAAAATTGGATGTTAATTAGCATATATAGACATGAATAATAAAATTTATTCTTGAATATGAAATTCTAATTAACTTATAATTAAAATTAATAATACTAAAATACATAAATGAAGATGCATATTAATTAAATAAATGTGAATGCTAATTAATAATAGAGAATTCATACATTAATGAAAGCACATATGTGAAATGAATATGTACATTCAAAGGTATATGCACATTGATGGTAACTAAATAGTTAAATAAATCAAATACATATTGAAAAAGAAAAGTAAGGTGCTATTGAAATAATTGAATTATAGTAGGGTTAGAATCGTCCAAAAAATAATTCTCACTCGATGTAATATTTAATATATTATTAAATAAATGTAAATGTTAATTACTTGATAATTAATAATAGAGAATTCATAAGGTAAAATGAATCTATACATTCAAAAGTACATGTATATCGATGGTAACTAAATGGTTAAATAAATTAAATACATATTGAAAAACGAAAAGTAAGGTGTTATTGAAATAATTGAATTATAATAAGATTAGAATCGTTCAAAAAATAATTTTCGCTTAACGTGATATTTAATATATTATAGACAACAATCAAAAAATTGAAATATTAATAATAAAAGACCGAGTAAACAAATTGTACCTAGTAGTAAAGTCAAGCGACTCAAGCCTCTTCTATTTGTCGAACCACTGCTGAATTGAACACGTTATGAGCAATGTGAGTCATCGTGAATAAGCAAACGCAATATTTATAGGCTGCCCGCATCCAGGCCTATGAGGTTCGGTAACCGAACCTTAGGCTATCAAGTTTACCCGAACCTACCCATTGATTGACCACCTAAAGCCCAAAATTAAGAATTGTTTGGGAGCTCACACTCAACTTAGGTACATCGTAGTTCATATAACCTCTAACATACTTGTTGAAAAGTGAAATTTAAATTCTGAATCGTCAATACTTTAACGCATAGTAATCATACACCGATCTGTATAACACAAAAATACATATATTGAATATAACAAGTAATTATTTATTTTATTGTGAATATTATGTATTTTTTCCAATAATCTTAAAACATATGTATTTCCAATAGTTTCCCCAACCTCTCCCAAACAAGCCCTAACACTTCCTCAAATCAATCATTGTACATTACGTCATTACGTTGCGATTGATGTACAATAACCGTTACTGTCTATAATAGAAGGTGGGGTAGTCGGGAAGGGATAAGCACAAATGAGCTTGATTCGAAAAAGAAGCTCGAATCGACTTGATTCGGAACTCGTTTGTATGGATCGAGCCAAGCCTCTCAAATAAAATTTGGTCTGAGCCCCGAATAGCTCGTAAGCTCACGAATCGAAAAACGAGCCAGGTCGTGAAGCTCGTTTTTTTTTTTTGCCATGCTATGGGTAAAGGCTTTGTACGTTGGCTGCCGGTGGACCTACCAGGGGAACATCTGTCCCCTTGGCGACGATGGAATAATCCCATCAATTAATTAACCTGCTTTGCAAGCAATTAATACACCAATTAATTAGCCTGAAAAAGCAGCTAGAGAGTCCCGTCAGGGGAATCCCATAAACCAAACATCTCTTAACCATAATTGTTATTTCAAAATTCTTTAATTTTTATATTCATTTTCAATCACATATTTATACAATAAGATATTTTGTATGTAAATTCAAAAATTTTCTTACTTTTTAACCACACATTCTTCCAAAAATTGCAATTCAAAATTCTATTTTCTCAAAAATAATGATCATCAAACAAATGTTTATAAACATTCTTTTTCCAAAAGAGACGTTCTTTAGAGACGCATTCAAAGTAACAACTTTTTTGTATAAATAGTCAATTCAAAAATAAATTTTTTGCTACCAATCTCATCTCCAATCTTCAATTTAAAATTTACTTTGCATTCTTTGCTGTTAATTTTTTTGCTATTAGTTTCTTTCTCCAATGATGTCCAACTTATTTACAATAATTTTTCAATTTTAAGTATTCAAAATTGATAGTTATAAATGAATTTCATTAATGATGAGCTTAATAAACTTTTGGGTAGTTCGAACACTCCATCCGATCACGATTAGGGAAGGCAAAAAAGTTCGGCGGCTCGGGCTCGGCTCGGAAAAAGCCCGAGCCGGGAGCGGCTCGGGCTCGGCTCGGAAAAAGCCCGACCGGGCCCGGCTCGGGCTCGGTCGCACCGAGCCGAGGCTCGGGCCGAGCCCCATGTGGGGGCTCCGAGCCGAGCCCAGGCCGGCCCGTGTTATTATAAAAAAAAAAAAAATTAAATAAATCCGCTCGCAATTTGCGGGAATAGTCGCCGTAGTACTGCTACACGCACATAGCAAATGATGATTTGTTCGAAATCAGGCAGATATCTGCCTGATTTCAGGCAGATTCAAAATTTTAAAAAATTTGCGTGTTTACAAAAAACCTGTCTGAAAAATCAAATCACAAATAGTCTGTGTTACACATTAGGCGTTAGCGTGCACGCAAGATTTTTTCTTGCGTGCACGCAAATTTTTTTTTTTAAATTTTAAAAATTGAATATTTTTTTTGTCTATAAATACGAGAAAATTTTTCTATTTCATATCACTCTTCATTCTTCAATCGCTTAACTCAGTATTATTTTCAATTTACTCATTTTGCTATATTCTTTACTACGATATTCTGTATTCTCCATTTCTCCTCTCCTATTTTTTTACACATCATATTCTTAATTCTTTACTACAGTTTCCCTCTATTATAAATTTATAATACGTACACATGGATTTTACCAGTGATGAGATTTTAATCAGTTTAGAGGTAGTTCGAGTACTCCATTGGGGTACAATGCATCTCAAAATGTTTCAATTGATTTGGAAGATATCGAAGAGGAGGAAGTAGTCGAGGTTAAGAAGTCGAAAAAAGAGTCTGCAGATTGTTGGCAACATATGACTCGAAAAAAAGTTGGGGTTCAAAATGGAGTCGATATTTGGAAAGCATGTTGCAATTATTGCGGTAAAGAACTCAGTTGGAAGCCTAGTTCGAGCACATCGCATTTAAATAGACACATAGTAAGAAGTTGCAAAGCGAAACCAGTCGGTCTTGACCCGAAACAGACCGAACTAACATTTACTAGTTCCGGTTCTACTCTTTCCACTTTTGTATATTCACAGGAAAGATTTCGTGAAGGAATGGTTACATACGTGGCTGCAGCAGAGATGCCGCTAACGATGATCAAGTCAATACACTTTACTCGTCTTGTGCAGAATTATCTCCAACCCAGGTATCATTCTTATTGTAGAAATACTCTTCGTTCTGATGCTATAAAATTATATAACAAAAGAAAACAAACTAATATTGAAAGTTTAAAAACTTTTAATTGTATTATATCATTTACCTCCGATTTATGGACCGGTGTTAATAAAAAAGGTTATATTGCTGCTACAGCTCATTACATTGATCACCTATGGATTATGCATAAAAGAATTATTGCATTTAGATATGTAGAATATCCTCATAATGTGACTAACATATACATGGTTTTAAAAGATATTATACAAGAATATGGTATGTAAGAAATGATTCGAAGTTTTACTTTTGATAATGCTAGTGTAAACAAAGTTGTTGTCGATAAATTTATTGATGATTTGAACCCTATATTTTGAGGTTTATTTTTCCATCAACGTTGTGTATGCCACATTATTAATTTGATTGTAAAAGCTGGATTAGAACATATAAAAATACCGTTAGATAAAATTAGGCAAGCAATTAATTTTATTACTATATCACCTGCAAGAAAGCAAGCATTTAACAGTTTATGTGCTGAGTATGGCTTAGAAGAGAAATCATTTGTCACTGATGTATCACATAGATGGAACTCTACATATCTTATGTTACACTCGTGTGAAAATTATGATAAAGTTATTACAATGTATTATAATGGTAGGCATACATATGGACCCGAACATAATTTGGAAGATTGGGAATGAAATCTTGCATTTATCGTTAAAACATTTTTAAAACCTTTTTTCAATGCCACAAAGGAATGTAGCGGTGTTTATTACCCTACATCTTCACTTGTTTTACAACATTTTTTCTATTTTGCACAAACATTTCAAAGACATAGGAATTTCCCAATTTTTGTTGATGTAGTTTATTCTATGGAGTTAAAGTTTCGTAAATATTGAGAAGAGATACCCTCATTATTTTTATTAGCTTCTGTAATGGACACTCGATTTAATTTAACTGGCACAAAAGCTATTGTAAATGGGATTTCACGTTTCATGGATATACAATTTTCACATACGAATATAGAATCAATGTTATGCGAAATGTATAACTATTACGCTGAAAAAGAAGGTCAGTGTAGTTCTTCCCAAAATACTTTTTCAAAGAACACTTCAACAAATGTAGATAATATATGGAGTTATTTAGAGACCAATACTAGTATTCCCTCATTTAGTTCTAGTTCGTCAATATCTAGAGCAATAGATATCGATGGTACAAATCTTGAAATTCCTTCGGAGTTAGCTAGGTATATGTGCGTGGACGTTCGTAGTATGTTACAACCACAAGAATTACAGGATTTTAGTCTTTTATCATGGTGGAGATATAACGAAAGGCGATTCCAATTGTATCAAAAATTGCTCGCGATCTACTAACACCGCCGGTGTCTACAGTAGCATCGGAGGCTACATTTAGTTTAGGTGGTCGAGTTTTAAGTGACGAATGATCAAGACTAAAAGAAGATATATTGGAGGCTTTAATATGTTTGAAGGACTGGGAATGTGCGGAATTACGTCTTCAAGAACAAGTTGATAGTATAATGGCCGATGAGTTACAGCAGATTAAAGCATAAGATATTGTAAGTTTTTAAATTGTTTAGTTTCAATTCAATACGTAATTTTTAATTTTTTTTTGTTTCAAAAAAAATTGTACACGAAATATTTTATTCGTGTACAATTTTAACTCCGCCTACGATAATTGTAGCCGGTCCCAAGCCCGGATAAAGGAGGAGGGTTTTATTCTTCAATGATAAATAGAATAGTTATTGCCTTGAATTATTGGAATTACGACCCTCAAGGAAATTTCACCATGACATTACAAGAAATAATAGTTACATACTTTAAGTAAAAATGAAGCTTTCATAATCTCTTTAATTTATAACACGTATTACGCATAAAATGTACATTTTTTTTTGTTTTAATGTAGATTTTACAAAAAAAAAACCCGAGCTGGCTCGGCCCGCTAAGGCTCGAGCCTAAAGCTCGGGCAGAGCCTCATTTTTTTTGGCCGGGCCTGGCTCGGCTCGGCTCGGCTCGGGCCAAAAAAAGCTCGGCCCAAAAAAGCTCGGGCTCGGCCCGAACTTTTTTTTCCCGGCTCGGTCTCGGCTCGGCTCGGCTCGTTGCCACCCCTAATCACGATGTATCTCAAGCCTCTTCTGTTCGTCAAACCACTGCTGAATTGAACACGTTATGAGCAATGTGAGTCATCATGGGTAAGCAAACTCAATATTTATAGGCTGCCCGCATCCAGGCCTATGAGGTTCGGTAACCGAACCTTAGGCTATCAAGTTTACCCGAACCTACCCATTGATTGACCACCTAAAGCCCGAAATTAAGAATTGTTTGGGAAGTTCACACTCAACTTAGGTACATCGTAGTTCATATAACCTCAAACATATTTGTTGAATAGTGAAATTTAAATTCTCAATCGTCAATTCTTTAACGCACAATAAAAAATATATATTGAATATAACAAGTAATTATTTATTTTATTGTGAATATTATGTATTTTTTCCAATAATCTTAAAACATATGCATTTCCAATAGTTTCCCCAACCTCTCCCAAACAAGCCCCAACACTTCCTCAAATCAATAATTGTACATTACGTCATTACGTTGCGATTGATGTACAATAACCGTTACTGTCTATAATAGAAGGTGGGGTAGTCGGGAAGGGATAAGCACAAACAAGCCTGATTCGAAAAAAAAGCTCGAATCGACTTGATTGGAACTCGTTTGTATGGACCGAGCCAAGCCTCTTAAATAAAATTTGGTCTGAGCCCCGAACAGCACGCAAGCTCACGAACTGAAAAACGAGCCAGGTCGTGAAGCTCATTTTATTTGCCATGCTATGGGTAAAGGCCGTGTACATTGGCTGTCGAGGGCATCTGTCCCCTTGGCAGCGATGGAATAATCCCATCAATTAATTAACCTGCTTTTGCAGGCAATTAATACACCAATTAATTAGCATGAAAAAGCAGCTAGAGAGTCCCGTCATGGGAATCCCATCAACCAAACATCTCTTAACCATAATTGTTATTTCAAAATTCTTTAATTTTTATATTCATTTTCAATTACATATTTATACAATAAAATATTTTGCATGTAAATTCAAAATTTTTCTTACTTTTTAACCACACATTCTTCCAAAAATTACTATTCAAAATTCTGTTTTCTCAAAAATAATGACCATCAAACAAAGGTTTATAAACATTCTTTTTTCAAAACGTCTCTAAGAGTCGTTCTTTAGAGACGCATTCAGCAGTAACAATTTTTTTTGTATAAATATTCAATTCAAAAATAAATTTTTTGCTACCAATCTCATCTCCAATCTTCAATTTAAAATTTACTTTGCATTCTTTGCTGTTAATTTTTTTGCTATTAGTTTCTTTCTCCAATAATCTCCAACTTATTTACAATAATTTTTCAATTTTAAGTATTCAAAATTTGATAGTTATTAATGAATTTCATTAATGATGAGGTTAATTAATTTTTGGGTAGTTCGAACACTCCATCCGATCACGATGTATCTCAAAATGGTCCAATTAACTTGGATGATACCCGTAAAGAGGATGAAGATGTGACGGAAGCAAAACGATCTAAAAATGAATCCTCTAATTCTTGATAACATATGACACGAAAAAAATTGGTATTAAAAATGGAGTGGATATTTGGAAAACATTTTATAATTATTGTAATAAGGAGCCTAGCTAATTAAATTTAACTATTGTGCAATTGAGCAAGCATTTCTTGTGGGATTTACAACACAGACTTCTTTGTCTACTTTATTATTTTTACGCGAATCGTGCGATTACAGTACATGTTTTATAACGAACAATATGCCGACATCATTTTTATAAGTTTATGTGACCAAAATTTGACAACCTCAAATTTCAGCGAGCAATTAAAGACCTTTTCAAACTTTAGTGAGCAATAATTTTTTTTTCAATGTTTAGTAAGCAATCAAGACGCTTTAAATTTAGTGAGTAATCGAAAATGTGACAATTTGTTAATGGTTTGACGGGGAGCCCATGTGCATTCCGTTAGCCACGCTAGTACCATTAAAGGTTTGTGACGGATAATATGTCAGTGAGTATCGTCCAATGCTTGTGAAAGCCCAATAATATCTAATCAAGAGGGGGGTGAATTGGTTTTTCAAACTTTTTCGAAGCATTAATCTAAATTCAAGCAAGTAAAGATTGAATAGATTAATTCAAATAGTAAGTACAAATATAAAAATGATAAGTGAAAGGGAGAGATGATGCAAACGATATATTTGTGGAGGTTTGATTTTGATCCAAAGTAATGATCTACGTCCCCCGTTACCAAACTCTCCGGCACGAGTAAGGCCTTTTCATTATGTTGATTGACTTGTGGTGCAATCCAACCCTTTACAGCGCTTCCGGTGACTTACAAACAAGGAGCACCGATCCTTGTACAATGTTGAGATTTACGGGACCTTAACACGACTCATACTATTGAGCTTTATGGAACCTCAATATGACTCACATGGTGACTTACAACAAGGAGCACCGATCCTTATACGATGTTGATCTTTAAGGAACTTCAATACAACCCACACTTTATCAAAATAATTTTACAATGAAATTCATCTATTGATAAATAATACAAACAAATTAAGTACTAAGAGAGGCTAACACTTCAATGAATAGTAATAAATGATAGCTCAAGTGTTAGATGAAAAATTTTGATGAATATGATGGTCAAAAATTAAATTCAATCAATCAAAATATTTCAATGAGAATATGAAGAAATAAATACAATGTAGATTTAGAAATCTTCTCAAGAAATATCTTTTTTTTTTAATGGATGGTTGTAATAAATTAAGTACTAAGAGAGAAATAAGAAATTTTGATGAATATGATAATTGTACAAGTTTAGTTCAATCAATCAAAGTTTCAATATGAAGAAGAAGAAGAAGAAAAGTTTATGCAATGTAAGTGCAAAAATATTCTTCAAAAATATATCTCTCTTTCAATGAATAATTTGTGATAAATTAACTACTAAGAGAGAAATTAGAAACTTTGATGAATATGATGTTAACAAGTTTGATTCAATCAAAGTTTCAATATGAAGAAGTAGAAAATGTTTATGCAATGTAAGTGCAAAATATCTTCTGAAAAAATATATTTCTTTTAAAATTGATATATATATATATATATATATATATATATATATATATATATATATATATATATATATATATATTAAGCACAAAGAGAAATGAAAAACTTTGATAAGAGAAATAATTCAAGAAATTTGATTCAACAATCAAAATTTTTATTATGAAAAAATAAATGAAATGAATGTAAAAATGTAAGCTCAAAGAGAATTTTTCAAATATATTTCTCAAGAAAGTATTCTTATGGTTGTATATAAACGTATAGTGAAGTGGTATTTATTAAAGTGAAAAATGCCAAATTTCTGTCAAACCCCGATGATCGGTACCGTTAATTATCGGATGACCAATATGATTGTTTGTACAAAAAAAATCAAAGATTAGAACGATTAAAAATCTAACCATTGGAGACGTCCGATCAACCGCCATTTTTGGCCTATCGACTCCCGCCGATCGATCGCCTGGTCCACTAGTTGACCATCGGTCAATTTTAATTATTTATTATTATTTTATTATTTTTTGAGATATGATCTAAGTTCAAGTACACTTTGAAACACTACACCAAAAATGGCCTTTTGCGTGTTCGTTGATTAAATGTTTCTAAAGGGGTCTATCGCAACATTTTAGCAAGTGAATGTTGCTATTGGCTAATATAATTGAGCTTTCGTAACATTTTTTAAATAAATGTTGCTAATGTCGTCTTTTGCAACGTTTTATGAATGTTGCGAAAAGTTTAAGTTTTTGCAACTTTTTTTAATTGTTGCGAAAAAATTAATTTTTTGCAACGTTCAAAAAAAGTTGCGAAAAATTCACTTTTGGCAACGTTTTTTAATTGTTGTGAAAAATTTAACTTTTTGCAACGTTCAAAAAATGTTGCCAAAAGAAAAACGTTGCCAAAAGTGAACTCACTTTTGGCAACGTTTTTTGAACGTTGCGAAAAGTCCACTTTTGGCAACGTTTTTTAAACGTTACGAAAAAAATTACTTTTTGCAAACATTGCCAAAAGTTTTGCATTTTTTCCCCAAATTAAATTATATACGAGCTCAAATGATAAAAATAAAAAATAAACCAAACCCTAAATCACACCTTCCTCCCAACAAAATCCCGAGGAAATAGTAGGAAATAACCTTTTCAATCTTGTATAATTCCACAATAACCTTTGACTAACAAATAAAATAAAATAAAAATAAAAAATACTAAAAATATAACTTTTGTTGGAAAAAGTCCAAAATACCCTAACTTTATCAAAGGATCTCACTCAAAGATATTGGCCGGCTGTCACTTGGGCCACATACGGCCCAGATCACTAAATTTCTGGGTTATATATATATTTTTTATTTTTTAATAATTTAATATAATAAATGGTATAATAAATTAATATTTATATAATTAAATATTTTACTTAATTTAATAAAAGTAATATAATTAAATATTTTACCCATTTCATTCAAATTAATATAATTACATAAATGATTTACGTAATTCAATAATTAAATATTTTACTTAATTTAATAAATCGAATATGAAATAAATATTTATAGAATCAAATATTTGACGTAATTGGAAAAAATTATATAATTAAATAATTAATTTTAATATGATAACTACTAATATCATTAAATAAATCATTTTAATTATTAAATATTATATTTTAACATATTAGCAACTTCTTATTTTTTTCCTTTAAATTTTATTAATAATTGAATAAATCGAATATGAAATAAATATTTATAGAATTAAATATTTGACGTAATCTAAAAAAATTTATATAATTAAATAATTAATTTTAATTTTAATTTGATAATTACTAATATTATTAAATAAATCATTTTAATTATTAAATATTATATGTTAACATTTTAGCAACTTTTTTTTCCTTTAAATTTTATTAATAATTGAATAAATCGAATATGAAATAAATATTTATAGAATTAAATATTTTACGTAATCAGAAAAATTTATATAATTAAATAATTAATTTTAATAATTAAATATTTTCATTTAACCTATTAGCAACTTCTTATTTTTTCTTTAAATGTTATTAATAATTGAATAAATCGAATATGAAATAAATATTTATACAATTAAATATTTTACGTAATCGAATCTAATCTTTCATTTTTCAAATGTAAACTAATCTTTTATTTTTCAAAATGTAATTGTTTACTCAATTTAAAAAATTCTGTTTGTTTTAATTTTGATATAAAAAACGAAAGATTAGTTTACAAATTATACTTAATTAAAGAATTTTAAATTAATTAAAATATTAAAGGGGAAAAAATAAGAATTTGTTAACACATTAAAAAATAATATTTCATTTTCGTAATTATCAATTTAAAATTATTTATTTCACTTTTTATATCAAAATTGAAACAAAAGGAATTTTTTTTAAAATTACGTAAACAATCTATATTTATTTAATTACATTTGAAAAATAAAAGATTAGTTTACAAATTATATTTAATTAAAGAATTTTAAAATAATTAAAATATTGAAAGGGAAAAAAAAATTGCTAACACATTAAAAAATAATATTTCATTTTCGTAATTATCAATTTAAAATTATTTATTTCATTTTTTATACAAAAATTAAAAAAAAATGAAAATTTTAAATTAAGTAAACAATATATATTTATTTAATTATATTTGAAAAATGAAAGATTAGTTTACAAATTATATTTAATTAAAGAATTTTATATTAATGAAAATATTAAAAGGAAAAAAAATAAGAATTTGTTAACACATTAAAAAATAATATTTTATTTTCATAATTATCAATTTAAAATTATTTATTTCATTTTTTATACAAAAATTAAAACAAAATGAAAATTTTAAATTAAATAAACAATATATATTATTTTTTAACGTGTTAGCAAATTCTTATTCTTATTCTTATTCTTTTTAATATTTTTATTAGCAAATTTCTATCTTACGCATTGTCCATCCTCACTAAAGTGACGCAAATCAGTGTCATTTACGTTTTGTTCAACTTAAACAAATAATTCACTTTAATATCGACGTAACGTTCATATGTTGAATTGAAAATGGCAAATGATCTTTGAATTGAATTTTTAGTACCATATCTTATCGAGATGAATCAACGTTTAGCTTGTTCTATATATCAAGGTACTCAAAAGTTGTGTCGAAACTCACAATGAAGATTCGAGCATGTTAAGGGTCAAATAGATATAACTAAAGATCAAAAGGAGTGAAAACAAATCAATTTTCCACCGCAAAAGGATGTCCAAATTTTTAGTTGGAGATTGAAATCCATTTTTGGCATAGTAAACGTTCGAATTGAAAAAGAGCTATTTCTAGCAAAGTTGTAGCCTTTTGAATTATCTTTCCAACGCCTTTTAAATCGGCTTAATTGGATATCGGAAACAAAAGTTATGATAAAAATACTTAAACAGCCTCAGCTTAACAGCTGACTTTTTCAGCTGTTAACAGCCGATATGTCGGATGTTAACAGCTGAAATATCGGCTGTTGATTTCGGCTGTTAACAGCTGTTAACAGCCGAAATCTCGGCTGTTAACAGTCGAAATTTCGACTGTTAACAGCTGATTTTTTTCGGCCATTAACATCCGAATTTTCAGCTGTTTGTGCTGATTATTTTTTTCGTAATAGTAGTTTTATTTGTTAACTAAAAGGGTAGTATTTTCTTTTTAACACAAACATGTTTTGTAATTGTTTTAGTCACTTAAGGGTGTTTTTGTCTTTTTATAGCAAATGGGTCATTTTGGGATTATTGTCAATTGAAAAAGTCAAAATGAAATTAGGGACGTTTGACTAGGTCATTTTGACAAGTACCCCCCAAAATCCCTCCATTCTCGCCTCCCTCCATTCACGCCTCTCTTCTCGGCTTCTCCCAATCTCTTTCAATCCAACCATTTCCACCGCTACCTCACTCCCGCCTCTCACTCAAAGCCGCCACCGCCGACCTATACTTGATGGAGACAGAGAACGAAAATGCAGATGACCCATCACGGATGAAGAGAGAAAACAGAGTTGGAGAGTTCGATTTGTTTGCGAAAGATGGACTGAAAGTGAAAATCTTAGCAGCTGGATGGTTTTCTTGCAACAGCTGTTGACCAAGATTCTGTAAACCAGATTTTCATCTTCATTTGTAAGTTTTGATCTTGATTTCTTAATTTTTCCTTGTTTTGCTTGTCAAGAAATTCAAAATTTCAATTTCTTGAAGTTTTATTGCTAAGAATCATTTTGACCTTGCGGGGACTTTGAGGGAGCTCCCATTTTTGTACAAATTTTGTAGAATGATGAATTTTTTTGCAGGGAATAAAAATTGTAATATTTTGGATACTTGAAATTATAACATTTTGGGTTGGATAGCACTGGAAAGTACTAAGAAAAAGCCTGTCTAATAATATACGAAATAATCACTTGGTGTTTTGAGATGAGATTTGTGAGATTCCTTGTAGATCCGGCTGAAATGAACAAACAGTTAAGTTTTCTTCCATTACATTGTTGAAGAACTTAGATGACAATGCCCTTTTAGTGCTAATGGGGAACCTCTTTTTGTATTTGTTTCTAAGATGGTGTACAAATATTGCTTCTAACGGGGAACTTAGCTATATCCACATTGGTGTGGGTTGAGTGAAAGTTGGAGCAATAAAGCGATGAAGAAGATAACTTCTGTGCTCTACCTGGCTGCTGTAAGCAATCCTCATTAAGTGTAGTATTTGGTTGGCTTATTTGAAGTAGTATTTGAAGTTTGAGTTTGTTTAATAACATAAGATTTTATCCAGATTGGCACTTGTTATTAGCTCTTAATTGGGGGGAAAAAACTAGAAATTTTTTGAAGATTGGCACTTGTTATTCCCTGAAGAATTTCTGAAATTGTTATTCCCTGAAGAATTTCTCTTAATCTCTATCATTTCCTTTTAAGCTCAGTATCTAGTCTCTTATAAGTGTTTAGCAAACTATGGCAGCAGAATAAGACTCCTACTTTATTGGAAAATGACTTCAGAATAGGACATTGCTCAGATGTGCCTAAAAGATAAAATATAAGGGAGACGACTTTACAACATTTAAATGAATACATGTGGTCTACATGAATAAATGGTTCCAATGTATAAAAATGAAATGAAATTTCACAGGAGAATTGTACACAGTAAGCGATTATCATTAAATTTCTAATACCTAAGAAGAGAAGAAAATACCCATCAAAATTTGACATGGTAGATTTTACATTTTGAGTTATCAAAATTGTTCGTGTTGTGCCTTGTCATTTGCAAGTAATGATGCTTATGTCCAGTGTCAGGCTTCTCATTCATAAACTATTAAATATTGTCTGCAGTGATGAATATGTTTGGAAAATTGACTGAAACTTAAACTTAACCGTTGTGGATATATAACTGAACCTTAAAATTGAGAAAAGAAGAAGGATATTTGATAACGAGAGGGACATTTCTTAACAAAGGTAGAGAGTGACTGAGAAGAAAAGAAAGAAAAGAAGGCTAGTAAAGGGTTTGGAAAAGAAGGATATTATTAAGCTTGAAGGAATCACCACTTCAAGAATGCAATACAGTCTTTATTTAATATTTGATTTTATGCCATCAGATTTAACCAAATTCATCTCACTTACAGAAGGAAGGCTTACTGTACCTTAGGTCGAATTCTGTCCTCCACTTCAGATTACAGTTTCAGTTTGCTTTTCATGGGGTTTCTGCCATTAAATGGAATGCTTTTCAGATTACGAATGGAATGCTTAAGATTGCTGATTGTGTGGTGGCAGAGGCAAATGCTTATATTCAAGTAGCTGTGCCTGTATAGGTGCAATAAAGGAGGAAGGTGAGAGTGTAGTGTTGATGCAGGAGGGTTCGAGTCAGACGAAGCTGAGTTGTCAGATAACTCGTTGATGGCGCTAACGTACCATGAGTTGGCGAATCGATGTAAGAATGGAAAGTAATCGACGACATTTCCTAATTGGGGTCAATTTTGAACACGTTTTGGTATTTTGGCCACAACTTTGGCTACGGTTGTCAGAATCACGCCCGTGACCCCAATTCGAAAAGCTCGTTTCGGCGCGCACGTCGTGGGCACCCAGCTATGCTCGGTGTGCATCGGATTCGAGATCAAATTCAGCTGTTTTCCCTTCCGAATCATCAATTTAAGTTATTTTTTGCTATTTATGGTAATATTTCGGTTTCCCTTTTGACATAGAATAATTGCTCGATTTGAGCCGAATTTTGGTGATATTGTTTCTTTTATTAAGTATTTTATTTTGGTATGAATATTAGGATTTTGCTATTTTTGGCAAAATTTCGATTATTATTATTTTCTGGCTATTTAACCCGGCTTGTGGGTTATTTTCATTCAGTTGTTGAATAATAAAGAATTTTCTCGTTTTTCTTTGTGTTTCTCTTGCGTTCTTCTCTGTTTTTGTCAATTGAATCCAGCCTGCAGAATAATCACTATTCTGTCCGGCGTCAAGTGTTAAATAAATTGGTAGGTGTATCGAATTTATAATGCTTGAGATACACATTTCTACTTCTCTCTTATCTTGAATCTTCAATTTCAACAGTGTCATTGTTAGATATAAATCCCATGCAGGTAATCATGATTTTGAATTTGGGATTGTGTGCTCCGTTTAATTGTTCTACACCCACCTCCACTTAAGTATTCTTTTGCTATCTGTGTGTGTATCAGAGAGAGAAAGAGAGAGTAGGGATTGTCAAGAAGCATTTGGAAAAGATTTGGGGTCGTATATATTCAGATAGTTACATTTGTTAGCTATATTCATATCTAAAATCCTATTTTTCCGTTTAGCGAAGATGGATGTTAATTTTGTTAGCTATAGTATATTGTGGTCCTTTTGTAGTATGCTAAATGATGATTAAAATGATGCAGGTAGCAAGCCCATATAGGGAAGGGTGGATCTACTTTTGATTGTCGAAGAATTTTGCAGATGGTATTATCATTTTGAAGTTCTTGTTCACTACGCAGTTGATGTATGATATGAAATTTTTAATTACTCTTCTTTATTAGATAGACTTTAAATATTTCATATGTAGTTCTATGCAACAAATTATGGTGAAATCAATGTGAGCTGTTGCTTTAGTTTTCTATTGTCTCGTTATTATGTGCTCTACCAGGGGTTAATAAATTTGGCCATAATTATTATTATTTTTTAGAGTAGATGACTACCAACGTTTATTATTATTTTTCTTGTACAATATTGTCTACTAAATTTGCATATTTTACTATAAAAATGTGCTTAACACATGTTATAATATAAAAATAAAAAAATGACGATTGCAACAAAAAAAAAAAAAAAGACATTTAGCAACGTTAAAACAATTTTGTAAAAAGGCGTGTTCAATTTATAAATTGATTTAAGACAACATTAATAAAATGTTGCAAAAGAGGAACGACAACATTTAAAAAACGTTGCAGTAGAGGAAATGCGACATTGAAAAAATGTTGCGGAAGGATAACGACAACACTTTTAAAACGTTGCAGAAGAGTAACGACGACAATTAAAAGACGTTGCAAAAAGTCGAGAATGAAAGCATTTGCAATGTTTTATAAATGTTGCAAAAACTTGTATTTTGCAATATTTAAGAAACGTTGCAAATGACTTTCCGCAACGTTTTTAAAACGTTGCAAATGATTTTCCACAATGTTTTTATATTGCTTTTGCAACGTTGTATAAACGTTGCCGTATCCTTATGGTCTACGGCAACACTGAAGCACGCAACACATGCAAAAACGTTGCAAAAAGGTTTTAGCAACGTTTTTCAAACGTTGCAAAAGCCGATTTTTGTTGTAGTGAAAGATCAATCTTACTTTTGATCAAAAATATTTTATGCAAGTAATATAAAAATAACTTTTCGTGCACAAAATGATTTTTGAGCTATTATCATTCATTACTAAAGATCAAAGCGTTATACTTTTATATATGATCTCGAAAGTATAGTTTTTGATCTTGCTTCGAAATTTCTTTTATATTTGGCTCTTAAACTCTTGATATTGTTCTTTTTCATGAGCCCGGTTTGATAGTCATGATTTTGATCTTTTAAGCTCCCGTTTCGAATGATTTGACCTGAATACTTAACTTTCACCTTGATCTTCATTTCGAGTCCGATTTATGATGTGTTGATTTTGGCGATACTTGATTGATTTTAATGTTGAAATATCATCACTCAAAATCAATTGTTAGAAATAATATTAATCTCGTTTGTTATGATCAAAACATTAAGGATTAAACCAACCATAGGTCAACAATTTTTCCCTTTTCGATTATGACAAACAAGATGATTTGCAAGGTAGATTGAACAATTTGATAAAGGAATATACATTATAAATTTTGCATGTAATCCATATATTCCTCTTATCTTTTACAAACCAATAGCTATTGGTTTTAAATCATATATTTATCAAGGTAAGCATCACATTCTCATCAAGCATATCATCTCATATATTTTCCCCATTTTGTCATAAGCAAAAAGATATATGATGAAGTGCATAAAGAGTTAGAATTTACGATGAAGTGGGATCGCAAGGCAAAATAATGATTTTATGATAACTTCGGGGTTTGTCCCTTTTTGGCGAATTAATAGTCTAATTTGATTGGAAGCAGGCCAAGGATCACAACTCATAAATCGGATTAATATCGGATTTCGGGCAGATTCCGTTGTTTAGGCTCTCGATTACGCGTTTTTGCCGTTTATGGTAATTTTTATTTTGGTAATATCTTATTCAATTAAATTCGGATTTGGATTCCGTTTGTTGGAGGATGATCCTGAATATTAGGAGTTTTCATTTAAGTTAAAATCTCGAATTTTTTCATTTATGGAAAAATATCATTTTATTTATTTATATTATTTATTCTCTGAATTTTGCTAGGGTTTTACTATTTAAAGTATTGTAAGCCCTTTGAGGCAGGATTATTGAATTGAATAAGAATTTTCGTGAGTTTTATCTCATTTTTATGAGGTTGTTCATCTTTCCTATAATCTTCCGCTGCGTCAATATAGCATTTACGATCAAAACACGACCTAAGGAAACAATAAAATATTCCCTCTTTTCAATGCTTTTCAAATCTATCTTACTCAATTTTCCATTTTAGCATAAGCAAAAAAAATAGCACATATGAGAGGAAGAGTATGGTATATAAGATCAAAACTTTAAATCAACCATAGAAAATGGTAATATATTCCCCCTAAATTAAGCACAAGATGGCAAATATATACAAGTTTAAATAAGAGAATAATCATCACATTTATAGTAAAATAATAATCAAAGCACGAGTGATGAAATGATAAAAGCATAATCATTTATATATATTCAATTTAGCCACATACTTCAAATTTATTGATAATTCCCAAACCTCTTTAAATATATGAAAATACATCAAGTGTTAGAGGTTTAGTAAGAATATTGATCAATTGATTCTTCATATTCACAAATTCAAATACAATATCCTCCTTTTGGGTGCCTTTAGAATATCATAGATGTAACATCTTAGTGCTACTAAGATACCTAAAATTTGTTTTATGGCACTAAAGTGTGATTCTTGAGTATTGAGTTGAAATTTAACACATAATCACACACTAAAAATAATATCGAGTTTACTTGCAATTAAGTAAAGAAGAGATCCAATCATACCTCGATATTTTGTTATGTTTATGGAAGTACCTTGATAATCTTTTTTTGATTGATGAGCATATTGGAGCGTTCATTGATTTCAACTCTTCCAATTCAAATTTATTGAGCATGTTTATGATGTGCTTTGCTTGATTTCATTAGTTAGGAGGAGATTATCAACTTTATACTTCGATTCTTCTTCATCTAGTTGCAAATTTTGCTTCTTCCACATGTTGATCTTCAACATCTTTAGAATCTTCCATAGTTTGATTTTGAATTTTATTTGGTCAAAAGAAATCTCGAAACCTATTTCGTTATCAATACATTTCTCTTGATCAAGAGGATTTGTTTTATCAAAAGTAACATACATAGATTCTTCAATGACTAGAGTTATCTTGTTAAAAACTCTTTAAATTTTTCTAGTCGATGAGTAACCTAAAAAGATTCCAATATTGAACCACCGTTAGGAAGAATCCCACCAAACACAAAAATAAAAAAGTGAAAATGAAAAATTAATTGCATATAAAATCCTTATATTAATTGCATTAGTCTTCTTTTTAATTGCCAAAAGGATTCTCCTTTTCCTTAAACTTTCAGCCGCATAATATCTTGTCCATGTCTTGTATTAAGATATCTAATTAACTAACAAATTTGTTCCTAACTTTGTCAGAATTGTGAATCAATCCCCAGCCCTTTGCTAATTAATATTCACTTATAATTGAATCTCTGGATTATAATTTGTTTCAAACACAAAGTCTTTGCTACTGAAAAGCAAACAAAATTTTAATTTGTTATCGAAATAGTGATGGTGGTTGTATCAATCTTTGTCTCGAAGTACTACTATAGGTCAATTTCGTTCGTGTGCTATGGTTTTCTTGGATGCCTTGGATTCCAGAAACTTTCTCCAACGTTCTATTATACTATCAATATCAAATTGCATAGTCGGTTAAAGAAGAGACGTAGAATTGAAATAGAACACACCTCACTCGATTCAGATTCAAAGTTACTTATATAAATACACCAAACCCTATTGAAAAAGTCCAAGCTTTGTTTGAATTTATATTAGGGTTTTCTCTTCTTTTCTTCTCAGGCCTGCTGCAATGGCTATCAAGCA
Source organism: Fraxinus americana (assembly GCA_035079005.1). Classification (NCBI taxonomy): domain Eukaryota; kingdom Viridiplantae; phylum Streptophyta; class Magnoliopsida; order Lamiales; family Oleaceae; genus Fraxinus; species Fraxinus americana. The sequence continues at coordinate 36,070,568 of CM068715.1, read as the reverse complement.
AACCTATTATGCTCCTACAGACCTCAAATATTAAGATTGGATTGCTTTTTGAATACATCTATTGCTTATAGAGTATTACTGATAATTAATGTTCTTTGTTGCATCGATTCGAAAGAAATTGTTCAAAATTGAATTTATTAAAATTTTATTTACAGTCAACTATGTTATAAGAACGATTAAATGACCTAACTTTAATATCTATTGAACAAGATTTGCTAGGAACGAAAGTTTAATTAGTGAGTTTGCTTCTAGAAATGCTAGAAGAAATATTTTTACATAATTTATTACATTTCAAAGTTTACATGTGGTATTTGATGTTTCTGATTTCAAATTTTTCTCATATGGAATTACACGAAGAGTTTAGGGGCTTGGATGGTTCTTTGTTGATGAAATGAATTTTGATGAAGTTTGGAAGGTACTTTTGAACTTTATTTGTATTTTTCTTATTCATGCCATTTAAAAAAATAAACAGTATTTAAATATCATAATTTTGCGATGATATAATATTATTGAAATATATTTTGACGCCACCCTACCCCACCATAATATTTACGTGAACCTATTATGCTATCAAGTTTACCCGAACCTACCCATTGATTGACCATCTAAAGACCGAAATTAAGAATTGTTTGGGAGCTCACAGTCAACTTAGGTACATCGTAGTTCATATAACCTCAAACATACTTGTTGAAAAGTGAAATTTAAATTCTGAATCATCAATTCTTTAACGCATAGTAATCATACAACGATCTGTATAACACAAAAAAAAAAAAAAAAAATATATATATATATATATATATATATATATATATATATATATATATATATATATTGAATATAACAAGTAATTATTTATTTTATTGTGAATATTATGTATTTTTTCCAATAATCTTAAAACATATGTATTTCCAATAGTTTCCCCAACCTCTCCCAAACAAGCCCTAACACTTCCTCAAATCAATCATTGTACATTAAGTCATTACGTTGCGATTGATGTACAATAACCGTTACTGTCTATAATAGAAGGTGGGGGTAGTCGGGAAGGGATAAGCACAAATGAGTTTGATTCGAAAAAGAAGCTCGAATTGACTTGATTCGGAACTCGTTTCTATGGACCGAGCCAAGCCTCTTAAATAAAATTTGGTCTGAGCCCCGAATAGCTTGCAAGCTCACGAACCGAAAAACGAGATGGGTCGTGAAGCTCGTTTTTTTTGCCGTGCTATGGGTAAAGGCCTTGTACGTTGGCTGTCGGGGGACCTACGAGGGGAACATCTGTCCCCTTGGCAACGATGGAATAATCCCGTCAATTAATTAACCTGCTTTTGCAGGCAATTAATACACCAATTAATTAGCCTGAAAAAGCAGCTAGAGAGTCCCGTCATGGGAATCCCATCAACCAAACATCTCTTAACCTTAATTGTTATTTCAAAATTCTTTAATTTTTATATTCATTTTCAATCACATATTTATACAATAAAATATTTTGTATGTAAATTCAAAATTTTTCTTACTTTTTAACCACACATTCTTCCAAAAATTACTATTCAAAATTTTATTTTCTCAAAAATAATGACCATCAAACAAATGTTTGTAAACATTCTTTTTCCAAAACATCTCTAAGAGACGTTCTTTAGAGACGCATTCAGCAGCAACAATTTTTTTGTATAAATATTCAATTCGAAAATAAATTTTTTGCTAACAATCTCATCTCCAATCTTCAATTTAAAATTTACTTTGCATTCTTTGCCGTTAATTTTTTTGCTATTAGTTTCTTTCTCCAATAATGTCCAACTTATTTACAATAATTTTTCAATTTTAAGTATTCAAAATTTGATTGTTATAAATGAATTTCATTAATGATGAGGTCAATTAATTTTTGGGTAGTTCGAACACTCCATCCGATCACGATGTATTTCAAAATGGTCCAATTAACTTGGATGATACCCGTAAAGAGGATGAAGATGTGACGGAAGCAAAACGATCTAAAAATGAATCCTCTAATGCTTGATAACATATGACACGAAAAAAAATTGGTATTAAAAATGGAGTGGATATTTGGAAAACATTTTATAATTATTGTAATAAGGAGCTTAGCTAATTAAATTTAACTATTGTGCAATTGAGCAAGCATTTCTTGTGGGATTTACAACACGGACTTCTTTGTCTACTTTATTATTTTTACGCGAATCGTGCGATTGCAGTACATGTTTTATAACGAACAATATGCCGACATCATTTTTATAAGTTTATGTGACCAAAATTTGACAACCTCAAATTTCAGCGAGCAATTAAAGACCTTTTCAAACTTTAGTGAGCAATAATTTTTTTTTCAATGTCTAGTAAGCAATCAAGACGCTTTAAATTTAGTGAGTAATCGAAAATGTGACAATTTGTTAATGGTGTGACGGGGAGCCTATGTGCATTCCGTTAGCCACGCTAGTACCATTAAAGGTTTGTAACGGATAATATGTTAGTGAGTATCGTCCAATGCTTGTGAATGCTGAAGAATAACATTCAAGAGGGGGGTGAATTGGTTTTTAAAACTTTTTCGAAAAATTAATTTAAATTCAATCAAGTAAAGATTAAATAGATTAATTCAAATAGTAAGCACAAATATAAAAGTGATAAATAAAAGGGAGGGAGAATGCAAACGATATATTTGTAGAGGTTCGATCCAAATCAATGATCTACGTCCCCCGTTACCAAACTCTCCAACACGAGCAACGCCTTTTCATTATGCTGATTGACTTGTGGTGCAATCCAACACTTTACAACGCTTCCGGTGACTTACAAACAAGGAGAACCGGTTCTTATACAATGTTTTGCTTTACGGGACCTCAACACTACCCACATTATTGAGCTTTCCAGACCTCAATATGACCAATACGGCGACTTACAAAAAGGAGCACCGATCCTTATACAATGTTGATCTTAAAGGAACTTCAACATGACCCACACTTTATCAAAGTAATTTTACAATGAAATTCCTCTTTTGATAAATAATACAAACAAATTAAGTACTAAGAAAGACTAACACTTCAATGAATAGTAATAAATGATAGTTCAAGTGTTAGATGAAAATATTTGATGAATATGATAGTCAAAAATTAAATTCAATCAATCAAAATATTTCAATGAAAAGATGAAGAAATAAATACAATGTAGGTTCAAAAATCATCTCAAGAAATATCTCTTTTCTAATGGATGATTGTAATAAATTAAGTATTAGGAGAGAAATAAGAAATTTTGATGAATATGATGATTTTACAAGTTTAGTTCAATCTATCAAAGTTTCAATATGAAGAAGAAGAAGACAAGTTTATGCAATGTAAGTGCAAAAATATTCTTCAAAAATATCTCTCTTTCAATGAATATTTGTGATAAATTAATTACTAAGAAAGAAATTAGAAACTTTGATGAATATGATGTTTACAAGTTTGATTCAATTAAAGTTTCAATATGAAGAAGTAGAAAATGTTTATACAATGTAAGTGCAAAGTATCTTCTTCAAAATATATATATCTTTTAAAATTGATATAGATATATTAAGTACAAAGAGAAATGAAAAACTTTGATAAGAGAAATAGTTCAAGAAGTTTGATTCAACAATCAAAACTTTTGTTATGAAAAATAAATGTAATGAATGTAAAAATGCAAGTTCAAAGAGGAATTTTCAAGTATATTTATCAAGAAAGCATTCTTATGGTTGTATATAAACGTATAGTAAAGTGGTATTTATAGAAGTGAAAAATGCCAAATTTTCTGTTAAATCGGATGACCACCAATTTTTGGATTACCAATATCACAGTTTGTACAGGAAAAACCAAAGGTTAGAACGGTTAAAAATCTAACTGTTGGAGACATCCAGTCGACTGCTGTCGATCGACCGTCGGTCAATTTTTTTTTTTAGAGATATGATCTAAGTTCAAGTACACTTTGAAAGATCAATCTTACTTTTGATTAAAAATATTTTATGCAAGTGATATGAAAATAACTCTTCGTGTACAAAATGATTTTTGAGCCATATATTGTCATTTATTAATAAAGATCAAAGCGTTATACCTTTATATATGATCTCGAAAGCATAGTTTTTAATCTTGCTTTGAAGTTTCTTTCATCTTTGGCACTTAAGCTCTTGATCTTGTTCTTCTTCATGAGCCCGATTTGATAGTTTTGATTTTGATCCTTTAAACTCTCGTCTCAAATGATTTGGCTTGAATGCTTAACTTTCACTTTAATCTTCATTTCGAGTCCGATTTATGATATGTTGATTTTGGCGATACTTGATTGACTTTAACGTTGAACTATCATCACTCAAAATCAATTGTTAGAAATAATATTAATCTTATTTGTTATGATCAAAACATTAAAGATGAAATCAACCATAGGTCCACAATTTCTCCATTTTTTATTATGACAAACAAGATGATTTGTAAGGTAAGAATGAACAATTGATAAAGGAATATACATTATAAATTTTGCATGTAACCCATATATTCCCCATATCTTTTACAAACCAATAGCTATTGATTTTAAAGCATATATTTACAAGGTAAGCATCACATTCTCATCAAGCATATCATCTCATATATTTTTGCCCTTTTATCATAAACAAAAAGATATAGCATTTGAGATCAAAACACGACCTAAGGAAACAATAAAATATTCCCTCTTTTCAATACTTTTCAAATCTATCTTACTCAATTTCCAATTTTAGCATAAGTAAAAAAAAAATAGCACATATAAGAGGAAGAGTATGGTATATAAGATCAAAACTTTAAATCAACCATTGAAAAAGGTAATATATTACCCCTAAATTAAGCACAAGATGCCAAATATATAAAAGTTTAAATAAAAGAATAATCATCACATTTATAGTAAAATAATAATCAAACCATGAGTGATGGAATGATAAAAGCATAATCATTTATATAAGTTTCAACCAATTATGCATATAGAATCATACCAGAACATTCAGTATGAATTGAATTTAGCCACATACTTCACATTCATTGATAATTCCCAAACCTCTTTAAATATATGAAAACATATCAAGTGTTAAATGTTTAGTAAGAATATTGATCAATTGATTCTTTGTATTCACAAATTCAAATACAATATCCTCCTTTTGGGTGCCTTTAGAATATCATAGATGTAATATCTTAGTGCTACTAAGTAACTAAGATATCTAAAATTCATTTTATGGAACTAAGGTGTGATTTTTGAGTATTGAGTTGAAATTTAGCACATAATCACACACTAAACGTAATATCGAGTTTACTTGCGATTAAATAAAAAAGAGATCCAATCATACATCGATATTTTGTTATGTTTATGGAAGTACCTTGATCATCTTTTTTTTGATTGATGAGAATATTGGAGCGTTCATTGATTCCAACTCTTCCATTTCAAACTTATTGAGCATGTTTTTGATGTACTTTGTTTGACTTCATTGGAGAGGTAAAGGAGATTGACCACGTTATACTTCAGATGATTCTTCTTCATCTAGTTGCAAATTTTGCTTCTTCCTCGTGTTGATCTTCAACATCCTCGGGATCTTCCTTATTTTGATTTTGAATTTTATATGGTCAAAAAAAATCTTGAAACCTATATCATTATCAATACCTTTCTCTTGATCAAGAGGATTAATTTTATCAAAAGAAACATATATAGATTCTTCAACGACTAGAGTTATCTTGTTAAAAACTCTATAAGTTTTGTTAATCGATGAGTAACCTAGAAAGATTCCAATTTCGAACCACCGTTAGGAATAATCCCACCAAACACAAAAATAGAAAGTGAAAATGAAAAATTAATTGCATATAAAATCCTTATATTAATTGCATTAGTCTTCTTTTTAATTGCCAAAAGGATTCTCCTTTTCCTTAAACTTTCAGCCGCATAATTTCTTGTCCATGTCTTGTATTAAGATATCTAATTAACTAACAAAGTTTGTTCCTAACTTTGTTAGAATTGTGAATCAATCCCCAGCCCTTTGCTAATTAATATTCACTTATAACTGAATCTCTGGATTACATTTTGTTTCAAACACAAAATATTTGCTACTGAAAAGAAAACAAAATTATAATTTGTTACGGAAATAGTGATGGTGGTTGTGTTAATCTTTGTCTCGAAGTACTACTATAGGTCAATGCCGTTCTTGTGCTATGGTTTTCTTGGACGCCCCTTGGATTCCAGTAACTTTCTCCAACGTTCTATTATAGTATCAATATCAAATTGCGTAGGATCCGTTAAGGAAGAGACGTAGAATTGAAATAGAATACAGCTCACTTGATTCAGATTCAAAGTTATTTATATAAATACACCAAACCCTAATGACAAAGTCGAAGCTTTGTTTGAATTTATATTAGGCTTTTCTCTTCTTTTCTTCTCAGGCCTGCTGCAATGGCTATCAAGCAAACCTATTATGCTCCGACAGACCTCAAATATTAAGATTGGATCGCTTTTTGAATACGTCTATTGCTTATAGAGTATTACTGATAATTAATGTTATTGTTGCTTGAAAGAAATTGTTCATAATTGAAGTTATTAAAATCTTATTTACAGTCAACTATGTTATAAGAACGATTAAATGACCTAACTTTAATATCTATTGAACAAGATTTGCTAGAAACGAAAGTTTAATTAGTAAGTTTGCTTCTAGAAATGCCAGAAGAAATATTTTTACATAATTTATTACATTTCAAAGTTTACACGTGGTATTTGATGTTTCTGATTTCAAAATTTTCTCATATGGAATTGCACGAAGACTTTAGGGGATTGGATGGTTCTTTGTTGATGAAATGAATTTTGATGAAGTTTGAAAGGTACTTTTGAGCTTTATTTGTACTTTTCTTATTCACGCCATTTAAAAAAATAAACAATATTTAAATATCGTAATTTTGCGATGATATAATATTATTGAAATATATTTTGATGCCACCCTACCCCACCATAATATTTACCCGAACCTATTATGCCATCAAGTTTACCCGAACCTACCCATTGATTGACCATCTAAAGCCCGAAATTAAGAATCGTTTGGGAGCTCACACTCAACTTAGGTACATTGTAGTTCATATAACCTCAAACATACTTGTTGAAAGTGAAATTTAAATTCTGAATCGTCAATTCTTTAACGCATAGTAATCATACAACGATCTGTATAACACAAAAATACATATATTGAATATAACAAGTAATTATTTATTTTATTGTGAATATTATGTATTTTTTCCAATAATCTTAAGACATGTGTATTTCCAATAGTTTCCCCAACCTCTCCCAAACAAGCCCTAACACTTCCTCAAATCAATCATTGTACATTACATCATTACGTTGCGATTGATGTATAATAACCGTTACTGTCTATAATAGAAGGTGGCGTAGTCGGGAAGGGATAAGCACAAATGAGCTTGATTCGAAAAAGAAGCTCGAATCGATTTGATTCGGAACTCGTTTGTATGGACCGAGCCAAGCCTCTTAAATAAAATTTGGTCTGGGCCACGAATAGCTCGCAAGCTCACGAACCGAAAAACGAGCCGGGTCGTGAAGCTCGATTTTATTTTTGGCCATGCTATGGGTAAAGGCCTTGTACGTTGGCTACCGGGGGACCTACCAGGGGAACATCTGTCCCCTTGGCAACGATGGAATAATCCCTTCAATTAATTAAGCTGCTTTTTCTGGCAATTAATACACCAATTAATTAGCATGAAAAAGCAGCTAGAGAGTCCCGTCATGGGAATCCCATCAACCAAACATCTCTTAACCATGATTGTTATTTCAAAATTCTTTAATTTTTATATTCATTTTCAATCACATATTTATACAATAAAATATTTTGTATGTAAATTCAAAATTTTTCTTTTTAAATACACATTCTTCAAAAATTACTATTCAAAATTCTATTTTCTTAAAAATAATGATCATCAAACAAATGTTTAGACGTTCTTTAGAGACGCATTCAGCAGTAACAATTTTTTTTTTTTGTATAAATAGTCAATTCAAAAATAATTTTTTTGCTACCAATCTCATCTTCAATCTTCAATTTAAAATTTACTTTCATTCTTTGCTGTTAATTTTTTTGCTATTAGTTTCTTTCTCCAATAATCTCCAAATTATTTACAATAATCTTTCAATTTTAAGTATTCAAAATTTGATAGTTATAAATGAATTTCATTAATGATGAGGTTAATAAACTTTTGGGTAGTTCGAACACTCCATCCGATCACGATGTATCTCAAAATGGTCCAATTAACTTGGATGATACCCATGAAGAAGAAGAAGGCGAAGATGTGATGGAAGCAAAACGATCTAAAAAATAATCTTTGAATGCTGCTTGATAACATATGACACGAAAAAAATTGGAATTAAAAATGGAGTGGATATTTGGAAAACATTTTATAATTAGGCTCCGTTTGATAGCCTTAGTTTTCCATGGAAAAGGAAAACATTTTCTTTTTCCACCCTTATAAAGCTGTTTGATAGGTAAATTTTCCATGGAAAACGTTTTCCACCTTTTTCTAAGTACAATCATTTGATGTACAAAAGCTTGATTTTGTTTTCCCACCTATTAGTTGGGAAAACATTTTCCACCTTTTTTTTTTAGTAAAGGCAACCAATTCTATCAACTATTGTAAAAAGAATTTTCATTTTTGTTGACAATTTCTATGTAAAACAAAGTCAAACGAATATGGTAATTTTTTCTAATTGTTTAAATTTATTTTTTTTACTTTTTGGTAATTAGAACAAATTCTAGACGTATTGGTAGAAAAATTATCACTTTAATAGACAATTTTTATAAAAAAAACGAAGTCAAACGGACACCAAACTTTCAACATTTTTCAGGTAGAAAATTATACCAATCAAATATAATTAATTACAATTTCCAGGAAAACATTTTCTAGGAAAATCTTTTCCCTGTAAAACATTTTCTTTTCACCCATTTTCCACCCTTGCAATCAAACGGACCCTTATTGTAATAAGGAGCTTAGCTAATTAAATTTAACTATTGTGCAATTGAGTAATAATTTGTTGTGGGATTCACAACACGGACTTGTTTGTCCACTTTATTATTTTTAAGCGAATCGTGCCATTGCAGTACATGTTTTGTAATGAACACTATGCCGACATCATTTTTATAACTTTATGTGACCAAAATTTGACAACCTCAAATTTCAGCGAGCAGTTAAAGACCTTTTCAAACTTTAGTGAGCAATAATTTTTTTTTTTGAACGTTTAGTAAGCAATCAAGACGCTTTAAATTTACTGAGTAATCGAAAACGTGACAATTTGTTAACGGTGTGACGGGGCGTCCATGGGCATTCCGTTAGCCACGTCACTAGTACCATTAAAGGTTTGTAACGGATAATATGTTAGTGAGTATCATCCAATGCTTGGATAAGTTTAGTGATCAAAACTCGACATCTTAAATTTCAGTGAGTAATTGAAGACATAGGCATAAGTTAGGTGACCATTGGGACAATTAACTCGACATAAACCGAGTGTCTATATAAACATTCATGTGACCGTTAGAAAGAAATCCCACCAACAAAAAAAATAAAATAAAAATTTGTATGTAAAAACCTTATCATAATTGCATTAAGCCCAAACACATTATTACATCAAAATAAGTTTTGTAATAGTGAATTTTTTTAGAATGTCAAGTTCAAATGTTGGAAACAGTTAAAAAACCTTAATATAATTGCATTAAGCCCAAACACATTATTACATCAAAATGAGTTTTGTAATAGTGAATTTTCTTAGAACGTGTGGTTAAAATGTAGGAAAAAGTTTTGAATTTAAATGTAAAATATTTTATTGAGAATGTATGATAAAAAATAAATTTAACAAAAGAAAAAATGAATTTTGAAATAACTAGAACCAAGAGGGAGCTAAAGTCTCTTTTTTTTAACTGCCAAAAGGATTCTCTTTTTCCTTAAAACTTTCAGCCGCATAATTTCTTGTGCATGTCTTCTATTGCTAATTAGTTTACAAAGGACTTCTAACAAAATTTGTTCCTAACTTTAATAGAATTGTAAATCATTCCCCAACCAAGTAGTTTGCTAATTAATATTCACTTATAATTGATTTTCTGGATTGTAATTTGTTTCAAACACGATCTTTGCTACTGAAAAACAAACAAAATTGTTAAGGAAATAGAAGTGATGGCCAGTGGGTTGTGTCATCTTCAACTCGAAGTACTATTATAGCTAGGTTTCGATGAGAAGTCAATTTCGTTCGCGTTTTCTGGTTTTAATAAATGCTTCGAAATTCGCACCGAGACATCGGACATCTGCGAACGAAACCAAGTACCATTTGTTCCAAAAACCTCCAACACTTCTATTATAGTATCAATATCAAATTGCATAGTCGGTTAAGGAAGAGACGTAGAATTGAAATAGAATACACTCTCACTCGATTCAGATTCAAAGTTATTTATATAAATACTCCAAACCCTGATGAAAAAGTACAATTTGCTTGAATTTATATTAGGGTTTTCTCTTCTTTTCTTCTCAGGCCTGCTGCAATGGCGATCAAGCAAACCTATTATGCTCCGACAGACCTCAAATATTATTATTCACAAGTTAATGATGATGAATACTTTAAAAATATTTTTCCTGGTTATGTTTTTCACCCCACTGATGCTCAACTTATTGTTGATTACTTAATCCCAAAAATCAAGAACGAGACACTGCCTCGAAGTCTCATTAAAGTGGTTAATAATGTATACGACTTGAACCCGGAAAATCTTGAAGGTAGAATATTCGTATCTTCACTTTATATGTTAATTTGTTTCTTTCTTGATATGTCTTCTGAAAAATGTGTACTGTATAAATTTTATTGGGTTTTTAGATGATTACGGGGTGAATCGAGCAGAAGAGTGGTTATTCTATACACCAAGAGATAGAGGAAACGAAACTGAGAACATTCGGGATGGAGTTGCTGTTGATGGATATTGGCAAGTAATAGGGGACGATGAAACTATCGTAGATAATGATGAAACTCTTGGATTTCGAAAGACTTTAGAATTCTACAAGGGAAACCCACCTAGAGGTGACAAGACTTCTTGGATTATGCATGAAATTAGAGCGAATGATGATCAACAAAGTGTTGCAGATGATACTAAGGTAACTTATTAGATGTATTCTTTGCAAGTTTTCGTAGTATGTTGACGAGACATATAAATTATACAAACGATGGAATTTTATTTTATTTTTTTTTCCTTGTAGTTGGACGATTGGATTGTGTGTAGAATATACCACGAGGAGAACAGATGGAAGGATGAGACATGGCGGAGTGATGCAGATGATGATCTATGGTTTGATGATTTGGGGGATTTAATGTAAGCAAATGGAGGAGACAGCGAGTATATACTAAATGACTGGTCGAAGTTAGATTTTCATTCAACTAGAGAAGTACGATCTTTGTTGAAAACGTTAGAAGATAGACGCGTATGAGGAGGAGTTTTCTCCCTTTTTTTTTTTTTTTTGTCAATACTCAATTTCTAGAGAATTTTGTACAGTGTTTTCTGCTTGTTTTACAATTTCAAAGATTCATTTATACCAGTGACCCGACCACAACTTTTCATAAGTGAATAATGACGAGACTTGAATTCACGACCTTCATCTTGACTTTGATTTTTTTCCAAGTATTTCTTGTTCATGAATGTTTTCGATAGTTATGGATTGATCATCAGATGTCTGATCTTGAACCTCTGGAAGATGAATCTTCTCAATTGCTTCTCGGACGAGCTTTATCTCTGGAATTTCCTAATCATTCTTTTCTGCAACTATATCTGAATCAGCAAAACCTGATGCCAGTTGAGGATGTATCAGATGCCAGTCATGCCACATGCTGATATGTCTCTCTTTCTTTATTGAACTGAGGCCTGCATTCTTCAGAATCAGGGAATCTGATGTGTAATTTTCAACTTTCATGACCTCTCGAGCTTCAGATTCTCCGATATTGGTAAATCCAGTAGCAAACTCTTGTTCTAACTCGAAGACAATCTGAAGCTGATGAAATCTTAATCGAAAAGTCTTGGTCTTCTGCTAGATAATTTCTGATTGAGTTGAGACTCTCACGGTAACTTTTCTCAGGGTACCAGGTTTCCCCAAAGTGCAATTTCAACAAGCACTGATTCTTGAATGCTACTATAGTCATCTCCAAATATCCAAGTTTTTGGTTTAAAATTGATCTCCTCACAAGATTCCATGACCATTTGGCTATCGTTGGGACATTAGTTTCTCAAGAACTGAAATTGACAGGCAGATTATTTGGCGATGCACTGATCCTGAAAAGGTAATCTGAGCCACTGAAATTTTGGGGATGTAATGGGGCTACTGAAGAATCTAAGTCCAATTAGGGGTTGGGCATGTTTTCCTAGAATATCGAGCAATCTAAAGATTACATGTTTGTTAAAAGTGTTACTATCGTATAAGTTGTAGGAATCCACAAAGTGTATTGACTAAAATTCACATTTTGTGGAAACTGCAACTTATAAACCAAATATTAATGCTATTCATAATTGCTCACTATCGGTAGTCGCCCTACATGACAGTTTGTTATTTGATGAATTGAGAATTTATATAAAAATTATACGAACCGATGAACATGTTGATCTCTAAGTTTTGAAATCATTGTTTTGTTAAATATCGGCACGCATCAAAATTATACCTTTAATAATGACATGAACACGACAACGAGGCGTATTGGGTAATGGTGGGACAATTTCATACTCCTTTGCACAAAAAAAAAAAGGATTCCCCACCAGGAATTAAAAGCTGCAATTGGTTGCAAGGGATAATTAAAAAAAAAAAAAAAACGAAAGGAAAGGAAATTAAATTAAAGGAATGTATATAAATTAGTCAAACATCAAATGTGCTTTCATGCATGCACGTCTTTGTTAGTGGTCCATTCCACAATTGCACATTGATTGTTACCTTTATTCAGCTCAACATTTTATGGGTCGAGATAATAGTATAGTCCCTTATAAATTAGTCGATTGACTGTTGCACATTGAGTATGGAGAATATAGCCTATGCCCATTACCTGCGCCTGTTTAAAGTCCATTTCAAATTTTAATTTTCTATCACACAAAAAGAAAATAATTACCATCATTTTGAAATGGAACATGAATTGTTCTACAACTTGAAAAAAAAAAAAAAAAAAAATTCACCAACTAAAAACTTGAGAAAAATAAAATAAACGGGACAATAAACGAGGCAAAAGAAAAAAATATCCAACGGGACGGAAAACGAGAATGAATACCCAGATTCTGAGCCGTCCTGTTGTCATTCCTAATCGAGAGACATTGAAGATGTAAGATATGTATATTCGTGAATGTTTCTTGATGAACGTATTCGATATAATAGTATAGTTTGTTATAATGATGAAACTTTGCAAGTTGATTCTCATAGGAATTCATGTTTCTTTAAATGGAATTGCAGTGACGGACAAAAGTTTGAAGATCAAAAGAATATTTCTTTACGAAGGAATACCACCAAATATTAGAAAAATTTACAAAATGTTAGAACATTAGTCTAGATATAAGCATGTGATAGGTCATAATAAATGAGTTATAATTTTTTGTATTTAATTGAATTTATAATTTAATGATACAAATAATATGATGCTAAATAATATTACACTTTACAAAATACAACTTCAACTTAAGGTATATCTACACTTTCCTCTCCATTAAATTCTCCAAGGAAACTTCGTGGAAGCTCACTCATGGCTCCTGGACTCTTCTCATCCATATAAGTCTCATTTATCCCTCACCATTTCACTCTCAAACCCTTAACTCAAATACGTTTTTAAAAAGCTCTTCAGGAAGAAGAAATCTCAACCCATTCCTGGATCAGAATCCGACCCAGCTTCTTTCAGTTCGTCGGATGATTCTGAAACTGGGTTTAGTAACCCCACAAACGGGTCAACCATGCCAACCAGCATTCTACCTGCCGAAGAATTGTTGGAATTTGAGTTAAAACAACGATTTGAATTGATAGACAGAGATGGTGACGGGAAGATAAAGAAGGAGGAGCTAGGAGCGTTATTGATCCGTGTCGGAGCCGAACCGTCGAGTTAGGAGGAGCTGAGGCTGATGTTGAGCGAAATAGATGTAGATGGCGATGGGTGTATTAGTTTAGGAGATTTTTACGTGAACGGCTCGGCTTTTGGGCCTCGGCGTGTGACGCAGATAGGGGTGGGCAAACCCCGACCAAATCCACCAAAACCGCCCAAACTGAACCAACCCGATCGGGTTGGGTCGATTTTTTTGTTGTTTTTACGCTGGTTGGGTGGGTTGGCTGTGTTGTTAGGTCGGGTCCGGTCGGGTTATGTGTTAACTGATGAAAATCGAATAAATCCGCTCAACCCAACCCGTCACTTAAAAAAAAAGAAAAAAAAAAGAAAAATAAAAATAAAAGAAATAAAATGACTAGAAAAGTAAAAGAAACCTAAAAAAGTATAAGTAGATAGTGTAAATATAATTACCTTGGTGTATTTTAGAGGATGAACTTACTGTTCTTCCCACAAGATATGTAGTATACGTTTTTCATGTTATGTTAAATGCACTTTGTTCTTTGTAGGCTCGGCTAATGAGGATTAAATAAGATAATAAATAATTTTATTTATTTATTTGTTTACTTACTATTTAATCTTGTCTATTCGAATTTAGTATAATAAAAAATTGGATGACTTTAATTTTTGTTGACAAGTCGTCCCAAACCGACCAACTCAACCTAACCCGACCGATACTTGATTGGGTTGGGTTTCAACCTTTACACGGGTTGAGTTGTGTTAAATTTTGATCAAACCGATCATGTTGGGTTGAGTTTGGGTTGAGACAAAAATCGACTCAATCCAACTCATGCCCACCCTTAGACGCAGAGATGAAGGAAACGTTCAACTTCTTCGACTCGGATCATGACGGAAAAATAACGGCGGATGAGCTTTTTAACGTTTTCAGAACGATTGGTGACGGATGGTGCACATTAGAGGACTGCCGGCGCATGATAAAAGGTGTTGATAAAAATGGGGATGGGTTCGTCTGCTTCGAGGACTTCACTCTTATGATGGATCAGCAACGATAGTTTGAATTAGTCTAAATGTACATAATGGGGGTACCGAATGGTGTCCCCCTTCTCACAATGCGCGCGGGCCCCATGTGTATTTAATTGGAGCAAATATTATGGTCCCCACCTCCTAATATGAGTGGGGTGTAAAAGATTCGGTACATGCTCACCCCAAACAAGTAGACGGGGTTATTTTAATTGGATCCATTTTTTTCTTCTAATTTCTCATTTGGGGTGAAGTCTATCAACGGCTGAAATTGATCCATCTTGTTTAAATTGGGCCCATGCTAATATGATTCAATATCCATTTGGGGTGAAGTCTATCAACGACTGAAATTGATCATCTTTTTTTAGGTTTTATTTATATTTATTTTTCTGGTCGGTTGAAAATATTAGAAAAGTATTTTAAAAAGGGGGGGGGGGGGGTTGGGAGTGAAGTTGGAGCCCCTCTTTGACAACCATTATAATAAGTTTTTTCGGGAAAAAAAAAGAATTTTAAAATAATGATTTTTTGAAAAATATGTAATTAAAATATAAGAAATTTTTTTTAATTTACATACAAAATATTTTATTGTGTGAATGTGTGATTGGAAATGAATTTAACAAAAAAATTGTTTAATGATTGCAAGCCGGGCGAGCTATGTCAATTTACATGAATATGTCCACCACTAGACGCCAAATTTTTCTTTAAAAATTTGGAGTTTAAATTAATAATTTTTTAATAACAATCAGACATCACTGATCTCTCATCTCATAATGCCACGTTTTACGGAAAGTGCTCTTTATTCAAAGCATCGCCATGGCTTCATGTTCAAAACCAAAATGTCCAAAAACTGCAGTTGCCAACTCCCCTCTGACCTCGCATTCTCGCAACCACCACCTCTTTCATCTTTTCTTCGCCAGAGAACAACCTCCACCCTCCTGCAACAATTTACAACTCAGATCCCATTCACAACTACCAATTATAGAGCAACCAAAAACACCATCTCAGTCACTTGTATGAAAGAGAGGAGTGCAAAAAGATCCGTTCAGTCTGTCAGACAACCGCCTGACCATCCTAGCCGAGTAAACTCGGCCAAGAACGATCCTCTACTGCCCGATGACCCCTAATGGGAGCCATAGAGCTGTTAATCACGCTCTGGTCAGGCGGGCATTTGTCATCCACCAGACTTGGTTTCCTGTCTCCTTAGAACTCAAGGATACAGAGGTACGAGCCTATAGAACAGATCCTGTTCAAGTAAGGTCGTGAACAATTGCATCCCAATTCTGCTATTTATACAGGTTATTTCCTAGCTTAACTTTCGATGTGGGATAGGTTACTATTTTTTTATATATGAGGGTTTCATCAACTTATTTTGAGTATTTACATTCGTATATTCAATGGCTTGCTCCATTATCGCTACCGTTATCTCATTTCTGTCGCCTTTACCTTTCAACCTCATCTACCCCTAAAAATCATCTTCATCTTCATCTAGTGATTATGGTTTTACAAAAATTAGTTAGAATTCTGCTTTACCACTTTCTTTCCTTAAGCAGTCTTTGTTCTATGCAGACACCGACGGTTAGTTTCAAGAAGCCCATCGGAAGTGAGTGTATCTGGCCATAAGTTTGTGGGATGTCCAATGCCATGTGGTGTGCAGATAAAAAAAGGGTACAAGGGATTCCAAAAGGAAGTCCAAAGTGCCTTATCAATGTTTACAATTTGAATGGTTGGGAAGCAGGAATTGGCGTCATGCTAAATCAACTGAGCAGTACAGTTGTTTGCAAAACCACATGATGAGGAGTTGCAGCTCGCTTGTGATGGTAAATATGGCACATGCAATTGTGACGTCGAACGTCACCGTTGAGAAGCTGGATTATTTTTTGAACAAATCAGTTAAAGGACGATCAATCTGATATAAAGACGAGAAAGTTCGGCATCCTTGTCTTGCAGAAGATATCGCGAGAGACGTACAACTGCTCTTGCGCACTTCATAAGTAATTTATATGTTAGCTTGAGGATCTTTGAGTCCCTCTGTTGGTATGTAGCAGAACTCTTCTAACTTTTATGAAAATCAAAATGATGATTTAAATCTTGGCAGTGCATAGAATATTCCTCTAGTTTTGGGCGTACATTCAAAGATCTTGTGCTGTTAGTTGGCATTTTTCTTCCAAGTGGCAATGTCAGCATGAAAATCTGATGCCAAAATAATTATCATCTAATGAGATATGCAAGTTGATTTTGAACCTTGCTACCATTACAGGGGCCACATGGGGGGTTGGGGCCACATTTTTTTTAATACAATGGGTGGGGCCGCCGCTACAGTAAGGGGCCTGTAAGGCCCCTGTGAAGAATTAAGAATAATTCATTGATTTTTCATTATGAAGAAGTTGATATGATACAGGCCCCTGTGAAGAATTAAGAATAATTCGTTGATTTTTCATTATGAAGAAGTTGATATGATGCTTTCAAATTCCATTCTTCAAGGGCTGTTTAACACCCTCAGCGTTATCAATGAGTGAATCCATCAGACAAATGTACAACGTAATGCACAATTCAGAAGGGTCATGTGTACTAATTTCATAAGCCGCCAAGTTTAATAGCAAAGTTTTTTCTGAATCAGCAACGATGATTGGAGGAAGTGTAAGAGTACCAAAAATAAGGCGAGATAACTTTTTATTTCCAATATCAAATCGTCTTCTCCTTGTTCTGTTTCTGTATTATCAAAACTATTACATTCTGTATTTGTTAATTAGGTGCGAGTGCAAGTTATTTTAAAATTTTGATGGATTAGTTTTATTTTTTGTAATCATCATTCATTTAGTATTTTGCAATATCATAGGGGTCGAATCAGGTTAGATGGTTCAACTCGAAAAATTAGGGACCAGTTCAAAACAATGGAACGTAATACAATTATTGCGCCAGCATACAACTAAGAACACACAACAAAACTCAAACAATGGAAACCAACAGTAAAAGAACAAACTTTTGCAGCTGAAGAGCTTGTACGAGATCGTCGATTGAGGAAGTCTTGTCTTCCGAGGTTAGCGCGGAAAAATAGCAAAATATGTCTGTACCACAGTAAGGAAAAGGGCGAAAATTGCACCTAGAAAAGCCAAGATAGTCCAAGGACTGCTAAAATGGTCGTGCAGCCATTCAGCCATCCAAACTAGTCCTTTATTCTGGCAATGATCTTCAATCTGCTGCTTAGTATCTGCATATACATAAAGATCAGGTACCAAATCAATAGCTATCTCGTTAAAGAGTTGCGCTAAATGTTTGTCACTGCCTAAATTGTTGACAAGGATTCTTTTCTTCCTGAGCTCTTTAACATCATTGGCATTATCAATGAGTGAATCCATTAGCCAAATGTATGACGTAATGCGATAATCAGAAGGGCCATGGGGACTCATTTCGTAAGCGACCAAGTTTAATAGCAAAGGTTTTGTTGAATCATCAACATTGATTGGAGGAAGTGAAAGAATACCAAAAAAAATAAGGTGATTTTTGAACTCGACATCAGTAATATGGTAAGTTTGACTTGGTCTGAAATATATTCCTTCTGATTTGAGCTCGGTTACTGAACGATACGAATGCCATCCGACTGATTTCTTCGTTTTTTTCTTTTTTTTCCCAGGAAGTGACCCGATAAGCCGTTCCCGCGCTAGATGTAGAAGGTGAGGGCTTGCATTCAAATCTAATTTCCATTCATTCTTTTCTTGATCACTTCTTCCCATCATTCGTTCATGTAAATTTTCAAAAGCTTTAGTGCATGTATTTTTCTGAGGTGGCTTTACAGTGACCTTCTGATCAATGAAATTCTGAATCAACTTTGTCGTCTCGCTTTCTTTTTTGAACCTGAATTTCATCAAAACATTTAGTATTAGTAAAGGAATTTGATTCTCTAGCAAGAACAAGTCCCTCTGCACAAAAGCAAGGTAGCAACTTCCATGCTGTAGTGGATCTACTTCTTTTTGTTCCTTATCTGTCCCATTGGAAACTTTTCCTTCTTTTAAGATGGACATAACATGAAGCACAAAGCAAGCATCAAGAAACATCATTCTGTTGAACATTTCATCGTTATAGCATTTAGTTGAGCCTTTCTCATAGCATTCGCGGGCACTTTTACCCTCCCTTGCCACCGCTTTATACATCTGTTCGATGGATACTTTATTTTCACAGGCATGACAAAATTTCTGCGCGATTGGAATTTTTAGTTCCTCGAATGCTTTGAGCTTTGGATCTCCACGATGATAAGGGCCTATCGAAACTACGAGAGGATCAAAACAAACTTGGTTTGCTTCACGCAGCAGTAATGGAACCCTTACTATTTGGGGTTTCTCTGTTGTGTCTTTAACATAGTTCTTTATAGAAATCAACCACTCATCCTCGCTCCCCTCGGTAATGTTAGCGGTTGATTCTTGTGATTTTGCGCAAATTTGAGGGATTTCAGCACTCTGGTTATCTTCTGTGGCTCCAACTGTTGTCATCCCTTGAACGTGAGCATGAATTTGAGTCAGCACATATTCTTAGCAGCTTGTTTGATAAAATTTTATCAACATAGTCAAAATTTAATTTTTAAACACAGCTTCAAGGAATCCCTAATGTTTATCAACTTTTCAACCACATATTTCATTAACTTTTATAAAAATCTGTTTAAAAACTTTGTCAAACAACTCCTAGATTGAAGTTTTAGGTCTACCAAAACAAAACAATAATCATATTAGATTTAGAACTTGAGAAGAATTTTGAAAAACTTTATTTTTATATCCAATTCTATCTTGAAAAATAACCTATGATTATTAAATGCAACAAAAGAAGAACTTTAAGAAAAATCCCTCAGGTGAGGTGGAGTGGGGATACCTTTTGATCCCATGGAGGGTAAGCAGGAAACTTATGTTTGAGTAATCAGTGAAAGGATGTTTCTTTGTAATAACATATGAAACATTTTCTTGTATTTATACTTGTCATAAGAAATATCTCAGACAAACTTAATTTTGTAGAATCACTTTAGAAAACTTCCTACTTAATTTTCAGCAAATTATAAGCATAGAATAATAGTATTATGTTGTTCTTTTGGAACTATCTTTTCACTATCACAAGTTTAGGATATTAACATGCTAAGCACGAGGAATTATTAAACGTAATAGACACACCATGAAAATCTTAAACAATAATTTATTTATTTATTTAGTTCTTGTTTTGTTTACATAATTAAATTTTTTAGTAAATTTGGATAAAAGTTGGTGGAATGTGGTTGAAAAGTTTTGAGTTCCACGAAACATATGATTAAAATAAATTCTTGTTTTTTACTTAAATGTTAATGAACTATTTTAGATGAACCAAACGAGAGCTTATTATTTTTGATGTTATGATTTCTCCTTTGTATTTTGTCAAAATTTTAAAATCTGAAGCAAAAATAGAAATATTTCCTCTATATTTCTCATCATATCACTATTCAAAAATCAATTCTTCCTCCAAAAATCTCTACCAAACACACTCTGAATTGGGATGGGATGTTGAAGCATATGACGCTTGTTAGAATAATATTGTTAAATTCACACTTCTAAACATTCACAAATGTTGGTGTGTCATTGATATAACATCCATGCACTTGATAAACTAAAATTGCACGCTTATAAATCTAGAATTTCTATTATCATTCAATATTACTATATTTACTTTGGAGAAATTATAAAATTTTGTAGATATAGTAAATATGTGACGATAACGAAAAACTTGATTATGCTATAAAGTTTGATTGAGTATTCCTTATGTTTAGCATGTTGATATTCTTAACTTGTGATATTTCAAAGTACAAAGTGGGCACATATAATGCTACAACTCTCTAAATCATTATGTGCGTAAAGTTGTTCAAAATAGTTGCTTTTGTGATACATACTAAATACAACGATTTACACGTGAAAATACAACATATTGTACATCATATTTTTTAGTTGTTTGATCTCCTCGTTCTAACTTATAAGTACCATGTAAAGAGGCGAACAAAGATATAGTCAGATTGTTATTACCAAACATGTAAACCTCTCAAAACTTAAACTTATTTTTCTGTCTTAACGACGTCGCATGATTGGTGAAAAAAACTACACTTATATATGGAAAGGCATTATTATATGCACTTGTATAAGTCGAGTCAACTTATTCCCGAATCTCCCCAAGGAAAGAGGGATAACCGCACCTCAATTTAATTTGTTACATTATTTTTCAAGTTCAATATATTATTGTGTTATCTAACCTTTTTTGACAAGTTGAAGGAAGATCCCACCATTTTATTCGCCATTTTGTTGAATTCCGTCACTAATGACGTGTTTGGTATACGATATTGAATAAAATTATACAATACATAATATTATATTTTTTCCTTTTTAATAATATACAATATTATTAAATCCACCTTACTAAATATGTTATGACGTATAGTATAGTTGATAATAACCTCCATGCAGTCAATAAATGAAAATCGCTTTCTTATAGATATCGAATTTTCTTTTATCCTCCTATAATATAGAGGAAATATTTCTATTTTCACTTCGGATTTTAAAATTTTGACAAAATACAAAGGAGAAATCATAACATCAAAAATAATAAGCTGTTGTTTGTTTCATCTAAAAATGTTCATTAACATTTCAAGTCAAAAACAAGAATTTATTTAATCTTATGTTTCGTGGGACTCAAAACTTTTCAACCACACTCCACCAACTTTTATCCAAATCTACTAAAAAATAATTTTTATCTAAACAAAACAAGAACTAAATAAATAAATTATTATTTAAGATTTGCATGTTGTGTCTATTACGTTTAATATTTCCTCGTGCTTAGCATGTCAATATCCTAAACTTGTAATAGTGAAAAGATAGTTCTTAGAACAATTATAAGCTTTTTTAAAGTTGTTTAAAATAGTTCCTTTTGTGTTATATACAACAGTAGGAATGGCATACAGGAACATTACTTGTGTTTAAAATAGTTCTTGAAATCAAGTTTATAATTCTTTTATTCAATATATATAACGGAACTATTTTGCTCATTCAAATTCAAAGTGCTAACCCTTGTTTGACGATTTTCCTTATGTTGTAATTTTTTCTTCATGAAATCTATTTAGAAAGTTACCAAAATAATGCATCTTAAGTTCATGCATATCATACTATTTGTAGTATGTTTTGTTTGCTTGGGGTCAAATTAAGAACTTGTTTGGGAGATATTTTTTTTTCAAGTAAAAATAATTTTAATAAGGAAATTCAACTTATGAGTCCCATAAAATATGTGATTGAAAACGCTTTTGAAAATAATGATTTTCAAAAATAATTTCCCAAACAAGCTCTAAAGAATTGCTCGATGCTTGTAATCTTGCTCGACTTCTCAACGTATCTTAATTAAATATATACAACTTTTCTATTTGTTTACACACTTAAAATGGAGAAGAGAAGAAAAAATGAATTTTTTTTTTTTTTTAAAGAACAGCATAATACTTCTACGCTTATAATTTGCTGAAAATTAAGTAGGACGTTTTCTAAAGTGATTCTACAAAATTAAGTTTGTCTAAGATATTCCCTTCTCATGACAAGTATAAATACAAGAAAATGTTTCATATGTTATTACAAAGAAACATCTTTTTACTTATTATTACAAACATAAGTTTGCTGCTTATCCTCCATGGGATCAAAAGGTACCCCCACTCCACCTTACGTGAAGGATTTTTCTTAAATATTATTCTTGTTTGTTAACATTTAACTCTACCTTATATATTGTTTCTCATTATGTCCAATTGTTTTGTTTCTAGTCTGGAATGCTAGGAAACTTGCTAGACCTGTCTTCATTCTAGTAGTAAATATTTACTCTAATTTCTTATTTTTTTTCCTCACACCACATGATGGTTGACCTAAAACTTCAATCTAGGAGTTGTTTGACAACGTTTTTAATAACAATTTAAACAAATCCTTATAAAAGTAATAAAATATATAAACATTATGGATTCCTTGAAACGTGTGTTTAAAAATTTAATTTTGACTATGTCGATAAAATTTTATCAAACAAGCTGCTAATAATATGTGCTTACTCAAATTCATGCTCATGCTCAAGGGATGACAACAGATCGAGCCACAGAAGATAACCAGAGTGCTGAAATCTCTCAAACTTGCACAAAATCACAAGAAACAAGCAATTACATTACCAAAGGCGGCAAGGATAAGTTGTTGATTTCTATAAGGGACTATGTTAACGACACAACAAAGAAACCCCTAATAGCAAGGGTTCCATCACTGCTGCGTGAATCAAAAAATGGTTGTTTTGATCCTCTCATAGTTTCGATAGGTCCTTATCATCATTGAAATCCAAAGCTCAAGGCATTTGAGGAGCTAAAAATTCCAATCGCGCAGAAATTTTGGCACGCCTGTGAAAATAAACTCTCCATCGAACTGATGTATGAAACGGTGGCAATGGAGGGTGAAAGGGCCCGCGAATGCTATGAGAAAGGCTCGGCTTGTAATGACGATGAATTGTTCAACAGAATAATGTTTCTTGATGCTTGCTTTGTGCTTTATGTTTTGTGCACTAACTTACAGGAAGAGGAACAAAACGAAGTTACTGAACGACTGGTTAAGAGTTTCTACTCTGTGTTGAGGGACTTGCTCTTGCTAGAGAATCAAATTCCTTTACTAGTACTAAAAGTTCTGTTGAAATTCAGGTTTCGAAGAGAAAAAGACCAGACACAATTTAAACAGAAGTTCCTGAAGCCGTACATCTTAATGCCACCTCAGGGACATTCATGCACTAATGCTGTCATGAAATTTCTTGCACAAATGAAGGGACGCAGCACTACAAGTGGTCAAGAAATGAATGAATGGAAATTAGAGTTGGATTCAAGCCCTCACCTTCTACATCTACTGCGGGAACACTTCGTCAGTCCATTTATGCATGAAGACTCAAACAAGAGCGCATTGTTCAAATGGGAATCGTATCGTTCAGTAACTGAGCTCAAATCAGCAGGAATTCATTTCAAACCAAGCCAAACTCGAAATTTTACTGATGTAGAATTCAAATCTCACCTTATTTATGGTACTCTTACACTTCCTCCACTCGTTGTTGATGATACAACAAAATCTTTGCTATTAAACTTGGTGGCTTATGAAAAGTGTCCCCATGGCCCTTCTGATTTGCACATTACGTCATACATTTGTTTAATGGATTCACTCATTGATCATCCTGATGATGTTAAAGAGCTCAGGAAGAAAAGAATTCTTATCAACTATTTAGGCAGTGATGAAAAATTGGCACAACTCTTCAACGAGATAGCTAAGGATTTGGTACCTGATACTTTTTCATATGCACATGCAAAGTCTCTGATTGAAAATCATTACCAGGATAGAGTACAAGTCTGGATGGCTGAATGCCTGCACAACCATTTTCGAAGTCCTTGGGCTCTCTTGGCTTTTCTAGCTGCAATTTTCGCCCTTGTCCTTACTGCAGTACAAACATATTTTACTGTTTTTCCGCGCAAAACCTAAGGAGACAAGACTTCCTAAATCAATGTTCTCGTACAAGCTCTTCAGTTGCAAAACTTTGTTCTTTTACTGTTTGCTTTCATTGTTTGAGTTTTGTTGTGTGTTCTTAATTGTATGTAATTGTACGATGTTTCGTTATTTTGGACCTATTCCCGATTTTTCCAGTCAAATCAACTAGCCCGATTTGATTCTTATGATAATGAAAATACTAAACGAATGACAATTAGGAAAAAATAGAATTAATCTATCCAAGTTTTATAGTAACTCGCACTTGCACCTTCCATGGAAAGATGCAATTCTTTCTAGATCCGAAGTGATTCTCAACTCAAATAACAAGAATTGTGGGTCGATACTGACTCCAATATGCAATAATTGTACGAGCACCTTCCATGGAAAGATGCGATTATTTATAAATCTGAAGTGATACTCAACTCCAATAACAAGAAGAGAGATGCTATACGTACAACTTGGTGTACAACCCCCTCACAACTTGGCATGGAATTTTTTTTTTTAATAAGATTTGACCATATAGCAAATGCAAGTTAACTTTTCCGCCATGGAACATATAAAGGCATTAATAACCAGTAGGGGCTAAATTTTCATTTCTCTTTTCTCTGAAAACCACTAGTTATCTTCCACTTTCAAACAGCGGGATTTCTTTCAGAACCCATTTAACCAATCACTTCCTAGAGCATATGAAATACATGATGAACGGTTTTTTGGATGGGGATTATCCATAATTTTCAATCATTTCCTTCCCATTTATCCTTCACCCACATTCACATAATCTCAAAGTTAAAAATCCCAACATAATTCAGTGATAGCATTTGAGGAGGATGCAATACCTCAAGAAAATGATGACAAAATATATATAAAAAAATAAAATCATAAAACAACCATCTAGTCATAATCGGGGCAAAATTTATTGAAAAACTATTTATTTGAAAAAGAAAAACTTTATTTAAATACCACAAGAAAAAACTAAGAGGGAATGAGTTGGAATGGCCACCCTTCAACAAGTTTTTTGTTTAAATGGCATTTGACCAAAATTCTTTAAAAGGAAAAAGAATTAATTATTTAAAAATATCAAATGTCTACTTTACCATCTCTTGTCTAACCAAATAAATGAAGAATTTTTTGAAGGTTCAAGGTTTTGAACCTTTAACCTCTATGAAAAAATGATGCTCCCCACACCACTAGAACATTGAACAATATTATTTGTTTTATCACAATAACCTATATATATCTTAACAAATTATATTCACATTTACAAAGTCCAAGGATTCGAACCTTCAACCTTTAAGAAAAAGTTTATTGGAATGTTTTTCTCACCACTATGATATTGAACAATATTGTTTATTTTGTTACAATAACCTATATATATCTTGAAAAATTATAGTCAAATTTTCAATGTCCAGATATTTGAACCTTCAACCTCTAAGAAGAATGATGGTTCCCTCACCACTAAGACATTGAACAATATTGTTTATTTTAATGCAATAACATATATATAACCATATAGTTCTGAATATCTTGAAAAATTATAGTCAAATATTTCACTTTATTTTATATACTTCTTACATATTGAGAGATTAATTTTAATTCAAATGAATTGAATGTTTGACAAAATTTATAATTCAAAAGTATATAAATAATTAGTGACAAATAACTTAAAATCTTTAATTTTACCTCAAATAATTGTTTTTATATTTTTAAGTAATCATCCACCAGTCCAACTATTAAATTTTTTATTTTTCCCCCTTCATCCCCCACTTAAAATTTTTACAGTATACAAGATATACTTTTATTTACTTTAAAAAATATAATTGTCATTTTATATACCCTAGAACGATATATATGTCATTTTAATTAAGATTAAAATTGAAACGATATCAATGTCGTCAAAATTGTACTGAAATGATAATGACCTCGTTATGTGTCAAATTCACAAAATAATATAACAACTTTCATATCGTTTTAATACAAATTTGACGAGTTCGAAATTGTTCCACTTCAAATCATAACTACAACGACACATATATCGTTTCTTTTCATAAAAAACGATAATTATATCGTACTGGCTAAAACAACGATTCGACCGTCATTTTACGCATAACAACATTCATGTCATTCTATGTGAACTGAAACAACATAGATGTCGTTTTAGCGTAGGTTTCAACCGAAACAAATTCGACCTCGCTAAATTTGTACTGATACGACATGAATGTCGTTATGTTATTTAGTAGGTTTGGTACATAACAATATCATTATCGTTTTATTACAAATTTGACGATATTGATATCGTTTCAGGACAAATTATAGCTAAAACGACATATATCTCGTTTCAGTTGGTATATAACGATATTTATATTGTTTCGCTTAAAAATGACGATTCGACCGCCGCACTCCCGACATGCAT
Organism: Fraxinus americana; assembly: GCA_035079005.1. Lineage (NCBI taxonomy): Eukaryota > Viridiplantae > Streptophyta > Magnoliopsida > Lamiales > Oleaceae > Fraxinus > Fraxinus americana. Next base: position 36,043,571 of record CM068715.1, on the reverse strand, counting down.
CCAACATATATAGGACGATCGAAATAGTTTATCAAGTGGGTTCGATCTCACTGAAAAGAAATTATAAGAACATTTGTGTTGCCATGATTGTATCCAACATTCGAACTATTCCCACCGAAAGAAAGAAAAAAAGTATCTTCGTTCGCTTTTTCTAAAACATTCAAGTGGTATCAACTCATTCTATGTCATTTTTCGATCGTCCTACGTACGTTGAAGGCATGTCGGGTGGCCAAGGATGGTTGAATCGTCGATTTTATGCATTACGACATCTATGTCGCTCTCTGTGAACTTTAACGACATAGATATCGTTTTAGCGTAGGTTTCAACCGAAATAAGTTCGACCTCACTACATTTGTACTGAAACGACATGTATGTCATTATGTTATTTAGTGAGTTTCGTACATAACAATATCATTATCGTTTTATTACAAATTCAACGATATTGATATCGTTTTAGGACAAATTATAACTAAAACAACATATATCTCGTTTCAGTTTGTATATAACGATATTTATATCGTTTCTGCCAAAAATGACGATTCGATTAGTCACGACCACCCGCCATGCATCCAACGTATATAATACGATCGAAATAGGTCATTAAGTGGGCTCATGCCACTCGAATGATTTAGAAAGAACGAACGAAGATAATTTCTTTCTATCGGAATAATTTGAAGGTTGTATATAGTCATGAGAACACAAATATTCTCATAATTTCTTTTGAGTGAGATCGAACCCTCTTGATGACCTATTTCAATCGTCCTACATATGTCGAATGCTTGTCGAGTGATCGTGGACAGTCGAATCATCATTTTTAATAGAAACGATATAATTATCGTTTTATACAAACTAAAACGATATATATGTCGTTTTAGTTACGATTTAAACTGAAACGATATCAATGTCATCAAAATTGTACTCAAACGATATGGACATCGTTATGTATCAAATCCACAAAATAACATAACGACGTCCACATCGTTTCAGTACAAATTTGACGAGTTTGAAACCGTTCCAGTTCAAGTAATAACTACAACGACATAGATATCGTTTCTTTTCATGCAAAACGATAATTATATCGTGTTGGCTAAAAATAACGATTCGATCGTCCACAACCGCCCAGCATGCCTTCAACATATGTAGGACGATCGAAAAAAGTCATCAAGTGGGTTGATATCCCTCGAATGACTTAGAAAGAACGAACGAAGATAGTTTTCTATTAAAATAGTTCGAAAGTTGTATATAGTCATGAGAACACAAATATTCTCATAGTTTCTTTTGAATGAGATCGAACCCACTTGATGACCTATTTCGATCGTCCTACATATGTCGAATGTTTGCCGAGTGATCGTGGACGGTCGAATTATCATTTTTAACAGAAACGATATAATTATCGTTTTATATAAACTAAAACAAAGTATATGCCATTTTAGTTATGATTTAAATTGAAACGATATCAATGTCGTCAAAATTGTACTCAAACGATATGGATATCGTTATGTATCAAATCCACAAAATAACATAACGACGTCCATATCGTTTCAGTACAAATTTGACGAGTTTGAAACCGTTCCAGTTTAAATAATAACTACAACGATATAGATATCGTTTCTTTTCATGCAAAACGATAATTATATCGTTTTGGCTAAAAATAATGATTCGATCGTCCACAACTAGAGATGTCAAGACAGACGGTCTGGCCAGACCCGTGAAAATCGGCCCGGATTGACCCGGGACCGCGGGCCCACCAGTGACCCGAGCGGACGGTTCACGGGTCAATGAGGTGTGACCCGCGGGCTCCGCGGGTTGCACCTTCACGGGCCGCGGTTAACCCGCTGGCCCGTGAAAAAAATAAAAAATTAAAAAATTTTGAAAAAAAGTAGGTGCAAAGTTAGTTGGGATGTACTTATGCTATAAATATTTGATAATAGTAATTAGAAATGCATTTAGTTGTTATTTGTTTAAGTTAAATTTAATTTTGTAAACTTATAAATAATTCATGTAACATTAAATTTGAATTTTATGTAAACATTTCTTGGTATAAATATGAATTTATCATTTTGTTCAATTCTTAGTTTACATTTAAAAAAAAATATTTTTTGCTATAAATATGAAAAATTCAATATTTTTATAATTTTATTTATATTATAATACGGGTCAAATCGGAACAAACCATGACCCGTGAGCCACATGGGCTCGACCCGGATGGGTCAGCGGGCGGGCCTGGGTTATAGTCCAAAATTTGTGGGCTGATCCGGAACTCGTAGCAGGCGGGCTTTTTTTCACGCGGGCCATTACCGGGCTCATATGTTGACGGCCCAACCTGGCCCGGACCACCCGAATTGACATCTCTATCCAAAACCACCCAACATGCCTTCAACATACGTAGGACGATTGAAAAAGGTCATCAAGTTGGTTGATGTCACTCGAATGACTTAAAAAGAATGAACAAAGATACTTTTTTTCTATCAGAATAGTTCGAAAGTTGTATATAGTAATGAGAACACAAATATTATCATAGGTTTTTTTGAGTGAGATCGAACCCACTTGATGACCTATTTCGATCGTCCTACATATGTTGGATATTTGTCGAGTGATCGTGGACGGTCGAATCATCATTTTTAACATAAACGATATAATTATCGTTTTATATAAAATAAAACGATATATATGTCGTTTTCCTTATGATTTAAACTGAAACGATATCAATGTAGTCAAAATTGTGCTCAAACGATATAGATATCGTTATGTATGAAATCCACAAAATAACATAACGACATCCATATCGTTTCAGTACAAATTTGACGAGTTTGAAACCGTTCCAGTTCAAATAATAATTACAACGACATAGATATCGTTTCTGTTCATGCAAAACGATATTTTTATCGTTTTGGCTAAAAATAACGATTCGATCGTCGACAACCACCAACATGCCTTCAACATACGTAGGACGATTGAAAATGGTCATCAAGTTGGTTGATGTCACTCGAATGACTTAAAAAGAATGAACGAAGATACTTTTTTTCTATCAGAATAGTTCGAAAGTTGTATATAGTAATGAGAACACAAATATTATCATAGTTTTTTTTGAGTGAGATCGAACCCACTTGATGACCTATTTCGATCGTCCTACATATGTCGGATATTTGTCGAGTGATTGTGGACGGTCGAATCATCATTTTTAACATAAACGATATAATTATCGTTTTATATAAACTAAAACGATATATATGTCGTTTTCGTTATGATTTAAACTGAAACGATATCAATGTTGTCAAAATTGTGTTCAAACAATATGGACATCGTTATGTATCAAATCCACAAAATAACATAACGACGTCCATATCGTTTCAGTACAAATTTGACGAGTTTGAAACCGTTCCAGTTCAAATAATAACTACAACGACATAGATATCGTTTCTGTTCATGCAAAATGATATTTTTATCGTTTTGGCTAAAAATAACGATTCGATCGTCCACAACCACCCAGCATGCCTTCAACATATGTAGGACGATCGAAAAAGGTCATCAAGTGGGAAAATTACAAGAGGGAAAATTACAAAGAATGGTTGACCTACATATGTTGACGATCGTCCTGATTTCTTTCTTACTTTAGGGTATTAGGTTTATTTCCTCATTTACCAATTCCTGTAAATTATATATTGTACTAATTTCCATTGAATAATTATTAAGGGAAGAAGTATCTTCTTTGTGCCCTGGCTTTCGACAATGCTCACACCAAGGTCGACCTCGGGATTTTGGACCCGGCCGAGCTGTGCCTCCTTTAGAATGTAAGCCCATCATCCAAAGCCCATCATTTGAGTTGTTTGGGCCATTATTCAAGTCCAGCCCACTATTAAACCTAGCTGATCCATTATTTCCATTAGTTGGCCCATTAATAGGGCCCGCCTCCTTATATTTCAGCCCATAGGTAGAAAGCCCATTTCTGTTAGAGATCAAGCCAGAGATCTCCACCGCCGGCGAGCCCGATTTGGTCAACATGACCTTTCGTCGGTCTTCTTCCCGTCTGACTTCCGAAAAAACTTCCCGTGACGTAGGTAGAGGTCGACGGCCAAGTATCCGGCCGCGAACCTCGTCAAGATCGCGATGAAGACCTGCGAGAAATTCAAAGACCCGTTATGTTTCCAGCTTCTTCCTATACTGTACGTTGTCTTCGGCACACTTCCATTCCTCCTCTGAACTCTGATCTAATTCCTGCCATAATCCGGTCATCTCCAGGTAATACTCCGTTACATCTCGATCTCCTTGTTTTGATTGCCACAATTTCGTTTTTAATTTGAAAATTCTGGAAAAATTCTCGGAATCTGAATACATCTCTTTCACCGCCTCCCAAACATCCTTTGCAGTCGGAAGAAATAGGTATGTTCTCCCGATGGCAGGCTTCATGGAGTTGACAAGCCAGGCAGTCACCATCGAATTCTTTGATTTCCACTTCTGTAGAAGAGCCACGTTGGTTGAGGCTGGCATCCTGGTTTCACCAGTTAAGTATCCAAGTTTTCCTTTTCCATTGATTATTAGCTTTATCGACTGTGCCCACTCTCTGTAGTTCTTCCCATTCAATTTCTCTAGAGAGAGTTGGAAAGTTGAGTTTTCGATCCCTCATGTGTTCATGGTAGGCGTGACTTCAGCTTCTGAATCAGAGGTCATGGAGCCCCTGTCATGCGTGGCTGATTCAGCCATGTATTAGCTAGGTTAGAAACGAACCCGCTCTGATACCATGTAGAAAGATGAATTGTGATTAATCCCTTAATAATTATTCAATGGAAATTAGTACAATATATAATTTACAGGAATTGGTAAATAAGAAAAGAAACCTAATACCCTAAAGTAAGAAAGAAATCAGTACATATTTACATCCTACTAATTATGGAATGAAAATATCCCATAATAAAAACATAATCAATTTGGCTCATATCCTTATTTGATAGGATCCGGTTTCCACAGGTCCCATTGTAGAGTTTTTCAAGAATGCTTAGGGATGGACATTTTAACTTGAACCGAAGGTACTTTTTACAATTTATTCACCTTGATCTAAAGACCCGGTCGAACAAGTAGCAAGTTTGTAAGGTCCAAGTAGTAAATACCTAATCAATCAGATTGTTCATTTGAACAATTAAATCATAACATTCTCGTTTCTAGCCACTCCTCAATGCACTTTACGTGCTGCTTGTTGCATGAACCCTTCTTGAGGTATCACAGCCACAACCGAAGTTGTACGTTATTAATTTCGATATTGGATGTTATTTTGGGATAGGAAAATAATTTGTACTGTTAACTCGAAGTTGGGTAGAACTGAACCGTAACTTGAACCGACAATTTGGATTTGGGTTTGATTCTAATAATTATGTGGACCCTAAATGGTGTCATTTACGAAATACCCGAAGTAATGGCTGATTCTAGGTATTGAAATATCTAGATCGACCCACCTGATGCTAAGGCCTAAGAATGCTTGACAGGTTAGTTGATGTATTGAGATTTGGAATACACCTTAGATGTATTTAGTTTGAAATATGTTAGGTCAAGGAAAACGCGTAAGTTTAATATCTGCATGGACTATGAATGTGTCGTGAATGCAAAAGTCAACTTGCGTTTGCTATATGGTTGGGTGTTGTAAATAAGGGATTTTCTTTACATTACGTACAAGGGGTAGTGAAGCTTTGTGGTTGTTGGCATTCCTGTAAGCAGTTTGATTGGAACAATTCTACAATTTGGGAGCAATGAAATTTCAGTCGAAGGTAATTTTTGTTTCCTGGTTTTGATTAAGAAGTCCATTTTTTATTTTCCTACCACATCAAAGATTGTACTTTTATTGGTGGATTATTAAAATGGAAAGTGCATTTAGCATTTTTGTCGAGTCATGTGATTTGTGTAATTTAGGGCAGAGATAGGTTTGAGGTTCGAGTGGCATCTCGTTTGTTTCTATGGATTGTGTTGGCTTATCCAAATTGAAAACAATTACTATTAGGTTTTAACATTTCTTTCTGTAGCAAGGTATCATTTCATTTAAGAAATAATCCAACGTGTGATCCGATTGTCAAAAGGGATTGTTTTATCTTCGATCTGAGTTTTGTTCCTAATATCAACTTGAAATTTGCTGAGGGCTGGCGTACATATGTGAAGTGAGTTTCTTTTCCTTTTCTAATTGTTTCTCTATTAAGTCGTTTTCAACATAGGAGAATTGTGCTTACATGTGGAGGCATTCTTGCTTTTAAACATCTTTTTAAGCTTGTGAGAGTTAGTGAAAGCAGCAAAAAGGAGGTTGGAACACATAATTTACTATGGAGGTGTGAAAGGGAGGTTTTTGCTGGCTACAGTTTATTCCTTTGTGTGATGGCGAGATTCTGGACACTTTGTTGGATTTTCTCTTTGGTCAGGGTTCCTAACATCTTTGGAAAATTGGACTTCACAAATTATCCTGTGCAGCTGATATCATGCTTGTTCATGAAAATGTAAAAGATGTGTCTTAAGGTCGCTAAAGAATAATGGTCAAACGAGGAGACGACAACATTAGGAATGCAGTCTGGCTCTTAAAAAAGAGGAAATGTGGAGGAGGAATGGGTCCAATGGGGCCAACAGGAGCAATTTAGATTGTCTTTCTCCGTTAAAGTGGTAATGGTAAGTACCTGAACGATTAGCTAATTCAAGAAAATAAGGAAGAATGGAAGCAACTGTATTTTGATTATCAAACTAGCAGAATGAAGTACACTCAGTTCTGTAATTGTAAAGAAGAAAATGAAATACAGATATTTGGCATTCGAGAGACCAATTCTCTCTTACTGTTCCAATAGTTTCTCCTTCTTCCTGCTTTGATCTCATGAATGAAAACTGTTCCAGAATGAGGGACATGTTTTTCTCAATGTTCTGGACTCTCTTCATTTCCCCTTGCGTCCTATCAAACCCCATTTGCAATCCTTCCATCTGCTCTTGCATTTTCCGGTGAACCCCTTCCAACTCCCCCACTCGATCGGATAAATTCACCATGAAATAATTTCTCCTCTCTCATTTTGCTTGTAAAACTTTAATAACTTGCATATGTTAATTGGATATTAACAGGAGCGGGGCGCACTTAGATGTCATGAACATACTTCAAATCTTGACCAATTGCATCCCAATTCTGCTATTTATACAGGTTATTTCCTTGCATAACTTACGATTTGGGATAGGTTACTATTTTTTTATGTATGTGGGATTACTTTCATCAACTTATTTTGAGTGTTTCTGTTCGTATATCTTTTTCTGCACTATTCAATGGCTTGCTCCATTATCGCTACTGTTATCTGTTTGCTGCCCTTTCAACCTCATCTACTCCTAAAAATCTTCTTCATCTAGTGATTATACGGTTTTACAAAAATTAGTTAGAATTCTGCTTTACCACTTTCTTCTTTCCCTAAGCAGTCTTTATTCTATGCAGACACCGATGGTTAGTTTCAAGAAGCCCATCAGAAGTGTGAGTGTTTTTGGCCATAAGTTTGTGGGATGTCCAATGCCATGTGGTGTGCAGATAACAAAAGTGCACAAGGGATTCCAAAAGTAAGTCCAAAAGTGCCTTATCAATGTTCACAATTTGAAAGGTTGTCTTAGGGAAGCAGGAATTGGTGTCATGCTAAATCAACTGAGCAGTACAGTTGTTTGCGAGACCAAATGATGAGGAGTTTGTTCACCATTGGCAGCTCACTTGTGACGGTAAATATGTCACATACAATTGTGATGTCGAATGTCACCATTGAGAAGCTGGATTACTTTTTGAACAAATCAATTAAAAGGACGATCAATCTGGTATAAAGACGAGAAAGTAATTTATCGTGATAGACAACTGCTCTTGCGGACTTCATAAGTAATTTATATGTTAGCTTGTGGATCTTTGAGAACCTCTGTTGGTATGTAGCAGTACTCTTCTAAGTTTTATGAAAATCAAAATGATGATTTAAATCTAGGCAGTGCATAGAATATTCCTCTAGTTTTGGGCGTACATTCAAAGATCTTGTGCTGATGGTTGGCATTTTTCTTCCGATGAATTTGGCAATGTCAACATGAAAATCTGATGCAAAAATAATTATCACTAGTGAGTAACGAGATAGGCAAGTTGATTTTTCATCATGAAGAAGTTGATATCATGCTTTCAAATTCCCTTCTCCAGGAGCTGTTTAACATCCTCAACATTATCAACGAGTGAATCCATCAGACAAATGTACAACGCAATGCGCAATTCAGAAGGGTCATGTGCACTAATTTCACAAGCTGTCAAGTTTAATAGCAAAGTTTTTTCTGAATCATCAACGATGATTGGAGGAAGTGTAAGAGTACCAAAAATAAGGTGAAATAACTTTTTATCTCCAATATCGAATCGTCTTCGCCTTGTTTCGTTTCTGTATTCTCAGAACTATTACTTTCTGTATTTGTTAGGTGCGAGTGCAAGTTATTTTAAAATTTTGATGGATTAGTTTTAGTTTTTGTAATCATCATTCATTTAGTGTTTTACAATATCATAGGGGTCGAATCAGGTTAGATGTTTCAACTGGTAAAATCGGGGACCGGTTCAAAACAATGGAACGTAATACAATTATTGCGCCAGCATACAATTAAGAACACACAACAAAACCCAAACAATGGAAACAAACATTAAAAGAACAAACTTTTGCAGCTGAAGAGCTTGTACGAGATCGTTGATTTAGGAAGTCTTGTCTTCTGAGGTTTAGCGTGGAAAAATAGCAAAATATGTCTGTACCATAGTAAGGACAAGGGCGAAAATTGCACCTAGAAAAGCCAAGATAGTCCAAGGACTGCTAAAATGGTCATGCAGCCATTCAGCCATCCAGAGTAGTCCTTTATTCTGGTAATGATCTTCAATCTGCTGCTTAGTATCTGCATATGCATAAAGATCAGGTACCAAATCAATAGCTATCTCGTTGAAGAGTTGCGCCAATAGTTCATCACTGCCTAAATTGTTGACAAGAATTCTTTTCTTCCTGAGCTCTTTAACATCATTGGCATTATCAATGAGTGAATCCATTAGCCAAATGTAAGACGTAATGCGATAATCAGAAGGGCCATGGGGACTCATTTCGTAAGCCACCAAGTTTAGTAACAAAGGTTTTGTTGAATCATCAACAATGATTGGAGGAAGTGTAAGAATACCAGAAATAAGGTGATGTTTGAACTTGACATCAGTAATATGGTAAGTTTGACTTGGTCTGAAATGAATTCCCGCTGATTCGAGCTCGGTTACTGAACGATATGAATGCCATTGGACTGATTTCTTCATGTTTGTTTCTTCAGGAGGTGGCCCGATGAGCTGTTCCCGGGCTAGATGTAGAAGGTGAGGAGGGCTTGTATTCAAATCTAATTTCCATTTCGTTTTTTGATCACTGAGTCCCATCATTTTTTGCACAAATTTCTTGACAACATTAGTGCACGTATTTTCCTGAGGTGGCATTATGGTGGCCTTCCGATCAAGGAAATTCTGAATCAACTCTGTCTCCTGGCTTTCACTTTGGAACCTGAATTTCATCAAAACGTTTAGTACTAGTAAAGGAATTTGATTCTCTAGCAAAAACAAGTCCCTCTGCACAAAAGCAAGGTAGCAACTTCCATCCTGTAGTGGATCTACTTCTTTTTGTTCCTTATCTGTCCCATTGGAAACATTTCCTTCTTGTAAGATGAACATAAAGTGAAGCACAAAGCAAGCATCAAGAAACATCATTCTGTTGAACACTTCATCGTCAAAGCATTTAGTTGAGCCTTCTTCGTAGCATTCGCGGGCACTTTTACCCACCTTTGCCACCTCTTCATATAAATCTTTGATGGATATTTTATTACCACAGCAAGACAGAATTTCTCGCGATTGAAATTTTTAGCTTCTCGAATGCTTCGAGCTTCGCGTTCCATGATGATAAGGGCCTATTGAAACTACAAGTGGATCATAACTATTTGTGTTGGAGTTTAGCTCACGCAGCATTGATGGAACTTTTTGTATTTTCGGTTTCTTTGTTGTGTTCTCATCATATTTCTCTATAGAAATCAACCACTCATCCTTGGTAATGTAGCTGCTTGATTCTTGTGATTTTATACAAATTTGAGTGATTTCGGCATTTTGGTCATCTCCTTTGGGTGCTGGTGTTGTCATCCCTTGGACATGAGTATGAATTTGCGTTAGCACATATTATTAGCAGTTTGTTTGATCAAATTTTATAAACTAGTCAAAATTTAATTTTAAACATATATTTCATGAGATCCATGGTGTTTATCAAATTTTCAACCATACATTTCATCAACTTTTATTTAAATCTGTTTAATTTTTTATCAAAAGCTTTGTCAAACAACTCCTAGATTTGAACTTTAGGTCAACCGTCACATGCTTTGATAGAAAATTTTGAATAAATATTTAGCGTCACTAGAATGAGGACCATCCTAGCAACTTTGCAAGCATTCTAGGTTAGGCACCTAAGAGCGGTTATTCCGACAACTAGGGTACACTTGTATAAGAAAGGCATTAAATCTACCAATGATCATCCAATTTTATACTTAGTGTCGTCATAACCACCAAATTTGAATTTGTTTCACCATAATCAGCTAACTTTATACTTAGTGTCACCATAATTACCCATATATATAACAATTTTTTTAAAAAAAATAAAAACTTATTTAAAAAAAAATGTTGCTTAAAAAAAATAAAATACAAAGTTACTGTTTTACCCATTTTAAAATTAGTGAAAATGGTGAAAAGAAATTAGGTGAGAATTGTGAAATGTTATATGAAATTAGTTGGTCATGGTAAAACGTTATATAAAATTGGGTAGTAATTGTGAAATAAAATAAACTTGAATCGTTATAGTAATACTAAATATAAAGTTGGGTAGTCATGGTGAATCAAAATCAAATTAAGTGACCATGATAATACTAAATATAAAGTTGGGTAACTATTGATAGATTTAACTCGTGAGAAAGTGGTACAAATTTTAAGATTTAGATGATAAATGAAATCACAACGCTATCATCAATTGTCATCACCCCAACGGCCAGTGGGCCATTGACACGATGATTTGATGATAGGACATTGAAAGTCAAAAAAATAAGTAAATTTAACAAATTGGTTTCCTATTGATTATAGATGTCACACTAAATTATACATTATAAAATTGATACCAAATATTTTATCACATCAAAGAGATACAGCACAAGAAGTAAGGGTCCTTTTTATTGGCAAATGTGGAAAGAAATTTCAATTCCATATTAGTGTGAAAATAAAAATTCATAGTAATTCGTTTTCTATGAAAACAAAAAAAATGCAACTTCAAGTGATCGTACTTTGAAATTCAGTTTTCGTTTCCACGTTACAATCAAATGGTCAAAGTAGAATTCATTTTTCTTAAATGTGACATTTAAATCAAACATGGCTAATTGTATCCCATTGTGGTTTGAAAACCATATCTATCTTAACTGTTTTGAATGAATATCTTTTAAATGTTTTTTAAAAAAAAAATGTCAATTAAACACTCTGAATTTCAATGGTGTGTCACGACGAGCTATAATTCTTTATTTATTTTTTCTAATTTTGATATAGAAATTTCTTTTTGGGCTTGGGTTGCCAGAGAGTCGTTCCGCTTATGCTCAAAACTATCTATTAATTAAATAATTTAACCTACAAATTATGTATGGTATATTTCATATTGAAGGATTTATGCGAATAAATTAGAATTTTGATCGAGAATTGATGCATATATCAAATCACAATAAACAAATTAGATTTAGAACTCAACGAGAATTTTGAAAAACTTTATTTTTATATCCAATTCTCCCTTGAAAAGATAACCTATGATTATTAAATGCAACAAAAGAATGATAAGTTGTAAAATGTGTCCATTTTAACAATTACACATAATTAGAAATAATATATAAGGTAGAGAAACATGTAACAACCAAGAAAAATATTTTAGAAAAATCCCTCGGGTGGGGGTGGGGTGGGGGTACCTTATGATCCCGTCGAGGATAAGCAGCAAATTTATGTTGTCAAGAGACTTGAAAATATAGTGTTTTAGTAATAAGAAAAAAAAATGATTTTTCTTATTGTAATAACATATGAAACATTTTCTTGTATTTATACTTGCCATAAGAAGGGAATATTTTCTTGGACAAACTCAATTTTGTAGAATCACTTTAGAAAACTTTAATTTTCAGTAAATTATAAGCATAGAATAACATAGTACACGGTAAAGATTATGCCTTCCAGAAAGAATTTCATCTTTCCACCCATATAAGTTATAATTTTGACAATTCTTTAAAAAAAATAAAAAATTCTTCTTTATCTTCTCTTCTCCATTTTAATGCCCTGTTTCAGCCAAATTTTTGTAGAATGAAAATGAAAAATATAGCTGTTATTAAGACCCACATAAGAGATAGAAAATTTGAATTTAAATGTTGATGTGATGGATAACGGTCATATTTTTCATTTTAATGAGATAATAATGTTTATCAAACGGGGGCTAAGTGTGTAAATGAATAGTAAAATTGTATGTGCTTAATTAAGATACATTGAGAAATCGAACAAGATTACAAGCATAGACCAAAAAAATTATTATTCTCAGAAGCATTTTCAATCTCATATTTTATGAAATTTTAATTTACTTATAAAAAACAATTCACTTGAAAAAAGCCAAAGTATGTCACAAATATATACTTGTTCCGAAAGATCTTTCAAAATTAGTCATTTTAATTTCACTATTTAACAATTTGATAATAAATCTTGTGTTCATTATAATGGACATCATAGTCTGTACTTTTTAACATTGCCCACACTAATTAGAGAGGGCTGTAAAATTTACAGCCCTCTAAACACTGTAAGTGTAGTGCAGTTGATCTAACAATTATGGTTTGTAAATTTCGAAGTTTGCGGAGTGTTTGAAGAAAGGTACCAGATCTGTAGGTGCAAGCAAGGTACCGCAAGTTAACTAATTCTAAGATTACACTTGATAACTTCAAGATATTATTATTCTCACAACTGTGTAGGTTAACGAATGTATGGCAGAAGGTTAGGAAACTCATAACTCTGTAACTTGCAGATGCTTCATGAACTCGATGCTTAATGTGGGATTCGATTGTATTTGCTGCTTCATATGCCGCATCTAGGATTCAATCCTCTCAACAGTACTCTATTGTTTAGCTGTATTTTTGTGAAGAATGGTCAAGAAATCTAGTAAGAAACTAGCCTTTTCGAGGAGGGATTCAATTTGTTGATCTCATTGTGCGTAAGAGAAAGAAGAGCAGCGTAAGCCATTTTTTAAAATTGCAAGAAAATAGTCTAAGATGTGTTTCCCGCTGCACAATTAAAACTTCCCATGAAAGGGTGAAGATAACCCCAAAAATCTAATATTTTTCCTTGACATGGTGGGGAACAAAAATATAAGAAAATTCCAAGTTAAAAGATAAATTAAAGAGGGTGAAGGGTCCACAGAGGATTTAGCTTGTCTGCATGTATATATTTATTGAGATGTGTTAGCAATATATACTATAGAAGGAGGCAAAAGAATACTTGTACTCGAAACCGGCACATTAACTCAGTTATTATTCTAAACAACACTTGCATTCACTGATAGGGTTCTCATTATGTTCAGGTGGTTCATAATAAAAATGGTAAACTCAATATGTTAGTACTCCTCCTCCTCTCGAGTTTTAGGCTATCTCACCATCTTAAAAATAAATACTTATTTATCAACTCAACTCTAGACAACGAGAAGTTAAAAGATGATATAAGTAAAGTTAATAGCCTTGGGAATAGTGTTATTTGAATTGACAACAGCTAGAAAGTCAAAATATTTCTCCTTCGATAGAAATAAAAACATTGTAATGCAAGAAAATAATATTGTACAAGATGTAGTAGTGGCAAAGGGCCGAGCAGCCCATGCCCACACGAGCTCGGCTCGTGCCCGAGCTCGTCCAAAACGAGCCACATGCATATGCAGTTGAATCATATTTATATGAGTTCATGTTTTCGAATAAATTTAAAATTTCAGCGTCGTCTTCTGTTATATTAGTGGGAAGAGTAATTGTAGGTACACGAGTAATATATGTACTCATTCGTGAAGCATATAATTCATACATTTCACGTAATGTTTGTTCCAAATTCCTTTAAGTAATATGTATATTAAAAGTTAAAACATTTGAAATTTGATCAATTACAAATTTAGTACCCGATAAATTATATCGGGGGTCCATGACGCATGCTAAAGGAAATAGCATAGGTAATTCTTCCCAATATTTTCTAATTTTAATTCCATGGAATATATAATTGCATAAAAATCATGGTCATTTTGAAATCTCTTAAAAGCCCTAGTAGTTATATAAAGACGTTCAAGAATCATACAACTAGTGGGATAATAAACACCAGACAATATATTTGTAAACTCATAAAAATTTGCCAAAAAATTTTTAATTTTAAAAACTATATTCCAATCGGAGAGAAAAAAAATGAATGAATATTTACTACTAGAACGAGGACAGGTCAAGCATGACAAGCAACTTCGTAAGCATTCCAGACTGGGAACCTAGCTACCGTTACTTCAAAAACTGGGATTATTCCAATAATAAGGGACTGATAGATGATATGATACACTTTTATAAGAAAGTGATACGCGTGCAAAGATTTTGATGACAAATGAACTGCAACGCCGTCATAAATATTCATCATCTCATCTACCAGTGGGCCGTTATGTACATTATCTTTCATATTGAAGAATTTATGCAAATAATTAGAATTTTGGATGAGATTACAGTAATCAAAATAGATTTAGAACCTGACGAGAATTTCGAAAAACTTTATTAAAATGCAACAGAAGATTAGATAATATGCAATAGAGATTAGTTGTAAAATGTGTCTACATTAACAATTAGGCATAATTCGAAAACAACATATAAGGTAGACAAAAATGTAATGAGTAAGAACAATATTTGAGGAAAATCCCTCAAGTGAGGTGGAGTGAAGTGGAGGTAAGCAGCAAACTTTTGTTTTCAAGAGACTTGGGAAATATAGTGTTTTTTTTTTTTTTGAGTAAAAAGATGTTTGTTTATTGTAATAACATATGAAACAGTATCTTGCATTTATACTTGTCATAAGAAGGGAATATCTTAGACAAACTTAATTTTGTAGAATCACTTTAGAAAACTTCCTACGCATAATTTTTAATGTGGTTTGATGAAGAAGATAGATTTTCCTTTTTTTTTTGGTTTTTGATTTAAGTTTTTAATTATTTTATGGGAAAATATTAAATTATTGTTTGGCCATTTTAAAATTGATTAAAATGTGATCAAAATTATTTTTTGGGTCAACTAATGACATATTGAATGGAAACCATCCATTGGGGCCTCAACCGTTACGATTTGAAAGGTTTAGGCCTTTATGGTGACGATTGAAAGGATGGGAGAAAGTCTACCATTGTTTGAAAGGTTTGGGGCCTCAACTACAATTATCCCTTAATATAATCAGATTATAGTTTAATGATGTTGATCATTATAGTGAGTGCATCTCTTAGGCAGTGTAATTATTAAGTCTTAGGGCTTTTTTGATTTGTCCAACTTTCAATGGAATTGGAAATGGAATTCCATCTTTTTCCAAAATGAGTGTTTGATTGACATCATTTTCTTGCTTTTGTCTCACACACAAACCAATTCAATGATTTTGTGGAAAATCAATTCCAACCAATTTGGTGGGAATTCATTTTCCAGATTACATATTTTTTTTTGCAATAGAAACAAATTTTATCCCCAATTATAATAAATTTTATCTCTTTAATGAACAATTTTCATATAAAACAAAGACAAACGAACATCAAAAGATCCAAAATTTCAATTTTTCACGTAGAAAATTATATTAATCAAACACAATTAATTGACAATTCCTAAGAAAACAATTCTAGACAATTCAGTTCCCTAAAATTTATTTTCTTTCCACCCAAATTTCACTCTTACAATCAAACAAATCCTTATTTCTATTTTATTTGTTTGTATACTGAGTCTCTTAAACTGTATTTATAGGAGCACTCCCAAAAATACTATGATGCGATTATGCCATACTTAAAAGCTATCTTGATGAATGTTATCGACTACATGCTCTGTGCCACAGCTATGGAATGCATTAGGATGGTTGGAAATGAGAACTTCAAAGAGGATGTCAAGCACGTAAATAACAAATAACATATTGTCATCGTTTATTATTGAATTTAATATATTGCTTCTTATTACGTGGTAATCAATTGTTTGTTCATTGATTTCTTTTAGATCTTACTTCAATCCTTTAGGTCATGTTCTCTTTGTCGTTTTCCAGCCATTTTCTGTTTTTAGTTTCTCAAAACAATGAAAACGCGTTCTCTATCTTATTTTCGAAAACGAGTTTTGAAAAATGGAAAAAAAATTATAACTGAAAATAGAAAACAACCAAAACATTGTTTTGTAAAATCCTAGCCTAAAACACCCAAAATCTACAAAACACGCGAAACGCTCGCTCAACGTCTCTCACCCTCACTCACCCTCCCACTGAACTCTCTCCCTCTCTCTCAACTCTCTGACTCACCCACCCTCTCTGTAAGTCGATCTACATAGGCAAAACCCCAACCGAATCGAAGGCCGAAACGAGGGGACAAAGGGTGCTAGACGGGATTTTCAAATTTTGGGGCAGTTAGTTCCGGTGAAGCCGAATCGAAGGTTGCAACGGCGGGTTTCAGTTTTAATCAAGATTTCTATTCTCCAAATCAAGGTTTTGTTTCTTTACTTGTGATAATCTTTAGTTATTTGTTGCTATTCAATTTTTGAGTTGTTGGGTCTGATTTGCCGTCTGCTTTTTTATTTGATTGGTGCAAAAATTGAGGCGGGTTGGACAATAGTTGGGACGGTCGCTGGTGGTGGAGGTGGAGCTGGTGGTGGAGGTGGAGGTGGAGCTGGTGGTAGAGATGGAGCTGGGGGTGGAGGTGGAATTGCTTGAACGGTTTCTGGAATTGATAGAAGGTGGAGGTGGAGGTGGAGCTGGGGGTGGAATTCATTATTTGGACTAGTTCTGGAATTCATTCGGTTGTTTTGAAGTTTGGGATTCATTATATGCCCCAATGTTAGTTTGCTGCTAGTATTTATTAGTTGTGTCCGAAGTTGAACAATGGAGTTTAATTTACAAGATCATTTGTCTTTCTCTTCCATTTTTGAACACTGTCAACTAGTAACCCCTCTTAAGTGTTCTATAAAATCCAAGACTAAATTTCATACTCATTTCGTTGCATCAAAAAAGGACTGAAAACTGTGTTTCTGTGTAGGTGCAAGATCTAATATATTAGAGACAGACTTTGGATCTATATTTGGCAGTTGGGACTTGGGAGAAAGGAAGAAGAAGAAGGGGGCTTGAAACATGGAATGGAATGGTAATCTTAGAGTGCCTATAGTTTCTCTACCGAATCATTCTTTCAGCTTCCTCTACAACCATAATTATGACCAAACTCTTCATTTGGAGGTAGTGGGGCATTGCCAGAGGTGTCACATTTGGGGTGGGGAAGGTGGTACACTTTGAGAGAGCTTGAGGCAGCTACCAATGGTTTGGCTGATGAGAATGTGATTGGTGAAGGTGGGTATGGCATTGTGTATTATGGCGTGTTGGCTGATAACACAAAGGTCGCCATAAAGAATTTGTTAAACAACATGTATGGAATTTCTAATTTTGTTTTAGTGTCAAGATTCTTGATTCATTGCAATCCACATTTTTTTTATGTTAACGAGAGTTCTTGAGTGATTTGTTATTTGATGGCTTTGGCAGGGATATGATTTAGTGGTTATCTGATGGAAAATTTGTAAATAAGGTTGGCTCTCTCATCATGTGGAGGTGGTGGTCTAAATTCACCTGGATCATGGTTTCATTAATATGGATTATGAAGTCCTTAAAAATGTAGAAATTTAATTCTGTCTATTTTTGGGTTTGTTCTTTTTTGGAAGAGTCATTGCAGTGACATCCTTTCATATTAATTGAAGTTTAAATTTTAATTTTTCAATTTATGTTGGATTTTAACTGTAAGAAATGTTGGTCAGAATTGGTTCATTCATATGTCATGTGGTTGTTGAAATAAGATGGTGTTGAGTGCAAAACACTTTTAGACACTAAATTGATTTCCATGCCTCTATTCCTTGCTTCATAATGTGGGGAACTTTTCACCTTTTTGACTCAAAATTCTGGAAGATTTGTTTGTCCAACATTGGAATACATTATTCTCCTTCTACTAATATGCTTAAACTCATGCCACCGACTGCTAACTTTTAGAATTTTTTATATGTGCTTCTTGCATGAAGATACTAGGCAAAAAGATTGAGCAGTGAGCAGTTATAGTCATTGGAGAATAGTTTCCAAGTGAAGATTAAGCTGGATCCTGACCGGAAAATGAAGCTGACCAAGTAACTAGGGCTGCAGCTCAACCAGTTATAAGAACTCAACTGATTCTACCGATGTTTATGTTGTAGTATCAAAGTCGTTCATCAAGTGAAATGGAGTTGCATCAAAGAATGAAAATGCTTCTGTGATTTGTATACTATGGGTCAAATGACTATGCGAAGCCAACCGATTGATTTTTAAATATTGACAATATTTGTGATCTGTCTTTTTACTTGTAAGTAGTTTATCTATAATCAATGAGTAATGTTATTTATTATCACTTATGATATTCATCGTGTTTAGACGATCAAAATTGTATTTGACAACAATTGTGAGAACTAACATGAACTCGATAAAATTGATCTCAAAATATTTATTAACATGTCAATATGAGATTAGCGTTCCTTTTTTTGCAACTTGATTAGGTTTGATTGTGACTTAATGTTAATTATTATTGTCACAAGTTACGTACAAGGACAAAAGTAAGGATTTGCCAAATTTAATTTAGGTTAAGTTTTTCATAGTTGGAAAAAAAATATTTCAAGATTCACCAACTTCAAAATTTATATGTTATTTAATACTATATTAACATTAAATTATTAAAACTTATTGAATAATCTGATTTCTTGAATAAAATATTATTAAAAAAAATTCTCAAAATTTCAAAGGAAACGCGTTTTCCATTTTTATGTTTTCAGAAACAGTTTTTCAGAATGGTAAAAAGAACGCATTTTCAGAAATTTCAAAACAGACACTCAAAACATAAAACACAAAATGAATTCAAAACTCAAAACACAAAACTGAAACACAAAGAGAACGGCCCCTTAATCTTTATATACAACATATTTTTTTTTAACTAGCTTATGAATATCTTTCATGTTTACAAATAAATTTCTTTAAAATTAACATATTCTTATTTTTAACATTAATTAACTAACGTGCAACGCACGTTTATCCCACTAGTCATGTATAAATACAAGATAGGGACTTGTTGGGTATTTTAACCCTTTGATTGATAAAATGAAGACAATAAACAGAAAAGGCAGTGCAGAAAGTAAAGAACACAAATGAATTGTTCACCCAGTTTAGCTTACGCCCAATCTAGGGGGCTCAGGATTAACCCAAACACTAGCACACAACCAAGCCTTCCAAAGGAGAGTACAGATAATAGAGACTCAATCAGACCCAGATTTAGTCATCGATCAACAAAGGATCTCCTAAATCAGTAAAACTAACCAACAAACTCACAGATCACACAAACAACTACAGAACCCAAGATCAGCCTCTATTTCATGGCCTGGACTACTGTAGCAACATGAATCTCATAGGATAAATATAAGTATTTTGATATGACTTTGAAACAATATCAAGTTGTTAAAACATGGAACGATATAAGATGTGCAATTTTTAACTGCAAAGGGACCGATATGTTCAAAGAAGCTATAGCATCTCATATCATGTATGTTTGGTAAATCATTTTGTAATTATAAGTCGGGGATCTTACAGATTGTGTGGATCAACAACTCGGATATTTCCAACGGTTATGTGGTTATCGATAACTTCAATAGTGTGCCTTAGCTTTTTAAATTAAACTGACAGTAGATTCTTATTCTTGTTATTATTGGAGTTCAGTATCACTTTGGATCCAGAAAGAATTGCATCTTGCCATGGAAGGTGCAAGTGCAAGTTATTATATTTGATAGATTAGTTTTATTTTTCACAATCGACATTCATTTAGCATTTTGTAATATCATAAGAGTCGAATCCTGTTGGTTGGTTCAACTGGAAAACCAGTAACCAGTTCAAAACAATGGAACGTAATACAATTATTGTACCAGCATAGCATTAAGAACAAACAACAAAACCCAAACAATGGAAACACACAGTAAAAGAACTAACTTTTGCAGCTGAAGAGCTTGTACGAGATCGTTGATTTAGGAAGTCTTATCTTCTGAGGTTTAGCGCGGATAAGCAGCAAGAACTGTTTGTGCCATAGTAAGGGCAAGGGCCAAAATTGCACCAAGAAAAGCCAAGAGAGTCCAAGGACTGCTAAAATACTTGTGTATCCATTCAGCCATCCAGATATGTCTTTTTTGCTTGCAATGTGTATCAATCTTCGACTTAACATCAAAATACGCAACAGGATCAGGTACCAAATCATTAGCTATCCCGTTAAAGAGTTGTGCCAATTGTTCGTCACTGCCTAATTTGTTGGAAATAATTCTTTTCTGCCTGAGCTCTTTAACATCATCAGCAGTATCAATGAGTGAATCCATTAGACAAATGTATGACGTAATGAGCAAATCAAGAGGTCCATGCGGACACATTTCATAAGCCACCAAGTTTAATAGTAAAGGTCTTGTTAAATGATCAACCTTGATTGAAGGAAGTGTAAGAATACCAGAAACAAGGCGAGGTTTGAACTCTACATCAGCAAGATTTCCAGTTTGATTTGGTTTGAAATAAATTCCTGCTGATTTGAGATCAGTTACTGAACGATACGATTCCAGGACATTTGATTCATTGATAAATGCATATATGTTTTTTAATGTATGTGTAAATATTGGCCTGATGAGCTTTTTCCGCACTAGTTGTAGAAGGTGATCCTGGCTTTCATCCATATCTGGTGGGCTGGTGGCTCCATTTTTTGCGCACTTTTAGAGGAGCATCCTGTCATTTTTTTGAGAAATTTACTGGCAATATTAGTGCCTAAATTTCTCCGAGGTGGCTTTGTCGTGAACAGCTGAAGGACATACTCCATGAAACTATGTGTATCTGTCTTTTGATCTATGGACATGAATTCCATCAAAACTTTTAGTACTAGTAAAGGAATTTGATTCTCTAGCAAGAACAGGTCCCTCAACACAATGTGGAAACTCTTATTCAGTCGTTGATTTACTGTTTTTTCTACCTCACGGTCCTCATCTGCCTCAGAGGAAGGTAACATAACAAAAAGCACAAACAAAGCATCAAGAACCATTATCCTGTTGAACTCTTCATCATTATAGCGTTCAGTCGAGCCTTCCGCATAGCATTTACGGGCACTGTCACCCACCTTTGCCACCTCATCGTATAACTGTTCGATAAATACACCACGGGTAAGACAGAATTTCCCCCCGATTGGAAATTTTAGCTGCTCGAATTCTTTGAGCTGTGGCTTTCCAAAATGATAAGGGCCTATCGAAACTACGAGTGGATCAAAACAATTTCTGAATGATTCATTCGTTGATTCCTTTGAGCGCAGCAGTTCTGGAACCTTATCTATTCGGGTTTTCTTACTTGTGTCGTAAATCGTAATCACAGTTCTTTATAGAAATCAACCACTCCTCCTTGGTCTTGAAGTTGCTTGATTCTTGTGATTTTATATCACTTTGAGTGATTTCGGCACTTTGGTGGTTATCTTCTTTGGTTCCAACTGTTGTCATCCCTTGGACGCGAGCACGTATTATTCGCTGCTTGTTTCATAAAACTTCATCAAATTTTCAAAACTAGTCAAAAGTTTAATTTTAAACTTCAGGAAATCAAAGGAGAACGGAAAGCAGAATCTAGTCCATATATTTGCATCGAAAGTAGTAAAAAGGACAAACAGTAAAAGGTATATTTAGAATTTACTGAAGTTCATCGAACTCGATAGATTGCGGAAGCTTCAAATGCCCAAATTCATCCGTCTCTCCCTCACACACTAGCACGCAATGTTCCTCTCTCTAGAAACTGAAAATGAGAAATCGAGAAATCTCTCTATATATGTGCGAATGTGTATGTACAAGTGCAATCATGGGAAGTGGTAATGGAGTGCTGGGGGGATATAATTTAAAGAAGTGTACCCATAGCGTGCCCCTTGCTGTCGATAGGCGTCCCCCTATTTACCTATGGGGCGCCTCCTCTGTCGGCCACACAGCCCTAATTTGAAAGTGTTGACTTATGGTTGACTTCATGTTTTGATTATAACAAACAAATTGCTTTTATCTCTAACAATTGAATTCGAGTCATTATAGCTAATTGATCAATTGAAGACATAGAGATCGCTATCAAAAGATTCGCAATTTATGTTCAATGAAAATCGAGATAGAAGTCGAGCATTCAAGCAAAATCAATCAAGACGAGCAATTCAACGGTCAAATACCGAAGACATTAGACTTAGATGTTTTGATTCATATGTAAAGGTAAAACACTTTAATCATTAGCAATGAATCGTGAAAAGCTCGATATTGATTTTTTGCACGAAAATGAACTTGCGTCTCAAAATAATATTTGCATAAAAATTATCTTTCAAGGATAAATATTTCGAACCATATATTTAAGAATGTATTTATCTTTGCAAAATACGTGAGAAAATCCTTCACGAAATGCATCAAAAGAAAAATCACGAAGGAAACCGTTTGGGGGCAAAACTGTCCAACCGGACATCTGGATGAGGAACAGGATGTCCGGATGGTTCCCAACGGTCTTTTTTTTTTTTTTTTGTGACCGTTCTAACTGATTCAAACAGATATTTTTTGACTCGTTCGGATCACAATTGGACATCCGGATGGACAAAGACTTGACCGTTTTAAGTCCTATAAATACCACTTCATTCTTCCATTCAAATAAGACTTTGAAGAACATCAAAAGTGAGATATTTTCTTAGAATTACTTGAGCCTTCACTTTGCATTTACTTCATTATTTTCTTCATATCAAAATTTTGATTGATTTAAACTCTTTTAATTATCATCTTTATCAAAATTCTTCATTTCTCTTTTTATACTTACTTATTTCTATCATTCATAGAAGAGAGATATATTGTCAAGAAAAGTGTTGAACTTAAATTGCATCAATTCTTCCACTTCTCTAAAACTTTGATTGATTGAATTAAATTTTGAAATCATCAAATTCATCAAAGTTTTCACATCTAACACTCGAGCTATATTCATTGCTATTTATTGTAGTGTTAGCATACTTCTCTCTTGATATTTAATTGTGATTATATCATTTATTAAGAGAGAATCTTTTACTTGTAAAATCATTCTTATTGTGAGTCATATTGAGGTCCAGTAAAACTCAATAAATTGGGTCATATTGAGATCCCATAAGGCTCAATAGTGTGAGTTGTGTTGATATCCCTTAAAGCTCAACATTGTAAAATGATCGATGCTCTTTGCTTGTAAGTCACTGGAAGCGTTGTAAAGGGTTGGGTTGCATCATAAGTCAATCAACATAGTGAAAAAGGCATTGCTCGTGCCGGAGAGCTTGGTAACTGGGGACGTAGATCATTGCATTGCATCAAACATCCATAACTATATCGTTTGTACTCTATCCATTTTACTTATCGCTTTTATATTTGTGCAAATTACGTTGTTCCACTTACTTGCTTATTTGTATTTAGTTGTCTTCGTTTATTTGCACTTATTATTTAATTGATCTACTTGCTTGAACTTGCTTACGATTATTAATCTATCAACATGTTTTTAACTTATATGATTCTAGTTAATTATTCGAAAAAGTTTTAAAAATCAATTCAACCCCCACTTCCCCCATCTGGTTAGTTATTCTTGGGCTTACAGAAAGAACAATGTTGGGGTGATGGTTTGACACCCTCCCTGACAGATCCCTCACAATAGGGGGAGGGGGGAATTTTTTTTCATTTTTTAATTCATATGGGTCCTACTACAAATGTGAGAGGATGTCAACTTGAGTGTCAAATTTCTTCTAGTAAAATGGTTTAATCCAATTTGAAAGGTAATATTTTGTTTCCCATTACTTTCCAAAAACTTGTTGTCGATTTTTATATCCCGCAAGTGTACGGATCATGACAAGTAATAAAGTGGACCTAAGAGTCCGGATTATCGTTCCCACGAGGACTATACTTTAGTCTCAATCTATTATTTCTAACTTTTATTTGATATAAATAAACAAGAACAATGATTGGTTATGAATTCTTGAATTGAAATACTTGAAATCAAATTGAATACAGAAGCGATTGATTGGAAATTCAAAGGATAACGGATATTAGGGCGGAACAATTTCACCTATTTATCACCTTTACTCCTTAAATCAAGATTCATACAATCTAAGGTAGTGTTCGGTCGAATTCTTCTATTGTATTTAATTTACCCCTCTCGAGTTCTCATTGAGCCTATTTAACTAATTCAATTCCATATCTCTATGCAAATTGACATTTAGTTAAACGAAACATCGGTTCTAAGAATTCAATTATGACCGCAGCAATTAACATAGGTATCTCTACACGTTATGTCAATTTACCGGAATTTACTACTTGGTCTAAATAACAATCCGCATCTCTACGTAATTATTGTTCACGAAATCATTTAATTAGTGATCAAGTAATTAAATGCATTGAGAACATAGCAAAATCGACACATATGCATTGAGAACATAGCAAAATCAACACATCAAATAAAAGCACAAGAATCTCAATTTAAAGAAATAAAGGATCCCAATTGGTTACATTGTTCTCCCTAAATTAGATTTAACTACTCATGGGAATGAAAGAAAAATACAAAGTTATTATAGAGTACATCACCGGGTTTAGAAGAATAATGTAGAAAAAGAATCCAATCTTGCACCAAGATCTTCTTCCAACTCCCATTGATGCTTCAAAACGTGGTTTGCACGATGTTTTCCTCCTTTGAATTCCGCCTTTGAATCTCCAATTGTATATACTTTCCCTCCCAATGAGTAGAATAAATCCTTTTGGTGTGTTCTTCCTTGAATTCCTTCCCAAATCTTCAAAGTTCCATGTGTTTGTGTTGTTTGGAACTAAGGTGGGAACTCCCCCCCTTTCCCAAGCCTCCTTAGGTCTATTTATACTTTCATATCCGTTCCTGGCCAATTTGGAGTCTTTTTGTGGAGTTTTCGCGGCCCAAACAATAAAAACCTAAAATCTGTGGTGGCGCACGGCGCTTGAGCGCTATGGGACAGCGCTTGAGCGCTGAAAATCTGTTAAAAATCCATTTTCTGGCTAGTGCAGCGCTTGAGCGCTGTGTGTAGCGCTCGGGCGCCAAGTTTCTGTCCACTTTGCGTCTGTTTCAGTAATTTTGTCATAACTTTTCCTTTCGATGTCCGATTGAGATGATTCAAGTTGTGTTAGAAAGATAACTCAAAGGACTACAACTTTGATAGAAATAGCTCTTCTTCAATTCGAACTTTATCTAGGCCAAAAATGCGTCTCAATCTCCAACTAAAATTTAGACATCCTTGTGCGGTTGGAAATTGATTTGTTTTCACTCCTTTTGATCTTTCGTTGCATCCATTTGACCTCTAGCATTCTTGAATCTTCATCGTGAGCTTCGACACAACTTTTGTGTATTTGCACTTTAACCCTCAACCTTTGGATCTTTCCACTTTTTCGCCAATTTTTGCATTCTTTTCTCCAATTCTTCATCATCCATCGAGTTTTACCTAATAACACATTATATCATAAATTAGGCTATAATCTCATTAAAAGAACCACCAAATGTCATAATTTGGAGCCCGAATAAGTGTATAAAATACACTTATAAAGGTGGAAAATGCATTTTTTAATCCTTTTTTTCGAAGAAGTAGATTCCACTATGAGATAAAATTGTCAAAAAAGGCGGTTGATCCCGATTACTTTACAAGTTATTATTAAATAATTAATTAATAATACGTGTTACTATAATTAATTCGATTGTATCACGTGTACATAATAACTTATATAATGTTTATTAACAGATGATATGACGAGATTTAATTGGATCAAAATCTCATCAATTAAATAACTTTTCGCTTATATTTTGACACTTCATTATATAAAATATTATGTAAATAATTATATACACGAAGTATTTTTCTAATTACATTTCACAAGCAAAATAGAGGATCTTTTTGTACGAAATTCATTTAAATAGATCATTTATGCCAAGAATGCAAAGATTTGGGAATATTTGCACAATTTTTGAAAGGCTTGAACCAATTATGCAATAAGAAAATACTTTTCAGACCATTCGTGCTAACTTTCCTTTTTGTAACATAAGTGTAGTGGTGGCCATGGGCAAGCCAAATTGGCCCGGTCTAGGGCTGTCCGTGGGTCGGTTCGATTCTGAAGAGACTCGAATCGACATAAAACTTTCGGGTATTTAAGAAATGGAACCGTCGGGTCCAAATATAATTATGGAACTGTTTGGGTTCGGTTCGGTTCCGTTCGGTTCGGTTCGGATCGATTCGGATCGGTTCGGTTTCGTACCATAATTAAATTTTTTAATATTTATAGCAACACTACATAAATATAACTAATGACATTTCATTCGTAACTTTTACAAATTAACGTAGCCCAATTCAAAAACATATAAATAACTAGTCGTCCAATAAGATTAATTCAATGCATACAAATACGAAAAAATAGATATTAATATTACAGCAACACTACATAAAGTATATTTATTTGTTTCAAATTAAAATGGGCTAATGGGCTTTAAAAATGATTTGGGCTTTAAAATTAAAATTATGAAATAATCTGATTTATTTAATTAATTTGCTAATTTGTTTTAAAAAATAAAATAATTTAATTAATTCAATATAAAAAATAAAAAAATTATTTAGTTTCGGTTCTTATTCGGTTCTTGGTCTAGACCCGAGACCCGACACAAACCCATCGGTTCTCGATTCGGGTACCCGTTCGGGTAATTAATTTACGAAGAACCGCTCGATTCGGTTCGGTTCGGTCCGATTCGGTTCGAGACTTTTGGACACCCCTAGCCCGGTCTATAGACAGTCGAGCTCGTCTCATGTCCAAATCTTAGGATAAGCTCAAACCTTTGATTCATGGGTCTAATGAGAAATTTTTATATAATTAATAAGTAAAAGTCAAAAGCGGAAAAAGTAAAAAAAGGGCAATACACAAGCCCAAATAAACCGGCTTGTGATCTGGTGCCCACAAGCTCAAACGAGTCGACTCTTGGACCTCCCGCTCGACTTGTAAAAAAATGTGTGCTCAACTCAATCCATGACTTGTCTCTCAAAACAAGTTCGAGCTGCTCGTAGATCGAATCAAGACAAGTTGAGCTCGCAAGTGGTGTGACAAGTTTAGGTAAATTTGTTCTATTGGTCCATAAAGTATTGTTAAATTAGCAAATAGGTTCTAATGGGAGAAAATTAAGTCAAATAAGTAATGACAATTATGTCAAATAGGTCGAGATGACGGTGACGAGTAGTAAGTGGTCACTTGTAATTAAGGAAAATAAATGGACATGACATTAACACGGCACAAATAGTATGAGTCACAAGAATATAAAAACCACCCACCTATCTCTTTCCACATGAATGTAAGCTTTACCGACGACGACTTTAAATACAAGCAGGGGCGGACCCAGGGTCCTGGGGTCATGTGACCCTCCAACTTTTGAGAATATATATATATATATATAAAGTAATGTTTTGTATCGATTGAAATCTAAATCCTAGTTAAAAATTAATTTTAATAGCATATTCATGGAATCTATAGCTGTTTAATTTTTATCAAAATTTATTAAAAATTTGATTTTAATTTCCACCAAATAGGGGCAAAATCACAATAAGAGGGTGTTTGACACCCATTTTAATAGAAAAATGTGTTTTTGAATAGTGATTGATGGAAGAATGCGTGGTTAAAAAGTAAGGAAAATTTTTAGTTTTATGTGTAATATTATTTTATTGATAAAATGCGTGGTTGAAATGAAGAAAGAGAAAAAGAAAAAGTTCGAGAAAAAAATGAATGCCAAACGGGGACTAAATTTGAATTTCGATAACATGCTAATTTTGATTTTAAACCTTATTCCGAAACACTTACCAAATTTTTTACCAAATCTTTTACACCCCACTCACATTAGGGGGTATGGACCACAGACCGACATTTTTTAAAACACATGGGACCCGCGCTTTTGTGAGGGGGGTAAAAAATTCGGTAAGATCCCCCCCCGCCAATGTATCATTTTTCTATTGTAAAAAGATCTTAACCTTCGGTGATGCATATCAATTGATTAAATTAGGGTGATGCTACATGTACCCACAAATTTTCACACAATTTTTTACACCTCCTCACATGGAGGGGGTCCACGATTATTTTATTATGTGTGGACCTCCCTCCATGTGAGGGGGGTGTAAAAGATTGTGTGAAAGTTTGTGTACACATAGCATTATTCATTAAATTAGTAGGCCCAATTTGTGAACGAACTGGTCCCATTTTTGGCTGTCCACTATTGATCTAGCAATAAAACCAAAGATCTTCTTGTCTCAGTGTGGCCGCAACCACAATCATGATTAAACCACTTAACCAAATCTCAACCATGCTCTAACCATTATTAGAAAATAATTTTAATTTTATAACGAAGAAATATGTATCAAATTTTCTGTGTAAATGAACCATTAGTTGAGATGCATCTCCTAACTGATGATGCATATCTAATTATAATTATTAACATTATTACTGTTTTTATCATCTTAACAATCACCAAAATATGTACCGTACTTGTATATGGATATAATACTATACTAATTTAATGAATGTTTAGGATTAAGCACGTGCAAGGTCCAAATCAAGGAATAAACTACGACATGTAGACTACTTCCTTTGTACCATAATTCTCAACCGACTTTTTGTTTGCCACAAGTTTTGAATACTTCTAAGAACACAGGCAAACTCTCTATAATCAAGACAAACTTAAATTTTTTACCATTGTAACCCTGCAAACAAAATAACTAAATATCACTTCCTAATTATGCATATGAAATCAGATCCATTTCTTTTTTCATTTTTCAACGGTTACAAGTTAGAGAAATCCCTGGCATGCAAAAGAGGTGTGGGGTGGGCTTTCACTCACCTCCAACGGTGAAACTTGGAAAACAAAAAGTGTACCTGAGAACATCCTTACACAACTCAGTGAAAACCTCAAGATCTTAAAGCAATTCAAAATCTCTAAATTTTGAACAGCAAAGACCCCCGAATTCGTTAGTCACCACTAGGAATAGCATTTCTTATGATCACACTCACTTTAAAGCAATGCTTGATGGAGCTTTATGGGTTTTAACACAATATTAAGGATCCATTTAGCATGATTTTTACTTCATGTAAAAGAGCTTTTAAAGGAAATTGCCTTAAATTTAGTTTGAAAACTTATTTATAAAAAAACATCTTATTTTGAAAGTATTTTTAGAGAAAGTCAAATTGGACTAATTTCCTCTAAAAACTCTTCTAATTAGAATTAACACTTTCATAAAATTAGCCAAACGAGTTCAGAAGTAGCTTTTAGATCTCAAAAACTTCTTTTGGCTTTTCAAAAATTGTATCAATTTGAGTGATTTCAACACTTTGGTTATCTCCTTTGGTTCCAACTGTAGTCATCCCCCGGATGTTAGCATGAAATTTGCGTAGGCATATTTATTAGCAGCTTGTTTGATATAATATCAAATTTCAATTTTAAAAACACATTTAAAATTTTGTGCTTCATTAAGTCGCTCTACTTTCTGAATTCGTCGAAATACAATTTTCTATTATCAAAATTGAAAGGAAAATAATGTTTGGACTTCATTTTCCATTAGAATTAAACTAGTCAAACAGGCTCAATGACATGGTTTATTTACAGGGGATGAGTTGCCAATTTTTGATTGGCAGCTTTTTGTTTTAATTTCTTTTTAATAAAAATAAAATTTTATTTTTCACCAAATAGTGGCATCACGTAAAAACAATGAAAGTTCAAAGCAATTAATGCTTGACCCTCATTTTTCCGTAACTAATTGTGCAAACTAAAAAATTTTCAATATTTTTTTTTTAAAGATAATATTCCAACATTATCTTTATTAAATTCATTCCCTTTTATATATCTATCCTTTTATATTAATTGTTCTAAAATTTCTTGAACGCTAGAAAATTCGAGAATTTAACTTACTGTTCTTTTTTGCGGCTGCTTGTGCATTTACATAAACTCCTGAAAGCGAAAATTACATTTCATTTAAGTCTGACGTACACAAAACCAAAATAAACTCCTGAAAGCAAAAATTACATTTCATTTGGGAACAAACACAAAGTCTAAAATAATATAAAAGTAAATATAAAGTCTAAAAGAAAATAAAAAATTCAAAAGTATTAAATATTAGTGAATGAATTTAGAATAATGGATTTTATTTGATTTTATTCTTGTCTAATTAAATAAATTTACATGAAATTAAAAATATAATATATATTATTTTTTAATAAATATATAAAAATGGCGACTCTCTATGAAATTTAACAAATAAAAATCATCGTACTCCAGATATCAACAAAAGAAATTTTGCAAAATAACAATAAAAAATTGAAATAGAATAATTAAAGACGGAGTCAACAAATTGTTCCAACTAGTAAAGTCTAGTTTCTCTCTCTCGTTCATCGAACCACTGCTGAACTCGTAAAGAGCAATGAGTCATCTTGGGTAGGCAAACACCATATTTATAGGCCGCTGGCATCCAAGCCTATAAGGTTTGGTTATCGAACCACACATTCACACAATAAAATATTCTACATATAAATTCAAAAAATTTCCCTACTTTTTATCCGCACATTTTCCAAATTTTCACTCTTAAAAGTAATGCTTTCAAAAAAAAAAAAATGACTACCAAACAAGGCTAAGGATTGTTTGGTAGCTCACACCCAACTCAGGTACTTCATACTTTAAATGAGTGGATTGAGATTTTATTTTATATTTAAACGGCTTCGTGGTTCATATACCTCAAACATGCTTGATGAAAGGTGAAATTCAAACTCTCAATCGTCAATTCTTTAACGCATATTAATCATACAACGATCTGTATAGCAGAAAAATAAATATTCAATATAATAAGTAATTATTTATTTTATTGTGAATGTTATGTATTTTTTCTAATAATAATCTTAAAACGCATGTGCTTCCAATAGTGTTCACAACCTCTCCCAAACAAGTCCTAACACTTCCTCAAATCAATCATTGTACATCATGTCATTACGTTTGTGCGGACCAAAACTCGAGCCAAACCTCAAAAATAAAATTTGGTCCGAGCCCGGACCAGCTCGCAAACCTCACTAGCCGAAATACGAGCAAGGTCATGAAGCTCGTTTTATTTACAGGCAAATAACTAGCAGCAGGGCCAAATTCCAGGCCCTTTCCAGGGAGCCGAGATGGCGCCCTCACATTGGAGGGGGAGCTGCTTTGGCAGCTCCTTGGCGCCCTGGAACTTGTCCCGGCATTGATTCGAGACAAGTGGCTTAATTCAATAACTAGTAAATACTAGCAATTAATAATCATGCTATGCGTAAAGGCCCTGCGGGGGACCTACCAGCAATTAATTAGCCTGCAAAATACACCAATTAACTAGCCTGATGTGTGGTTGATGAGAGTCCCGGGATTCCCATCTACCAAACGAGTCTTAACCAACAAATATTATTTCAAAATCCTTTAATTTTTATATTCATTTTCAATTATACATTTACACAATAAAATATTTTATTCGTATAGATTAAAATTAATTTTTTAGTAGATTTTGATAGAATTTAATGAAATGTGTGCTTAAAAAGTTGTGAGATCCATAAAATATTTGGTTAAAATTAATTGTTGACTTTAACTTAAATTAAAATTTAGATTTTAATCGGGGCTTTGCATGTAAATTCAAAATGTTTACTTACTTTTTAATCATACATTTTCCAAAAAATCACTATTCAAAACTTAATTTCCTCAAAAATAATGACCATCAAACAAGGGTTTATAAACGTTATTTTTCCGAAACGTATCTGTTGACCCCGAAAAATATAACGCAAACGTGGACAACAGATGCAGTGCCTACTCACGCCAACTCAAGCAAGTTCCGACACGTTTTGATCGAAGGATATAAAAGTCTAAATTGCTACACATTCCATCAATTTTTATTAAAAGCTTTTCAAAAACAACTCCTTAGTTGGAATTTAGGTCAACCGTCGTGTGTGTTAAGGAAAAAAAAATTGAATAAATATTTATCTTCTCTAATGATTTAAATTCTTAAATGAGTTGGTTGACATGATATGATTTAGAAAAATTTCTATTTTCTATTTATGTTTAAAAAAACAAAAAAAAATTATCTTCCCTGAATTCGTCCCTGCTTGTACCAGAAAGTGGTACATTTTTTACATTTCGATGATAAATGAACTTGCAATGCCTTCACCAACTATCGTCTCCCCAATTATCATTGAGCAATAAACATAGGATAGTGAAAGTTGAAAATAACCATCAAAATTGAAAGCAAAATGGTGTTTGTACCTTAGTTTTGCTTTGTGAAGTCGGTCTACTTTCTAAATTAGGGATGGCAACGGGGCGGGGATGCCCTCCCCGTCCCCCGCCCCGTTAAGAAATTCATTCCCCGTCCCCGCCCCATTCCCCGTTTAAGGCGGGGCGGGGGTAGGTTTATTCCCCGTTTAAATTTTTTTTTTTTTTTTAGTTTTTGATAATTTATTTTTATTGTCCATATTCAATATATTTAAACAAATAATTTTAGTTGCTATTTTCTATTAGAACTAACGAAAATGTTCATTTAAAGTATTGAATTCTTAAAAAAAAAAAAAAATTTTTTTTTTTTTAACGGGGCGGGGCGGGGCGGGGCGAGACCCCGTTACCCGTCCCCGCCTCGGGGAATAATTCCCCGCCCCGTCCCCGCCCCGTTACCCGTTTAAGCGGGTTTTCCTCTCCCCGTTCGGGGCGGGTCCCCGCGGGTATCGGGTTTGTCGGGTTTTTTTGCCATCCCTATTCTAAATCCATCAAAACCCAATTAAATATTATCAAAATTGAAAGGAAAATAATGTTTGGACCTCATTTTCCTTAATGAAAGCTGGAATTTGACTTCAAAAATTGTTAAATCATATTGTAAAACGATGAAAGTTCAAAGCAATTAATGCTTGAACCTCATTTTCCCTAATTAAGTATGCAAACTAACATTTTTCCACTATCTTGTTAGACTTTCCGTGTTAAAAAAATACGTTTCACTACTGATCTTACTACGTAATATGTGAGAAAATAAACACATTATAAACATTTGAAAACTCAACATTTAATTATTCATGATCTCAACTTCATTTCTAAACGTTTACATTTCTTGCTTTTTGTTCACGAAAATAAGTTCGCTTTGTAAATCACCGCAAGTGTACGGTTCGTTAAGTAATAAAGTGGAAATTGTAAAATTTCGAGTATCATTCCCACGAGAATTGATTTAACTTGAATTATATTATTGCGACCTTAACCGAATCTATTAAACTCAATATAATTATTTTTGTGACTTTATGATGACACTTTGACTAATATGTAAATTAAACTAAAATTATGAACCAAATGCAAAAGTAATGTTTGAATGCAAAAGTTTGAAGAAATCAATGTATGAAAAGCGTACTAGGATCCCGAATTACCAAACAAAGTTCACTCTTAACCCCTATTTCACAATTTGACAACACGACGAATTGGTTGAAAAATCAATGTTTCTAATCTATCCAATAATCTCTTTCGAGTAGAATTGAACATATTCTAGCATACCATTTGACTATATTTTTATGACAAATGCAATATCCAAGAATGCATGAAGTTTTGTAAACACTTAGAGATTCACGTAATGCATATCGGTATATTTCTATCCTCTATGAACAAAACGATAATTTATACATTGTTGAGTTTATTTCCATTCTTTTGAATGCATAAAATAAACCACCTGAACTCACACAATTATCGTGCACTATAATCATGGAGGCAAAAAGTGTATATAAATCATTTAACATTCATCAAACGTGTTTAAATATCAAATTGCAAAATAGAAATTAAAATATCACAATACGAGGTTCATCGTTCACCTAGTACAAAATAAATCTAGCCTAACATGATAGAAGAAAAGAAATCAGAAAAATAAGTAAAGAACGACATCATTAATTGAATTCTTGAATTTGATCTTTGCATTGTGATGTTGTTCTCCGTGTTTTTGCCTCTTTTTCTCTCTAAAAAACCTTCATAAATCTCCCCCCGCCCCCCCACGTTCTGGACGGCCCTAGGGTTTATATATACTTCACAAGATTTGTTTCCATAGGTGTTTGACTTGAAAAAGGAAACTAGAAAATTCGTGCCGACGTATAACCATGCGGCCGCATGGTTATATTCCATGCAGCCGTATGGAACAAAATTATTTCCTCTTTTTTTCCCTGCCAACATGTGTGCGGTAGCATGGTAGAGTGATTTTCCCACCGGACAGTTTTCAATGTTTCGGTCATATCTTTCGTTCCCGATATCCGATTGAGGTGGTTCAAATTGCATTGGAACTCTTACTCAAAGGGCTACAAATCTTTCTGAAATACAAATCTTCAAATTCGAATGTCTTCTATTCCAAAAATGGGCCTCAAATTAAGACTGCAAATTCGAAGCATAATTTTTTCGGCTGGAAGTAGATTTGTGATAGGACTTCGACTCTATTTCATCCCTTTGGCTTCTTTCCTCATCCAATTGTTGCCCAACACTCTCAAATATTTATCGTGGGATCGACATAACTTTTCAGTATTTGCAATTGAGTCCTCAAACTTTACTTTTGCTTCATTTAAGTCCTTTTTTCGCTTGTTTTTCCAAATTTTCACCACATTCATCATCATAGTCCTACAAACACAATTTATGTCAAATTAAGCCATATTCAAGCATTTATGATAACAATTAGTCATGTAATGTAGCTAAATACACGTTAAAAATGCACTCATCACTTTTCTTCTTACAAGAAATCCAAGATTTAAAAAAATACCACTATTATCTCAGGCACACTTGTTAAGATAGAAGGTTATTCTTCTTAAATTTCCATAATAAATATGAAATTTAGCAAATAAAAATCACCATAATCAAAGATCAACAAAAGACATTTTGCAAAACTAGTCAACGTTGAACGTGTGAAATGCTTTATAAATACTGTAAAAGTAATATTTGAATATGTGTGAATATTAATTAATTTAGAATTAATACAAGAGAATATATATGTGACAATAAATGTTAAATCATATTTAATTTTCAATTAAGTAAAATTGGATGTTAATTAGCATATATAGACATGAATAATGAAATGCATTCTCGAATGTGGAATTCTAATTAACTAATAATTATAATTAATAACACTGAAATACATAAATGAAAATGAATGTTACTTAAATAAATATGAATGTTAATTAATTAATAATTAATAATAAAGAATTTATACATTAATGAAAGCATATATGTGAAATGAATCTGTACATTCAAATGTATATGTATATTGATGGTAACTAAATAGTTAAATAAATTAAATATATATTAAAAAATAAAAAGTAAAGTGCTATTGAAATAATTGAATTATTGTAGGGCTAAAATTAACCAAAAAATGATTATCGCTCAACGTGATATTTAATATATTATTAAATAAATTTAAATGTTAATTAATTGATAATTCATAACAGAGAATTCATACATTAATAAATGCACACTGGAGAAATGAATATGTACATTCAAATATGCATACAAATTGATGGTAACAAAATGATTGAAGACGAAAAGTAAGGTGTTATTGAAATAATTGAATTATAGTAGCTCTAGAATCGTCCAAAAATGATTCTTACTTGATATGATATTTAATATATTATAGATAATAATCAAAAAATTGAAATATTAATAATAAAAGATCGAGTAAACAAATTGTACCTAGTAGTAAAGTCAAGCCTCTTTCTCCTGTTCGTCGAACCACTGCTGAACCTGTACATGTTATGAGCAATGTGAGTCATCTTGGGTAAGCAAACGCAATATTTGTA
This sequence comes from Fraxinus americana, assembly GCA_035079005.1. Lineage (NCBI taxonomy): Eukaryota > Viridiplantae > Streptophyta > Magnoliopsida > Lamiales > Oleaceae > Fraxinus > Fraxinus americana. Next base: position 36,007,400 of record CM068715.1, on the reverse strand, counting down.
GGCTGCCCACATCCAAGCCTATAAGGTTTGGTTACCAAACCTTAGGCATGAAAGTTTACCCGAACCTACCCACTGATTGACCACCTAAAGCCCCAAATTAAGAATTGTTTGGGAGCTCACAGTCAACTTAGGTACTTCGTCGTTCATGCAGTACTTAAATGAGTTTTTATTTTATTTTTAATGGCTTCGTAGTTCATATAACTTCAAACATACTTGTTGAAAAGTAAAATTTAATTCTCAGTCATCAAGTCTTTAACGCATAATAATCATACAACGATCTGTATAACAGAAAAATATATATTGAATATAACAAGTAATTATTTTTCATTGTGAATATTATGTATTTTTTTCCAATAATTTTAAAACACGTATTTCCATTAGTTTCTGCAACCTCTCCCAAACAAGCCCTAACACTTCCTCAAATCAATCATTGTACATTACGTCATTACGTTGCGATTGCTATACAATAGTCGTTACTGTGTATAATAGACGGTGGGCAGTCGGGAAGTTATAAGCACAAAGGAGCCTGATTCGAAAAAAAGCTCGAATCGACTCGACTCGAAACTAGTTTGAATGGACCAAAAGTCGAGCCAAGCCTCGAAAATAAGTTTGGTCTGAGCTCGGACCACCTCGTAAGCCTCACAAACTGAAATACGAGCTGAGTAGTGAAGCTTGTTTTATTTGCAGGCAAATAACTAGTAAATTACTAGCAATTAATAATGGATAAATCTACTTGTACATCAAAAGATGTACATCAAGGTCTACACCCCTTCACATGGGGGTAGGACCCACTTGTGTAAAATATTTTTTTATTCGAGCGGGCCCTACCCCCATGTGAGGGGGGTGTACACCCCGATGTATACGATAATGTACCCCTAGCAAAGCCGATTAATAATCATGCTATGCGCAAAGGCCATGGGTGCTGTCGGGGGACATCTGTCTCCTTGGCAGGCAAAAGCACGCTAGTTTCATGTGTGGTTGATGAGAGTCCCATCATGGGATTCCTATCAACCAAACGTCTCTTAACCTTAGTTTGATCATTATTATTTTAAAATTCTTTAATTTTTATATTCATTTTCAATCATATATTTACACCATAAAATATTTTATTCATATTGATTAAAATCAATTTTTTAGTAGATTTTGATATAATTTAATGAAATGTATGGTTGAAAAATTGTGTAACCCATAAATTATGTAATTAAAATTAATTATTGTCTTTTGACTTACAATACCAAATAGGGGGGCTTTGCAAGTAAATTCAAAATTTTTCCTTACTTTTTAATCACATATTCTTCAAAAAATCACTATTCAAAATTTTATTTTCTCAAAAATAATGACCATGAAACATGGGTCTATCAACATTCTTTTTCCAAAACATCTCTAATAGACATTATTTCAAAACGTCTCTTAGAGCGTATTCAACTGTAACAGTTTTTTTTGTATAAATATTCGATTCAAAAATAATTTTTTTGCTACCAATCTCATCTCTACTCTTCAATTTAAAATTTACTTTGCATTCTTTGTTGTTAATTTTTTTGCTATTAGTTTCTTTCCCAATAATCTCCAACTTATTTACTATAATTTTTCAATTTAAGGCCCTGTTTGGCCCCCATTTTTTGGGGTTGAAAATTTGTAGAATAGTGATTGATGGAAAAATGTGTGATGGAAAAGTTTTAGATTTGTGTGTAATATTATTTTATTTGAGAATGTGTGGTTGAGATGAAAAGAAAAAAAAATTAATGTAATGGAATGAGAAAAAATGGGGTTCAAACGGGGGCTAAGTATTCAAATTTTGATAGTTATAAATGAATTTCATTAATGATGAGGTTAATACATTTTTGGGTATTAGAGCACCCCATCTAATCATGATGTATATCAAAATGCTCCTATTAACTTGGATGATACCCATGAAGAAGAGGAAGATGTGACGGAAACAAAACGATTTAAAAAAGAATCCTCGAATGCTTGATAATATATGACACGAAAAAAGTTGCCATTAAAAATGGAGTGAATATTTTGGAAGCATCTTATAATTATTGTAATAAGGAGCTTAGCTGAAAACCAAGTTCAAGAACATCTCATTTTCAATAGGCATGGGAAATAGTCAAGGACGTCTAATTTTAAATCGCTTGAATAATTAATTTTTTTTTAGTTTATAAATTAACAACCAATTAGTTTGTAAAATTCAACAACTTGCATAATTAACTTTCTAATATATTCGAGTGTAAAAGAAAATAAAAAGCCAATGGATCGGCTCAGCTCGCCAAAAGGCTCGAGCCAAAGCTTGGGGCCAAGCCCCATGTATGGGAACGAGACAAGCCCAGGCTCGGCTTGAGCCTAAAAAGTTTGAACCTTTTTTTTATGAGTCAATATGGGGCTTGAGCTTTGGTTCGCGAGCCAACTCGATTCGGCTCGTTGTCATCACTATTCTCATAAGGGACACGTAAATCCACGTGAATCATATGATAATTAATAGGGATGGCAACGGGAAGGGTATGAGACGGGTCGATCATTCACACTCCCATCCATTCGGGTATTTTTGTCATCTTACTACATCCTCATATCTTGTTAAAGCGGGACGGGGTGAGATCGGGGCAGAGCGGGGCCCCATTTTGTTTTTTCTTTTTATTTTATTTTATTTTATTTTTATATCTTTAGTTAGTAAATATTATTACCTTTTTTTTTATTTGTTAAAAACAACTTATGTTCTCTTTAAAAATGATAATAAATCTATTATTTTTGTTTTGATAAAAAACTTAAATTTGAAATTAACTTTAAATAGGACGGGCGGCGGCTTGGGGATTATGTTTTCCGTATCTGCCCCATACTCGTCCTCATCCCATCCCTACCTCCTTTACTTGATTAGGAGGGTAATCCTTGTCCCATTCGGGGTGGGGCCCATGGATATGGGTTACACGAGTTTTTTTTGCCATCCCTAATAATTATAATATTAAACATCAAATTAACTAATAGTTTTCCTCAAGTTCTCTATTATACTAAGCACTTGTTAGATAAACTTTGATAAATTTTTATTAACTGAACTCATTGAATTGTGGATTATATTTAGACCATGTCATAAATTTGTTGGAGCAACTCGAAATTTTTTAATATTTGTTTAAAATTTTCGATGAATAACTTGTAAAGATGTTTTGTTATTTGAAATTAGGATTGTGGTCGATATGTTATCGATTTTTAAGTAACAAATATATGTTGTTAATTACTTATCCTATCACATTAAATCATTTTCCCTAAAATCTTGCAAATAGGTCTTTTTTCTCACATTATTTTCCCACTCGAGGATAACAAGCCAGATCGGTCAAAAACGTCCAATTCCTGTCGAAACATTGTTTGTGACCTCCGACAATGGTGATTACCATAAATTTTGTGGTTGTCGACCCAAATTTTTTGAGAAATAAGCTAGTTGTACATCTATTGTGTACATATTATTTGACATCCTCTACACATCAAAATTTGGCCATCATTTGTAAACAAAAAAAAGTGTTGCTAAAATCAACGATCATGCTAAAATGACATAATTCTTGATATAATACCACATGATACTTCATCATTGTACTGTTCTTACACAATAAACTTTTTCATCCAATTACATCCTGCCAACACTCATTATGTCACTCTATCTATCAACTATTTTTCGATAAAGTGGCATAAACCTAAAATCAATGTACAAAAATATGTCAACTCACATGGATGTCAAACTTTATATCAACCTTTATGTACACGTAGCGTTTCTCTCTTATAATAATAATAATAATAATAATAATAATAATAATAATAATAATAATAATAATAATAATGGATATAATCGTTTAGAAACTTGTCTAACACTATTGATTGCTCATTGAAGTTTTAAGATGTCAATTTTGGTCACTAAACTTATCCAAACGTTGAACGTTACTTACTGACATAACATCTGTTGCAAACCTTTAACGAAATTTGTGACGTAGCTAACAAAATGCATATGTGACACCTTGTCACACCGTTAATAGATTGCCACATCTTTGATTACTCACTAAACTTTGAAAATTGTCTTCAATTGCTCACTAAATTTTGAGGTGGTCGAATTCTAGCAACTAAAAATTTAAAGATCTTTTATTGTTCACTAGACTTTGGAAATGCCTTCGATTACTTACTAAACTTTGAAAAATGTCTTCAATTGCTCACTAAATTTTAAGGTAGCTGAATTTTGGCCAATAAACTGCTAAAAATGAGGTTGGCATGACCGTTAGAAAGAAATCCCACCAACTAAAAAAAAAAAAAATGAATTGTATATAAAAACTTCATCATAATTGCATTAAGTCCATGTTTGATGTTCATTATTGCATCAAAATAAGTTTTGTAATAGGGAATTTGTAAAGAATGTGTGGTTAAAACGTTGAAAAAAGTTTTGAATTTAAATATAAAATATTTTATTGTGAAAATATATGATTGAAAATAAATTTAACAAAAGAAAATATAAATTTTGAAATAACGAGAACCAAGTGGCTAAAGTCTTTTTTTTTAAAAACTGCTAGAAGGACACTCTTTTTCCTTAAAACTTTCAGCCGCATAATTTCTTGTGCATGTCTTCTATTGCTAATTAGTTTACAAAGGACTTCTAACAAAATTTGTTCCTAACTTTAATAGAATTGTAAATCGATCCCCAACCAAGTATTTGTTTCAAGGACAATTCTTGTGGTACATTATGGAATCCATAAGGGTCTACATAATGGACACTTTGCGGCTTACAATTGGTTGGAGTGCCGGTCCCACAGGCACTCCCACCAATTGTAGGCAGCAATGTATCCATTATGGATCCCTTTATGGATCCCATAATGTACCACAAGAATTTTCCTTGTTTCAAACACAATCTTTGCTACTGAATAACAAACAAAATTGTTATGGAAATAGAGATGGCCAGTGGGTTGTGTCATCTTCGACTCGAAGTACTGTTATAGCTAGGTTTCGATGAGAAGTCAATTTCGTTCGCGTTTTCTGGTTCTCTTAAATGCTTCGAGGTTCGCACTGAGACATCGGATATCTGCGAAGGAAACCAAAAACCATTTGTTGCAGAAACCTCCAACACTTCTATTATAGTATCAATATCAAATTGCATAGTCGGTTAAGGAAGAGACGTAGAATTGAAATAGAATACACTGTCGATTCAGATTCAAAGTTATTTGTATAAATACACCAAACCCTAATGAAAAAGTCCAATTTGTTTGAATTTATATTAGGGTTTTCTCTTCTTTTCTTCTCAGGCCTGCTGCAATGGCTATCAAGCAAACCTATTATGCTCCGGCAGACCTCAAATATTATTATTCACAAGTTAATGATGATGAATACTTTAAAAATATTTTCCTGGTTATGTTTTTCATCCCACTGATACTCAACTTATTGTTGACTACTTAATCCCAAAAATCAAGAACGAGACACTGCCTCGAAGTCTCATTAAAGTGGTTAATAACGTATACGACTTAAACCCGGAAAATCTTGAAGGTAGAATATCCATATCTTCACTTTATATGTTAATTTGTTTCTTTCTTGATATGTCTTCTGAAAAATGTATACTGTATAAATTTTATTGGGTTTTTAGATGACTACGGGGTGAATCGAGCAGAAGAGTGGTTATTCTATACACCAAGAGATAGAGAAAACGAAATTGAGAACATTCGGAATGGAGCTGCTGTTGATGGATATTGGCAAGTAATAGGGGATGATGAAACTATCGTAGATAATGATGAAACTCTTGGATTTCGAAAGACTTTAGAATTCTACAAAGGAAACCCACCTAGAGGTGACAAGGCTTCTTGGATTATGCATGAAATTAGAGCGAATGAAGATCAACAAAGTGTTGCAGATGATACTAAGGTAACTTATTAGACGTATTCTTTGCAAGTTTTCGTAGTATGTTGATGAGACATATAAATTATACAAACGATGGAATTTTTTTTTTTTTTTTCTCCTTGTAGTTGGACGATTGGATTGTGTGTAGAATATACCACGAGGAGAACAGATGGAAGGATGAGACATGGCAGAGTGATGCAGATGATGATCAATGGTTTGACGATTTGGGGGATTTAATGTAAGCAAATGGAGGAGACAACGAGTATATACTAAATGACTGGTCGAGTTAGATTTTCATTCTAGAGAAGTACGATCTTTGTTGAAAACGTTAGAAGATAGGTGCGTATGAGGAGGAGTTTTCTCCATCTCTATTTTTTTTTTTTTTTTGTTTACTTTGTCAATACTCAATTTTTAGAGAGTGTTGTACAATATTTTCTGCTTGTTTTACAATTTCAAAGATTCATTTATGCCAGTGGCTCGACCACAACTTTTCATAAGTGAATAATGACGAGACTTGAATTCACGACCTTCATCTTGACCTTGATTTTTTCTAAGTATTTCTTGTTCAAGAATGTTTTCGATAGTTATGGACTGATCATCAGATGTCTGATCTTGAACCTCTGGAAGATGAATCTTCTCAATTGCTTCTCGGACGAGCTTTATCTCTGGAATTTCCCAATCATTCTTTTCTGCAACTATATCTGAATTAGCAAAACCTGATGCGAGTTGAGGATGTATCAGATGCCACATGCTGATATGTCTCTCTTTCTTTATTGAACTGAGGCCTGCATTCTTCAGAATCAGGGAATATGATGTGTAATTTTCAACTTTCATGACTTCTCGAGCTTCAGATTCTCCGATATTGGTAAATCCAGTAGCAAACTCTTGTTCTAACTCGAAGTTAGACAATCTGAAGCTGATGAAATCGTACTCAAAAAGTTTGCTCTTCTGCTAGATAATTTCTGATTTAGTTGAGACTCTCACGGAAACTTTTCTCAGGGTACGAGGTTTCACCAAAATGCAATTTCAACAAGCACTGATTCTTGAACGCTACCATATTCATCTCCAAATATCCAAGTTTTTGGTTTAAAATTGATCTCCTCACAAGATTCCATGACCATTTGGCTATCCTTGAGACATTAGTTTCTCAAGAACCGAAATTGACAGGCAGATTATATTTGATGATGCACTGATCCTGAAAAGGTAATCTGAGCCACTGAAATTTTGGGGATGTAATGGGGCTACTAAAGAATCTAAGTCCAATTAGGGGTCAGGCATGTTTGGCAAAAGTGTTACTATCGTATAAGTTGTAGGAATCCACAAAGTGTATTGACTAAAATTCAAATATTTGTGATTCCTGCAACTTATAAACCAAATATCAATGCTATTCATAATTGCTCACTATCGGTAGTCGCCCTACATAACAGTTTGTTATTTGATGAGTTGAGAATTTATATAAAAATTATATGAACCAATGAACTTGTTGATGTTTGAAATCATTGTTTTGTTAAATATCGGCACGCATCAAAATTACACCTTAAATAATTAACCAACAATAATTGGCCTTCAAACATACAAACCCTAGAAGTCAACTAGATTTCAAGAAATCCTAGTGACATGAACACAACAACGAGGCGTATTGGGTAATGGTGGGACAATTTCATACTCCTTTGCACAACAAACAGGATTCCCCACTAGGAATTGAAAGCTACATTTGGTGTAAAATCTAGAGAGGGAATTCATACTGGGTGTAATAATACCCAAATCAATTTATTCAGTAATGAGCATTCCAGTATTAATAGAGAAAACCACTGTAACTAACTTAAGCTAAGAACAGAAACTAAAACAAACTTAACAGACTAATTGAACTAATTAGCTAAGTAACTAATTATTAACTAAAACAAGTGACGTGGACATTCTCTATATCCTCCCCTCAAGTGGGATCGCGATGTAGAAGGAGCAGGCCCAACTTGGAGATAATTCTGTTGAACTGAGGACCAGGAAGAGACTTAGTGAAAACATCCGCCAGCTGTTGATTCGTGGAGATATGCTTAGGGATGATGAAGCCCTCTTTACACTTGTTACGAACGATATGACAATCAATGTCCAAGTGTTTAGTGCGTTCGTGGAACACAGGGTTAGCACTAATGTGAAGAGCCACTTGATTGTCACACCAAAGGGAAATAGGAAGAAGTAACGGGATATGAAAGTCAGACAAAACGTAAGAGATCCACAGCAGCTCACAGACAGTAGCTGCCATGCTTCGATATTCCGCTTCTGCTGAACTTCTGGAGACAGTAGTTTGTTTCTTTGTCTTCCATGAGATAAGACTTCCTCCTAAGAAAATGCAATACCCTGTGAGAAACTTCCTCGTATCCAAGCAGGAAGCCCAGTCAGCATCGCAGAAAGCTTCAACGTTGAACCCATTGGATGTAGGATAGAATAGGCCAATGGAAGAAGTGCCCTTGATGTATTTAACGACATGAACCGCAGCATTCCAGTGAGCCAATGTCGGTAAATGGACAAACTGTGACAATTGTTGGATACTGAAGGTGATGTCTGGCCTAGTTAAAGTGAGATACAAAAGTCTACCAATGAGCCTTCTATATTTATCAGGGTTGTCAAGTAATTTGTCATTTCCTCCGGTGAATTCAGGCCTTTTGGTAGTGGTGTGACTGTGATCTTTGCTCCTGACAGGCCAGCATCAGCAATTAAGTCCAGGGCATATTTTCTTTGACAAACATAAGTTCCAGCCTCGGTTCTTTCTATTTCTATGCCAAGAAAATACTTCGTATTTCCCAGATCCTTAATAGTGAAAGCTGAGTGCAGAGACGCCTTGAGGTTCTAAATTTCTGCTTCATTATTTCCTGTCACAAGCGGATCATCAACATACACAAGTACTGCAACAAACAAGGTATCCTTGGTTAGAATATACAGACAATGATCATGTGAAGATTGATGAAAACCATAGCTTTTAAGATGCTTGCTAAGTTCTGTGTTCCACTGTCTGCTGGCTTGTTTAAGCCCATAAAGGGACTTTTTAAGCCTACAAATTTTCCCCTTCTTCGCCTTAGAGTATCCTTCCGGGGGCCACATATATACTTCCTCCTCTAGGTACCCATGTAAAAACGCATTATTAATGTCAAGCTGGAAAATGGGCCACAATTTTGTAGTAGCAACTACCAGAAAAATCCTGATGGTTACATGTTTTGCCACAGGGGAAAAACTCTCAAAGTAATCCACCCCTTCAACTTGATGGTATCCCTTGGCTACTAATCTAGCCTTGCATCCAATGTTCCATCTGCCTTTAACTTTACCTTAAACACCCATTTAGAGCCAATCGGTTTCCTGTCAGGGGTTAGTGGAACAATATCCCAAGCATTATTTTTTTCAAGTGCATCAAATTCAGTATTCATTGTCTCAATCCATTCAGCTCTAGTATTGGCTTCCCTATAAGAGTTAGGCTCCTGAACATTGTTGTCATTAGCAAGAAAACCATTGTAATGTGACCTAAAGCTCTGTGAGATATGAGAGGGAAAAGCACTTCGGTTGGACTGGGACGAATGTGGTGTGGCTACAGGTGGAATGGCTAGCTGAAAATTGTCACTGTGACTGAAATTAGTCACAAAGTCCTGAAGCCATTGTGGGGAAATTTTTTGTCTAGTACTTCTTCTCGGGGTAGTAGATGTGGGATTTTGATTAAGTGATGAAATTTGAGTATCAATATCATCCCTTGTCACAGGAGTAAGACTATGGTTATGCCTGGCAACTGATTGTTCATCAATAGGTTGTTCAGTACAAGGCTGCTGGAAGTTAATTTTATGCAATGCATCTTCATCAGATTCATGCTCAGCCACAGGTATGGGTAAAGGTGTAACAAGTTCATATTTGCAGTGACTATTATATGGAAATATGTTTTCATGAAAGATCACATCCCTAGACACAAGAATCTGTCGGTTAGTAATATCAAAAACTTTGTATCCCTTTTGTCCTGAACTAAAACCTAGGAGAATGCATTTAAAACTTCTAGGTGAAAACTTATGCCTTCAAGGAAAGTTGTTTGTGGCATAGCATAGACAACCAAAAGTTCTTATATGATGATATGTGGGAGTTCTACCATGAAACAGTTCAAAAAGTGTTTTCCAATTTAACAATTTGGAGGGCAGCCTATTTATAATATATGTTACCATTAAAATAGACTCTCCCCAGAAATAAGTTGGTAAACTAGATTCAAACATGAGACTCCTAGCCACTTGAAGCAAGTGCTTGTGCTTTCTTTCGACAACCCCATTTTGTTGTGGGGTGTACACACATGATTTTTGATGTAGAATACCATTGGTGGCTAAAAAATTTTGAAAGTCATGACTCAGGAATTCTGATCCATTGTCAGTTCTAATGCTTTTAATGTTGTTTCCAAACTGATTGGTGATCATGCTGTGAAAGAATTTCATTATGTGCAAAACCTGTGTCTTATGTTTTAGCAAAAAAGTCCAAATGGCTCTTGTGTAGTCATCAACTAGAGTTAAAAAATAGTGTGCTCCACATATGGAGGTCCTTTTGTAGGGTCCCCATAAATCTATATGTAGAAGTTCAAAAGACATACTAGATTGAATATGACTTTTTTGAAAGGGCAGTCTATGTTGCTTAGATAAAGCACAAACATCACAAGGATTAAAAACACCTTTATTACACTGTGCATCTAATACAGAGTGCTGTAAGACACTTTCAGAAACATGGCCAAGTCTTTTGTGCCATAAAACAGCAACATCATGCTGATTGTTACAAGTTTTAGAGGGTAAAGAGGCTGAGGAAGCGAGCATAGATGTATTACATTGTATAGGGGTGTATCTTTGTATGTTTCTTTGAAGAAATGAGTCCTTATCTAGAATGTATATGTTCTTGATGGTTCTACCAACTGCCAGGGTCTCCTCAGTCAGACGGTCCTGCAACAAGCAATGATCATCAAGAAAGGTAAATTTAAGGTTTGAAGTCTTGGCTAGTTTGCTCACAGATAGCAAGTTAAATTTGAAGGTAGGTACATGTAAAGCTTTTGTGAGGATAAGATCTTTGCCGAGGATTACATCACCAGAATGTTCAACTCTGTTAATGGTTCCATCAGGTAGATACACAGGTATAGTGGTAGTGATGATTTTTGGTTTATGTATGAGCTTCAGGTCATTACACATACGATTAGATGCTCCTGTATCAACTATCCAAGAGCCTATTCCTATAAAGTCACAAGTATGTAAAGCATGAACATCATCAAGTGTAAGAACAGAACCTGCGAAATCTTCCAAATGTGTAAAGTTCACCCTGTTGTTGCCTTTTCCTTTGAAGATTTTGATCAGTTCCTGTTGAATTACTTCTCCCAGATTCATCCCCTGTATCTCCTGTTGTACCACCTCATTCAAATTCATTCCCTGCAACTCTCCCTTCAACCTATCTCCCGTTTCTTCACTCATCAGATCAAGAGGTGTCTTAGCTAAATTCGCCACATGTCTTCCTTTTTTTTTTCTCTAAGGTCTTTAAACCAGTCAGGATAACCAATGATCTTGAAGCATGATTCCTTATTGTGTCCATTAATTTTGCAATGCGTGCAGTACTGCAGCTCTTTGTCTCTTTTGTTCTCATATTTGCTTCATTGTCCTTTTGCTCCACTGTCCCTCTTGTATAACTGTGACTTAGCATACATTGCATTGATTTCAGCTACTTCACCGTATACAACTTGCACCTCCCTTTGCTTCTCAACTCTCTGAACCATTGAATATGCTTTATTCACCACAGGTAATGGTTCAGTGACTAAGATCTGGCTTCTCACATGTTCATACTCCTCATTCAATCCCATTAAGAACTGCATCAACCTGTTGAATGAAGTCATTTATGTTGCTGCCTTTGCTGATCCGCAAGTGCATTGCGGCAATGGCATGAGGTAAGTCAGTTCATCCCAAAGCCGTTTAAGTTTTGTGTAATACTGTGTTACACTCAAACTTCCCCGTGTCATAGTAGATATTTCTCTTCGGATCTAGTATAATTGAGGTCTATTGTACCCTCCGAACCTCTCTTGCAGTGGTGGTATATAAAAATGCATCTACAATCTCCTTCGAGATTGAGTTCAAAATCCATGAGGTCACCATGTAATTAACACGATTCCACCTCTCGTAGTCAGTTGAATCCTTACTTGGCTCTTCAATTGAACCATCAATTATCCCCAATTTCATTTTCTCCCCTAGGGCTATACGAACAGATCTATTCCATGCCAGATAATTCATTCCTGTTAGTGGCGCTGTGACCAAAGCCATTCCCGGATGATCCAAGTTGTGCAGCGCGAGTGGATCATCTCTATCACTCTCTGCCATTTCGATTTCGTTCCAATTTCAATTCCTTCATAGATCAAGGAAGACAACTGCCAAGCCCTGGGTCGTCACCGCTCTGATACCATGTAAAATCTAGAGAGGGAATTCATACTGGGTGTAATAATACCCAAATCAATTTATTCAGTAATGAGCATTCCAATATTAATAGAGAAAACGACTGTAACTAACTTGAGCTAAGAACAGAAACTAAAACAAACTTAACAGACTAATTGAACTAATTAGCTAAGTAACTAATTATTAACTAAAACAAGTGACGTGGACATTAAGTGACGTGGACATTCTCTATATTTGGTTGTAAGGGATAATAAAAAAAGAAAAAGAACAAAAGGAAATTAAATTAAAGGAATGGATATAAATTAATTAGTCAAACATCAAATGTGTTTTCATGCATGCACATCTTTGTTAGTGGTCCATTCCACAATTGCACATAGCTCAACGTTTTATGGGTCGAGAAACATTCAAGATACAAGAAATGTATATTCGCAATGGTTCTTGACCAACGTTCTCGATATAATAGTATAGTCCCTTATAATGATGAAAGTTGGCAAGTCGATTCTATTAGTATAGTCCCTTATAAATTAGTCGATTGATTGTTGCACATTGAGTATGGAGAATATAGCCCCTGCCCCGTTACATGCGCCCGTTTAAAGTCCATTTCAAATTTTAATTTTCTATCACACAAAAAAGAAATAATTACCATCATTTCTAAATGGAACTTGAATTGTTCTACAACTTTTTTTAAAAAAAAGAGTAATAGTTTTCACCAACTAAAAACATGAGAAAAAATAAAATAAATAGAACGATAAACAAGACAGAAGACAAAAATATCCGACGGACGGAAAACGAGAATGACTACCCAGACTCCGAGCCGTCATGTTGTCATTCCTAATCGAGAGACATTCAAGATATAAGATATGTATATTCGTGAATGTTTCTTGACGAATGTATTCGATATAATAGTATAGTCTGTTATAATGATAAAACCTTGCAAGTTGATTCTCATAGTGGTCCGTGCATGAAAAGAAGATTCAACTGATATAACAATTCAAGTTTCTTTAATTGTAGTGACGAACAAAAGTTTGAATATCAAAAGAATATTTCTTTATGAAGGAATACTACTATATATTAGAAAAATTACAAACTATTAGAACACCAGTTTAGATATAAATATGGAGTAATGCTATGTAGTCCTACTGGTATTACAATCCATAATAAATGAGTTATAAATTTTTGTGTTTAATTGAATTTATGGAGTGTGGTTGTAAATAGTATTATTCTTTCCAAAATACACCCTCAACTTTATAATTTAATGACAATGTCCTAAATAGTATTACTCTTTACAAAATATCTACACTTTCCTCTCCATTAAATTCTCTAAGAAAACTTCGTGGAAGCTCACTCATGGCTCCTGGACTCTTCGTCCATATAAGTCTCATTTCTCCCTCACCATTTCACTCTCAAACCCTTGACTCATTTCCACAATGAAATTCATCAAATACGCTCCCAAAAAGCTCTTCAGGAGGAAGAAATCTCGACCAGTTCCTAGATCAGAATCTGACCCAGCTTCCTTCAGTTCGTCGGATGATTCTCAAACCGGGTTCAGTAACCCCACAAACGAGTCAACCATACCAACCAGCATTCTACCTGCCGAAGAATTGTCGGAATTTGAGTTAAAACAAGCGTTTGAATTGATAGACAGAGACGGTGATGGGAATATAAAGAAGGAGGAGCTAGAGGCGTTATTGATCCGTGTCGGAGCCGAACCGTCAAGTCAGGAGGAGCTGAGGCTGATGTTGAGCGAAGTAGATGTAGATGGCGATGGGTGTATTAGTTTAGGAGATTTTTACGCGATCGGCTCGGCTTTTCGGCCTCCGGCGTGTGACGCAGAGATGAAGGAAACATTCAACTTCTTCGACTCGGATCATGACGGAAAGATAACTGCGGATGAGCTCTTTAACGTTTTCAGAACGATTGGCGACAGACGGTGCACATTAGAGGACTGCCGGCGCATGATAAAAGGTGTTGATAAAAATGGGATGGGTTCGTCTGCTTCAAGGACTTCACTCTTATGATGGATCAGCAACGATAGTTTTTTTATTTTAATTGGATCCATTTTTTTCTTCTAAATTCTAAGTATCATGCTCCTCTGCCAGCCTGGCAGAGCCAACCTCTCACACGGGATCCGTCTCATTAAAAAATTATTCCAAAAATATCCACCCACCCATGTTTGCGTGTGTTCGGTAGGGGTTCCTACCTTGTACACTAAGGCAGGTCCAAATTCTAATTTGGGGTGAAGTCAATCAACGGCTAAAATTGATCCATCTTGTTTAAATTGTTCGAATTTGCCGTATGTGAACCAGAAAAAAAAAACTCAATTAAAATTTAAATTAAGATTTTTATCCTTATTCATAATTATAATAATCAATTTAGCTCTCGTAACAAATCCTACCTTTTTGAGTAACTCGTTAATCTTTTTACCTTTCAGAGGATAATTACATATTTAACATTTCGTCGGACTAATAATTGATTTTTCAGTATATTCTCATAGACTCGAACATTTACATCTATTAAGTTACTTTTTCAATCAATCTTTGATCGAAATTGATGAAAAAAAAAATCAAGTGCAATACTTGATTCTTGATTGAAAACGAATTAATTAGGCCCATGCTAATATGTCATATGATTCAATATCCATTAAAACCTCTACTTGTTTTCTTCACGCTCTAATAAGAAAGTTGGTATTTAAAATATTTCTTTAAAAGGGATGTCGCTATCATGAGATTATCTTTCTATTGGAATGATTTTTTTAAGGTTTTATTTATATTTATTTTTCTGGGTCGGTTGGAAATATTAGAAAAGTAGTAAAAAAAAGGGGGGTTTGGCATGAAGTTGGAGCCCCTCTTTGACAACCATTATAATAAGTTTTTTCAGGAAAAAAATGAATTTTAAAATAATGATTTTTTGAAAAATATATAATTAAAATATAGGAAAATTTTTTGAATTTACGTACAGAATATTTTATTGTGTGAATGTGTGATTGAAAATGAATTTAACAAAAAAATTGTTTTAATGATTGCCAAGCAAGGCTAGCTATGTCAATTTACATGAACATGTCCACCACTAGACAACAAATTTTTCTTCAAAAATTTGGAGTTTGGTAATAGTTTTTGTTTAATAATCAGACATCACCGACCAAGAGTCTACTACAATGCCATGTTTTACGGGAAAGTGCTCTTTATTCAAAGCATCGCCATGGATTCATGTTCAAAACCAAAATGTCCAAAAACCGCAGTTGCCAACTCCCCTCTGACCTCGCAACCACCACCACCCTCCTGCATCAATTTACAACTCAGATCCCATTCACAACTACAAATTACAGAGCAACAAAAAAACCATCTCAGCCACTTGTAGGAAAGAGAGGAGTGCAAAAATATTGGTTTAGTCTGTCAGACAACCGCCTGACCATCCTAGCCAAGGAAACTCAGCCAAGAACGATCCTCTACTGCCCGATGATCCCTAATAGGAGCCATAGAGCTGTTAATCACGCTCTGGTCAGGCGGGCATTTATCATCCACCAGACTTGGTTTCCTGTCTCCTTAGAACTCAAGGATACAGAGGTACGAGCCTATAGAACAGATCCTGTTCAAGTAAGGTCGTGACCAATTGAGTCCCAATTCTGCTATTTATACAGGTTATTTCCTGTCTTAACTTTCGATGTGGGAGGGATAGGTTACTATTTTTTTTATATGAGGGATTGCTTTCATCAACTTATTTTGAGTATTTCTGTTCGTATATCTTCTTCTGCACTATTCAATGGCTTGCTCCATTATCGCTACTGTTATCTGTTTGCTGCCTTTACCTTTCAACCTCATCTACCCCTAAAAATCATCTTCATCTAGTGATTATACGGTTTTAAAAAAATTAGTTAGAATTCTGCTTTACCACTTTCTTCTTTCCCTAGGCAGTCTTTGTTCTATGCAGACACCGAAGGTTAGTTTCAAGAAGCCCATCGGAAGTGTGAGTGTTTCTGGCCATATGTTTGTGGGATGTCCAATGCCATGTGGTGTGCAGATAACAAAAGGGTACAAGGGATTCCAAAAGGAAGTCCAAAAGTGCCTTATCGATGTTCACAATTTGAAAGGTTGTCTTAGGGAAGCAGGAATTGGTGCCATGCTAAATCAACTGAGCAGTACAGTTGTTTGCGAGACCACGTGATGAGGAGTTTGTTCACCGTTGGTAGATCGCTTGTGACGGTAAATATGGCACATACAATTGTGATGTCGAATGTCACCGTTGAGAAGCTGGATTACTCTTTGAACAAATCAGTTAAAGGACGATCAATCTGGTATAAAGACGACAAAGTTCGGCATCCTTGTCTTGCAGAAGATATCACGATAGAAAACTGCTCTTGTGCACTTCATAAGTAATTTATATGTTAGCTTGAGGATCTTTGAGTCCCTCTGTTGGTATGTAGCAGAACTCTTCTAAGTTTTATGAAAATCAAAATGATGATTTAAATCTTGGCAATGCATAGAATATTCCTCTAGTTTTGGGCGTACATTCAAAGATCTTGTGCTGTTAGTTGGCATTTAGAAAATTTGGCAATGTCAGCATGAAAATCTGATGCCAAAATAATTATCATCTAATGAGATATGCAAGTTGATTTTTCATTATGAAGAAGTTGATATCATGCTTTCAAATTCCCTTCTTCAGGAGCTGTTTAACACCCTCAGCGTTATCAATGAGCGAATCCATCAGACAAATGTACAACGTAATGCGCAATTCAGAACGGTTGTGTACTAATTTCATAAGCCGTCAAGTTTAATAGCAAAGTCTTTTCTGAATCATCAACGATGATTGGAGGAAGTGTAAGAGTACCAAAAATAAGGCGAGATAAGTTTTTATCTCCAATATCGAATTGTCTTCTCCTTGTTCTGTTTCTGTATTATCAGAACTATTACTTTCTGTATTTGTTAATTAGGTGCGAGTGCAAGTTATTTTAAAATTTTGATGGATTAGTTTTATTTTTTGTAATCATCATTCATTTAGTATTTTACAATATCATAGGGGTCGAATCAGGTTAGATGTTTCAACTGGTAAAATCGGGGACCGGTTCAAAACAATGGAACGTAATACAATTATTGCGCCAGCATACAATTAAGAAAACACAACAAAACCCAAACAATGGAAACAAACAATAAAAGAACAAACTTTTGCAGCTGAAGAGCTTGTACGAGATCATCGATCTAGGAAGTCATCTTCTGAGGTTAGCGCGGAAAAATCGCAAAATATGTCTGTACCACAGTAAGGAAAAGGGCGACAATTGCACCTAGAAATGCCAAGATAGTCCAAGGACTGCTAAAATGGTCGTGCAGCCATTCAGCCATCCAGACTAGTCCTTTATTCTGGTAATGATCTTCAATCTGCTGCTTAGTATCTGCATATGCATAAAGATCAGGTACCAAATCAATAGCTATCTCGTTAAAGAGTTGTGCCAATAGTTCATCACTACCTAAATTGTTGACAAGAATTCTTTTCTTCCTGAGCTCTTTAACATCATTGGCATTATCAATGAGTGAATCTATTAGCCAAATGTAAGATGTAATGCGATAATCAGAAGGACCATGGGGACTCATTTCGTAAGCCACCAAGTTTAATAACAAAGATTTTGTTGAATCGTCAACAGTGATTGGAGGAAGTGTAAGAGTACCAGAAATAAGGTGATGTTTGAACTTGACATCAGTAATATGATAAGTTTGACTTGGTCTGAAATGAATTCCTGCTGATTCGAGCTCAGTTACTGAACGATATGAATGCCATTGGACTGATTTCTTCATGTTTGTTTTTTCAGGAGGTGGCCCGATGAGCTGTTCCCGCGCTAGATGTAGAAGGTGAGGAGGTCTTGAATTCAAATCTAATTTCCATTTCATTTTTTGATCACTGAGTCCCATCATTTGTTGCACAAATTTCTTGACAGCATTCGTGCACGTATTTTCCTGAGGTGGCATTATGGTGGCCTTCTGATCAAGGAAATTCTGAATCAACTCTGTCTCCTGGCTTTCACTTTCGAACCTGAATTTCATCAAAACATTTAGTACTAGTAAAGGAATTTGATTCTCTAGCAAGAACAAGTCCCCCTGCACAAAAGCAACGTAGCAACTTCCATCCTGTAGTGGATCTACTTCTTTTTGTTCCTTATCTGTCCCATTGGAAACATTTCCTTCTTGTAAGATGAACATAAAGTGAAGCACAAAGCAAGCATCAAGAAACATCATTCTGTTGAACACTTCATCGTCATAGCATTTAGTTGAGCCTTCCTCATAGCATTCACGGGCACTTTTACCCACCTTTGCCACTTCTTCATATAAATCTTTGATGGATACTTTATTACCACAGGCACGACAGAATTTCTGCGCGATTGAAATTTTTAGCTTCTCGAATGCTTCGAGCTTCTGCGTTCCATGATGATAAGGGCCTATCAAAACTACGAGTGGATCATAACTATTTGTGTTGGAGTTTATCTCACGCAGCATTCATGGAACTTTTTGTATTTTCGGTTTCTTTGTTGTGTTCTCATCATATTTCTCTATAGAAATCAACCACTCATCCTTGGTAATGTAGTTGCTTGATTCTTGTGATTTTATACAAATTTGAGTGATTTCGGCATTTTGGTTATCTCCTTTGGGTGCTGGTGTTGTCATCCCTTGGACGTGAGTATGAATTTGCGTTAGCACATATTATTAACAGTTTGTTTGATAAAATTTTATAAACTAGTCAAAATTTAATTTTAAACACATATTTCATAAGATCCACGATGTTTATCAAATTTTCAACAAGACATTTCATCAACTTTTATTGAAATCTGTTTAATTTTTTTTATTAAAAGCTTTGTCAAACAACTCCTAGATTGGAACTTTAGGTCAACCGTCACGTGCTTTGACAGAAAATTTGAATAAATATTTAGTGCTACTATAATGAGGACCGTCCTAGCAACTTTGCAAGCATTCTAGGTTATGCACCTAAGAGTGGTTATTTCGACAACTAGGGTACACTTGTATAAGAAAGGGGTTAAATCCATCAATGGTCATCCAATTTTATACTTAGTATCACCTTAGCCACCCAATTTGAATTTGTTTCACCATGACCACCCAACTTTATACTTAATGTCACCATGGCCACCCAATTTGATTTTATTTCACCATGACCATCCATTTTATATAACGTTTCATCATGATCATCCAATTTCATATAACATTTGACATTGCCACCCAACTTCTTTTCACCATTTTCATTAATTTTAAAAGGAGTAAATATAAAAAAATATATATTTTAAATAAATTAAAATAAAAACTTATTTTTTTAAAAAAAATGTTACTTAAAAAAATAAAATAAAATAAAGATCATTCCTTTCAGAAAGAATTTCATCTTTCCACCCATATCAGTTATAATTTTGTCAATTCTTTAAAAAAAAATAAAAAATTCTTCTTTATCTTCTCTTCTCCATTTTAAGTGTGTAAATGAATAGTAAAACTTAATTAAGATACATTGAGAAATCGAACAAGATTACATGCATCGACCAAAAAAATTATTATTCTCAGAAGCATTTTCAATCTCATATTTTATGAAATTTTAATTTACTTATAAAAAAAATTTCACTTGAAAAAAGCCAAACAAGCTCTTAATTTGATCACAAGCAAACAAAACATAAACAACAAATAGTATGATATGTATGAGCTTAAGATACATTAATTTCGTAACTTCATAAATAGATTTAATGAAAAAAATTACAACTTATGAAAAACCATCGAACAAGCACATTGAGTTTGAATGAGAAAAACAGTTGTGTAACACGTTGTTTGAAAGAACCATAGACTTGATTTCTAGACGAGCTTAGTACAATATTAAGGTGTATACATTATTCCAAGTTATGTCACAATTATATACTTGTTCCGAAAGATCTTTCAAAATTAGTCATTTTAATTTCACTATTGAACAATTTGATAATAAATCTTGTGTTCATTATAATGGACATCATATTCTGTACTCTTTTACATTTTTAAGGTAGACAACAAATTATTAAACAAAAAAAAGTTGAAATCTTGATTATTATCATTTGCAGTCAAGTCTAATATTACATAATACAAATTATTTACATAAGTATTTTTATGGTTTCCTTTGTTCATCTCTTTAGTGGAGACTATGAGTAAAAAACAAAAAGACGGAGCAATACATAAGTAAAATATAAGAGTAGGGGCGGAGGCAAACATTTTCCATTGTGGGGTCGAAGATTAAGAACGCTCCAGCAGAACTCAGGTGCACCAAGGGCGGTAGGCTTCTTCCATGTATGAAGTTCTGGATGTACATCATGTGTATATCTAACAATTATGGTTTGTAAATTTCAAAGTTTGTGTAGTGTTTAAAGAAAGGTACCATATCTGTAGGTGCAAGCAAGGTGCTGCAAGTTAACTAATTCTAAGATTACACAAGATGCTTCATGAACTCGATGCTTAATGTGGGATTCGATTGTATTTGCTGCTTCATATGCCGGCATCTAGGATTCAATCCTCTCAACAGTACTCTATTGTTTCGCTGTATTTTTGTGAAGAATGGTCAAGAAATCTAGTAAGAAACTAGCCTTTTCGAGGAGGGATTCAATTTGTTGTATCTCATCAAGAATCACATATTGAGAATCACAATTCAGAGAGTGCTGTAGATTGCGAGTAAGAGAAAGAAGAGCAGCATAAGCCATTTTTTAAAATTGCAAGAAAATGGTCTAAGTTGTGTTTCCCACTGCACAATTAACTTCCCATAAAAGGGTGAAAACAAAAATCTAATCTTTTTCCTTGACATATCAATTATTCATTCATAAAATTGTTTAGTAAAGTGGAGTTAATAATATTTTATATTATTAAAAAGGAAAAAAAAAATCATATTATCTATGTATTGTATACTTTATTCAATATTGTACACCAAAGATGTCATTAGTGACAGCATTCAACAAAATAGGGAATAAAATGATTGGATCTTCCTTCAACTTGTCAAGAAAAACAATTTAATAACAAAATAATATAACAAACTTGAGAAATAATGAGTAACCAATTAAATTAAGGCACAAATATGTCACTTGCCTTAGGGAGATTCGGAATTAAGCTGACTCAACTTATACAGGCCCATATAAATAATGTCTTTCCATATATAAGTACGATTTTTTGTACCAATTTTGCGATGTCGTCAAGAAAGAAAAATAAGTTGAAGTTTTGAAAGGTTTCCATGTTTTGCAATACCAACGTGACTATCTCTTTTGTTCGCCTCTGTATGTGGTACTAATAAGTTTAAACATTAAGACCTAACAATTCATGTGTGTGTGTGTCTATATATATATATATATATATATAGTAACAATATGTCATATTTTCACGTATAAATCCTAGAATTGCATATGTATCACCAAAGTAACTATTTTGAACAAATCTATGCACAACGATTTATAGGGTTGTAGCATTATATGTGCCCACTTGGTATAATCTTTGAATTATCACAAGTTAAGAATACTAGCATGCTAAACACGGGGAATACTCAATCGAACTATTTTCTTTTGGAAACTATAGGCTAAACACAAGGAATACTCAAAGAAATTGTGGATTTAACATTTTAAGCATGATACTTGTTGTTAACGTGTTTAGCAACTTATCAATCTTTATTTCTCTCTTCATATTTGATAAGTGCATTTTATACACTTATTATGGGCCTAAAATAACGATATTTGATAGTTCTTTTAACAAAATATATTCTAAATTGTTGTATTTTATGTTTAATGAGTGAAATTCTAAGAATGAAAAAGGACGAAAAATGGCAAAATCCAAAGTTTTATTGACTGTTACGAAAACTTTTCACAAAGTTCCTTGAATGTTGGGACAAGTTTCATTTTTTGCAACATTTATTGAACATTGTTAAAATTTGGTTCTATAACAACGTCCAGTACATGTTGTTGAAACTTTTACTATATAGTCTTTCACAACACTCATTGACCATGCGAAAATTCTTATTTTTTTCAACGTTTCACGAATGTTGCGAAAATGTTCATTTATTTCCTTTTCTTTATTTCATTCTCCCACATTTTCTTGTTGAGTTAATTTAATGAATGCTCACCCATCTTTAATCTATATTACTACTTGCTCACTGAATAATAAAATATTACCCGTTGCTCACCCATCTATCTAATATATTACCCGTTCATCAGTCGTCTGAATTCCGTCAAATGCAACTAACGGAATGTCCTACATGGCGGATGAAAATCCTACGTGAAAATAACGGAATTGAGATTGAAGCCTAGTGGGCCAAAAGTGGAAAAAGCCCATGACATTTCATTGCTTTGCTGGGCACGTTTTTTTCCCTAAATTGAAACCTCTCTCTCTACATACAAGAGCCCTCATTTTCTCTTCATCTTCATGAGTGTTTTTCCAAATATGAAATTCAAAGATTGAAAATCCAAGTTGAATAATCACAGTCAACCTATTCTTGAGCAAAACCAAAATCTTTGAAACAAGAAAACCCACCAGCCTTGAGTATGGAATGCAATGTCACTGTGGAAGAAATGAGATTCGTGATAGATGAGGATGGGCAACCACGTGGTAAATTTATTTTACTTTTCAATGGACCCTAAATATTCTCTTATGGGACCACAATTTCGTAGTAGTATCTTTGTTTATTTGCATCATTTTATGTTTTTTTTTCTCTGGAAGCACGTTGAATCTACATTGTATTATGTGGGACAACAATTTCTATGTTTAGAACCATATTCATCCATGTTTATATTCTTATATTGTGTCTTTTTCATATTTTTCTTTGGAATCACATTTTTATCCTTTTTCGTTGAATCTGTATTTTATTATTTGGGACAATAATTTCTTTGTTTGGGACCATATTCATGTTCGTTTATATGATTATATTGTATTTGCATATGTGGAGGCGTTTGAAAAATTCTAACCTTATGTTTTTAATGTAGACCTGACCTTCGACGAAGAGGAATTGATACCTCTCGAATGCCACTTGAATGACTCAGATGATGAGGTTAATGATGATGGTTTTCAGTTTGACACAAGTGCACCTGAACGTGTTCTGGTGGGATTTAATGCAGATCCGACGCTTGAATTTAAGGTTGCGGGCGTAGAGGAGTTAGGAAATAATGATGGTTATTGTCCTAGTGAGAATGAATTCCATGCTGATAATTCTTCTAGTGAAGAAAAGAGTTATCACTTTCCCATTTATGATGCTGAAAAGGAAAAGTACGACCCGCAATTAGAGGTTGGGAAGGAGTTCAAGAATATTGAGGAGTTTAAGCAAGCTGTTCGGAATCATGGGGTTGCAACTAGGCACAATTTTAGATTTAGGCCAAATGATGATGAGAGGGCACAGGCCATATGCAAAAAGACAATTGTAAATTCAAGATTTGGGCATCTTTGAATAAGGTGGCTGGTTGCGTGCAAATAAAATCTAAGAATTCAGAGCATAAATGTATGAGGGACATAACAAATAGGCATTGTACTGCTAGGTATATTGCCGAGAGATACTTGGAGACTTTCAAAGTTGATCATGATAGGAAGACTAGATTGATTAAGAAGGCTGTGAAAGATGATTTGAAGTTGACAATCAGCGACGTTACTACATGGAGGGCTAGAAGATATGCTAGGACATTAATAAATGGTTCTAATGAGCACCAATTTGGCTTGCTTAGGTCTTGTGCCGCTGAAATTTTGAGAACCAATCCCGGTTCTATATATATGATTGCCATAAATGTTGAAAAATTTCAAAGAATATATGTTTGTCTAGAAGCTTGCAAGCGAGGATTCATGGCAGGTTGTAGGCAGCTTTTAGGATTAGATGGGTGTTTTTTGAAATGGACCTTTGGAGGCATTGGATGCCAACGATTGTATTTTTCCAGTAGCATATGCTATAGTGGAGAGAGAGAATGAGGCAACTTGGAAGTGGTTTATACAACATTTAGGTGAAGATTTGAAGATTATGAATAGCAATGAGTGGACTTTTATGACTGATAGGCAAAAAGGTTTACAGAATGTGATAAATAATTTATATCCAAAGGCTGAACATCGTTTTTGTGTTAGATACATGTACACCAATTTCTTTAAAGCTGATTTTAAAGGTCTAACTCTGAAGGACTACTTATGGAGGGTTGCAAAGTCAACAACAATTCCTGATTGGAAGTCCTGGATGGATGAAATTGAGAAGGTGAGTAAGGCTGCACATAGTTGGTTAATGAAGTGGCACCCTAGTGAGTGGAGTAAAGCACACTTTCTGACAAAGGTGAAGAGTGATATAGTTCTGAATAATCTTTGTGAGGTATTCAACAATGTTGTGTTGGAGGATAGAGAGAAGTCCATATTGACCATGTTAATTGATATACATATTAGCTTCATGAAAATGATACAATCAAGGAGGGATAAAATGAGCAAAGTCACAAGACCTTTGTGTCCTAAAATACAGCAAAAACTAATGAAGAGCAGTGAAATGGCTGAGGGGTTTGATGTGGACTGGTCAGGGAGGCGCAGTCTTACGTGAAGTGTTCGAGTGGAGAATATGTTGTTAATCTGCCAAACAAGACATGTGCATGTAGGAGATGAGATTTGACAGGGATTCCTTGTGCTCATGCAGTTGCCGCTATTTTAGACAGGTATGATGAGCCTTGGAAGTATGTCAATGAGTGCTATAGAGTTGATACGTACCTCAGTTGCTATGAGAATATTATTAATCCTATAAATGGCTCAAAGTTGTGGCCTTCAGTTGATGCCCCACCAATTATAGCACCAGGATGGTTTATGCCCAATCTAAAATCAATTTTCCTACTACAAAGATGGAGACTAGATTCCACATCCTCATCCAAGTTTCCCATGGGATGATACTGAAACTTGCGAGGACCAGAAGCTTTCTTCCCAAGCTAATTAGTTGTCTTTTGCTTGACAGTGGGCAGAGGGTCCAACTTTCATTACAATCCTCTCTGTCACAACTATGCGCTGAGTTCATAACCTGATTGTTTTCAATCTTTGAATTTCATATTTGGAAAAACATTCATGAAGATGAAGAGAAAATGAGGGCTCTTGTCTTTTGATTGAAACCCATGATTGATTGTTGTCTTCTTCTACTTGGGGTGGCATTAAACCTACCGGAATCACTGGCTTATGGTAAAGCTCTTCGAGTAATTTCAACCAATCCGGTTCAAACTCATTACAGTGTCTTATGAAAATAGCTTCGGACCCCTCAATTACTTTACCAGTTCGATAAAAATATGAAAATCATGAATCATTCTGCCGAGTTGCTGCAACAATCCAGTTTGCTTCGTACCGTCTATAAGCCGCTTTTGTCTCAAATTGGACCCACTTTGGTGGGATAATAAAATCTTCTGCTCTTTTCCTCCCATCAGAACCGTTAATCATGGAAGATAAAGAGAAAATGAGGGCTCTTGTCTGTAGAGAGAGATATTTCAATTTAGGGAAAAAAACGTGTCCAGCAAAGCAATGAAATGTCATGGGCTTTTTCCACTTTTGGCCCACTAGGCTTTAATTTCACTTCCGTTATGTGCCACGTAGGATTTCCATCCGCTATGTAGGACATTCCGTTAGTTGCATTTGACGGAGTTCAGACGGGTGATGAACGGGTAATATATTAGATAGATGGATAAGCAACGGGTAATATTTTATTGTTCACTGAGCAAGCAGTAATATATATTAAAGATGGGTGAGCATTCGTTAAATTAACTCTTTTCTTGTCCTTCTCCATTTCTTTTTATTTTTTTCCTTTCATTTCCATTTTCTTCTCCTCCTTTCCGCCCAAACAATCTTAGCTTTTCAAATTACAATGATGGCTTCATCAATCAACCATTCATTAAGCGAACCAAACAACCTAAACGTTTTCCCCTTTCCTCTCAAACTCTTTTCCCATTTCCAAGTTTCTTAAGATTTTCCCCAAATCAACCTTCGATTTTTTAACATTGGTTTTGCTAAAGATTTGAGCTCTTTTGTTACAGATGAAGATGGTGGAGTAGAGTTTCAAGAATCCATCAGGTTAAGAGACTGAGTAAAGAAAGATCGAAACGGGATCGAGAAAGGAATATGTCTCAGAAGACGATGAAAATATCACCAAAACCTCCTCCACCACTATTGGCAGTGGTGTGAGGCTGCCGCCGTCTCCTAGTATTAACTGAAAAACTCATTAAATTTGTACTTTTTTTCTTGATTTGTGTTTGTTGATTGCTTCTTTTATAGATATGATTTTATAGGGTTTTCTGCCTTTATTTGGATTTTATTGCAGCATCTACAGAGAGGTATTTAATCAGATCCACTATATCACACACCTAACACCCTGTATTCATGATTCTGATGCATATACAGGAGTTAAATTAGTACAACTCCACAACTGAGACGTAAGAAAACCTTTAAAACCCTTCTACACTCACTGGCTTCTGTCTACCAAGAATCTTAATTACGATTTTTCAACCTTTTCTAATCTATTTGTTTGATTTATTTAGTTTTAGGAACAAAACATAGTAGAATAATAAAGAACAACAATTTATGGAAGTTGCATTTGCAAATACAGGCAGAAACATTGATGACAGAGGTGGAAGAAAACCAACCAGGATTGGGATAGTAAAGAAGGAATGCATTCTAATGATTTTAGAGTACAAATGAACCAGACAGCTTTACAGTGTAATGTTATTGATACAATTGATCAGAGCATTACTTTCTTTCTTCCTCTTGCGAGAATCATCCTCACAAATACATTTGTGTTTTCAGGAATAATGCACATAGAAATGAAACTTTTATCCAGGAGAAATGGCTTTTGCAAGTTCTCTTCCACCATATAATTTGAATTTAATAACATTTGAAGCAACTTCTTGTATTTATAGTTGTCATAGGAAGGGAATACCTTAGACAAACTTAAATCAGTAGAATAACTTTAGAAAACTTCCTACTTAATTTTCAGCAAATTATAAGCATAGAATAAGTTATTATTTTGTCTATTCTTTTAAACCTTTTCCTCCTTTTCTTCTCTTCTCCATTTTAAATGTGTATACGAATAGTAAACTGTATATCAATTAAAATCAGGGGCGGAGGGGAGGGGGGTCCTGGGGGGTCCAGGACCCCCCCTCCAATTTTTTGAAATTTTTTTTTAATTTTTTTTAATTTTTTGGCCTCAATTTTTTTTTTTTAATCTCCTAATCCAGCCCATTCAATTGTTTGTGAAGTTGTATTGTTTATCAATTATGAGTGAAAGAGTTTCCTCAATCCTCAGGCTCAGTGATGGAGAAGCATTTCAAAAGATTAGTAGTTTCTTTTATATGTTTCTTGATTTTTTTGTGAAATTTTCGTACATTAATTTATGTTTATTTGTTTCATTTCTCCATCACAAAGTACCAACTTTCCCCATTTTAACAGATAATGTTTCAAAAAAAAAATTCGGGGACGCTGCCCCCGAACCCCCGCGATCCCCCACCCCTTCAACTCCGGGACCCCCTAGTTTGAAGGGCTGGCTCCGTCCTTGATTAAAATACATTGAAAAGTCGAGCAGGATTACAAGAATCAAGCAATGCTTTTAGAGCTTGTTTGGAAAATTATTTCTGAAAATCATTATTCTCAAAAGCATTTTCAATCACATATGTTATGGGACTCATAATTTTAATTTCCTTGTAAAAATTATATACACTTGAAAAAATATCTTACAAATGAGCTCTTAATTTGACCGCAAGCAAACAAAACATAAACTACAAATAGTATGATATGTATGAGCTTAGGATACATTAATTTGGTAACTAGCTAAAAAGATTTCATGAAAAAAATTACAAGATGGAAAATCCTCAAACAAACGAGAGCACTTTGAGTTTTAATGAGCAAAGCACTTTCATTACACATTTTAAAAAAGAATTACAACTTCATTTCTAGACGAGCTTTAGTACAATATTAAAATTCAACTTGAACAAGCAAAAATATTAAGGGGTATATGTTAAACCAAAGTTATGTCACAAGTCTATACTTGTACAGAGAGATTGACGGTATTTCGAATGGCGTTAAATTTCATCAAGCCAAGATTGTGAAAGTAATTCATGACAAATCGAAATCTTTGTTGTTTTGCAACGATGGTATTACTATTCAGGCTGTTGTGATTTTTGATGAGACAGGATTTTCCAGATGTCTTGTTCAGTATGAGAAGCCATATAATCCAGGCAATCAAGTTGGAATCTTTGGGAGAAGTGGATGAACCCCCTTTTGATGTAAATAAAATGGTGTTCATGAATTGGTGAGACTCGCACCTCAACAATAATAAAGAAATGAAGGAGAGAAATAAGAAGATTCCAACTTTTCTCTATGCAATGCCATTTTCATCGAAAAGAATATTCCTTGAAGAAACATCCCTATAGCTCGTCCTGGAGTACCTATGGATGATAGAAAAGGATGGTAGCTCGGTTCAGTCACTTAGGTATAAAAGTTAAAAGCATTGAGGAGGATGAGCACAGTCTAATTCCAAAGGGGAACCCTCTTCTAGTGTTACCTCGAAGAGTTGTTGGGATTGGTAGTACAGTTGGGATGGTGCACCCGTCAACTGGGTAGATGGTGGCAGGGACTCTAGCTGCAGCTCCAGTTGTAGCCAATGCAATAGTCCAATACCTAGGTTCTGAGAGATGCCCTTTGGTTCGGAATTGTCTTCAGCAGAAGTTTGGAAGGAATTGTGGCCAATAGAAAGGAGATGCCAAAGAGAGTTCTTTTGTTTTGTTATGGATATTCTTCTCAAGCTTGATTTACAAGAGACCCGAAGGTTTTTTAATGCATTTTTCGACTTGGAACCTCATTATTGGATTGGGTTCTTATCATTTCGACTATTTCTTCCCAATCTCATACTTTTTGGACTTTCTCTTTTTGCTCATGCCAACAATACTTTTAGGATAGAGATTGTTGGGTTTTGATACCCAATAAATTCGGGCAATGATGTTAAACCGTGTTTTGTATTTGGATTACTTCATAGGCCTTCGGTCGATGAGTGAAGTGTCGACACCACTATCGAACAAACCATTACTACAACCTATTTAGGCCATTGGCAGTAGCTTAATTTAGTTAGTGTTGCTCATGGCTCGGCCCATTACCTTGGACGCGCTTATTGGTTGATAACATATTTACTTGGTACCTTTGGGCCTTATTATTTCCTATTGGGCCTAACCTTAAAAGCCTATATCTAACCTTTATATATGTGTGCCCCATTACTGTTGTTAAGGGTGTGAGTATGATTGGGCAGCCGTGTAGAGAAGAGAAGAGACGAGAGAAGTGAGATTGATTGGCTTGGTGCTTTCCCTTTGGCTTTGTGTCATCTTCTTCTCCCTTTCTCTTAGCCTTTGTGGCTGGTTATTGTGCCTTGAATATTCGTCACCCGTTGCCCTTTGTGGGTAGTCAAGAAAGCAACCAGATTGGGAAGATAGGTTGTGGTTCCATTGGTTGTGATTGTGGTGTCGATTGGGTGGAAACTGAGCCCGGTTTCTAGGTGATTTGGAGTCCTATTTTCAACAAAGATCATGGCAAAAGGCACTGTTCCTTTGGCAAAAATCATCAACAATTTAGTACAAGATAAAAAATGAGAAACAACAATTTTCATTCCCTGTATGTCAACCCAATATGCAGTATCTGTATATTGTTTTGACCTTTTAGGTAAATGCAATTTGAGTTGGCTGCTTTTCATGGCATCTTCTTCACGTTTCTGCTTTCTGAGATAGGGATTAAGTTGTTTGAACTTATCATTGTACATAACTACAGAACATATGTTCACGTCTTTCCATACATGTGTAAATTTTTTGATCCAGCTAAGTTCACCGGCATCTTTTGGACAAGCTTTTAATTTCATTTTCTCGACCAGCTAAGTCTAATGGTATTTCTCTACTTGAATTGTTCATCTTGTCTCTATTATCTTCATATAATCCTAAAGTTTCATGTTTTGGGGCATAAAGAGATGCTGTTGTTATGAGCATAATATCTAACGTTAGAAACAAGTCACAAGTGTGCATCTTATTGTGGTAAGTGTTAATATCGTCCCTTTTTTTGATATCGTTAACATCGTCACTTAATGCAACAATATTCAATCAACAATCAACATCAATGATCTTTATCTTTGTCTTGTACTTCATTCTTCGACCTGCTGTCTTTATGTGGCCTTTGATACTTGGTGCTTATTTGGGGAAGTACACAATATTCTACTAGACAATATAAAATAATAGAAAAATAGTTATAATCTTTTTTGTTTCTACTATTGACTCGTTTAATATTGCTAGCCTATGATGAACGGATACGTGTGTCCAACATAATACGTATCGGACACGCTAACACCCATTTTTCAAAAAAGTACTGATAGACACGTCCTCGACATGCTGATTAAATTTTTTAAAATACTTCATTTATATAATATAATTTTATTTTATATTTGTTATTTATTTTTCTTGTTGAAATTTTTTAAACATGAGTACCTATTTGTTATTTAATAATAATTTTGAGATAAAAATATATAAAGAAAGAAAAATGAACAGGTAGAACGTCCGAGGAGTGTCGGACATGGACACGTCACCCTAGTTAAAGTGTCCATGCAACAGGGTTGCTAGCAACGTACTTTTACTTTTTGGATGTTAGAATCCATGCTTGGTGGAATTAGTGCTACTTTTGAACTCCTAAGACCTGTGTGCATGGAATTGCCTTCATATGTAGGATAGTGCGGCAGTGAAGATGGCAATTATTGTAGACTGTTTCAAAACTTGCTAAGGGAACATAGAATTTTGCTTCTTGCTTAGTGAGGAAATTTCCTCAATTATAAATCCCTTTCAGGTGATTTACAGTGAAGGCTCAAACTTGCATTCACTAGTGTTCTTGCTTCAGAATGCTTTTGTAACTCAAGAAGGCCCGTTCATAACTTCATATACTTTGGGTTGGTGCGCTGAAGTTTACCTTCTGTGAACAGCTATGCCTGTGAAGCCGTGAATGAATGAATTGTGATATAGTAGCTGAATAAGTCACTGTTTTATTCTTGACTCAAAGTCCAAGAAAGATTTTAGAGGGAAATAAAATAGGGACTCTATATGAGAAAGAAAGAATTGTTGCAACATAAAACATTCTGCTTAAAACTTGTACAAGGTTGATTTAGTAAAGCTTGTCTTATGAGGATTTACGTAGGAAAACAGCTGAATATGTCTGTACTAGGCTCTATGCAATGGCAAAAATTGCGCCCAGAAAAGCCAAGACAATCTGTGGACTGCTAAAATGGTTGTGCATCCATTCAGCAATCCACACTCGTCTTTCCTTCTTGCAGTGCTTTTCAATCAGGTCCTTAGCATCTGCATAAGGGCAATGATCGGGCAACAGATAATTAGCTATTTTGTTAAAGAGTTGCGCCAATTGTTTGTCACTACCTAAATTGTTTGAGAATAATTTCATTCTTCCGGAGCTGTTTAACATCCTTGGCGTGATCAATGAGTGAATCCATCAGCCAAATGTTTGACGTAATGCACTAGTCAGAAGGGCCATTGGACTAGTTTCATAAGCCCCCAGGTTTAATAGCAAAGGTTTGAATCAACTTATTCTGGCTCTGTTTCTGTATCATCTGAACCATTACTTTCTGTATTTGTTAAGATGCACATGAGCTGAAGGATATAGCAACCATCAAGAAACATCATTATGATGCTGATGAACGATTCGCCTCATAGATTTCAGTAAAGCCTTCTTCGTAGCATTCGCAGGCACTGTCAGTTACCTTCACTACCTCGTCATATAACTGTTTTGATCGATAACTGATCACTACAGGCATGAACAAATTGCTGAGAAATTTTCGATTTTGATTTTCTCCAATGTTTCGAGCTCGGGTTTTCCATGATGATAAGGGCCTATTGAAACCACCAAGAGGATCATAACATTTCTTGTTGGATTCAATCTCCCGCAATATTGATGGAATACACACATTTTCGGATTTCGTATTTGTTTGGTAAAGCCTTGTGTAATTGTAAGGTGGGTAATATGGAATGCGTGGATCAACAACTTAGACATTTCCAATAAGTATGAGGTTATTGATAACTTCAATAATGTGCTTTAGCTTATGGAATTAAACTAACAGTAACTTGTAATTCGAGTTCAGTACCACTTTGGATCCAGAAAGAATTGCCATCTTGCCATGGAAGGTGGAAGTGCAAGTTATTATAAAATCATGATAGATTAGTTTTATTTTTTGTAATCATCATTCATTTAGTATTTCGCAATATCATAAGAGTTGAATCTTCAACTCGAAAAATCAGGGACCGGTTCAAAACAATGGAACATGATAAAATTATTGCACCAGCATAGAATTAAGAACACACAACAAAACAAGAACAAACTTTTGCAACTGAAGAGCTTATTCAAGAACATTGATTTAGGAAGTCTTGCGTTCTGAGGTATAGTGCGTATAAGCAGCAAAATATGTCTGTGCCATAGTAAGGGCAAGGATGAGAATTGCACCTAGAAAAGCCGAGAGAGTCCAAGGACTGCTAAAATATTTGTGCATCCATTCAGCCATCCAGCCTTGTACTTTACTGTGGCAATGAATTTCAATCATCCGCTTAGCTTCTGCATATATAGTCTCATCAGCTACCAAATCTTTAGCAATCTTGTTAAAGAATTGTGCCAATTCTTGGTCACTGCCCAAATAGTTGCCAAGAATTTTTCTCTTCCTGAGCTCTTGAACATCATCAGCATGATCAATGAGTGAATCCATTAGACAAATGTATGACGTAATGCCCAAACCAGGAGGGCCATAGGGACACAGTTCATAAGCCACCAAGTTTAATAGCAAAGGTTTTGTTGAATCGTCAATGAACATTCGAGGAAGTGTAAGAGTACCAAAAGTAAGGCGAGATTTGAACTCTGCATGAGTAAGAATTCCAGTTCGACTTGGTTTGACATGAATTCCTGCTGATTTGAGCTCGGTTACCGTACGAAATGATTCCCACTCTTCTGTGGCAGTGGATGCATCCGTATTTGGCCTTACAGCGAGACGTTTCCATATTAGATGTAGAAGGTGATGGCTTCCATCCGTATTTGGCCTGACAGCGAGACGTTTCCATATTAGATGTAGAAGGTGATGGCTTCCATCCAAATCTAATTCCATTGAAGCATCCCATGATTTACTTATGGTGTGGCTTCCATCCAAATCTAATTCCTTTGAATCATCCCATGATTTACTTATGGTGTGGCTTCCATCCAAATCTAATTCCTTTGAATCATCCCATGATTTACTTATGATGTGGCTTCCATCCAAATCTAATTCCTTTGAATCGTCCCATGATTTACTTATGCTTTGGCTTTCAAGGAATTTCTGAATAAACTCTTTCTGGATTTGATCACTATCAAACATGAAATTCATCAAAACTCTTAGTACTAGTAAAGGAATTTGATTCTCTAGCAAGAACAAGTCACTACCTATTAAACCTTGGTAGTAACGCATATACAGTCGTGGATCTACTTTTTGTTCCTTTTCTGTCCCATTGGAATCATTTTCTCCTTTTAAGATGAACATAAAATGAAGAACAAAGCAAGCATCAAGAAACATCATTCTGTTGAACAATTCATCATCACAGTCATCAGTCGAGACTTTCGCATAGCATTCGCGGGCACTTTTACCCACCTTTGCCACCTCTTCGTATAACTGTTGGATGGATACTTGATTACAATGGTTACGACACAACTTCTGCGCGATTGGAATTTTTAGCTGCTCAAATGTTTCGAGCCCTGGCTTTCCATGATGATAAGGGCCTATCGAAACTACAATAGGATCATAACAATTTTCGTCTGAGTTACTCTGACGTAGCAGTGATGGAACCCTTTCTATTTCGGGTTTCTTTGTTGTTTTGTCAACCTTAAAGTTCTCTATAGAAATCAACCACTCATCCTTGGTAATTTTGTTGCTTGATTCTTGTGATTTTGTGCCAGTTTGAGTGATTTCAGCACTTAGCCTTTCTCCTTTAGCTCCAACTACTGTCATTCCTTGAGCATAAACTTGCGTAAGCACATATTTTTAGCAGATTTTTGATAAAATTTTTAATTAGCCAAACTTCAATTTTAAATATACATATCATAGGATCCATAACTTTTATCAACTTTTAAATAACAAATTTCATAAATTTTATCAAAATCTACTAAAATTTTTATCAAAAATCTTGTCAAACAAATCTTAGATTGAAATTTTAGGTCAACCGTCGTGTGTTGAGGGAAAAAAATTTGAATAAAATATTGATCCTCTCTGATGATTTAAATTCGTAAATGAGTTAGCTGTCCACTAATAATTTTTTGACACATCATTTTACACTTATTTTTAACCATAAATGGTAGTAAGAGAAAAGTTGAATATATTTATTTAAAGTGACTTGTCAATGAATCATTGGTTAGACATCCAAATTTGGACGATAGATTTCAACTCATTTGACGAGTTGAGATCTACTGTCCAAGTTGTTGTCCACCCATTATTTATTATTATTTATTGACATATCATCAACTTTAAGCTTTTTAAAAATAACTCTTCAGTAGGAATTTAAGTCAACTGTCGTGTTGGTAGGGGGAAAAATTGAATAAATATTTATCCTCTCTAATGATTTAAATTCGTAAATGTGTTGGTCTGACACATGATATTATACACTTGTATGATGAATGAACTTGCAATGCCGTCACCCCAATTATCATTGGACCTTAACCATAGGACAGTGAAAGTTGAAAATAACCATCAAAATTGAAAGCAAAATGGTGTTCGTACCTCAGTTTTGCTTCATTAAGTCGGTCTACTTTCTAAATTCGTGAAAACACAATTTTATATTATCGAAATTGAAAGGAAAATCATGTTTGGACCTCATTTTCCTTAATGAAAGCTGGAATTTGACTTCAAAAATTGTTAAATCATAATGTAAAACGATGAGAGTTCAAAGCAATTAATGCTCATTTTCCCTAATTAAGTATTCAAACTAACATTTTTTTCACTACTGATCTTACATAGAATTAATATGTGAGAAAATAAACACGTTATAAGATAAACATTTAATTATTTATGATCTCAACTTCATTTCTGAACGTTTCTTCTATCGTAATCAAGGTGTATTTCATGAATACTATTGAGAAAATAATATATTTTAATCTTCAGGAAATCAATAAAAACAAGAATGTAAAGCAGAATCGGAAGTAGTAAAAAGGAAAAATAGTACAAGGTATATTTAGAATTTACCGAAGCTTCTGCAATCTCTCAAGAGCTTCGAATGCCCAAATTCCTCCATCTCTCCCTCACACACTAGCACGCAGTGTTCCTCTCTCTATATATGTGCGAATGTGTATGTATAAGTGCAATTATGGGAAATGGTAATGGAGTGCGGGGGAATTTAAAAGAATAATGCTATGTATACATGGGGGCACCGCCCTCCCTACTGGTGACACCGCACAGCCCTAATTTACCGCACGTTTAACAGGGACTCTATGTTTGAATTTAGTGAACATTTAAGACATGAACAGCACTTCTCAGTTCTCATTGACTTGTGTACGGATATACCACAAATAAAAAGTTGATTTTCATTTATGCCCTTGCCATATATTTTTTTGAGGATATTTGAGTGAGACAATGAGGGTAAAATCGTCCATAATCATCTCCAACGGGCCATGTCAGATATATTAAATTCTGACAATCTGTGATGTACCTTTTTAATTTTTAAATCTAATGCACTGTAGCATAATGAGTTGAGATGAAAAATCCAATTTTGAAGGAAGGCTGCAGTGTTTCTTGTGTGAATTGGTGACCGGTGACGGGTGTCGGTGGGGGACAGTAACCGGATGATCCCGGTTACTTTACGAGTTATTATTAATTAATTAATTAATAATACGTGTTACTACAATTAATTCGATTGTGTTACGTGTACATAACAACTTATATTAATGATTTACCAACAGATGATGAAACGAGATTTAATTGGATCAAAATTTTATCAATCAAATAACTTTTCACTTATATTTTGATAACTCATCATTATGTAAAATATTATGTAAACAGTTATATACATGAAGTAATTTTGAATACTTCTAAGAACACAGGCAAACTCTCAATAATTAAGTCATAGTTTTGCAACAAGTGACAAACTTCAATTTACTTATCATTGTGTAACCCTGCAAACAAAATAACTATGAACTCAGATCCATTTCTTTTTTGATTTTTCAACGGTTACAAGTTAGAGAAATCACTGGCATGGAAAAGAGGAAAAGTATACCTGAGAACATCCTTACACAACCCAGTGAAAACCTTGAGGCCTCAAAGCAAGTCGAAATCTCTAAATTTTGAACAGCAAAGACCCCGAAATTCGATAGTCACGACTAGGAATAGCATTCTTATGAGCACACTTACTTTAAAGCAAGGCTTGATGGAGCTTTATGGGTTTTAATACAATATTAAGGGCCCATTTAGCATGACTTTTACTTCATATAGAAGAGCTTTTGGAGGAAATTGTCTTAAATTTTATTTAAAAACTTATTTATAAAAGAACATCTTATTTCGAAAGTATTTTTAAAGAAAGTCATATTGAACTAACTTCTTCTAAAAACTCTTCTAATTAGAAGTAATACTTTCATAAAATTAGTCAAACGAGTTCAGAAGCAACTTTTAGATCTCAAAAACTTCTTTTGGCTTTTCAAAAATTGTATCAATTTGAGTGATTTCAACACTTTGGTTATCTCCTTTGGTTCCAACTGTAGTCATCTCCTGGATGTTAGCATGAAATTTGCGCAGGCATATTTATTAGCAGCTTGTTTGATATAATATCAACTTTTCAACTAATCAAATTTCAATTTTAAAAACACATTTATTATAGCTTACAATTTTAATCATTCCAATCATACATTTTATAACGATCCAAGCATAGGCATACAGGCTCGGAAATGTGTTTTTTGTAATAAAATGACAGGTGTACCCAAATTGTTATATCGTGTGTACTGTTTGCTTTGGAGAGCATACACCATCTTATCTATCACGAATTTTCATCGCATCACCTAGGATTTAAACCTTACGAGAGATTTAAATTGAATAAAAAAAATTAAATATTTATCTTCTCTAATGATTTAAATTCGTAAATGAGTTGGTCAACACATGCTATTATAGAGTTGTACAAGAAACTTGCAATGCCGTTA
Source organism: Fraxinus americana (assembly GCA_035079005.1). Classification (NCBI taxonomy): domain Eukaryota; kingdom Viridiplantae; phylum Streptophyta; class Magnoliopsida; order Lamiales; family Oleaceae; genus Fraxinus; species Fraxinus americana. The sequence continues at coordinate 35,969,968 of CM068715.1, read as the reverse complement.
CCAACTATCATCACCCCCAATTATTAGTAAGTTATAAAATTGAAAGAAAAATGATGTTTGTACCTTAATTTTGTGCTTCATTAAGTCGCTTTACGTTCTAAATTCGTCAAACAGGCTCGATGACATAGTTTATTTACAGGGGATGAGTTGCTAGTTTTTGATTGGCACCTTTTTGTTTTAATTTCTTTTTAACTGTTAATGAAATTTCGCCAAATGTAAGTGTGAAAAAGCCAGTCGTTGATCCTATTCATATAACAGGCTTGTTTCCTTAATGAAGGTTGGAATTTGACTTTGAAAGTTAAATAAAAATTGATGAAATGTGTGGTAGAAAAATTGTGGATCTCATATAATATATAATTAAAATTAATTGTTGATTTTAATTAAATTGATTTAAAATAAAAATAAAATTTTAATTTTCACCAAATAGTGGCATGAAAGTTCAAAGCAATTAATGCTTGACCCTCATTTTTCCGTAACTTCTTGTGCAAACTAAAAAATTTTCACTACTTTTTAAATTGATCATTTCCATAACAAATATGAAATTGCGGCCATTATTTTCATTTAGGCCTCGTTCGGGAGTGATTAAAATCCAATTAAAATTGAAAATATGGTCGTTATTGGGTCCTACCCGTCTAATAAAAGTCAACAATAACGGCTATATTTTCAATTTTAATCCGATTTTAATCCCTCCCATACAAGGCCTTATTATTTTTATATATCTATCTCACTCTAAATTTTTACTCTAAATTTATCCCTATAAAAATTTATAATTTATAAAAAATTATTATATTCAACCACTTTATATTCCAACATTATCTTTATTAAATTCATTCCCTTTTATATTACTTGTTCTAAAGTTTCTTGAACGCTAGAAAATTCAAGAATTTAGCTTACTGCTCTTTTCTGCGACTGCTTGTGCATTTACAAGTAATTGAGCACATAAAATCCTGACAGCAAAAATTACATTTCATTTAAGTCTGACGTACACAAAACAAAAATAAATCCCATGATTAATCAATAATCCTTTCAAACCGCATTTGGGAACGAACATAAAGTCTAAAATAGTATAAAAGTAAATATAAAGTATAAAAGAAAATTCAAAATTCAAAAGTATTAAATATTAGTGAATGAATTTAGAATAATGGATTTTATTTGATTTTATTCTTGTCTAATTAAATAAATTTACATGAAATTAAAAATATAATATAAATTATTTTTTAATAAATATATAAAAATAGCTACTCTCTATATCAACAAAAGAAATTTTACAAAATAACGATAAAAAAAATTGAAATATAATAATTAAAGACCGAGTCAACAAATTGTACCAACTAGTAAAGTCTAGTTTCTCTCTCTTTCATCGAACCACTGTTGAACGCGTAAAGAGCAATGAGTCATCTTGGGTAGGCAAATGCAATATGTATAGGCTAGTGGCATCCAAGCCTATAAGGTTTGGTTATCGAACCACACATTCATACAATAAAATATTCTACACATAAATTCAAAAAATTTTCCTACGTTTTATCCACACATTCTCCAAAATCTCACACTTAAAAATAATGTTTTCAAAAAAATGACTACCAAACAGGGCTAAGGATTGTTTGGTAGCTCACACCCAACTCAGGTACTTCATAGTTCGTACTTTAAATGAGTGGATTGAGATTTTATTTTATATTTAAATGGCTCCGTAGTTCATATACCTCAAATAAGCTTGTTGAAAGGTGAAATTCAAACTCTCAATCGTCAATTCTTTAACGCATATTAATCATACAACGATTTGTATATATAGGAGAAAAATAAAATTTGAATATAATAAGTAATTATTTATTTTATTGTGAATGTTATGTATTTTTCCAATAATCTTAAAACGCATGTACTTCCAATAGTTTTCACAACCTCTAAGAAACAAGCCCTAACACTTCCTCAAATCAATCATTGTACATTATGTTATTACATTGCGATTGACGTACAATAGCCGTTCGTGTATAATAGTCGGTAGGCAGCCGGGAAGGTATGTGTAATGCCCCGAAAATTTTCATAGAATAAAATTTAAATTTTGTGTGATATATCTTGATATTTTGAAAGTTAGGGACTAAAATAATATATAGCAATTTCATTTTTTTATTTGGGCCATATATTTAGATTTTTGACCAAGTAGGATAAGCATATGAATATTAGGCTCGTTGGATAGATTGTAATTAATTATGCATTTTAGGCTCGAGAAAAAGTTAATTTGGATTAATGGAGCCCAAGTTATCGAAGTCGAAAGAATTAGCCTTAAATCATATTTTATATTAAATGAGTTTAAATGTTATGAGAATGACATGTATAAGATTGGTAAGATATTATTTAGGATTTGTTTTCTAGTTCACGTGTGGGAGTTGTTGAAATAGTTAAGTAGTAGTTTTTATTATTGTTTTTATATTTTAGTGAAAAACTTTCTAGCTTGTCAAGTGTCTCATTAAGACGTTGGTTGAGATAAGTCACCTCAGATGATAGAGACGTGTGCATGCAACTTGTCATTTTCTACACCCTCATCTCACACGTTTTCCCACAATGTACCAACTCTGCTAAAATTGTCTATGTATCACATGATAGAATAGACACAAAAATATATACGTACATTCACGACACAAAAGCAGAGGCAGAAAAAAGAATTGTTGGAACGTGATTTTTTTTGTCTTCCAAAATTAAAATAAGTTTAACAGGTAGGAAAAGAGATGTAGTTATTTATCCCGTTTAAATTATTTTCATTTCATGTCGATGAAATTTTATACTTATGAAAATTAAAGATATGATATGATATGACATTTTATGATATAATGTTATGGCCATTCCGGTACAAATGATATGATATGAACTTTTACCGATTTGGGTCGTTACAGGATGAGCACAAACTAGCCCGATTCGAAAAAAAGCTCGAATCAACTCGACTCGGATCTCGTTTGCACGGACCAAAACTGGAGCCAAACCTCAAAAATAAAATTTGGTCTGAGCCCAGACCAGCACGCAAACCTCACTAGCCGAAATACGAGCCGGGTCGTGAAGCTCGTTTTATTTGCAGGCAAATAACTAGTAACTAGCAATTAATAATCACGCTATGCGTAAGGCCCTGCGGAGGACCTACCACCAATTAACTAGCCTGATGTGTGGTTGATGAGAGTCCTGGGATTCCTATCAACCAAACGAGTCTTAAGTCTTAACCAATAATTATTATTTCAAAATTCTTTAATTTTTATATTCATTTTTAATTATACATTTACACAATAAAATATTTTTTCGTATATATTAAAATTAAATTTTTAATAGATTTTGATAGAATTTAATGAAATGTGTGCTTAAAAAGTTGTAACCCATAAAATATGTGGTTAAAATTAATTATTGACTTTGACTTAAATTAAAATTTAGATTTTAATCGAGGTACCAAACAAAGGCTTTGCATGTAAATTCAAAATGTTTATTTACTTTTTAATCACACATTCTCCAAAAAATACTATTCAAAACTCAATTTTCTCTAAAATAATGACCATCAAACAAAGGTTTATAAATGTTCTTTTTCCAAAACGTATTTGTTGACCCCGAAAAATGTAACACAAACGTAGACAACAGATGTCGGACCTACTCACGCCAACTCAAGCAAGTTCCGGCATGTTTTGATCAAAGGATATAAAAGTCTGAATTGCTACACATTCCATCAATTTTCATCAATTGAGGATATAGGTCAACCGTCGTGTGTGTCAAGGAAAAAAAAAATTGAATAAATATTTATCTTCTCTAATGATTTAAATTCTTAAATGAGTTGGTTGACACATGATATGGTTTTGAAAAGTTTCTATTTTATATTTATGTAAAAAAAGAATATATATATATATATATATATATATATATATATATATATATATATATATATATATATCTTCACATAATTCGGCCCTGCTTGTACCAGAAAGTGGTACATTTTTTACATTTCGATGATGAATGAACTTGGCAACTTGCAATGCCTTCACCAACTATCGTCACCCCAATTATCATTGAGCCATAAACATAGGATAGTGAAAGTTGAAAATAACCATCAAAATTGAAAGCAAAATGGTGTTTGTACCTCAGTTTTGCTTCATGAAGTCGGTCTACTTTCTAAATTCGTCAAAACACAATTTCATATTATCAAAATTGAAAGGAAAATAGTGTTTGGACCTCATTTTTCTTAATGAAAGCTGGAATTTGACTTCAAAAATTGTTAAATCATATTGTAAAACGATGAAAGTTCAAAGCAATTAATGCTTGAACCTCATTTTCCCTAATTAAGTATGCAAACTAACATTTTTCCACTATCTTGTTAGACTTTCCATGTTAAAAAAATACGTTTCACTACTGATCTTACACAGAATATGTTAGAAAATAAACACATTATAAACATTTGAAAACTCAACATTTAATTATTCATGATCTCAACTTCATTTCTAAACGTTTACATTTCTTGCTTTTCTTCTTACAAGAAATCCAAGATTTAAAAAATACCATTATTATCTCAGTCACACTAGTTAAGATATAAGGTTATTCTTATTAAATTTCCATAATAAATATGAAATTTAGAAAATAAAAATCACCGTAATCAAAGACCGATAAAAGACATTTTGCAAAATTAGTCAACGTTGAACGTGCGTTGCACGTTGTTATGAAATGCTTTATAAATGCTCTAAAAGTAATATTTGCATATATGTGAATGTTAATTAATTTAGAATTAATACCAGAAAATATATACGTGTCGATAAATGTTAAATCATTTTAAGTAAAATTGGATGTTAATTAGCATATATAGACATGAATAATGAAATGCATTATTGAATATTAAATTCTAATTAACTTATAATTAAAATTAATAATACTAAAATACATAAATGAAGATGAATATTAATTAAATAAATGTGAATGCTAATTAATTGATAATTAATAATAGAGAATTCATATATTAATGAAAGCATATAGGTGAAATGAATCTGTACATTCAAAGGTACATGTACATTGATGGTAACTAAATAGTTAAATAAATTAAGTAAATATTGAAAAACGAAAAGTAAGGTGTTTTTGAAATAATTGAATTATAGTAGGGTTAGAATCGTCAAAAAAGTAATTCTCAGTTGGTGTGGTATTTAATATATTATCAAATAAATATAAATGTTAATTATTTGATAATTAATAATATAAAATTCAAAAGGTGAAATGAATCTCTACATTCAAATATACATGTACATTGATGGTAACTAAATGGTTAAATAAATTAAATACATATTAAAAACCAAAAGTTGGGTGTTACTAAAATAATTGAATTATAGTAAAGTTAGAATCGTCTAAAAATAAATTTCACTTGACGTGATATTTAATATATTGTAGATAACAATCAAAAAATTGAACTACTTTATTAATAATAAAAGACAGAGTAAACAAATTGTACATAGCAGTAAAGTCAAGCCTCTTTCTCCCGTTCGTTGAGCCACAGCTAAATTGAACACGTTATGAGCGATTTGAGTAATCTTGGGTAAGCAAATGCAATATTTATAGGCACATCCAAGCCTACAATGTTCAGTAACCGAACCTTAGGTGTGAAAGTTTACCCGAACCTACCCCACTGATTGACCACCTTTGGGCCCTATTATTTTAAAAATGTATTTTAAAATAATAGATTGATGGAGAATATATAGTTAAAAAAGAATTTTTTTTTTAATTTGTATATAATATTATTTTAATGAAAAATGTATGATTAAAAATAAGAGAGGAAAATATATTTTGGGAAAAATGAGAATCAAACCGAGTCTAATTATTGTTTGGGAGCACACACTCAACTTTGGTACTTCGTAGTTTAGGGCAGCCTTTCTGCGGCTTGAAATATTTTGAGTAGCTATTTATTATTTTAGGCTACTGCTTGGTCTGTTGCTGCTTGTTATTAGACTATTGTTATTACCCACAATAGTTGCACATTTACAAGAAATGGGTACCATTCCTGGTAATTTTGGTTCTGCCCTCCACAGTACTCACCAAGATGTTGAGAGTGGTACGTGGTTACTCGACTCAGGAGCCACCGACCATATGACTTTTACTGCCACAGACTTCACTCAAACGTTTTTACCAAGACGCTCCAGCATTGCCAATGCTAATGGTGTAATATCTCCAGTTACAGGAGCGGGCACAGTGACCTTATCTCCTTCTCTTTAACTGCATAATACTCTACTTGTACCTTCTCTTTCACATAAGCTACTATCTGTGAGCCAGATTACTACTTATCTAAATTGTGCAGTACTAATTTATCCTAACTTTTGTCTTCTACAGGATATTCTCACCAAGGAGATCATTGGGCGGGGTACTAAGAGGGGGGGACTCTATTATATGGAGGACTTCAGCATAGGCCGGGCAAATTCTGCACATCTTCTCGCTAGTAATAAAGAGCAGCAGATTTTACTTTGGCACAATATATTGGGACACCCATCGTTTAGCTACATGAAGCATTTAATTCCTAAGTTATTTTCCCATCTTTAGATTTCTAACTTTATATGTGAGTCTTGCATTTTAGCTAAAAGTCATCGGGTTTCCTACCCGTTGAGTTTGAATAAGAGTGAAGTTCCTTTTGCCTTGATACACTCTGATTTGTGGGGCCCTTCCCCAGTTCCTAATGTGTCTGGTATATGCTGGTTTGTGACTTTTGTGGCCGATTGCACCCGTATGACATGGTTATATTTGCTCAAGACTAAAGATGAAGTGCTACATGTATTCCAGTCCTTTCACGTTATGATTCAAACTTAGTTTTCTGGAAAAATTCAGATTCTAAGATCTGATAATGGTGGGGAATATGTTAACCACAAATTCCAAGCATACTTCCAGCAATGTGGCATTATCCATGAGACTACGTGTCCACAAACTCCTTAGCAAAACGGAGTTGCTGAACGGAAGAATAGACACATTCTTGAAACCACAAGGGCACTCTTGCTTGGAGCTCATGTACCTAAACGGCATTAGGCTGCTGCTGTTACCACTGCTATTTATCTCCTAAATCGTATGCCCTCTAAAGTCTTAGATTTTAAGACTCCCCTACAGATTCTCTCCAAATCTACTCCACTACCTACTACCTCGATGCTTCCACCTAAGGTGTTTGGTTGTGTTGCATATGTTCATCTTCACAAGAATTAAAGAACCAAACTTGATCCCTGTGCATTGTGGTGTCTTTTTTTGGGATATGCTACTCCCCGAAAAGGATACCGATGCTTTGATCCTACAACTCAGCGAACCTATATTACTATGGATGTCACTTTTGTGGAATCAGAAAATTTTTATTCACCCAATTCATCATGTCAGGGGGAGACACAAGATGAAGCAATGAATTGGTTGAAATGGGATTGGGTGAACTCCATTTCTCATGAAAAGGAAACTAATATGCACTCACATGGTAATATGGGCATAATTTCAGGAGATGAAGCTACAGGTAACCCAAGAATGGAGAACACAACACTGGGAATAGAAACAGAGGAATCGAGAAATGGAATTGAAGCTCTAGAAGCAATTGAAGGATCTCTCTCTCTCCCCACTCTTCAGTACCTGAAGACCCATCTCCTGAGAATATTCCTGAGGTAAGTTCTAATATCATAGCTCCAAATGAAAACATAGATGTCTCTACTGGTTACAACTTGCCTTTCGGGCATAACCGAGGCAAACCGCTTAACAAATACTCTCCTGAAGTTGAAAAACGAAAGTCGAGATACCCAATTGCAAATTATGTTTCCACAAAGGACCTATCTGAGCCTCTCAAGACCTTTGTGCATGAAGTATCCGCTCCTCACGTTCCCACTAGCTTCAAAGAAGCCTTAGCTGATTCAAAGTGGGCTCGGGCAATAGAAGAGGAAATGGAGGCATTGCTAAAGAATAAGACATGGACTTTAGTTCCACCACCAGAAGGAGCAAAAATAGTGGGGTGTAAATGGGTATTTTCCATCAAATACAAGGTAGACGGAACTGTTGATCGGTATAAAGCGATGCTGGTGGCGAAGGGGTACACGCAAACATATGGAGTAGATTATCAAGAGACATTCTCACCGGTGGCCAAACTTAACACAGTCAGAGTCTTATTATCACTTGCAGCAAATTTAGATTGGCCATTATAGTAATTCGATGTAAAAAATGCCTTTCTCAATGGCAATCTAGAGGAAGAAGTCTACATGGAGGTTCCACCAAGATATACGGCTTCTTCAAATACACAAGTAGTGTGTAAATTACCGAGAGCTCTCTATGGATTGAAACAATCGCCTAGAGCATGGTTTGGGAGATTTAGCTTGGCAATGAAGAAGTACGGCTTCAAACAGAGTAATTCAGACCATACTCTCTTTCTGAAGCATCAAATGGGCAAGATAACAGCTTTGATAGTTTATGTCGACGATATGATAATTACAGGGGATGATACAGAAGAAATATCTCAGCTTCAAAAGCGATTAGCAGCTGAATTCGAAATAAAGAACTTGGGAGGACTAAAATACTTTCTGGGAATAGATGTAGCAAGGTCTAAACGTGGCATATTCCTTTCACAAAGGAAATATATTTTAGACTTGCTATCTGAAGTAGGAATGCTAGAATGTAAGCCTCCAGACACTCCAATGATACAAAACCACAAATTGGGTGAATATCCGAACCAAGTACCAACGGATGAGGGGAGATATCAAAGGTTAGTTGGCAAGCTAATTTATCTCTCTCATACTCGATCTGACATTGCTTATGCTGTAAGTGTAGTTAGTCAGTTTATGCATTGCCCAAGTGATGATCATATGGATGCTGTAATTTGCATATTACGATACTTGAAGGGTTCTTCCTGCGAAGGGGATCACGTTTTCAAAGAACCATCACTTGAGGATTGATGGCTATACGGATGCAGATTGGGCAGCAAATCTCTCAAATAGGAGGTCTACTTCGGGGTATTTCACATTTGTTGGTGGAAATCTGGTTACATGGAGGAGTAAAAAGCAAAAAGTGGTAGCACTCTCAAGTGCAGAGGCGGAGTTTCGTGGAATGGCCAAGGGACTATGTGAGCTACTTTGGCTCAAACAGTTACTAACGGAGATTGGTTTTGCTCTTACTTCGGAGATAAATCTTTTTTGTGATAATAAAGCTGCCATTGACATATCTCATAACCCGGTTCAACACGATAGGACTAAGCATGTGGAAGTGGACATGCACTTTATCAAAGAAAACCTGGAAGCCAAGATCATCAAATTTCCATTTGTAAAATTTGAAGACCAACTAGCACACGTCCTTACCAAGGCTGTCTCGAATAAAGATTTTCATAACTCACTTGGCAAGTTGCGCATTAGAGATTTGTATGCATCAACTTGAGGGGGAGTGTTGGCGTGAGCTGTCACTTAGAGAGAAATCAAAGGAGATTGGAGGCCATTTAGGATAGACCTTAAATGGGGAATTATTTCCTTCCATAGCTGTCCATAATTATAGCCATGAAATCTGTATGGCAGAGTATAGGTTTACCATTCTTCATATATATTCTTGTCCTGAATCATTGAAAATCATAATAGAAAAAATACAGAAGACAATTTCTGACAATTTCCACCAAAAAGAACCAGCTACACAAATGAACAAAAACAGGAGCTTGCATTTTGTATATCAGTATATGCCTCCCATTTGAATATACAGTCATTGCCCACCAATAAAAAATTTGTAAAACCGTGACAATGAGTATACCTGCTTTCGGGACTTCCCATCAGAAAATGTAACTGAAATGTGGCAAGTGGGCTTAAAAGCTCCAATTAAAAATTCTGTAGGCAGAAGTTCAAAACCACAATGAAGAGACATAGAATTGCATAGTCGGTTAAGTAAGAGACGTAGAATTGAAATAGAATACACTCTCACTCGATTCAGATTCAAAGTTATTTATATAAGGACACCAAACCCTGATGAAAAAGTCCAAGCTTTATTTGAATTTATATTAGGGTTTTCTCCTCTTTTCTTCTCATGCCTTATTAGTTTCTTCTTTCATTTTTTTAGAACATGGATTAAAAAGGAAACAAAAATCATTCCAATTTGAATCATATTCAATTGAATTTATTATATTTTGCATAATGATTTGAAATTTTTTGACATCATACCAAGTGTAAAAATAAATTATATTAAGAAATTTGTCGTTCAAAAATAATAAACGTTAATGAAATATTTGAAAAATCTTAAAGAAAAAAACGAGTTATGCATCTCTATTTGAGAAGCTCGTTGATTTATTTTCAATGTTTAAACGATTTTTGTTTTGACCATTCGATATGTCTACGATATAGTTCTCGAAACGAGTTTCAAGATGATATAGACGATTTATGAATTCAGTTAACATATGATCGCCACCAAATTTTTAAAATTAGCATGTTATTGAAATTCTCGAAATACTAATTTTTAACGATCTATTTGATGAGTCGTAACTTTTGCTACGATTGACCGTTTTGCGCGCCGTTAACAATGTGAGAAATTGGGCCATGAGCAACTCGATATGTTATTAAAAATGCAATATTTCAATTTCATTTGATATTTCATAATGATTTCGAAAATTGAGACAAAAATAAGAAAGAAACATTTATATATAAAGGGTGGGTGATACAGGCGGGGCGGGCGTAGGGAAAAAAACAAAGGATAAATCTAATTGTACATAAGGTTTTACATAATTTTTTACCAACTGGACACTTGGCGCATTGTTCTCCTGCCCACTGGCGTAGGGAAAAAAGTAGTCAAAAAATCACGAGCAATTTGCCAAAAAAGTTGTCATTCTTTTAGGTACAAGTAGAATTAGGATTATTCTTCTTGTACATTGGGGTGTACATAAGGGTGTCCATAATGGACACCGGCACCCTTTATTAGATGAAGTGTCGACCCCACCGACACTCCATCCAATAGGGGGGTGGAAGCCCGTGAAATTATTGGGGAAAAAAACGAAAAGTTAAAAAAACAACCAAAGACCTGCTGATGTGGTACATTGTTGAGAAAAGTTTCTTACAAAAATTTTATTTCTATTTTCTAGTGGAGCCAATTATAAAAAGTGAGAGCATGTTTGGTAGAAAAGAAATTGCTCATTTATTAGGCGAGGCCTGCAAAATATGGGCACCAAAATCTACCCAAGTGTGAAAATTTCCCAAGATTTCTTAACTCAAATATAATAGTATTTGCGGGTTCAATGTGAAAATTGTTAATGAATTAAATTATAAGAAATTTTCAAAGTTAAAAAATTGATTCCCTTTGATTATACAAGAATATGTAAAGCTGAGCATGTTTGAAAGCACTAAGTGCTCAATTAAAATTTATTATTTTTTTTTCTAAATCTATGTATGACCTAATATACACGTGGCATTGATCTGAAAGTAGATTAAACTGAAAGAATTAATGATTTTAGCAAAATAAATCGATATCAAATGTTCTATAAAACGTGCTTAAAATAACAAACTTTTGCAACTGAAGAGCTTGTACAAGATCATTGATTTAGGAAGTCTTGTGTCCTGAGGTTTAGTGCGGAAAAACAGCAAAATATGTTTGTACCGCAGTAAAGCCAATGACGAAAAATGCACCTAGAAAAGCCAAGAAAGCCCAAGGACTGCTAAAATGGTCGTGTTTCCATTCAGCCATCCAGACTTTTGCTTTACTCTCGCAATGATTTTGAATCTGCGACTTAACACCTGCATATGCTTCAGGATCAAATACCAAACCATTAGCTATCTTGTTAAAGAGTTGCGCTAATTCATCGTCACTGCCTAAATGGTTGACAAGAATTCTTCTTCTTCGGAGCTCTTTAACATCATCGGCATGATCAATGAGTGAATCCATTAGGCAAATGTATGACATAATGCCATAATCAGAAGGGCCATTGGGACACATTTCATAAGCCGCCAAGTTTAATAGCAAAGGTTTTGTTGCATCATCAACCTTGATTCGAGGAAGTGAAAGAGTACCAGAAATAAGGTGAGATTTGAACTCTACATCAGTAACCTTGTTGGTTTGACTTGGTCTGAAATGAATTCCTGCTGATTTGAGCTCCGTTACTGAACGATACGAATACCATTTCTCCTCCTTGTTTTCGTATATAGGAGGTGACCCGATGAACTGTTCCCGAAGTAGATGTAGAAGGTGAGGTGCATCCATATTTATTTTCCGTTCCTCCTTTTTCTGAACACTGCATATGCATCCCATCATTCGTTGCACAAATTTCTTGACAGCATTAGTTCGTGTCCTTTCCTGAGGTGGCATTATGGTGGCATCAAGGAAATTCTGAATCAACTTTGTCCCCTCGCTTTCATTTTTGAACCTGAATTTCATCAAAACTTTTAGCACTTGTAAAGGAATTTGATTCTCTAGCAAGAACAAGTCCCTCCACACAAAATTAAGGTAGGAACTCCAAGGCAGTAGTGGTTCCTGTGAATCTACTTTTTGTTTCACATCAGTTTTGAAAAGGACGTGTTAGGCAAATTGTTGTCAAACGACCTCCCCCGGGCAATGATGAATTACGTTGTATTAATTCAGTCGGCATAGTCCAAATGACTGAAAGTTAATCGAACACCACAATTGGTAAACCGACCCTAAACCGACCCAAAACTTGGATGGCCCACCTATGTTTCTACTTGGGCCTTAGCTTGCTTATTGGGCCTAACCTAATTCTATACCTAATACTATATGTATTCTAACCCGTTTCTATTCATTCTGTGTGAGAGACTTGTGCCTTGAGAGAGAAATCGAGACCTTGCTGTGTGCTCTTCGTCCCTTTTCTTCTCCTTTGCCTTTGTGGCTAGATTGTGGTTACAATACTCTCTTCACCATTAGACAAAACCTGTGTGGGCAGTAGAAACTGTGGAGCAACCGTTTGTGAGAGGTTGGGGTAGTGGTTTTCTCTTGTGGTGTTTCGATTGGAGGTTTCTGAGCCCGGTTTTCAAGGTGTTAAACGGTGTTTTAACTTCACATTTGGTATCAGAGCTGGTTGGTGGTGTATTGGGCTTCAAAATCCAGCAGAAAACGCAGCAGAAATCGACCAGGAAGCAGTTGAAAAATCTGTCCAGATTTTGGTGCGAAAATCAGACCTGGAATCTCGATTTCCGGCCATTCCAGGAGGAATTTGGACAAACGGAGACCGGATTTGGAACGTGCAGGTGGAGGCGCTGCTGGAGGTCCGGCGCGTGTGAACGGCGGCGGCGCGTGGCGGCGGCGCGTGGGCACTCCGGCGGTGGCGCGTGGCGGCGTGTGGAGCATTTTCCGGCGACGGTGTCTTCAGGCAGTTTGTTCCTTTTGATTTTGTGAACGTACTGATATATTTATTTTAGTGTTTCAGGTTTTGTAGAAAATATTGGACGATTTTGCCCTTTCGGTGATCGATACAGATTCGAGGTCAGAATCGCGCAACACATTTCTTGAAGTACTTTAGGCCATAAATTGCGGCCTAAAGCAAGAATTCGCGACTCTCGATAATTACGGACTCAGACAAGTCCGCTCTGGTAAATTGGCTGATCCTCTCGTTAATTTTCAGCACTAGCGCGTCATCGTGTGGGGTGACATTAGGATTGGGGTTACCGTGTGGGGTAACCATTGCTTGTGCTAGAAATTAGGAATTAACTGTTTTTCCGTTTGCTAAGTGTTTTTGCTCTTTTGGTTAATTTCAGCATATTATCGTTTGTGATATATTGTGAGTGAAACTGTATGTTGATTATCCTCCCGTTGCATTGATAAGTCCCTAGAATACCTAGACAAGACCGTCCGGAAATTTCTAAACGGTGTATACTTGCGAACCTAGGTCTACTTTGTGTGGCTTAATTGTGTCTTTGTGTTTCTTGTTTGAAAATGACAACGCACAATTTTGATTTGGGAACTTTTACTGGAAAAGGTGATTTTTCTATTTGGCAACAGAAAATGCGAGGTATTTTGGTTCAACAAAAGGTTTCGAAAGCCATTGATGGCAATTTTCCCGCTGATTTTTCAAAAGAACAAAAAGAAGAAGCTGATGAGCTTGCTTACACCTCTATTATTTTACACTTGTCTGACGCAGTTTTGAGAAAAGTGGGTAAACTGAAAACCACTAAAGAACTTTGGCAAAAATTGGAAGATTTGTATTTGCTTAAATCTACTCCCAACAAGCTCTACTTACTCGAGCGTTTTTTCAGTTTCAAAATGGATTCCTCAAAAGAACTTGATGACAATTTAGATGTGTTTAACAAACTTGTACAAGATATTGTTAACTGTGGAGAGTCGGTGCCTGAAACATACAAAGCTATTATACTGCTGAATGCTATACCTGATATTTATCGTGAAGTGAAAAATGCTATTAAGTATGGTAGGGACACCTTGACACCTGAAATTGTCGTTGACTCTCTTAGAAGTAAAGAGATGGAGATGAGGGCTGAAAAACATGATAGGAAGAGCGGTGAGATTCACATGATGAGGGGTAGAACTCAGTTTAGGCAAAACAGTCATAATGGTTACCAAAGTAGTGGCGAGTCTAGTAGTAATGGATATAGAAGGAAAAGCAGGGGTAAGCCTAGATCCAAATCTAGGACTAAGGAAAGAAAATGCTATGGCTGTGGGAACACGGGGCATTTTATAAAAGATTGCTATAAAGAGAAAAATAAGCAAAAGGGTCGAGATAGAGACGAGGTGAATGTCTTGTCGTCTGACTCTGGTAATTGTGATGGTGAAATCTATATGATTACCAATTCTGTTGTTTCTTCTGCTGAATTAAACTCAACTGCAAATTCTCGTTTTCATGAGTGGATTCTTGATTCTGGTGCATCTTTTCATGTGACATCACATAAAGATTGGTTTGAAAATTTGTATGAATCAAATGATGGGCATGTTGTGTTGTGTGACAATTCTGCTTACAATGTTGTTGGCATGGGTGATATTACGTTGAAGTTTGATACTGGTTTTGTGTATACTTTAAAGGACGTTAAATATATCCCTGAACTGTCTAGAAACTTAATTTCAGTAGGAAGACTTGAGAAATCTGATTTCACTGGTAAAATTGGAAATGGGATTTTGAAATTGATTAAAGGTGCACTTGTCTCTATTAAGGGTATTAGAAAAAATGATATTTATATAACCACTGGGGAAGTGATGAGAGGTTTAGACTCCTCTATCTCTTCCGCCAAGTCTGATCATACACACAAATGGCACAATAGACTTGCACATGTGGGTATTAAGGGGATTAAGCTTCTTAATGAAAAAGGTGCTTTTGGAAATGACTGTGTGTCTGATTTGTCTTTCTGTGACCATTGTGTGCTTGGCAAACACCATAAAACTACTTTCTCCACAAGTGTTCATAATACTAGAACCATGCTTGAATATGTGCATTCGGACCTGTGTGGTCTATCTAGCACTCCCACCGCAGGTGGGAATAGGTATTTCTTGTCTATTATTGATGACTATACTAGGAAAGTGTGGGTTTACCTTTTGAAAGAGAAATCCGACACTTTCGATAAATTTAATAATTGGAAAAGACAAGTTGAAAACCAAACTGGTAAGAAGATCAAGTTTTTGAGAACTGATAATGGTCTAGAGTTTTGTAACACTGATTTTGATAATATGTGCAAGGAAAGTGGAATAACAAGGCATAAAACGGTTCCTTACACTCCCCAACAAAATGGGGTAGCGGAAAGGATGAATAGAACCATACTTGATAAAGTGCGTTGCATGATGTTAAGTTCTGGAGTCCCGAAGTCATTTTGGGGCGATGCTGTTATGACTGCTTGTTATTTGATTAATTTGACTCCATCTGCTGCATTGAATGGTGATACTCCGCATGAAAAATTGTTTGGTAAACTTAGTGATTACTCCATGCTTAGAACTTTTGGCTGCACTGCTTTTTCTCATCAGAGTGAGGGAAAGCTTAAACCTAGAGCTAGGAAATGTGTTTTTCTAGGTTACCCCGAAGGTGTCAGGGGTATAGGTTGTGGGATAGGAGCCAGAAAGGAGTTAAAATCATTGTGAGTAGAGATGTTACATTCAATGAGAGCGAAATGCCATGTTTGAAAGCTGAATCTGAACCTGTAAGTGAGGAAATACAAGGTGAAGAGAGTAGTCAGCTGAAGGTGGAGTTAGGGAAACCTAGCACATTCATTCCTGTTACACAGAGTGAGATGGAGACTCAGGAACAACAACCTGATGTCGAGAATGGAGATGAAGTAGTAGTAGAAGAATACCCTGAAGAAGAGAATCCTCTAGCAGACTATAACTTGGCTAGGGATAGAGAGAGGAGACAGACTAGAGCGCCGGTGAGATTCGGTTATGAATCCGAATTAGCTTTTGCTCATGCGAGTTATGAGGAGTTAGCTGATAGGGAACCGAAGACCTTTGAAGAGGCAATGAAGAGTGAACAATCTGAAGAGTGGTTTAAGGCAATGAGAGATGAGATGAGTTCTTTAGAGACGAATCAAACTTGGAAATTAGTACCTAAACCTAAAAATAAATCTACTGTTGACTGTAAGTGGGTTTTTAAGATTAAGGAGGGTACTAGTGCTTCTGAACCCTTAAGGTTTAAGGCTAGGTTAGTGGCAAAGGGATACACTCAGAAAGAGGGGGTTGATTACAATGAGATTTTTTCACCAGTTGTTAAGTACACTACCATTAGGGTCATACTTGCATTGGTTGCACATTTTGACCGGGAACTTGAACAACTTGATGTAAAACCGCTTTTTTACATGGTGAACTTGATGAGCAAATCTTTATGAATCAACCAAGAGGTTTTGAAGACAAACTAAAACCTGACTATGTGTGTTTCTTGAAAAGATCGTTATACGGCCTAAAACAATCACCTAGACAGTGGTATAAAAGATTTGATTCTTTTGTGCTATCTATAGGGTTTCATCGTAGCAAGTTTGATCAACGCCTTTACTTCCAACATAATGATGCTAGTAATGATTTTTGTTCTTACTACTTTATGTGGATGATATGCTCTTAGTTGGTTCATCGCCTAAATGGATAAGTGATATAAAAACAAGTTTGAATGGTGAATTTGACATGAAAGATTTAGGTGAACTAAGAGAATCCTAAGTATAGAAACTGAAAGAGAGAGATCAAATTCTACATTGTTTTTGCATCAGTCTTCTTATATTTCAAAGGTGTTGAAAAGATTTGGCATGTATGACTGCAAACATATTACCTTAAAGCTAATCACTTTGTGTTATCTAAAGATCAAGCTCCATGAAATGAAAAGGAAATAGAATACATGAGCAGAATTCCGTACTCAAATGTGATTGGTTCTGTTATGTACTTGATGGTTTGCACTAGACCTGATTTAGCTTTCGCTGTGAGCACGCTTAGTAGATATATGTCTAATCCTGGTCCTGAGCACTGGGAAGCCTTAAAATGGATGTTAAGGTATTTAAAGGGTACATGTAATGTAGGTCTAAAGTTTGGTGTTAATAACGATGGGGTTAAGCGAAAGGATATGTTGATGCGACTATCTTTGGGGATAGGGATAATAGGAAATCCACTTCTGCCTATGTGTTTACCTTGTCTAATTCTTGTGTTAGTTGGAAATCACAGTTACAACACATAGTAGCACTATCCACGACAGAATCTGAATACATTGCTACTACTGAAGCTATTAAAGAAGCTTTATGGCTTAGAGGCCTTTTACATGAACTGTGTGTTCTGAATGATTATGTGGTAGTATATTCAGATAGTCAGTCTTCTATACATTTATGTAAGAATCCTGTTTTTCACGAACGCACCAAACACATTGATGTTAGACTACATTTCATTAGAGATATTGTGTCTCAAGAAGTAGTAATGCTTGAGAAAATACACACCCAATATAATCCCTCAGACATGGGTACTAAGGTGCTACCTTTGGTGAAATTTAGAAGTTGCAAAGATCTTCTAAACATCGGTGGGGGTAAATGATTTCCAATTTTATTGGTTCTCCATTTTTTCTAGATTATTACTAATGCGTAATAACTTTCTTTGCAGGTCCTTTGACACCAAGGTAGAGGTTTGTTAGGCAAATTGTTGTCAAACGACCTTCCCCGGGCAATGATGAATTACGTTGTATTAATTCAGTCGGCATAGTCCAAATGACTGAAAGTTAATCGAACACCACAATTGGTAAACCGACCCTAAACCGACCCAAAACTTGGATGGCCCACCTATGTTTCTACTTGGGCCTTAGCTTGCTTATTGGGCCTAACCTAATTCTATACCTAATACTATATGTATTCTAACCCGTTTCTATTCATTCTGTGTGAGAGACTTGTGCCTTGAGAGAGAAATCGAGACCTTGCTGTGTGCTCTTCGTCCCTTTTCTTCTCCTTTGCCTTTGTGGCTAGATTGTGGTTACAATACTCTCTTCACCATTAGACAAAACTTGTGTGGGCAGTAGAAACTGTGGAGCAACCGTTTGTGAGAGGTTGGGGTAGTGGTTTTCTCTTGTGGTGTTTCGATTGGAGGTTTCTGAGCCCGGTTTTCAAGGTGTTAAACGGTGTTTTAACTTCACAGGACGGACATAAAATGAAGCACAAAGCAAGCATCAAGAAGCATCATTTCATAGAACGATTCATCAGTCGAGCCTTCCTCATAGCATTTGCTGGCCTTTTCCACCTCTTCATGTATCTGTTCGCAGGATACTTCATTTTCACAGGCACGCAAGAATTTCTGCATGATTGGGATTTTTAGATCCTCGAATGCTTTAAGCTTTGAATTTCTACGATGATAAGGGCCTATCGAAACTACCAGAGGAACAAAACAATCTTCGTTTGATTGAAAATCACGCAGCAATGATGGAATCTTTTGTATCTCTCCAGAAGAAATCAACACTTCTATTACCTCAGGTATCCTACTATGAGGCAAAACTGTCTCGACGCACGTCTTCATCTTCACGTCCTCGAAGGAATCATGCGATCTACGGTTGGATCCAACTTCTGTCATCCCCTGGACGTGAGCACGAATTTGTGTCAGCACATATTATTAGCAAAATATCAACTTTTAACTATACAAATATCAATTTTAAAAAATCAATGTTTTAAAAAATCGACTCGAAAAAGGAAGAGGGTCGAGGTTAAAGAGTCGAATTGGGGTTGAATCGATATCGAACTGGATGATAAATTAAATAAATAAATACACAAATAAATTATAGTGGCGTTTCCCACAAAAGGCTTGACCCCATTTTTTATAATGGTCGCGTGGATAACAGATGTCGACTTCTTCTTTGACTTCTTATATAGTGTTTTGACTTCAGAGCTTCGGTCACTTAGACAGCGCTTCGACTCAGGGCTTCAGCCACTTGCCTACGCATCGACTTCAGGGTTTTGGGGTGTGAGCTTCTTCTTGAGTCTCGATTTCGAGGCGTAACAATAAACATTTAAAAACTCAACATTTCATTATTCATATCTCAACTACATTTCTAAATGTCTATACTATCAATACTTAATAAGTGCAAGTTTTTTTGTGAATTTCTTGCTTTTCTTCCCACAAGAAATACAGGATAAGAAAATATCATTATTAACGATAGAAGGTTATTTTTCCTAAATTTCCATAATAAATATGAAATTTAGCAAATAAAAATCACTGTAATCCAAAGATCAACAAAAGAAATTTTGCAAAATAACAATAAAAAAATTGAAACGTAAAAATCAAAGACTAAGTCAACAAATTGTACCAACTAGAAAAGTCAAGAGCAATATTGATTTGGGAGAGGTTCGAACCACTGCTGAAGACGTTAAGAGCAATGTGAGTCATCTTGCGTAGGCAAAAGCAATATTTATAGGCCTCCGGCATCCAAGCCTATAACCGAACCTTAAGGCGTGAAAGCTTAACCGAACCTGCCAACTGATGGACCACCTAACGCCAC
Source organism: Fraxinus americana (assembly GCA_035079005.1). NCBI lineage: Eukaryota > Viridiplantae > Streptophyta > Magnoliopsida > Lamiales > Oleaceae > Fraxinus > Fraxinus americana. The sequence goes on along the minus strand of CM068715.1, from coordinate 35,950,131 downwards.
AACTTAAGGGATTGTTTGGGAGCTCACACTCAACTTAAGTACTTTTGAGTGATTGAGTTTTTATTTATTTATTCAGAAAAATAAATACTGAATATAATAAATAATTGTTTATTTTATTGTGAATGTATATGTAGTTATCTCCAACAATCTAAATTTCCAATAGTTTCCCCAAACCTCTCCCAAACAAGCCCTAACACTTCTCAAATCAATCACTGTACAACATTAAGTTGCGATTGCTGTACAACAACAATTTCTGTGGGCATTTAAGAAGGGGATAAGCACAAGAGGGACAGAGTGGGCACCATTTAAAATTGAATAATGTTATTCATAATCGCCCAATGTCGATAATCGCTTTACGCGACAGTTTGTTATTTGATGCGAAAAATTACAGAAAATTTATACTTTAAATAACAAATTGTCGCGTATAACTATTATCAATAGTGAGCGACTATGAATAATATTATTCTTTAAAATTATAGTAATTGTTTTTTTTGTGGGAGGAGGGAATCCACAGTTGAGAAATAGGCGAGGATGATTAAAGGGTGGATGTTAAGACATGATATGATGGTGTGTTTGTGGTTGGTCCAAAGGGACACATAAATCCTAGTGAATCACATGTTAATGGACGGATGTGGGGGGATCGGGCCGGGCAGGGTCATAGTTTGATTCATTCCCCACCCCACTTCATTTTTTGATATTTTTTTTATGTTAAAAAAAAATTAATGGTAATTTTTTTTACCTCGATTTGTAATCCGATCCTGATGGTAATTATAATATTCAACTCATATTAAACAATTATTTTCTTCAAGTTCTCTTTTTATACTAAGCACTTATTAGATAAACTTGAATTAATCTACATGTACATTCTTTGTGTACATTTTGGAAGTCATTTCAGGAGGGGTAAAAATCGAGGTCATTGATTATTTTAAATGTTGTACAAATCAATGACAAAATTGTGCCGCATGGTGAAATATAAATCAGAATGTCAACCAAAATATAAGTGTACAAAACTGGATAAACTATGTTAAAATTTTATCAATTGAAATCATTACATTGTCAATTATGTGTAGACCATGTCAAAAATTTGTTGGAGCAACTTGAATTTTTTAAATATTTGTTTTAAAATTTTTGATAAATAACTTAAGATATTTTGCTATTTGATCTTAGGATTGTGGTCTAGATTTTCAAGGAACAAATATATGTTGTTAATTGCTTATCCTATGACATTTAATCATTTTCCTTAAAATTTTGCAAAGAGGTATTTCTCTATTACTTTTTAATATTGTCGAATTTTGCCCAGTATACTTTATTAAGCATGCCATCAAAGAATTAAACATATTTTATCATAAGAATAAGAACTAATTTCCCGCTTATAATAGGGAAGAAATATATAATCCACCGGTGATGTGACAAACATCACCATGGAGTCTAAAATACCGAAGATGTGGCCATCAATGGACAATATATTTCATGCCCACTATGGGTATGAAATCAGCCCTATCACATTATATTTTATTATCTACTTATTTATTTTAGTATGATATGAGCGTCAGAGAGCATTCTTTCATTACAATCAACGACCTACCCTTTAACATTGTTTTGCAAATTTATCATTGTTCAGCAAACCGTGATTAACTTCTATATTAAATTTTTGCGCATCTAACAAAATTGTTGAAACTACAAACGCAGGCAAACGAGCTCAAATTTATTGTCCCTCCATTACATTTTTGACCTTTCACTACATCACATTATCAAATGAAAAGATGTCAACATAATTCTTAAAACCTCAGCATATTACCAATTGACGCCTTCCTATTCACTAAGAAGAGTGTGTTTAAGAACAAAAATATAATGATCAGACAATCAAAAAGATAGAAAGCAACAAATTTCAACTCTATATAAACATGCTCTTCGTCGATGGATCGAGATCAATGAAAACCAAGTTATAATACTATTTCAGTCGTGATCAAATTAAAGTATTTTGTCTTGATTAATTGACTCTAAATAAACATGCTCTACGTGACATACATGTGGCAATTTATTATTTAATGCATGAGACAATAAAAAACTACCACATTAATGTATTAAATAACAATTTGTCACATATGCCACCACGTAAGGTAACTATTAGTAATCCCCACTATAAATAATATTATTCTTGTACATTGCGTTGCGATCGCTGTACAACAACCATTACTGTGGACAACTAATAAGGGATAAGCCCAGGTGTTGCTTTCGTAATGGCTGGACAAAACGGGCACCATTTAAAATTCAATTAACCCATTTGTACAAACCTTGTAACAATCTTGTAGACAACTTTGGTATTGTCAAAATTCGGGTAGTTTATTTAAAAAATATTTTTTAAAATGGATGAATGTAATGTCGTCAGTGTGATATTGTTAACCAATGTTGTACAAGTATCATAATTCTTTAAAATTATCGTCATTGTCTTTTATGGGAGGAGGGACTCTACGTTGGAGAAATCAATCATGCTACATGTATATTGTCATTTACATCATTTTTTACACTTTGTCACGTGGTAATACACCATTGGACATTTTTAAACAGTAAACAATTTTCCCTCCAATATTTTTTTAACAACACATCAAATGTCAAACTCGACATACGTTTTGGAGTGTACATCTAGCATTTTTGTAGAGAAATTGAATAATGTTATTTATAATTATAATGATGAAATCTCGACGACGTGACAATTTATGTGAAATAATGGAATTGTGTAATTCACTTTTTATGTGAGAAAGAGGGGGGAGGGGAGAGAAAGAAATGTGAGGAGTAATGAGGTGCACATCACTGATATTCCATTATGAAGTTAAATAACATTATTTAGATAAATTGGCGGGGATGATCAAAGGGTGGATATTAAGACACGAAATGTTGGTCATGTGTTTGTGGTTGGTCCAAAGGGACACGTAAATCCACGTGAATCATATGATAATTATACTATTAAACATCACATTAATTAATTATTTTCTTCAAGTTCTCTTTTATAGCCCATGTTTAAATTAAAGTCAATATTTAGTCTCTGTTTTGACAATCATTAAAACAAAATTCTTTATTTTTCAAACGTATTTTTAATTATATATTTTCACAATAATATATTTCACATGTAAATATAATTTTTCCTACTTTTTAACTACACGCTCTCTATTAAATCACTATTACAAAATTCATTTTTTTCCAAAAATATTATTTTAGTAGTTATCAAATAGAGGGTTAATTTGAACCACATATCCCATGGGATAAATTCAACTACATATTTCATTATTTTTTATCAAAATATTCTAAAGATATAATTTTTATCAACGCCAAACAGGCATACTAAGCACTTGTTAGATGAATTACGTTAAAATTTTATCAACTGGACTCGTTGAATTGTGGATTATATTGTTTGGTATTGCTTCTGAGAAATTAAAAGGAATTTTCGAAATCCAAAAGTTGATTTGGGATTCGTTTTGTCTAATTTGTTGAAAGAGCTTCTTTTAGTTAGAAATATTTTTGGATGAAACTTTCTCTTAAATCACTTTCAATATGAAGTTCTCTTAAAAATCATTTTTCAAAAACTTGTCTAACACAATCGAGTAATATAAGGTAACTTTTACAATTGTTTATTTTCACTGGACAAACCTCCTGCTCCTCCATCTTCTTCCTTTTTCTTTTTTTAACCTACGACATGACGTGGATATGTTTGACATAATAAATGTCTTAGTATCTATATAAACATTCATGTGACCGTTAGGAAGAATCCCACCAAACACAAAAATAAAAAGTGAAAATGAAAAATCAATTGCATATAAAATCCTTATATGAGTTGCATTAGTCTTCTTTTTAATTGCCAACAGGATTCTCCTTTTCCTTAAAACTTTCAGCAGCATAATTTCTTGTCCATGTCTTGTATTAAGATATCTAATTAACTAACAAAATTTGTTCCTAACTTCGTTAGAATTGTGAATCAATCCCCAGCCCTTTGCTAATTAATATTCAATTATAACTGGATCTCTGGATTATAATTTGTTTCAAACGCAAAATCTTTGCTACTGAAAAGAAAACAAAATTATAATTTGTTACGGAAATAGTGATAGTGGTTGTGTTAATCTTTGTCTCGAAGTACTACTATAGGTCAATGTCGTTCTTGTGCTATGGTTTTCTTGGATTCCAGTAACTTTCTCCAACGTTCTATTATAGTATCAATATCAAATTGCATAGGATCCGTTAAGGAAGAGACGTAGAATTGAAATAGAATACAGCTCACTTGATTCAGATTCAAAGTTATTTATATAAATACACCAAACCCTAATGACAAAGTCGAAGCTTTGTTTGAATTTATATTAGGGTTTTTCTCTTCTTTTCTTCTCAGGCCTGCTGCAATGGCTATCAGGCAAACCTATTATGCTCCGACAGACCTCAAATATTAAGATTGGATTGCTTTTTGAATATATCTATTGCTTATAGAGTATTACTGATAATTAATGTTATTGTTGCATCCGTCGAAAGAAATTGTTCAAAATTGAAGTTATTAAAATCTTATTTACAATCAACTATGTTACAAGAACGATTAAATGACCTAACTTTGATATCCATTGAACAAGATTTGCTAGAAACGAAAGTTTAATTAGTGAGTTTGCTTCTAGAAATGCCAGAAGAAATATTTTTACATAATGTATTACATTTCAAAGTTTACACGTGGTATTTGATGTTTTTGATTTCAAATTTTTCTCATGTGGAATTGCACGAAGAGTTTAGGGGCTTGGATGGTTCTTTGTTGATGAAATGAATTTTGATGAAGTTTGGAAGGTACTTTTGAACTTTATTTGTACTTTTCTTATACACGCCATTTAAAAAAATAAACAGTATTTAAATATCATAATTTTGCGATGATATAATATTATTGAAATATATTTTGATGCCACCCTACCCCACCATAATATTTACCCGAACCTATTATGCTATCAAGTTTACCCGAACCTACCCATGGATTGACCATCTAAAGCCCGAAATTAAGAATTGTTTGGGAGTTCACACTCAACTTAGGTACATCGTAGTTCATATAACCTCAAACGTACTTGTTGAAAAGTGAAATTTAAATTTTGAATCGTCAATTCTTTAACGCATAGTAATCATACAACGATCTGTATAACACAAATATATATATATATTGAATATAACAAGTAATTATTTATTTTATTGTGAATATTATGTATTTTTTTCCAATAATCTTAAAACATATGTATTTCCAATAGTTTCCCCAACCTCTCCCAAACAAGCCCTAACACTTCCTCAAATCAATCATTGTACATTACGTCATTACGTTGCGATTGATGTACAATAACCGCTACTGTCTATAATAGAAGGTGGCGTAGTCGGGGAAGGGATAAGCACAAATGAGCTTGATTTGAAAAAGAAGCTCGAATCGACTTGATTCGAAACTCGTTTGTATGGACCGAGCCAAGCCTCTTAAATAAAATTTGGTCTGAGCCCCGAATAGCTCGCAAGCTCACGAACCGAAAAACGAGCCGGGTCGTGAAGCTCATTTTTTTGCCATGCTATGGGTAAAGGCCTTGTACGTTGGCTGTTGGGGAACCAACCAGGGAACATCTGTCCCCTTGGCAACGATGGAATAATCCCGTCAATTAATTAACCTGCTTTTGCAGGCAATTAATACACCAATTAATCAGCCTGAAAAAGCAGCTAGAGAGTCCCGTCATGGGAATCCCATCAACCAAACATCTCTTAACCTAATTGTTATTTCAAAATTCTTTAATTTTTATATTCATTTTCAATCACATATTTATACAATAAAATATTTTGTATGTAAATTCAAAGTTTTTCTTACTTTTTAACCACACATTCTTCCAAAAATTACTATTCAAAATTCTATTTCCTCAAAAATAATGACCATCAAACAAATGTTTATAAACATTCTTTTTCCAAAATGTCTCTAAGAGACGTTCTTTAGAGACGCATTCAGCAGTAACAATTTTTTTGTATAAATATTCAATTCAAAAATAAATTTTTTGCTACCAATCTCATCTCCAATCCTCAATTTAAAATTTACTTTGCATTCTTTGCTGTTAATTTTTTTGCTATTAGTTTCTTTCTCCAATAATCTCCAACTTATTTACAATTCAATTTTAAGTATTGAGAGTTATAAATGAATTTCATTAATGATGAGGTAAATAAACTTTTGGGTAGTTCGAACACTCCATCCGATTACGATGTATCTCAAAATGGTCCAATTAACTTGGATGATACCCATGAAGAAGAAGAAGAAGATGAAGATGTGACGGAAGCAAAACGATCTAAAAAAGAATCCTCGAATGCTGCTTGATAACATATGACACGAAAAAAATTGGCATTAAAAATGGAGTGGATATTTGGAAAACATTTTATAATTATTGTAATAAGGAGCTTAGCTAATTAAATTTAACTATTGTGCAATTGAGTAATAATTTCTTGTGGGATTTACAACACGTACTTGTTTGTCCACTTTATTATTTTTAAGCGAATCGTGCCATTGCAGTACATGTTTTATAATGAACAATATGCCGACATCATTTTTATAACTTTATGTGACTAAAATTTGACAACCTCAAATTTCAGCCAGCAATTAAAAACATTTTCAAACTTTAGTGAGCAATAATTTTTTTTTGAATGTTTAGTAAGCAATCAAGACGCTTTAAATTTATTGAGTAATCGAAAACGTGACAATTTGTTAACGATGTGACGGGGCGTACATGGGCATTCCGTTAGCCACGTCACTAGTACCATTAAAGGTTTGTAACGGATAATATGTTAGTGAGTATCATCAAATGCTTGGATAAGTTTAGTGACCAAAACTCGACATCTTAAACTTGAGTCAGTAATTGAAGACACAGGCATAAGTTAGGCGACCATTGGGACAATTAACTCGACATAAACCGAGTGTCTATATAAACATTCAAGTGACCGTTAGAAAGAAATCCCACCAACAAAAAAAATAAAATAAAAATTTGTATGTAAAAACCTTATCATAATTGCATTAAGCCCTAACACATTATTACATCAAAATAAGTTTTGTAGTAGTGAATTTTTTTTAGAAAGTCTGGTTCAAATGTTGGAGACAGTTAAAAAACCTTATCATAATTGCATTAAGCACAAACACATTATTACAACAAAATAAGTTTTGTAATAGTGAATATTTTTAGAATGTGTCGTTAAAATGTAGGAAAAAAGTTTTGAATTTAAATGTAAAATATTTTATTGAGAATGTATGATAAAAAATAAATTTAACTAAAGAAAAAATGAATTTTGAAATAACTAGAACCAATTTTTTTTTTAACTGCCAAAAGGATTCTCTTTTCCCTTAAAACTTTCAGCCGCATAATTTCTCGTGCATGTCTTCTATTGCTAATTAGTTTACAAAGGACTTCTAACAAAATTTGTTCCTAACTTTAATAGAATTGTAAATCATTCCCCAACCAAGTAGTTTGCTAATTAATATTCACTTATAATTGATTTTCTGGATTGTAATTTGTTTCAAACACGATCTTTGCTACTGAAAAACAAACAAAATTGGTAAGGAAATAGAAGTGATGGCCAGTGGGTTGTGTCATCTTCAACTCGAAGTACTATTATAGCTAGGTTTCGATGAGAAGTCAATTTCGTTCGCGTTTGCTGGTTTTAATAAATGCTTCGAGATTCGCACCGAGACATCGGACATCTGCGAACGAAACCAAGTACCATTTGTTCCAAAAACCTCCAACACTTCTATTATAGTATCAATATCAAATTGCATAGTCGGTTAAGGAAGAGACGTAGAATTGAAATAGAATACACTCTCACTCGATTCAGATTCAAAGTTATTTATATAAATACTCCAAACCCTGATGAAAAAGTACAATTTGCTTGAATTTGTATTAGGGTTTTCTCTTCTTTTCTTCTCAGGCCTGCTGCAATGGCGATCAAGCAAACCTATTATGCTCCGACAGACCTCAAATATTATTATTCACAAGTTAATGATGATGAATACTTTAAAAATATTTTTCCTGGTTATGTTTTTCACCCCACTGATGCTCAACTTATTGTTGATTACTTAATCCCAAAAATCAAGAACGAGACGCTGCCTCGAAGTCTCATTAAAGTGGTTAATAATGTATACGACTTAAACCCGGAAAATCTTGAAGGTAGAATATTCATATCTTCACTTTATATGTTAATTTGTTTCTTTCTTGATCTTCTGAAAAATGTATACTGTATAAATTTTATTGGGTTTTTAGATGATTACGGGGTGAATCGAGCAGAAGAGTGGTTATTCTATACACCAAGAGATAGAGAAAACGAAACTGAGAACATTCGGGATGGAGTTGCTGTTGATGGATATTGGCAAGTAATAGGGGACGATGAAACTATCGTAGATAATGATGAAACTCTTGGATTTCGAAAGACTTTAGAATTCTACAAAGGAAACCCACCTAGAGGTGACAAGACTTCTTGGATTATGCATGAAATTAGAGCGAATGATGATCAACAAAGTGTTGCAGATGATACTAAGGTAACTTATTAGATGTATTCTTTGCAAGTTTTTGTAGTATGACATATAAATTATACAAACGATGGAATTTTATTTTATTTTTTTTCCTTGTAGTTGGACGATTGGATTGTGTGTAGAATATACCACGAGGAGAACAGATGGAAGGATGAGACATGGCGGAGTGAAGCAGATGATGATCAATGGTTTGATGATTTGGGTGATTTAATGTAAGCAAATGGAGGAGACAGCGAGTATATACTAAATGACTGGTCGAAGTTAGATTTTCATTCAACTGGAGAAGTACGATCTTTGTTGAAAACATTAGAAGATAGACGCGTATGAGGAGGAGTTTTCTCCCTCTTTTTTTTTTTTTTTCAATACTCAATTTCTAGAGAATTTTGTACAGTGTTTTCTGCTTGTTTTACAATTTCAAAGATTCATTTATACCAGTGGCCCGACCAAAACTTTTCATAAGTGAATAATGACGAGACTTGAATTCACGACCTTCATCTTGACTTTGATTTTTTTCCAAGTATTTGTTGTTCAAGAATGTTTTCGATAGTTATGGATTGATCATCAGATGTCTGATCTTGAACCTCTGGAAGATGAATCTTCTCAATTGCTTGTCGGACGAGCTTTATCTCTGGAATTTCCCAATCATTCTTTTCTGCAACTATATCTGAATCAGCAAAACCTGATGCCAGTTGAGGATGTATCAGATGCCATGACCATTTGGCTATCGTTGGGACATTAGTTTCTCAAGAACGGAAATTGACAGGCAGATTATTTGGTGATACACTGATCCTGAAAAGGTAATCTGAGCCACTGAAATTTTGGGGATGTAATGGGGCTACTGAAGAATCTAAGTCCAATTAGGGGTTGGGCATGTTTTCCTGGAATATCGAGCAATCCATAGATTACATGTTTGTTAAAAGTGTTACTATCGTATAAGTTGTAGGAATCCACAAAGTGTATTGACTAAAATTCACATTTTGTGGAAACTGCAACTTATAAACCGAATATTAATGCTATTCATAATTGCTCACTATCGGTAGTCGCCCTATATGACAGTTTGTTATTTGATGAATTGAGAATTTATATAAAAATTATACGAACCAATGAACATGTTGATCTCTAAGTTTTGAAATCATTGTTTTGTTAAATATCGGCACGCATCAAAATTATACCTTTAATAATGACATGAACACGACAACGAGGCGTATTGGGTAATGGTGGGATAATTTCATACTCCTTTGCACAAAAAAAAGGATTCCCCACCATGAAACTTGAAACTATGAAAAATAGTCTGGTGAAAAGCTGCAATTGGTTGCAAGGGATAATAAAAAAAAAAACGAAAGGAAATTAAATTGAAGGAATGGATATAAATTAGTCAAACATCAAATGTGCTTTCATGCATGCACGTCTTTGTTAGTGGTCCATTCCACAATTGCACATTGATTGTTACCTTTATTCAGCTCAACATTTTATGGGTCGAGATAATAGTATAGTCCCTTATAATGATGAAAGTTGGCAAGTCGATTCTATTAGTATAGTCCCTTATAAATTAGTCGATTGACTGTTGCACATTGAGTACGGAGAATATAGCCTCCGCCCATTACCTACGCCTGTTTAAAGTCCATTTCAAATTTTAATTTTCTATCACACAAAAAGAAAATAATTACCATCATTTTGAAATGGAACATGAATTGTTCTCCAACTTGAAAAAAAAAAATAAAAAAATTTCACCAACTAAAAACTTGAGAAAAATAAAATAAATGAGATGATAAACGAGGCAAAAGAAAAAAATATCTAACGGGACGGAAAACGAGAATGAATACCCAGATTCTGAGCCGTCCTGTTGTCATTCCTAATCGAGAGACATTGAAGATGTAAGATATTTATATTCGTGAATGTTTCTTGATGAACGTATTCGATATAATAGTATAGTTTGTTATAATGATGAAACTTTGCAAGTTGATTCTCATAGGAATTCATGTTTCTTTAAATGGAATTGCAGTGATAGACAACAGTTTGAAGATCAAAAGAATATTTCTTTACGAAGGAATGCCACCAAATATTAGAAAAATTTACAAAATGTTAGAACACCAGTCTAGATATAAGCATGTGATAGGTCATAATAAATGAGTTATAAATTTTTGTATTTAATTGAATTTATAATTTAATGATACAAATAATATGATGCTATATAATATTACTCTTTACAAAATACGACCTCAACTTAAGGTATATCTACACTTTCCTCTCCATTAAATTCTCCAAGGAAACTTCGTGGAAGCTCACTCATGGCTCCTGGACTCTTCTCATCCATATAAGTCTCATTTCTCCCTCACCATTTCACTCTCAAATCCTTAACTCATTTCCACAATGAAGTTCATCAAATACGTTTTTAAAAAGCTCTTCCAGAAGAAGAAATCTCGACCCATTCCTGGATCAGAATCCGACCCAGCTTCTTTCAGTTCGTCGGATGATTCTGAAACTGGGTTCGGTAACCCCACAAACCGGTCAACCACGCCAACCAACATTCTACCTGCCGAAGAATTGTCGGAATTTGAGTTAAAACAAGGGTTTGAATTGATAGACAGAGATGGTGACGGGAAGATGAAGAAGGAGGAGCTAGACGCGTTATTGATCCGTGTCGGAGCCGAACCGTCGAGTTAGGAGGAGCTGAGGCTAATGTTGAGCGAAGTAGATGTAGATGGCGATGGGTGTATTAGTTTAGGAGATTTTTACGCGAACGGCTCGGCTTTTGGGCCTCTGGCGTGTGACGCAGATAGGGGTGGGCAAACCCCGACCAAAAACCCACCAAATCCGCCCAAACTGAATCAACCCGATTGGGTTGGGTCGATTTTTTTGTTGTTTTTACGCTGGTTGGGTGGGTTGGCTGTGTTGGTGGGTCGGGTCGGGTTACGGGTTAACTCATGAAAATCGAATAAATCCGCCCAACCCAACCCGTCACTTAAAAAAAAAAGAAATAAAAGAAAAATAAAAATAAAAGAAATAAAATGACTAGAAAAGTAAAAGAAACCTAAAAAAGTATAAGTAGATAGTGTAAATATAATTACCTTGGTGTATTTTAGAGGAGGAACTTACTGTTCTTCCCACAAGATATGTAGTATACGTTTTCCATATTATGTTAAATACACTTTGTTCTTTGTAAGCTCGGCTAATGAGGATTAAATAAGATAATAAATAATTTTATTTATTTATTTGTTTACTTACAATTTAATCTTGTCTATTCGAATTTAGTATAATAAAAAATTGGATGACTTTAATTTTTGTTGACAAGTCGTCCCAAACCGACCAACTCAACCCAACCCGACCGATACTTGATTGAGTTGGGTTTCAACTTTTACACGGGTTGGGTTGTGTTAAATTTTGATCAAACCGAACATGTTGGGTTGAGTTTGGGTTGAGGCAAAAATCGACTCAACCCAACTCATGCTCACCCTTAGACGCAGAGATGAAGGAACCGTTCAACTTCTTCGACTCGGATCATGACGGAAAAATAACGGCGGATGAGCTTTTTAATGTTTTCAGAACGATTGGTGACGGATGGTGCACATTAGAGGACTGCCGGCGCATGATAAAAGGTGTTGATAAAAATGGGGATGGGTTCGTCTGCTTCGAGGACTTCACTCTTATGATGGATCAACAACGATAGTTTGAATTAGTCTAAATGTACATAATGGGGGTACCGAATGGTGTCCCCCTTCTCACAATGCGCGCGGGCCCCATGTGTATTTAATTGGAGCAAATATTATGGTCCCCGCCTCCTAATGTGAGTGGAGTGTAAAAGATTCGGTACATGCTCACCCCAAACAAGTAGACGGGGTTATTTTAATTGGATCCATTTTTTTCTTCTAATTTCTCATTTGGGGTGAAGTCTATCAACGGCTGAAATTGATCCATCTTGTTTAAATTGTTTAAATTGGGCCCATGCTAATATGATTCAATATCCATTTGGGGTGAAGTCTATCAACAGCTGAAATTGATCCATCATTTTTTTAGGTTTTATTTATATTTATTTTTCTGGTCGGTTGGAAATATTAGAAAAGTATTTTTTAAAAAAAGGGAGGTTTGGAGTGAAGTTGGAGCCCCTCTTTGACAACCATTATAATAAGTTTTTTCGGGAAAAAAAATGAATTTTAAAATAATGATTTTTTGAAGAATATGTGATTAAAATATAGGAAATTTTTTTGAATTTACATATAAAATATTTTATTGTGTGAATGTGTGATTGAAAATGAATTTAACAAAAAAATTGTTTTAATGATTGCCAAGCCGGGCCAGCCATGTCAATTTACATGAATATGTCCACCACTAGACGACAAATTTTTCTTTAAAAATTTGGAGTTTAAATTAATAATTTTTTAATAACAATCAGACAACACTGATCTCTCATCTCGTAATGCCACGTTTTACGGAAAGTGCTCTTTATTCAAAGCATCGCCATGGCTTCATGTTCAAAACCAAAATGTCCAAAAACTGCAGCTGCCAACTCCCCTCTGACCTCGCATTCTCGCAACCACCACCTCTTTCATCTTTTCTTCCACCCTCCTGCAACAATTTACAACTCAGATCCCATTCACAACTACAAATTACAGAGCAACCAAAAACACCATCTCAGCCACTTGTATGAAAGAGAGGAGTGCAAAAAGATCGGTTCGATCACGTCGTACAACCGCTCGACCATCCTAGCCGAGTAAACTCCGCCAAGAACGATCCTCTACTGCCCGATGACCCCTAATGGGAGCCATAGAGCTGTTAATCACGCTCTGGTCAGGCGGGCATTTGTCATCCACCAGACTTGGTTTCCTGTCTCCTTAGAACTCAAGGATACAGAGGTACGAGCCTATAGAACAGATCCTGTTCAAGTAAGGTCGTGAACAATTGCATCCCAATTCTGCTATTTATACAGGTTATTTCCTAGCTTACCTTTCGATGTGGGATAGGTTCCTATTTTTTTATATATGAGGGATTGCTTGCATCAACTTATTTTGAGTATTTCTGTTCGTATATTCAATGGCTTGCTCCATTATCGTTACTGTTATCTGTTTGCTGCCTTTACCTTTCAACCTCATCTACCCCTAAAAATCGTCTTCATCTTCATCTAGTGATTATACGGTTTTACAAAAATTAGTTAGAATTCTGCTTTACCACTTTCTTTCCTTAAGCAGTCTTTGTTCTATGCAGACACCGACGGCTAGTTTCAAGAAGCCAATCGGAAGTGAGTGTATCTGGCCATAAGTTTGTGGGATGTCCAATGCCATGTGGTGTGCAGATAAAAAAGGGGTACAAGGGATTCCAAAAGGAAGTCCAAAAGTGCCTTATCAATGTTTACAATTTGAATGGTTGGGAAGCAGGAATTGGCGTCATGCTAAATCAACTGAGCAGTACAGTTGTTTGCAAAACCACATGATGAGGAGTTGCAGCTCGCTTGTGACGGTAAATATGGCACATGCAATTGTGACGTCGAATGTCACCGTTGAGAAGCTGGATTACTTTTTGAACAAACCAGTTAAAGGACGATCAATCTGGTATAAAGACAAGAAAGTTCGGCATCCTTGTCTTGCAGAAGATATCGAGAGAGACGTACAACTGCTCTTGCGCACTTCATAAGTAATTTATATGTTAGCTTGAGGATCTTTGAGTCCCTCTGTTGGTATGTAGCAGAACTCTTCTAAGTTTTATGAAAATCAAATTGATGATTTAAATCTTGGCAGTGCATAGAATATTCCTCTAGTTTTGGGCGTACATTCAAAGATCTTGTGCTGTTAGTTGGCATTTTTCTTCCGAGGAATTTGGCAATGTCAGCATGAAAATCTGATGCCAAAATAATTATCATCTAATGAGATATGCAAGTTGATTTTTCATTATGAAGAAGTTGATATCATGCTTTCAAATTCCCTTCTTCAGGAGCTGTTTAACACCCTCAGCGTTATCAATGAGTGAATCCATCAGACAAATGTACAACGTAATGCGCAATTCAGAAGGGTCATGTCTACTAATTTCATAAGCCGTCAAGTTTAATAGCAAAGTCTTTTCTGAATCATCAACGATGATTGGAGGAAGTGTAAGAGTACCAAAAATAAGGCGAGATAAGTTTTTATCTCCAATATCGAATTGTCTTCTCCTTGTTCTGTTTCTGTATTATCAGTACTATTACTTTCTGTATTTGTTAATTAGGTGCGAGTGTAAGTTATTTTAAAATTTTGATGGATTAGTTTTAATTTTTGTAATCATCATTCATTTAGTATTTTGCAATATCATAGGGGTTGAATCAGGTTAGATGGTTCAACTGGAAAAATCAGGGACCGATTCAAAACAATGGAACGTAATACAATTATTGCTCCAGCATACAACTAAGAACACACAACAAAAAAACAATGGAAACCAACAGTAAAAGAACAAACTTTTGCAGCTGAAGAGCTTGTACGAGATCGTCGATTTAGGAAGTCTTGTCTTCTGAGGTTAGCGCGGAAAAATAGCAAAATATGTCTGTACCATGGTAAGGAGAAGGGCGAAAATTGCACCTAGAAAAGCCAAGATAGTCCAAGGACTGCTAAAATGGTCGTGCAGGCATTCCGCCATCCAGACTAGTCCTTTATTCTGGCAATGATCTTCAATCTGCTGCTTAGTATCTGCATATGCATGAAGATCAGGCACCAAATCAATAGCTATCTCGTTAAAGAGTTGTGCCAAATGTTCGTCACTGCCTAAATTGTTGACAAGAATTCTTTTCTTCCTGAGCTCTTTAACATCATTGGCATTATCAATGAGTGAATCCATTAGCCAAATGTATGACGTAATGCGATAATCAGATGGGCCGTGGGGACTCATTTCGTAAGCCACCAAGTTTAATAGCAAAGGTTTTGTTGAATCATCAACACTGATTGGAGGAAGTGAAAGAGTACCAAGAATAAGGTGATTTCTGAACTTGACATCAGTAATATGGTAAGTTTTACTTGGTCTGAAAAGAATTCCTTCTGATTTGAGCTCGGTTACTGAACGATATGAATGCCACTGGACTGATTTCTCCATGTTTGTTTTTTCAGGAGGTTTCCCGATGAGCTGGTCCCGCGCTAGATGTAGAAGGTGAGGAGGGCTAGCATTCAAATCTAATTTCCATTCATTCTTTTCTTGATCACGTTTTCCCATCATTCGTTCATGTAATTTTTCAAAAGCTTTAGTGCATGTATTTTTCTGAGGTCGCATTACAGTGAACTTCCGATCAATGAAATTCTGAATCAACTCTGTCCTCTCGTTTTCTTTTTTGAACCTGAATTTCATTAAAACATTTAGTATTAGTAAAGGAATTTGATTCTCTAGCAAGAACAAGTCCCTCTGCACAAAAGCAAGGTAGCAACTTCCATGCTGTAGTGGATCTACTTCTTTTTGTTCCTTATCTGTCCCATTGGAAACATTTCCTTCTTTTAAGATGAACATAACATGAAGCACAAAGCAAGCATCAAGAAACATCATTCTGTTGAATACTTCATCGTTATAACATTTAGTTGAGCCTTTCTCATAGCATTCGCGGGCAGTTTTACCCTCCCTTGCCACCGCTTTATACATCTGTTCGATGGAGACTTTATTTTCACAGGCATGACAAAATTTCTGCGCGATTGGAATTTTTAGCTCCTCGAATGCTTTGAGCTTTGGATCTCCACGATGATAAGGGCCTATCGAAACTACGAGAGGATCAAAACAAACTTGGTTTGATTCACGCAGCAGTAATGGAACCCTTGCTATTTGGGGTTTCTCTGTTGTGTCTTTAACATAGTTCTTTATAGAAATCAACCACTCATCCTCGCTGCCATCGGTAATGTTAACGGTTGATTCTTGTGATTTTGTGCAAATTTGAGAGATTTCAGCACTCTTGTTATCTTCTGTGGCTCCAACTGTTGTCATCCCATGAATGTGAGCATGAATTTGAGTCAGCACATATTATTAGCAGCTTGTTTGATAAAAACTTTGTCAGACTAGAACCTAACGAGGGTTATTCCAACAAAACAATAATCATATTATATTTAGAACTTCAGAAGAATTTTGAAAAACTTCAAAACAATGATTATTAAATGCAACAAAAGATTAGATAACATGCCATAATGATTAGTTGTAAAATGTGTCCGTATTAACAATTGGACATAATTAGAAACAATATATAAGGTAGAGTTAAATGCAACAAACAAGAACAATATTTAAGGAAAATCCCTCAGGTGAGGTGGAGTGGGGGTACCTTTTGATCCCATGGAGGATAAGCAGCAAACTTATGTTTTAGTAATGAGTAAAAAGATGTTTCTTTGTAATAACATATGAAACATTTTCTTGTATTTATACTTGTCATAAGAAGGGAATATCTCAGACAAACTTAATTTTGTAGAATCACTTTAGAAAACTTCCTACTTAATTTTCAGCAAATTATAAGCATAGAATAATAGTATTATGTCGTTCTTTTGGAACTATCTTTTCACTATCACAAGTTTAGGATATTAACATGCTAAGCACGAGGAATTATTAAACGTAATAGAATGAGATTTTAACTTAATTTATTTTTGTAGTTCTTGTTTGTTTATTTATTTATTTAGTTCTTGTTTTGTTTACTTAATTAAAATTTTTAGTAATTTGGATAAAAGTTGGTGGAATGTGGTTGAAAAGTTTTGAGTTCCACGAAACATATGATTAAAATAAATTCTTTGTTTTTTACTTAAATGTTAATGAACTATTTTAGATGAACCAAACAAGAGCTTATTATTTTTGATGTTATGATTTCTCCTTTGTATTTTGTCAAAATTTTAAAATCTGAAGCAAAAATAGAAATTTTCCTCTATATTATAGGAGGATAAAAGAAAATTTGATATCTATAAGAATTAAATTGTCATTTATTCACTACACCAAAAAAGGCCTTTTGCAGCGGTCAAAAAACGCTGCAAAAGGCCTTTTGCAACGTTTTATCGTATGTTGTAAAGTACAGTGTTACCAAAGAGGGAAGGGATACGGCAACGTTTAAAAAACGTTGCGAAAGACTCTACGGCAACGTTTAAAAAACGTTGCCGTAGACCTTTTTTTTTTTTTATACAGTTATGATAATTGATCCAATAAATTAAAAATAACACTTTGTGCACACATTTTGGAATTGTATAAAAATTGATAATTTCATTATAAATTTTTGAATCAATACAAAATTCGAATGTGATACAACACAACCTATCTAAAAATGAGTAAGATAATTTCACATGCCATACAAATACAATATTCCTTATTTGATGCCTCTGCAAACCTGTCATGAAGAACCTGTCACACACAGTAGCATTATATCATGGTCAGGCTTCAGTTTATCATGATCCAAGTCAACAAAATAGAATCAAGAAGCCTCACATATGCAGTTAGAAACGCCAAGTTATGAGCATATAATTTTAGGAAAAATAAAATAACTTGGGAAAAACATCAAGCTAGAGGGGAGATAACAAATAAGTGGCTGCAGAAGACCATCAATGACCATACAGATCATAGCTTGCTGGAGGCATGGGCTTGGGACACAAGTATATTAAAATGCAGTGTCAAATGTAACACTAAGTTACTTGATTCCCCTGTCAAATAGTAGGGAATTGCTCCCTGATGGGCTCCAAGAGTTTGATAGCAATTAACTACCATTATTAGCTTCATGTCCCTGCTCAGCCTTGAACCTCATGGTCCCAAAAGGACCTCTTGTCTTGCTTTGCACATCAAAGGTACCAGCAGAATGCCACCTACAATCACAGCACATCACATTCCAATATAATCAAACGTGACTTTTGTCATATCATCAAAATCATTCGTAAACAATGCATAGGGAGAAAGAAAATAATATAGTAGGAAGAAACTAGTGGTTCATGGCTAAAGAACAATCCTCAACTAAAATGGTAAAGAAGCACATTACATTTAACTCAGCCTTGTTCAGCTTTTCAATGGCTTCAGATGCAAACTTAACATTTTTAAAGGTCACAAAAGCAAAGCCCTTGTTCTCACCAGAATCTTTGCCTTTCATCATTCGGACCTAGATATGAAAACATATAACGAAATTAGAGATTAAAAAGGGAAAAAGTAATATTCCCACAAACAGCCATAAAGCATACCTCGACCACTTCTCCAAAGATTTCAGTTCAAACATGACTAAGAATGATACCAAAGAAATTATAAGATATAAAGTTGGTTTTAGTTTTATGGAAAGGTGTGCACAAGCACCAAAAAAATAAAAGGATAAGAAAAGAAATAACATGTATCACAAAGAGGATAAAGGAGGAATAGCAAGTATGAACCAGGACAATAAAATCAATATCAGAGCAAAATAATGCAGATAGAAGATTTTTGAACATGCAGAATCATTCAGAATAGCGTTAAAGAAACTGCTGTATCAGAAAGGGAGTCAAGCCACAAATAGTCCAGTCTCAAGAAAGTAGTGCCAGTTCCTAATTAACATACCAATCTACAGGCCTTCCGCAATTTATCAACAACAAAAAAAAGGTTAAAAGTAGGAATTCATTGATATCAAAAAGTAGCACTACATCCGTGCATCAAATAACCAAGACATCTGAAGGGGCATGAAAGTAGAAACTAATTGATATTGAATTCAAGTTACAGGATGCAAAACAAATTAAAGTACTTCTAATTGCAAAATTAAAAGTCATTAAGTCAGAATCCCTAATTTTACGAACCTGCAGAGCCTACCAACCCTCAATTCATCTAACCAAAACAAATTAGAGTACTTCCAAATTTCCAATTGTAAAATAAAAAATCATTAAGTCAGAATCCCTAATTTCACTAACTTGTAGCACCCAATGTGTACCTAAATCTTCACTGTGATAGACGATTGACGAGAGTGAGAGGTTGAGGTCAAGCGCCGATCGCCGAACGGAGAGGCAGAGAGAACGAGTGAAATTTGTGTTTTTCTTCTCGCCTTCATTCTTCTCTTCATTTTTCTGAAACCAAACCAAGCAAATTGAGTAAAATGATATTTTTCGGTATACATACATCATTATATGAATTTGAATTTACTAATCTTCAAGAAAATTGATTAAATTAGGGTTATGGTTTTCCTGACTAGGGTTTTTACGAAGATCTGTATCTTCGAAGCAGAGGCATGGTAGTTTTGGCAAGGCGGCGAGAGAATCACAGAAGGTGGATTAATGGAGGGAGGGAAGCGTGAAGAAGGGCTGGGTTTGGGTTAATAAGGGAGGCGTGAATAAGGGTTGAATGTTTTTACAACGTTTTGCAGACTTACGAAAAGTGAAATATTTTCTTACTTTTGGCAACGTTTAATAAACGCTGCGAAAAGTAGATTTTTCGCAACTTTGATTAAACGCTGCGAAAAGTAGACTTTTTGCCTTTTTATCAAATGTTGCGAAAGGTAGACTTTTCGCAACGTTTGATAAACGTTGCGAAAGGTCCTACCTTCCGCAACACTCATTAAACGTTGCAAAAAAGGGTCTATCGTAACGTTTTTCTAAAAAACGTTGCCAAAACTCATTTATATTAACCATTTGCAACATTCAATTACTAAAATGTTGCCAAAAGACCTTTTTAGCAACATTTATCAACAAATGCTGCATTTTTCATGTTGCAAATGGTGTTTTTTTGGTGTAGTGATTGACTGCAAAAATATAATTATTCAATATTGTATACCAAACACATCATTAGTGGTGGAATTCAACAAAATGGCAAATAAAATGGTTGGATCTTCCTTCAACTTGTCAAAAAAGGTTAGATAACAAAATAATATATTGAACTTGAAAAATAATGTGTAACAAATTAAATTGAGGCGCAATTATTTCTTTTTCCTTAGGGAGATTCGGGAATAAGTTGACTCGACTTATACAAGTGCATATAATAACGTCTTTCCATAATTTAGTGTAATTGTTTTCACCAATTATGCGACGTCGTTAAGAAAGAAAAATAAATTTAAGTTTTGAGAGGTTTACATGTTTGGTAATAACAACCCGACTATATCTTTGTTCGCCTCTTTACATGGTACTTATAAGTTAGAACAAGGAGATTCACATGTGAATCCTAGTATTTAGTATGTATCACAAAAGCAACTATTTTGAACAACTTTATACGCACGCAACAATTTAGAGAGTTGAAGCATTACATGTGCCCACTTTGCACAATGTCTTTGAAATATCACAAGTTAAGAATATCGACATGCTAAACATACGGAGTACTCAATCAAACTTTATAGCATAATCAAGTTTTTCATTATCGTCACATATTTACTTATAATTTCTCCAAAGTAAATATAGGAATATTGAATGATAATAGAAATTCTAGATTTATAAGCATGCAATTTTAGTTTATCAAGTGCGTGGATGTTATTCCAATGACTCACAAACATTTTTGAATGTTTAGAAATGTGGATTTAACAATATTATTCTAACAAGCGTCATGCTTGTTTCATGCTTTTTCAACTCCTCTTCAACGTCCCATCTCAATCCAATCCAATATGGCTGAGAGAATAGGATCTGATCAGCTTCAAAACAAGTTTTAGTTGAAGAGAATTTGCTCTGCAATGTTAAGTTATAATTTAGAAATTGCTGATCACAAAAGGGTTCCCTCAAATGGAGAAACATATAGGCAACATTAGAAATATATATTTGTCATGAGATTTGCAGTTTAATGAAAAAGTTGACTAAGGAAGATGAGGGTGGGAGACTTGTTCTCAATAATTTTTTTGAGCAGACACGGGAAAATAATTCACCGCGTTCGATCCATTGCTATATCGAAAGATCCAACTTAACTAGATCATTAACACCCTTTATGCCAAAATATAAAATATAAATAGGGTATGAAGTCCGTCAAATTTCTGAAGGAATTTTGTCGCCGAACAAAGGGTATGAAATCAGTCAAATTCAAGCAATTGTCCCTATAGAACTTAACTAAATGTTAAGGATGAAATCTCATATCGAATAAAGATGAAAACAAAGACTAATTTATAAGGATTTGTGTTACTCCTTAATAAGGTTGATTTTTTAACATAGAATCTCGAGTCTTAAAATAGTATCAAAGCTTACTAAGCTCAAACGGGCAACTCGATTCGATTAAGATTCAAAAAATGAGCACATGAATTTCAAAATTAGTCTACTCAAATGACCATTATCTCGTGAAGACATATTAAATGATAAAAATTTCACATCAAATAAAAATGAAAACATATATCAATTTATAAATGTTTGGGCTACTTTTTCCAAACAAGTAGGCTTGGGCATGGATCGGGTTGGGTTGGCTTTGAGTCTAACTCGAAATCGAATTGATCTTTTTGGATAAATTTCAACCCAAATGACCGAGTCCAATTGTCGAAACCGAATATTTGGTTAGTCGGTTTGAACATTGGTCCTATTTAAAAAAAATTACCTAGTTATTTTGAGTTAAAAAATTTGCTTGCCTATATGTATATAATGATAAATGGTCGATTTTTTCGAAATCATTCTATATATCCGATCAATTAAGCTAGATGTACATCGTTGGTTGACTTCAAGGATGACATCTTCATGGGTGGAAGAAATCTAGGCATGATGAAATGGATGTGTTTAAATTAATGGTGTAAATTGCTGACACATGGAAAAATGTCAACTTGTTGTCAATCATGATGCACATGTAGCATGATTGATATCCGACAGTTACCAACAATCAATTACACCAAAATTAGAAGTAAGGCTACAATATGAATTTGGAGTTTACAACAAACGATTTTTCTCATTGCTTTGCTTTTCTTTTGGATTCGGAGCTTTGGTAAAAGAAATGTAGACGGTAAACAAATTAAGGTAATTGTTCTTGATGAAAAAGAGCTCCCCAATGGCCTTCATCTTGTTCAGGTGGTGAGAAAGTAGGGTTGAATGGGCCGATGAGAGGTTTCTATAGGTGGCCATCACTAATAAAATTCTGAATCAAAACCGTGAAAAAAAAATTTATATATTCCACTAAAATTTCGTAGTGGCCCAATTGTAAAATTGTTTCCACCAACCTGCTAACAGGGATGCCAACAGCATGAAGCTTCACTGCACCTTAAAAAAAAAAAAAACCTATTTTAAAGCTAAGCCTTAAATCCCGCCTCACATGAGGCTTAAATAAAATGCCTCAAAAGCTTAAGCCTTAGAGCCATTGTTGGGCTCAAAACTCAATCTACCAAGGCTTGAGCCTAACGTGAGACTTATTTACTATTTTACAATCTAGTTTTTATTTGTTGCAAGTTAGACTTTTAATTTTGTTAATTTTTTTTATTATGAATATTTTTTTTATATAGTTTATGGATTATCATGAGCATATTTTCATATTTTATATTATTTTGATTTTTTTTTTTTAGTTTGTCTGGAGGCTTACTCATAAAATATCTCGACACCCGATGACGCCTTGTTAAATTACACACTACCCTTCGCATGGAAAGAAAAATTTCTTATTTATAACATTTGATCATATAGCAAATGCAAGTTAACTTTTCCACCATGGAACATATAAAGGCATTAATAACCATGCAAATATCGTTTTAAGACTTCTTGCGCATTTTCATGACCTAAAATATTTCAAAATTAAATACATTTAAGTTGCTCTAAATCTTCTCATAAATCTGCCATCCAATTCTGCCTTCCTGAAATTCTACCTGAGACAACTAAATTTTCATTTCTCTTTTCTCCGGAAACCACTAGTTATCTTGATTTAACTATTTCCATATCACTTCAAAAAACAGCAGATATAAATATATGAAACTGCAAATACAAAATATAAAAGTGCCTTTATTTGTGTGTTAGTAAGCGCACAAATCACTCTTCCACTTTCAACCAGAGGGATTTCTTTCAGCTCCTGCTATGAAAATGTATAACAGAAACTTTTAATCAATCACTGCCCAGAGCAAATGAAATGCATGATGATTGATGAACGTTTTTTGGCTGGGAATTATCCATAATTTTCACTCCTTTTACTTTCCATTTATCGTTCACCCACATTCACATACACAAGTTAAAAATTCCAACATAAATCATTGATAGCATTTGAGGGGGATGCAATACTTCAAGAAATTGATGTATATATTAAAATATCACAAAACATCTAGTCATAATCGGGAAAAATTTATAGAACAACCATTTATTTGAAAAAGAAAAAGAAAAAGAAAAAAATCATTTAAATATTACAAGAAAAAAACTAACATCATTACTCACCGGAGGCAGAATAATATCAATCGAATTTAAGGAAAAAAAAAAGAATAAATCGAAACTTCAAATTAAAAATGATATTTTCATTTCTTAAAATGTGGAGAAGAATACTCACTGGAGACAGAATAATAATCTTCAAACTTCATGACGGAGCGAATTTTCGTTTTTTCTATTGAAATTCCATAAAATGAACATGAATACTTTTACTGGGTTTTATGGGAAAAAAAAATGGACGATTATACTGTGAAATTTGGGTTTTACAAAATGGAATTTAGGGTTCCGTTGAGATAAGAGGGAGAAGATGACCGAGACGAGGGAAAAAGACTGAAAGAGGGAGAGGGCTATTGTTTGCTGGGTTGAGCCAGTCTAAGATTATAAGGCCCAATAAAGTTTTTCTTAAGAGAAGGTGTAGCCCAATGGATATTTGTACACAATTGACAAAATAACAATTTTAGCACTTTTTGGATTGTTTTTGCCTTTTACTGCTCCTTTTCAATATAAAAGAATAGTTTTGGATACTATTTGCATTTACGTATATGAACGAAAGTATATTTATATGGTCTATCATTTGAAGTCAATGTCAAGAGATGATACTGATTTTTGACCTCAATAGAGAGTATTCTTGCATCTTGTACAACAATTTTTTAACTTGTATTACAATGTCTTTAATTCTATTGAAGGAGAAACAATTTGACTTTCTAGCAATTGTCAATTCAAATAACACTATTCCCAAGGCTATCGACTTTACATATATAATCTTTTAATTTCTCATTATCTCGATCTTTTAATTTCTCATTATCTCGAGTTGAGTTAATAAATAATTATATATTTTTAAGATGGAGAGATAGCCTAGAAGTTGAGAGCACCACTAACATATGAGTTTACCATTTTTATTATGAACCACCTAAATAGAATGAGAACCCCATCAGTTAATGCAAATGTTGTTTATGATAATCGTTGAGTTAATGTGCTAGTTTCGAGTACAAGTATTCTTTTATTGAAAGGTGACTGGACCTTTTCTTAAGAATATGTCGTGGGTTAGTATTAAGACTTGTGATTTCATCTTAAAAAGTCAATCTTATTAAGAGAGGTAGTCCAAATTCTTATAAATTAGTCAAAAATTTCATCTTTATTTGATGTAGAATTTTATTCCTTAATATGTCCCCACAAGATGGTGACTTATTTGAGCAAATCAATCTTGTTGCTCGTTCAAGTTTAATGGACTCTAATACTATATTAATATTTGAAGTTTTATCTTAAGAGGCCAACTTTGTTAGTAGGGGTGGGCAAAAAAAATTGAAAAGTGACCAAATCAACCAAACCAAACCGAGTTTAGTTTGGGTTGATTTTGTTCGGTTTTTTATATCATTAAAAAGTCGGATCGAGTTGATTGCGGTTTAAGGAACTATCCCGTTAATTAACCGACTAACACGCTAATATATATTTTTATATCATATTTTTAAATTAAAAAATAAAATAATAAAAACACAAATATAGTTTTTCTCAAATAATTGCTTTACCGCCCACGTTTCTTTTACTAAAGCTCCAAATTTCAAAAGAAAAGAAAAGCAATGAGAAAAATTGTTTGTTGTAAACTTCAAATTCATATTGTAGTCTTACTTTTTATTTTGGTGTAATTGTTTGGTGGTAACTATCGGATATCAATCATGCTATATGTACATCATGATTGATAACAAATTTGACATTCTTCCATGTGGCATCAAGTTACGCCATTGATTTAAACTCATCCACCCATCACTGCCTAGATTTCTTCGACCAAGGGGATGTCTTTATTGAAGTCAACCAAGGATGTACATCTAGCTTAATTGATCGGATATATAGAATGATTTTGAAAAAAATCGACCATTTATCATTTACATTATATATATAGGCAAGCAAATTTTTAAACTCGAAATAGGTAGATAAATATTTTTAAGTAGGACCAATGTTCAAATCGACTAACCAAATATTCGGTTTCAACAATTGAATTGGGTTGTTTGGGTTGGAATTTATCCAAACAGACCAAGTTGGTTCGATTTCAAGTTGGACTCAAAACCAACACAACCCGAACCCTGCCGAGGTTACTTGTTAGGAAAAGTAGATTAAACCCTTATAAATGGAACTATTTTTATATCTTTATTTGATGATAAATTTTTATCTTTTAATAAGTCCCCGCAAGCTGGTAACTCATTTGAGTAGACTAATCTTGAAATTCATGTGCTCATTTTTTGAGTTTTAATCGAATCTGTTGCTCGTTTGAGCTTAGTGGGCTTTGATATTATATTAAAATTTGGGGTTCCATCTTAAAATGTCAACCTTATTAAGGAGTGGCCCAAATTCTTATAAATTAGTCTATGTTTTCATCTTTATTCGATGTGAAATTTTATCGTTAACATTTAGTTAAGTACTAAAGGGAGAATTGCTTGAATTTGACTGATTTCATACCCTTTGTTCGATGACAAAATTCGATTAGAAATTTAACGGACCTCATACCCTATTTATATTTTATATTTTGGCATAAAGGCCGTTAATGGTCTAGTTAAGTTGGATCTCCGTGTTGATATAGCAATGAATTGAATGGAACGGTGATCTTTTTTTCATGTGTCTGTTTAGAAAATTATTGAGAACAAGACTCCAACCCTCATCTTCCTTAGTCAACTTTTTAATTAAATTGCAAATCTCATGACAATTATTTAGTTCTAATGTTGCCTATATGTTTCTCCATTAGAGGGAACCCTTTTGTGATCAGCGATTTCTAAATTGTAACTTAACACTGCAGAGCAATTACTCTTCAACTGAAACTTGTTTTGAAGTTGATCAAATCCTATTCTCTCAGCCAGATTGAATTGGGATGGGATGTTGAAGCATATGACGCTTGTTAGAATAATATTGTTAAATTCACACTTCTAAACATTCACAAATGTTGGTGTGTCATTGATATAACATCCATGCACTTGATAAACTAAAATTGCACGCTTATAAATCTAGAATTTCTATTATCATTCAATATTACTATATTTACTTTGGAGAAATTATAAAATTTTGTAGATATAGTAAATATGTGACGATAACGAAAAACTTGATTATGCTATAAAGTTTGATTGAGTATTCCTTATGTTTAGCATGTTGATATTCTTAACTTGTGATATTTCAAAGTACAAAGTGGGCACATATAATGCTACAACTCTCTAAATCATTATGTGCGTAAAGTTGTTCAAAATAGTTGCTTTTGTGATACATACTAAATACAACGATTTACACGTGAAAATACAACATATTGTACATCATATTTTTTAGTTGTTTGATCTCCTCGTTCTAACTTATAAGTACCATGTAAAGAGGCGAACAAAGATATAGTCAGATTGTTATTACCAAACATGTAAACCTCTCAAAACTTAAACTTATTTTTCTGTCTTAACGACGTCGCATGATTGGTGAAAAAAACTACACTTATATATGGAAAGGCATTATTATATGCACTTGTATAAGTCGAGTCAACTTATTCCCGAATCTCCCCAAGGAAAGAGGGATAACCGCACCTCAATTTAATTTGTTACATTATTTTTCAAGTTCAATATATTATTGTGTTATCTAACCTTTTTTGACAAGTTGAAGGAAGATCCCACCATTTTATTCGCCATTTTGTTGAATTCCGTCACTAATGACGTGTTTGGTATACGATATTGAATAAAATTATACAATACATAATATTATATTTTTTCCTTTTTAATAATATACAATATTATTAAATCCACCTTACTAAATATGTTATGACGTATAGTATAGTTGATAATAACCTCCATGCAGTCAATAAATGAAAATCGCTTTCTTATAGATATCGAATTTTCTTTTATCCTCCTATAATATAGAGGAAATATTTCTATTTTCACTTCGGATTTTAAAATTTTGACAAAATACAAAGGAGAAATCATAACATCAAAAATAATAAGCTGTTGTTTGTTTCATCTAAAAATGTTCATTAACATTTCAAGTCAAAAACAAGAATTTATTTAATCTTATATTTCATGGGACTCAAAACTTTTCAACCACACTCCACCAATTTTTATTAAAATCTACTAAAAAAATAATTGTTATCTAAACAAAACAAGAACTAAATAAATAAATAAATTATTGTTTAAGATTTGCATGGTGTGTCTATTACGTTTAATATTTCCTCGTGCTTAGCATGTCAATATCCTAAACTTGTGATAGTGAAAAGATAGTTCTTAGAACAATTATAAGCTTTTTTAAAGTTGTTTAAAATAGTTCCTTTTGTGTTATATACAACAGTAGGAATGGCATACAGGAACATTACTTGTGTTTAAAATAGTTCTTGAAATCAAGTTTATAATTCTTTTATTCAATATATATAACGGAACTATTTTGCTCATTCAAATTCAAAGTGCTAACCCTTGTTTGACGATTTTCCTTATGTTGTAATTTTTTCTTCATGAAATCTATTTAGAAAGTTACCAAAATAATGCATCTTAAGTTCATGCATATCATACTATTTGTAGTATGTTTTGTTTGCTTGGGGTCAAATTAAGAACTTGTTTGGGAGATATTTTTTTTTTCAAGTAAAAATAATTTTAATAAGGAAATTCAACTTATGAGTCCCATAAAATTTGTGATTGAAAACGCTTTTGAAAATAATGATTTTCAAAAATAATTTCCCAAACAAGCTCTAAAGAATTGCTCGATGCTTGTAATCTTGCTCGACTTCTCAACGTATCTTAATTAAGTATATACAACTTTTCTATTTGTTTACACACTTAAAATGAAGAAGAGAAGAAAAAATGAATTTTTTTTTTAAAGAACAGCATAATACTTCTATGCTTATAATTTGCTGAAAATTAAGTAGGAAGTTTTCTAAAGTGATTCTACAAAATTAAGTTTGTCTAAGATATTCCCTTCTCATGACAAGTATAAATACAAGAAAATGTTTCATATGTTATTACAAAGAAACATCTTTTTACTTATTATTACAAACATAAGTTTGCTGCTTATCCTCCATGGGATCAAAAGGTACCCCCACTCCACCTTACGTGAAGGATTTTTCTTAAATATTATTCTTGTTTGTTAACATTTAACTCTACCTTATATATTGTTTCTCATTATGTCCAATTGTTTTGTTTCTAGTCTGGAATGCTAGGAAACTTGCTAGACCTGTCTTCATTCTAGTAGTAAATATTTACTCTAATTTCTTATTTTTTTTCCTAACACCACATGATGGTTGACCTAAAACTTCAATCTAGGAGTTGTTTGACAACGTTTTTAATAACAATTTAAACAAATCCTTATAAAAGTAATGAAATATATAAACATTATGGATTCCTTGAAACGTGTGTTTAAAAATTTAATTTTGACTATGTCGATAAAATTTTATCAAACAAGCTGCTAATAATATGTGCTTACTCAAATTCATGCTTATGCTCAAGGGATGACAACAGATCGAGCCACAGAAGATAACCAGAGTGCTGAAATCTCTCAAACTTGCACAAAATCACAAGAAACAAGCAATTACATTACCAAAGGCGGCAAGGATAAGTTGTTGATTTCTATAAGGGACTATGTTAACGACACAACAAAGAAACCCCTAATAGCAAGGGTTCCATCACTGCTGCGTGAATCAAAAAATGGTTGTTTTGATCCTCTCGTAGTTTCGATAGGTCCTTATCATCATGGAAATCCAAAGCTCAAAGCATTTGAGGAGCTAAAAATTCCAATCGCGCAGAAATTTTGGCACGCCTGTGAAAATAAACTCTCCATCGAACTGATGTATGAAACGGTGGCAATGGAGGGTGAAAGGGCCCGCGAATGCTATGAGAAAGGCTCGGCTTGTAATGACGATGAATTGTTCAACAGAATAATGTTTCTTGATGCTTGCTTTGTGCTTTATGTTTTGTGCACTAACTTACAGGAAGAGGAACAAAACGAAGTTACTGAACGACTGCTTAAGAGTTTCTACTCTGTGTTGAGGGACTTGCTCTTGCTAGAAAATCAAATTCCTTTACTAGTACTAAAAGTTCTGTTGAAATTCAGGTTTCGAAGAGAAAAAGACCAGACACAATTTAAACACAAGTTCCTGAAGCCGTACATCTTAATGCCACCTCAGGGACATTCATGCACTAATGCTGTCATGAAATTTCTTGCACAAATGAAGGGACGCAGCACTACAAGTGGTCAAGAAATGAATGAATGGAAATTAGAGTTGGATTCAAGCCCTCACCTTCTACATCTACTGCGGGAACACTTCGTCAGTCCATTTATGCATGAAGACTCAAACAAGAGCGCATTGTTCAAATGGGAATCGTATCGTTCAGTAACTGAGCTCAAATCAGCAGGAATTCATTTCAAACCAAGCCAAACTCGAAATTTTACTGATGTAGAATTCAAATCTCACCTTATTTATGGTACTCTTACACTTCCTCCACTCGTTGTTGATGATACAACAAAATCTTTGCTATTAAACTTGGTGGCTTATGAAAAGTGTCCCCATGGCCCTTCTGATTTGCACATTACGTCATACATTTGTTTAATGGATTCACTCATTGATCATCCTGATGATGTTAAAGAGCTCAGGAAGAAAAGAATTCTTATCAACTATTTAGGCAGTGATGAAAAATTGGCACAACTCTTCAACGAGATAGCTAAGGATTTGGTACCTGATACTTTTTCATATGCACATGCAAAGTCTCTGATTGAA
This sequence comes from Fraxinus americana, assembly GCA_035079005.1. Lineage (NCBI taxonomy): Eukaryota > Viridiplantae > Streptophyta > Magnoliopsida > Lamiales > Oleaceae > Fraxinus > Fraxinus americana. Next base: position 35,919,698 of record CM068715.1, on the reverse strand, counting down.
AATCATTACCAGGATAGAGTACAAGTCTGGATGGCTGAATGCCTGCACAACCATTTTCGAAGTCCTTGGGCTCTCTTGGCTTTTCTAGCTGCAATTTTCGCCCTTGTCCTTACTGCAGTACAAACATATTTTACTGTTTTTCCGCGCAAAACCTAAGGAGACAAGACTTCCTAAATCAATGTTCTCGTACAAGCTCTTCAGTTGCAAAACTTTGTTCTTTTACTGTTTGCTTTCATTGTTTGAGTTTTGTTGTGTGTTCTTAATTGTATGTAATTGTACGATGTTTCGTTATTTTGGACCTATTCCCGATTTTTCCAGTCAAATCAACTAGCCCGATTTGATTCTTATGATAATGAAAATACTAAACGAATGACAATTAGGAAAAAATAGAATTAATCTATCCAAGTTTTATAGTAACTCGCACTTGCACCTTCCATGGAAAGATGCAATTCTTTCTAGATCCGAAGTGATTCTCAACTCAAATAACAAGAATTGTGGGTCGATACTGACTCCAATATGCAATAATTGTACGAGCACCTTCCATGGAAAGATGCGATTATTTATAAATCAGTGATACTCAACTCCAATAACAAGAAGAGAGATGCTATACGTACAACTTGGTGTACAACCCCCTCACAACTTGGCATGGAATTTTTTTTTTTAATAAGATTTGACCATATAGCAAATGCAAGTTAACTTTTCCGCCATGGAACATATAAAGGCATTAATAACCAGTAGGGGCTAAATTTTCATTTCTCTTTTCTCTGAAAACCACTAGTTATCTTCCACTTTCAAACAATGGGATTTCTTTCAACCCATTTAACCAATCACTTCCTAGAGCATATGAAATACATGATGAACGGTTTTTTGGATGGGGATTATCCATAATTTTCAATCATTTCCTTCCCATTTATCCTTCACCCACATTCACATAATCTCAAAGTTAAAAATCCCAACATAATTCAGTGATAGCATTTGAGGAGGATGCAATACCTCAAGAAAATGATGACAAAATATATATAAAAAAATAAAATCATAAAACAACCATCTAGTCATAATCGGGGCAAAATTTATTGAAAAACTATTTATTTGAAAAAGAAAAACTTTATTTAAATACCACAAGAAAAAACTAAGAGGGAATGAGTTGGAATGGCCACCCTTCAACAAGTTTTTTGTTTAAATGGCATTTGACCAAAATTCTTTAAAAGGAAAAAGAATTAATTATTTAAAAATATCAAATGTCTACTTTACCATCTCTTGTCTAACCAAATAAATGAAGAATTTTTTGAAGGTTCAAGGTTTTGAACCTTTAACCGAACCTTTAACCTCTATGAAAAAAAATGCTCCACACACCACTAAGACATTGAACAATATTATTTATTTTATTGCAATAACCTATATATAACCATATGGTTCTGAATATCTTAACAAATTATATTCACATTTACAAAGTCCAAGGATTCGAACCTTCAACCTTTAAAAAAAATTTATTGAAATGTTTTCCTCACCACTAGGATATTGAACAATATTGTTTATTTTGTTAAAATAACCTATATATATTTTGAAACATTATAGTCAAATTTTCAATGTCCAGATATTTGAACCTTCAACCTCTAAGAAAAATGATGGTTCCCTCACCACTAAGACATTGAACAATATTTTTTATTTTAATGCAATAACATATATATAACCATATGGTTCTGAATATCTTGAAAAATTATAGTCAAATATTTCACTTTATTTTATATACGTATTATGTATTGAAAGATTAATTTTAATAAAGATGAATTGAATGTTTACAAAATTTATGATTTCGAAATATATAAATAATTAGTGACAATTAACTTAAAATCTTTAATTTTATTTCAAATAATTTTTTTATATTTTTAAGTAATCATCCACCGATCCAACCATTAAATTTTTTATTTTTTCTCCCTTCATCCCTCACGTAAACTTTTTACGATGTGCAAGATATACTTTTTATATACCTTAAAAAATATAATTGTCATTTTATATACCATAAAACGATATATATGTCATTTTAATTAAGATTAAAATTAAAACGAGATCAATGTCGTCAAAATTGTACTGAAACGATAATGGCATCGTTATGTGTCAAATTCACAAAATAACATAACAACTTTCATATCGTTTTAGTATAAATTTGACGAGTTCAAAATTGTTCCAATTCAAATCATAACTACAACGACATAGATATCGTTTCCTTTCATAGAAAACGATAATTATATTGTACTAACAAAATTAACGATTCGACCGTCGATTTTACGCATAACGATATCCATGTCGTTCTATGTGAACTGAAACGACATAGATGTCGTTTTAGCGTAGGTTTCAACCGGAACAAGTTTCGACCTCGCTAAATTTGTACTAAAACGACGTTATGTTATTTAGTGGATTTGGTACATAACAATATCATTATCGTTTTATTACAAATTTGACGATATTGATATCGTTTCAGGACAAATTATAGCTAAAACGACATATATTTCGTTTCAGTTTGTATATAACGATATTTATATTGTTTCTGCTAAAAATGACGATTCGACCGGCCAGACCCCCCGACATGCATCCAACATATATAGGACGATCGAAATAGTTTATCAAGTGGGTTCGATCTCACTGAAAAGAAATTATAAGAACATTTGTGTTGCCATGACTGTATCCAACATTCGAACTATTCCCACCGAAAGAAAGAAAAAAAGTATCTTCGTTCGCTTTTTCTAAAACATTCAAGTGGTATCAACTCATTCTATGTCATTTTTCGATCGTCCTACGTACGTTGAAGGCATGTCGGGTGGCCAAGGATGGTTGAATCGTCGATTTTATGCATTACGACATCTATGTCGCTCTCTGTGAACTTTAATGACATAGATATCGTTTTAGCGTAGGTTTCAACCGAAATAAGTTCGACCTCGCTACATTTGTAGTGAAACGACATGTATGTCATTATGTTATTTAGTGAGTTTCGTACATAACAATATCATTATCGTTTTATTACAAATTCAACGATATTGATATCGTTTTAGGACAAATTATAACTAAAACAACATATATCTCGTTTCAGTTTGTATATAACGATATTTATATCGTTTCTGCCAAAAATGACGATTCGACTGGTCACGACCACCCGACATGCATCCGACGTATATAATACGATCGAAATAGGTCATTAAGTGGGCTCATGCCACTCGAATGATTTAGAAAGAACGAACGAAGATAATTTCTTTCTATCGGAATAATTTGAAGGTTGTATATAGTCATGAGAACACAAATATTCTCATAGTTTCTTTTGAGTGAGATCGAACCCTCTTGATGACCTATTTCAATCGTCCTACATATGTCGAATACTTGTCGAGTGATCGTGGACAGTCGAATCATCATTTTTAATAGAAACGATATAATTATCGTTTTATACAAACTAAAACGATATATATGTCGTTTTAGTTACGATTTAAACTGAAACGATATCAATGTCATCAAAATTGTACTCAAACGATATGGACATCGTTATGTATCAAATCCACAAAATAACATAACGACGTCCACATCGTTTCAATACAAATTTGACGAGTTTGAAACCGTTCCAGTTCAAGTAATAACTACAACGACATAGATATCGTTTCTTTTCATGCAAAACGATAATTATATCGTGTTGGCTAAAAATAACGATTCGATCGTCCACAACCGCCAAAGATGCCTTCAACATATGTAGGACGATCGAAAAAGTCATCAAGTGGGTTGATATCCCTCGAATGACTTAGAAAGAACGAACGAAGATAGTTTTCTATTAAAATAGTTCGAAAGTTGTATATAGTCATGAGAACACAAATATTCTCATAGTTTCTTTTGAATGAGATCGAACCCACTTGATGACCTATTTCGATCGTCCTACATATGCTCGAATGTTTGCCGAGTGATCGTGGACGGTCGAATTATCATTTTTAACAGAAACGATATAATTATCGTTTTATATAAACTAAAACAAAGTATATGCCATTTTAGTTATGATTTAAATTGAAACGATATCAATGTCGTCAAAATTGTACTCAAACGATATGGATATCGTTATGTATCAAATCCACAAAATAACATAACGATGTCCATATCGTTTCGGATAGAAAATTTGACGAGTTTGAAACCGTTCCAGTTTAAATAATAACTACAACGATATAGATATCGTTTCTTTTCATGCAAAACGATAATTATATCGTTTTGGCTAAAAATAATGATTCGATCATCCACAACTAGAGATGTCAAGACAGACGGTGCAGCTGCATTCGTGAAAATCGGCCGGATCGACACAGGACCGCGGGCCCACCAAATGACCCGAGCGGACGGTTCACGGGTCAATGAGGTGTGACCCGCGGGCTCCGCGGGTTGCACCTTCACGGGCCGCGGTTAACCCGCTGGCCCGTGAAAAAAATAAAAAATTAAAAAATTTTGAAAAAAAGTAGGTGCAAAGTTAGTTGGGATGTACTTATGCTATAAATATTTGATAATAGTAATTAGAAATGCATTTAGTTGTTATTTGTTTAAGTTAAATTTAATTTTTTAAACTTATAAATAATTCATGTAACATTAAATTTGAATTTTATGTAAACATTTCTTGGTATAAATATGAATTTATCATTTTGTTCAATTCTTAGTTTACATTTAAAAAAAAAATATTTTTTGCTATAAATATGAAAAATTCTATATTTTTATAATTTTATTTATACTATCATACGGGTCAAATCGGAACAAACCATGACCCGTGAGCCACATGGGCTCGACCCGGATGGGTCAGCGGGCGGGCCTGGGTTATAGTCCAAAATTTGTGGGCTGATCCGGAACTCGTAGCAGGCGGGCTTTTTTTTACGCGGCCCATTACCGGGCTCATATGTTGACGGCCCAACCTGGCCCGGACCACCCGAATTGACATCTCTATCCAAAACCACCCAACATGCCTTCAACATACGTAGGACGATTGAAAAAGGTCATCAAGTTGGTTGATGTCACTCGAATGACTTAAAAAGAATGAACGAATATACTTTTTTTCTATTAGAATAGTTCGAAAGTTGTATATAGTAATGAGAACACAAATATTATCATAGGTTTTTTTGAGTGAGATCGAACCCACTTGATGACCTATTTCGATCGTCCTACATATGTTGGATATTTGTTGAGTGATCGTGGACGGTCGAATCATCATTTTTAACATAAACGATATAATTATCGTTTTATATAAACTAAAACGATATATATGTCGTTTTCCTTATGATTTAAACTGAAACGATATCAATGTCGTCAAAATTGTGCTCAAACGATATAGATATCGTTATGTATGAAATCCACAAAATAACATAACGACATCCATATCGTTTCAGTACAAATTTGACTAGTTTGAAATCGTTCCAGTTCAAATAATAATTACAACGACATAGATATCGTTCTGTTCATGCAAAACGATATTTTTATCGTTTTGGCTAAAAATAACGATTCGATCGTCCACAATCACCAACATGCCTTCAACATACGTAGGACGATTGAAAAAGGTCATCAAGTTGGTTGATGTCACTCGAATGACTTAAAAAGAATGAACGAAGATACTTTTTTTCTATCAGAATAGTTCGAAAGTTGTATATAGTAATGAGAACACAAATATTATCATAGTTTTTTTTGAGTGAGATCGAACCCACTTGATGACCTATTTCGATCGTCCTACATATGTCGGATATTTGTCGAGTGATTGTGGACGGTCGAATCATCATTTTTAACATAAACGATATAATTATCGTTTTATATAAACTAAAACGATATATATGTCGTTTTCGTTATCATTTAAACTGAAACGATATCAATGTTGTCAAAATTGTGTTCAAACAATATGGATATCGTTATGTATCAAATCCACAAAATAACATAACGACGTCCATATCGTTTCAGTACAAATTTGACGAGTTTGAAACCGTTCCAATTCAAATAATAACTACAACGACATAGATATCGTTTCTGTTCATGCAAAATGATATTTTTATCGTTTTCGCTAAAAATAACGATTCGATCGTCCACAACCACCCAACATGCCTTCAACATATGTAGGACGATCGAAAAAGGTCATCAAGTGGGAAAATTACAAGAGGGAAAATTACAGCAGCGGTTGACCTACATATGTTGACGATCGTCCTGATTTCTTTCTTACTTTAGGGTATTAGGTTTATTTCCTCATTTACCAATTCCTGTAAATTATATATTGTACTAATTTCCATTGAATAATTATTAAGGGAAGAAGTATCTTCTTTGTGCCCTGGCTTTCGACAATGCTCACACCAAGGTCGACCTCGGGATTTTGGACCCGGTCGAGCTGTGCCTCCTTTAGAATGTAAGCCCATCATCCAAAGCCCATCATTTGAGTTGTTTGGGCCATTATTCAAGTCCAGCCCACTATTAAACCTAGCTGATCCATTATTTCCATTAGTTGGCCCATTAATAGGGCCCGCCTCCTTATATTTCAGCCCATAGGTAGAAAGCCCATTTCTGTTAGAGATCAAGCCAGAGATCTCCACCGCCGGCAAGCCCGATTTGGTCAACATGACCTTTCGTCGGTCTTCTTCCCGTCTGACTTCCGAAAAAACTTCCCGTGACGTAGGTAGAGGTCGTCGGCCAAGTATCCGGCCGCGAACCTCGTCAAGATCGCGATGAAGACCTGCGAGAAATTCAAAGACCCGTTCTGTTTCCAGCTTCTTCCTATACTGTACGTTGTCTTCGGCACACTTCCATTCCTCCTCTGAACTCTGATCTAATTCCTGCCATAATCCGGTCATCTCCAGGTAATACTCCGTTACATCTCGATCTCCTTGTTTTGATTGCCACAATTTCGTTTTTAATTTGAAAATTCTGGAAAAATTCTCGGAATCTGAATACATCTCTTTCACCGCCTCCCAAACATCCTTTGCAGTCGGAAGAAATAGGTATGTTCTCCCGATGGCAGGCTTCATGGAGTTGACAAGCCAGGCAGTCACCATCGAATTCTTTGATTTCCACTTCTGTAGAAGAGCCACGTTGGTTGAGGCCGGCATTTTTTCCTTTTCCATTGATTATTAGCTTTATCGACTGTGCCCACTCTCTGTAGTTCTTCCCATTCAATTTCTCTAGAGAGAGTTGGAAAGTTGAGTTTTCGATCCCTCATGTGTTCATGGTAGCCGTGACTTCAGCTTCTGAATCAGAGGTCATGGAGCCCCCTCACATGCGTGGGTCGATTCAGCCATGTATTAGCTAGGTTAGAAACGAACCCGCTCTGATACCATGTAGAAAGATGAATTGTGATTAATCCCTTAATAATTATTCAATGGAAATTAGTACAATATATAATTTACAGGAATTGGTAAATAAGAAAAAAACCTAATACCCTAAAGTAAGAAAGAAATCAGTACATATTTACATCCTACTAATTATGGAATGAAAATATCCCATAATAAAAACATAATCAATTTGGCTCCTATCCTTATTTGATAGGATCCGGTTTCCACAGGTCCCATTGTAGAGTTTTTCAAGAATGCTTAGGGATGGACATTTTAACTTGAACCGAAGGTACTTTTTACAATTTATTCACCTTGATCTAAAGACCCTATTTAACAAGTAGCAAGTTTGTAAGGTCCAAGTAGTAAATACCTAATCAATCAGATTGTTCATTTGAACAATTAAATCATAACATTCTCGTTTCTAGCCACTCCTCAATGCACTTTACGTGCTGTTTGTTGCATGAACCCTTCTTGAGGTATCACAGCCACAACCGAAGTTGTACGTTATTAATTTCGATATTGGATGTTATTTTGGGATAGGAAAATAATTTGTATTGTTAACTCGAAGTTGGGTAGAACTGAACCGTAACTTGAACCGACAATTTGGATTTGGGTTTGATTCTAATAATTATGTGGACCCTAAATGATTTCATTTACGAAATACCCGAAGTAATGGCTGATTCTAGGTATTGAAATATCTAGATCGACCCACCTGATGCTAAGGCCTAAGAATGCTTGACAGGTTAGTTGATGTATTGAGATTTGGAATACACCTTAGATGTATTTAGTTTGAAATATGTTAGGTCAAGGAAAACGCGTAAGTTTAATATCTGCATGGACTATGAATGTGTCGTGAATGCAAAAGTCAACTTGCGTTTGCTATATGGTTGGGTGTTGTAAATAAGGGATTTTCTTTACATTACGTACAAGGGGTAGTGAAGCTTTGTGGTTGTTGGCATTCCTGTAATCAGTTTGATTGGAACAATTCTACAATTTGGGAGCAATGAAATTTCTGTAGCAAGGTATCATTTCATTTAAGAAATAATCCAACGTGTGATCCGATTGTCAAAAGGGATTGTTTTATCTTCGATCTGAGTTTTGTTCCTAATATCAACTTGAAATTTGCTGAGGGCTGGCGTACATATGTGAAGTGAGTTTCTTTTCCTTTTCTAATTGTTTCTCTATTAAGTCGTTTTCAACATAGGAGAATTGTGCTTACATGTGGAGGCATTCTTGCTTTTAAACATCTTTTTAAGCTTGTGAGAGTTAGTGAAAGCAGCAAAAAGGAGGTTGGAACACATAATTTACTATGGAGGTGTGAAAGGGAGGTTTTTGCTGGCTACAGTTTATTCCTTTGTGTGATGGCGAGATTCTGGACACTTTGTTGGATTTTCTCTTTGGTCAGGGTTCCTAACATCTTTGGAAAATTGGACTTCACAAATTATCCTGTGGAGCTGATATCATGCTTGTTCATGAAAATGTAAAAGATGTGTCTTAAGGTCGCTAAAGAATAATGGTCAAACGAGGAGACGACAACATTAGGAATGCAGTCTGGCTCTTAAAAAAGAGGAAATGTGGAGGAGGAATGGGTCCAATGGGGCCAACAGGAGCAATTTAGATTGTCTTTCTCCGTTAAAGTGGTAATGGTAAGTACCTGAACGATTAGCTAATTCAAGAAAATAAGGAAGAATGGAAGCAACTGTATTTTGATTATCAAACTAGCAGAATGAAGTACACTCAGTTCTGTAATTGTAAAGAAGAAAATGAAATACAGATATTTGGCATTCGAGAGACCAATTCTCTCTTACTGTTCCAATAGTTTCTCTTTCTTCCTGCTTTGATCTCATGAATGAAAACTGTTCCAGAATGAGGGACATGTTTTTCTCAATGTTCTGGACTCTCTTCATTTCCCGTTGCGTCCTATCAAACCCCATTTGCAATCCTTCCATCTGCTCTTGCATTTTCCGGTGAACCCCTTCCAACTCCCCCACTCGATCGGATAAATTCACCATGAAATAATTTCTCCTCTCTCATTTTGCTTGTAAAACTTTAATAACTTGCATATGTTAATTGGATATTAACAAGAGCGGGGCGCACTTAGATGTCATGAACATACTTCAAATCTTGACCAATTGCATCCCAATTCTGCTATTTATACAGGTTATTTCCTTGCATAACTTACGATTTGGGATAGGTTACTATTTTTTTATGTATGTGGGATTACTTTCATCAACTTATTTTGAGTGTTTCTGTCGTATATCTTTTCTCGCACTATTCAATGGCTTGCTCCATTATCGCTACTGTTATCTGTTTGCTGCCCTTTCAACCTCATCTACTCCTAAAAATCTTCTTCATCTAGTGATTATACGGTTTTACAAAAATTAGTTAGAATTCTGCTTTACCACTTTCTTCTTTCCCTAAGCAGTCTTTATTCTATGCAGACACCGATGGTTAGTTTCAAGAAGCCCATCGGAAGTGTGAGTGTTTTTGGCCATAAGTTTGTGGGATGTCCAATGCCATGTGGTGTGCAGATAACAAAAGTGCACAAGGGATTCCAAAAGTAAGTCCAAAAGTGCCTTATCAATGTTCACAATTTGAAAGGTTGTCTTAGGGAAGCAGGAATTGGTGTCATGCTAAATCAACTGAGCAGTACAGTTGTTTGCGAGACCACATGATGAGGAGTTTGTTCACCATTGGCAGCTCGCTTGTGACGGTAAATATGTCACATACAATTGTGATGTCGAATGTCACCATTGAGAAGCTGGATTACTTTTTGAACAAATCAGTTAAAAGGACGATCAATCTGGTATAAAGACGAGAAAGTAATTTATCGTGATAGACAACTGCTCTTGCGGACTTCATAAGTAATTTGTATGTTAGCTTGAGGATCTTTGAGAACCTCTGTTGGTATGTAGCAGTACTCTTCTAAGTTTTATGAAAATCAAAATGATGATTTAAATCTAGGCAGTGCATAGAATATTCCTCTAGTTTTGGGCGTAATTCAAAGATCTTGTGCTGATGGTTGGCATTTTTCTTCCGATGAATTTGGCAATGTCAACATGAAAATCTGATGCAAAAATAATTATCACTAGTGAGTAACGAGATAGGCAAGTTGATTTTTCATCATGAAGAAGTTGATATCATGCTTTCAAATTCCCTTCTCCAGGAGCTGTTTAACATCCTCAACATTATCAATGAGTGAATCCATCAGACAAATGTACAACGCAATGCGCAATTCAGAAGGGTCATGTGCACTAATTTTACAAGCTGTCAAGTTTAATAGCAAAGTTTTTTCTGAATCATCAACGATGATTGGAGGAAGTGTAAGAGTACCAAAAATAAGGTGAAATAACTTTTTATCTCCAATATCGAATCGTCTTCGCCTTGTTTCGTTTCTGTATTCTCAGAACTATTACTTTCTGTATTTGTTAGGTGCGAGTGCAAGTTATTTTAAAATTTTGATGGATTAGTTTTAGTTTTTGTAATCATCATTCATTTAGTGTTTTACAATATCATAGGGGTCGAATCAGGTTAGATGTTTCAACTGGTAAAATCGGGGACCGGTTCAAAACAATGGAACGTAATACAATTATTGCGCCAGCATACAATTAAGAACACACAACAAAACCCAAACAATGGAAACAAACATTAAAAGAACAAACTTTTGCAGCTGAAGAGCTTGTACGAGATCGTTGATTTAGGAAGTCTTGTCTTCTGAGGTTTAGCGTGGAAAAATAGCAAAATATGTCTGTACCATAGTAAGGACAAGGGCGAAAATTGCACCTAGAAAAGCCAAGATAGTCCAAGGACTGCTAAAATGGTCATGCAGCCATTCACCCATCCAGAGTAGTCCTTTATTCTCGTAATGATCTTCAATCTGCCGCTTAGTATCTGCATATGCATAAAGATCAGGTACCAAATCAATAGCTATCTCGTTGAAGAGTTGCGCCAATAGTTCATCACTGCCTAAATTGTTGACAAGAATTCTTTTCTTCCTGAGCTCTTTAACATCATTGGCATTATCAATGAGTGAATCCATTAGCCAAATGTAAGACGTAATGCGATAATCAGAAGGGCCATGGGGACTCATTTCGTAAGCCACCAAGTTTAGTAACAAACGTTTTGTTGAATCATCAACAATGATTGGAGGAAGTGTAAGAATACCAGAAATAAGGTGATGTTTGAACTTGACATCAGTAATATGGTAAGTTTGACTTGGTCTGAAATGAATTCCAGCTGATTCGAGCTCGGTTACTGAACGATATGAATGCCATTGGACTGATTTCTTCATGTTTGTTTCTTCAGGAGGTGGCCCGATGAGCTGTTCCCGCGCTAGATGTAGAAGGTAAGGAGGGCTTGTATTCAAATCTAATTTCCATTTCGTTTTTTGATCACTGAGTCCCATCATTTTTTGTACAAATTTCTTGACAACATTAGTGCACGTATTTTCCTGAGGTGGCATTATGGTGGCCTTCCGATCAAGGAAATTCTGAATCAACTCTGTCTCCTGGCTTTCACTTTGGAACCTGAATTTCATCAAAACGTTTAGTACTAGTAAAGGAATTTGATTCTCTAGCAAAAACAAGTCCCTCTGCACAAAAGCAAGGTAGCAACTTCCATCCTCAGAGTGGATCTACTTCTTTTTGTTCCTTATCTGTCCCATTGGAAACATTTCCTTCTTGTAAGATGAACATAAAGTGAAGCACAAAGCAAGCATCAAGAAACATCATTCTGTTGAACACTTCATCGTCAAAGCATTTAGTTGAGCCTTCTTCGTAGCATTCGCGGGCACTTTTACCCACCTTTGCCACCTCTTCATATAAATCTTTGATGTATATTTTATTACCACAGGCAAGACAGAATTTCTGCGCGATTGAAATTTTTAGCTTCTCGAATGCTTCGAGCTTCTGCGTTCCATGATGATAAGGGCCTATTGAAACTACAAGTGGATCATAACTATTTGTGTTGGAGTTTAGCTCACGCAGCATTGATGGAACTTTTTGTATTTTCGGTTTCTTTGTTGTGTTCTCATCATATTTCTCTATAGAAATCAACCACTCATCCTTGGTAATGTAGCTGCTTGATTCTTGTGATTTTATACAAATTTGAGTGATTTCGGCATTTTGGTCATCTCCTTTGGGTGCTGGTGTTGTCATCCCTTGGACATGAGTATGAATTTGCGTTAGCACATATTATTAGCAGTTTGTTTGATCAAATTTTATAAACTAGTCAAAATTTAATTTTAAACATATATTTCATGAGATCCATGGTGTTTATCAAATTTTCAACCATACATTTCATCAACTTTTATTTAAATCGTTTAATTTTTTATCAAAAGCTTTGTCAAACAACTCCTAGATTTGAACTTTAGGTCAACCGTCACATGCTTTGATAGAAAATTTTGAATAAATATTTAGCGTCACTAGAATGAGGACCATCCTAGCAACTTTGCAAGCATTCTAGGTTAGGCACCTAAGAGCGGTTATTCCGACAACTAGGGTACACTTGTATAAGAAAGGCATTAAATCTACCAATGATCATCCAATTTTATACTTAGTGTCGTCATAACCACCAAATTTGAATTTGTTTCACCATAATCAGCTAACTTTATACTTAGTGTCACCATAATTACCCATATATATATATATATATATATATATATATATATATATATATATATATATATATATATATATATATATATATATATTTATATATATATATATATAGATAACAATTTTTTTTAAAAAAATAAAAACTTATTTAAAAAAAAGTTACTAAAAAAATAAAATAAAAACTTATTTAAAAAAAATGTTGCTTAAAAAAAATAAAACAAAAAATAAAATACAAAGTTACTGTTTTACCCCTTTTAAAATTAGTGAAAATGGTGAAAAGAAATTAGGTGACAATTGTGAAATGTTATATGAAATTAGTTGGTCATGGTAAAACGTTATATAAAATTGGGTAGTAATTGTGAAATAAAATAAACTTGAATCGTTATAGTAATACTAAATATAAAGTTGGGTAGTCATGGTGAATCAAAATCAAATTAAGTGACCATGATAATACTAAATATAAAGTTGGGTAACTATTGATTGATTTAACTCGTGAGAAAGTGGTACAAATTTTAAGATTTAGATGATAAATGAAATCACAACGCTATCATCAATTGCCATCACCCCAACGGCCAGTGGGCCATTGACACGATGATTTGATGATAGGACATTGAAAGTCAAAAAAATAAGTAAATTTAACAAATTGGTTTCCTATTGATTATAGATGTCACACTAAATTATACATTATAAAATTGATACCAAATATTTTATCACATCAAAGAGATACAGCACAAGAAGTAAGGGTCCTTTTTATTGGCAAATGTGGAAAGAAATTTCAATTCCATATTAGTGTGAAAATAAAAATTCATAGTAATTCGTTTTCTATGAAAACAAAAAAAATGCAACTTCAAGTGATCGTACTTTGAAATTCAGTTTTCGTTTCCACGTTACAATCAAATGGTCAAAGTAGAATTCATTTTTCTTAAATGTGACATTTAAATCAAACATGGCTAATTGTATCCCATTGTGGTTTGAAAACCATATCTATCTTAACTGTTTTGAATGAATATCTTTTAAATGTTTTTAAAAAAAAATGTCAATTAAACACTCTGAATTTCAATGGTGTGTCACGACGAGCTATAATTCTTTATTTATTTTTTCTAATTTTGATATAGAAATTTCTTTTTGGGCTTGGGTTGCCCAGGGAGCCGTTCTGCTTATGCTCAAAACTATCTATTAATTAAATAATTTAACCTACAAATTATGTACGGTAAATTTCATATAGAAGGATTTATGCGAATAAATTAGAATTTTGATCGAGAATTGACGCATATATCAGATCACAATAATCAAATTAGATTTAGGTCTTTTTCGAGAATTTTGAAAAACTTTATTTTTATATCCAATTCTCCCTCGAAAAGATAAACTATGATTATTAAATGCAACAAAAGAATGATAAGTTGTAAAATGTGTCCATTTTAACAATTACACATAATTAGAAATAATATATAAGGTAGAGAAACATGTAACAACCAAGAAAAATATTTTAGAAAAATCCCTCGGGTGGGGGTGGGGGTGGGGGTGGGGGTACCTTATGATCCCGTCGAGGATAAGCAGCAAATTTATGTTGTCAAGAGACTTGAAAATATAGTGTTTTAGTAATAAGAAAAAAAAATGATTTTTCTTATTGTAATAACATATGAAACATTTTCTTGTATTTATACTTGCCATAAGAAGGGAATATTTTCTTGGACAAACTCAATTTTGTAGAATCACTTTAGAAAACTTTAATTTTCAGTAAATTATAAGCATAGAATAACATAGTACACGGTAAAGATTATGCCTTCCAGAAAGAATTTCATCTTTCCACCCATATAAGTTATAATTTTGACAATTCTTTAAAAAAAATAAAAAATTCTTCTTTATCTTCTCTTCTCCATTTTAATGCCCTGTTTGAGCCAAATTTTTGTAGAATGAAAATGAAAAATATAGCTGTTATTGGGACCCACATAAGAGATAGAAAATTTGAATTTAAATATTGGTGTGATGGATAACGGTCATATTTTTCATTTTAATGAGATAATAATATATATCAAACGGGGGCTAAGTGTGTGAATGAATAGTAAAATTGTATGTGCTTAATTAAGATACATTGAGAAATCGAACAAGATTACAAGCATAGACCAAAAAAATTATTATTCTCAGAAGCATTTTCAATCTCATATTTTATGAAATTTTAATTTACTTATAAAAAAATTCACTTGAAAAAAGCCAAAGTATGTCACAAATATATACTTGTTCCAAAAGATCTTTCAAAATTAGTCATTTTAATTTCACTATTTAACAATTTGATAATAAATCTTGTGTTCATTATAATGGACATCATAGTCTGTACTTTTTAACATTGCCCACACTAATTAAAGAAGGCTGTAAAATTTACAGCCCTCTAAACACTGTAAGTGTAGTGCTGTTGATCTAACAATTATGGTTTGTAAATTTCGAAGTTTGTGGAGTGTTTGAAGAAAGGTACCAGATCTGTAGGTGCAAGCAAGGTACCGCAAGTTAACTAATTCTAAGATTACACTTGTTAACTTCAAGATATTATTATTCTCACAACTGTGCAGGTTAACGAATGTATGGCAGAAGGTTAGGAAACTCATAACCCTGTAACTTGCAGATGCTTCATGAACTCGATGCTTAATGTGGGATTCGATTGTATTTGCTGCTTCATATGCCGCATCTAGGATTCAATCCTCTCAACAGTACTCTATTGTTTCGCTGTATTTTTGTGAAGAATGGTCAAGAAACCTAGTAAGAAACCAGCCTTTTCGAGGAGGGATTCAATTTGTTGATCTCATTGTGCGTAAGAGAAAGAAGAGCAGCATAAGCCATTTTTTAAAATTGCAAGAAAATATTCTAAGCTGTGTTTCCCGCTGCACAATTAAAACTTCCCATGAAAGGGTGAAGATAACCACAAAAATCTAATCTTTTTCCTTGACATGGTGGGGAACAAAATTACAAAAATATAAGAAAATTCCAAGTTAAAAGATAAATTAAAGAGGGTGAAGGGTCCACAGAGGATTTAGCTTGTCTGCATGCAGGGACGGACCCAGCATAAAAGTTCAGTCTGGGCGGACGTTGACAATTAACCGTCGACCATCAGCGATCGTATGAGCGATGTTGTTTATTAATATTTAATTAAATAACATTGAAAATAAGACTAAACTTAAAAAAAAAAAATTACTTACAAGTAAGTTTATTTAAGTAAAAAAACAATTTTAAAATAAATATTATGTTGCTAACACTAAAACTAACATTAAATATTACAAGAACAAGTAATAGATGCCATTATTCAAATTACAAAATCACCACTCCAAAAGAAAGATATTCTAAAAGAGCTCAAAAAGGAGAGGGTGTTTGAATGAATAACGTGTACACTATCTTCCTCACTCTCTCCATCACCACATTTCCTTCTTTAAAAAAAACCCTCCACAATCTTCATTCAAACTCAATACTTCACACAACTTCCCTCATTCTCCTAATTCCTAAATCCTCATCTTTGTCAACAAAAATTTTACAAGAAATCGCAATATCTATCTCAAAATCCTCAAATAACCCCTTCAATCTCTTTGAACCTATTCTTACAGAAACTGATTTTGCATTATTACAATTTACAACATAAAACATCTATTTCTTTATCAACTAAAAGAAGAGGCAGGAAAACAAAAAGAACCAAGAACGGGAAGGCTTACAGGGGGGCGGTAGCAAGCGGCGGCTGCAGTCAAGAAAGACAAAGAAGTCAAGAATCGGCAGCAGAGTCTTAATGAGCCGGAGAACTGCGAAGGCGAGAAATGAAGGAAGAAGGGAAGGGTTTGGATATTATTTCATTTTATTGGACCTAGTTTTTAAGAAAAGGCCCAACTATCTCAGCCCAAAATAATGGGCCAAAACTAAAAAAAAAAATGGCCCTCCTGTGTCTTCTTCTTCTTCTTCCGGCTTCTCTGTTCTCTCTACAACAGTGCCATGGTAGCACCGACGTATTGATGACTCCAGCGAATCCAGCACGGGCGGAAGCGCCCCCTCGCCGGGTGCTGGGTCCGTCTCTGTCTGCATGTATATATTTATTGAGATGTGTTAGCAATATATACTAAGGTAAAAGAAACTTGACATCTATAAGAATGCAATTTCATTATTTATCGATTGCATGGAGGTTATTATCAATTATTTGTTCATAAAATTGTTTAGTAAAGCGGAGTTAATAATATTTTATATTATTAAAAAGGAAAAAAAATCATATTATCTATGTATTGTATACTTTATTCAATATTGTATAAATAATGTCTTTCCATATATAAGTACGATTTTTTGTACCAATTTTGCGATGCCGTTAAGAAAGAAAAATAAGTTGAAGTTTTGAAAGGTTTCCATGTTTCGCAATACGAACGTGACTATCTCTTTTGTTCACTTCTGTATGTGGTACTTATAAGTTTAAACATTAAGACCTAACAACTCGTGTGTGTGTGTGTGTGTATTGTAACAATATGTCATATTTTCACGTATAAATCCTAGAATTGCATATGTATCACCAAGGTAACTATTTTGAACAAATTTATGTATCAACACGAAGATCCAGGAATTTTGTTGTTGAACAAAAGGTATGAAATCAGTCAAATTCAAGCAATTCTCCCTATAGCACTTGACTAACCCACAACATATTCCTAAGAAAAGGTCGAGTCACCTTTCAACAAAAGAATACTTGTACTCGAAACCGGCACATTAACTCAATTATTATTCTAAACAACACTTGCATTCACTGATAGGGTTCTCATTATGTTCAGATGGTTCATAATAAAAATGGTAAACTCATATGTTAGTAGTGCTCTCGAGTTTTAGGCTATCTCACCATCTTAAAAATAAATACTTATTTATCAACTCAACTCTAGACAACGAGAAGTTAAAAGATGATATAAGTAAAGTTAATAGCCTTGGGAATAGTGTTATTTGAATTGACAACAGCTAGAAAGTCAAAATATTTCTCCTTCGATAGAAATAAAAACATTGTAATACTAGAAAATAATATTGTACAAGATGTAGTGGTGGCAAAGGGCCAAGCCACCCATGCCCACACGAGCTCGGCTCGTGCCCGAGCTCGCCCAAAACGAGCCACATGCATATGCAGTTAAATCATATTTATATGAGTTCATGTTTTCGAATAAATTTAAAATTTCAGCGTCGTCATCTGTTATATTAGTGGGAAGAGTAGTTGTAGGTACACGAGTAATATATGTACCCATTCGTGAAGCATATAATTCATATATTTCACGTAATGTTTGTTCCAAATTCCTATAAGTAATAGGTATATTAAAAGTTAAAGCATTTGAAATTTGATCAATTACAAATTTAGTACCCGATAAATTATATCGGGGGTTCATGACGCATGCTAAAAGAAATAGCATAGGTAATTCTTTCCAATATTTTCTAATTTTAATTCCATGGAATATATAACTGCATGAAAATCATGGTCATTTTGAAATCTCTTAAAAGCCCTAGTAGTTATATAAAGACGTTCAAGAATCATACAATTATTGGGATAATAAACACCAGACAATATATTTGTAAACTCATAAAAATTTGCCAAAAAAATTTTTAATTTTAAAAACTATATTTCAATCGGAGAGCAAAAAAAAAATGAATGAATATTTACAACTAGAACGAGGACAGGTCAAGCATGACAAGTAACTTCGTAAGCATTCCAGACTAGGAAACTAGCTACCGTTACTTCAAAAACTGGGATTAGTCCAATAATAAGGGACTGACAGATGATATGATACACTTTTATAAGAAAGTGCTACACGTGCAAAGATTTTGATGACAAATGAACTGCAACGCCGTCATCAATATTCATCATCTCATCTACCAGTGGGCCGTTATGTACATTATCTTTCCTATTGAAGAATTTATGCAAATAATTAGAATTTTGGATGAGATTACAGTAATCAAAATAGATTTAGAACCTGACGAGAATTTCGAAAAACTTTATTAAAATGCAACAGAAGATTAGATAATATGCAATAGAGATTAGTTGTAAAATGTGTTTACATTAACAATTAGGCATAATTCGAAAACAATATATAAGGTAGACAAAAATGTAATGAGTAAGAACAATATTTGAGGAAAATCCCTCAAGTGAGGTGGAGTGAAGTGGGGGTAAGCAGCAAACTTTTGTTTTCAAGAGACTTGGTAATATAGTGTTTTGAGTAAAAAGATGTTTGTTTATTGTAATAACATATGAAACAGTATCTTGCATTTATACTTGTCATAAGAAGGGAATATCTTAGACAAACTTAATTTTGTAGAATCACTTTAGAAAACTTCATACGCATAATTTTTAATGTGGTTTGATGAAGAAGATAGATTTTCCTTTTTTATTTTATTTTATTTTATTTTTTTTTTGGTTTTTGATTTAAGTTTTTAATTATTTTATGGGAAAATATTAAATTATTGTTTGGCCATTTTAAAATTGATTAAAATGTGATCAAAATTATTTTTTGGGTCAACTAATGACATATTGAATGGAAACCATCCATTGGGGCCTCAACCGTTACGATTTGAAAGGTTTAGGCCTTTACGGTGATGACTGCAACGATTGAAAGGTTGGGAGAAAGTCTACCATTGTTTGAAAGGTTTGGGGCCTCAACTACAATTATCCCTTAATATAATCAGATTATAGTTTAATGATGTTGATCATTATAGTGAGTGCATCTCTTAGGCAGTGTAATTATTAAGTCTTAGGGCCTGTTTGATTTGTCCAACTTTCAATGGAATTGGAAATGGAATTCCATCTTTTTCCAAAATGAGTGTTTGATTGACATTATTTTCTTGCTTTTGTCTCACACACAAACCAATTCAATGATTTTGTGGAAAATCAATTCCAACCAATTTGGTGGGAATTCATTTTCCAAATTACATTTTTTTTTTGGTAATAGAAATAAATTTTATCCCCAATTATAATAAATTATATTTCTTTAATGAACAATTTTCATGTAAAATAAAGACAAACGAACATCAAAAGATCCAAAATTTCAATTTTTCACGTGGAAAATTATATTAATCAAACACAATTAATTGACAATTCCCAAGAAAACAATTCTAGACAACTCAATTCCCTAAAATTTATTTTCTTTCCACCTAAATTTCACTCTTGCAATCAAACAAATCCTTATTTCTATTTTATTTGTTTGTATACCGAGTCTGTTAAACTGTATTTATAGGAGCACTCCCAGAAATACTATGATGCAATTATGCCATACTTAAAAGCTATCTTGATGAATGTTATCGACTACATGCTTTGTGCCACAGCTATGGAATGCATTAGGATGGTTGGAAATGAGAACTTCAAAGAGGATGTCAAGCATGTAAATAACAAATAACATATTGTCATCGTTTATTATTGAATTTAATAGATTGCTTCTTATTACGTGGTAATCAATTGTTTGTTCATTGATTTCTTTTAGATCTTACTTCAATCCTTTAGTCTTTATATACAACACATTTTTTTTTTAACTAGCTTATGAATATCTTTCATGTTTACAAATAAATTTCTTTAAAATTAACATATTCTTATTTTTAACATTAATTAACTAACGTGCAACGCACGTTTATCCCACTAGTCATTTATAAATACAAGATAGGGACTTGTTGGGTATTTTAACCCTTTGATTGATAAAATGAAGACAATAAACAGAAAAGGCAGTGCAGAAAGTAAAGAACACAAATGAATTGTTCACCCAGTTCAGCTTACGCCCAATCTAGGGGGCTCAGGATTAACCTAGGGGTGTCAATCCGGGTGGTCCAGGCCGGGTCGGCTCGCCAACATGTGAGCCTGGTAACGGTCCACGCGAAAAAAAAGCCCGCCCGTTGCGGGTTCTGGGCAAGTTACGGGTCGGCCCACAATTTTGGACTACAACCCAGGCCCGCTCGCTGATCCATCCGGGTCGAGCCCATGCGGGTCACGGGTTGCGAGGGTTGCGGTTCGTTCCGGTTTGGCCCGTATGATTGTATAAATAAAATTATAAAAATATAGAATTTTTCATATTTATAGCAAAAAATATTTTTTTTTGTTAAATGTAAACTAAGAATTGAACAAAATGATAAATTCATAATTATATCAAGAAATTTTTACATAGAATTCAAATTTAATGTTACATGAATTATTTATAACTTTGCAAACTTAAATTTAACTTAAACAAATAACAATTACATCAAAATGCATGTCTAATTATTATTATCAAATATTTATAGCTTAAGTACATCCCAATTAGGTTGACACATACTTCACTATAATTTAGTTGTTCAAAAATTATATTTTTGTTTTCCAATCAATTTTCAGAAATTGCAAGATTTTTGAAGTTTTCAACAATATCATCAATAATTTTATCTTGTATCCTTCGATGAGCGAATATCCAATCTTTCACGCATATGAGAGCTTCCAAAATATTTTCTTTAAGTCTAGATCTTCTTTCGTCCAATACCGAGAAGAAAGAAATATAATCAAAATGATGATGATATTTGCAATTGAATAATTGTAATTGTAGTAAAGTAATAACAAGTATGAACTATGAAGTATAAATGTATAATAACTAATGAGAAGTAGAGAGGGTATTGTAAAAATAATTGTAAGAATAAATTGAAATTTATAGATGAAGGGGATGATATTACCGTTAGAAAAAAATTTAAAAAAAAAAATTGAATTTTTTTATTTTTATTTTTTCAATTTTTTTTGTTTGGCTCTCCCCCTCTTTTTTAATTTTTGTTTTATTTTTTTTTTCAATTTTTTTTACGGGCTGCGGGTTAACCGCGGCCCGTGGGAGTGCAACCCGCGAAGCCCGCGGGTTACACCTCCTTGGCCCGTGAACCGCCCGCACGGGTCACGGGTCAGCCTGCGGTCCCGGTTTTCACGGGCCGGTTTTCACGGTTCATGGCCGGCCCGTCCGTCTTCACACCTCTAGATTAACCCAAACACTAGCACACAACCATGCCTTCCAAAGGAGAGTACAGATAATAGAGACTCAATCAGACCCAGATTTAGTCATCGATCAACAAAGGATCTCCTAAATCAGTAAAACTAACCAACAAACTCACAGATCGCACAAACAACTACAGAACCCAAGATCAGCCTCTATTTCATGGCCTGGACTACTGTAGCAACATGAATCTCATAGGATAAATATAAGTATTTTGATATGACTTTGAAACAATATCAAGCTGTTAAAACATGGAACGATATAAGATGTGCAATTTTTAACTGCAAAGGGACCGATATGTTCAAAGAAGCTATAGCATCTCATATCATGTATGTTTGGTAAATCATTTTGTAATTATAAGTCGGGGATCTTACAGATTGTGTGGATCAACAACTCGGATATTTCCAACAGTTATGTGGTTATCGATAACTTCAATAGTGTGCCTTAGCTTTTTAAATTAAACTGACAGTAGATTCTTATTCTTGTTATTATTGGAGTTCAGTATCACTTTGGATCCAGAAAGAATTGCATCTTGCCATGGAAGGTGCAAGTGCAAGTTATTATATTTGATAGATTAGTTTTATTTTTCACAATCGACATTCATTTAGCATTTTGTAATATCATAAGAGTCGAATCCTGTTGGTTGGTTCAACTGAAAAAACCATTGACCAGTTCAAAACAATGGAACGTAATACAATTATTGTACCAGCATAGCATTAAGAACAAACAACAAAACCCAAACAATGGAAACACACAGTAAAAGAACTAACTTTTGCAGCTGAAGAGCTTGTACGAGATCGTTGATTTAGGAAGTCTTATCTTCTGAGGTTTAGCGCGGATAAGCAGCAAGAACTGTTTGTGCCATAGTAAGGGCAAGGGCCAAAATTGCACCTAGAAAAGCCAAGAGAGTCCAAGGACTGCTAAAATACTTGTGTATCCATTCAGCCATCCAGATATGTCTTTTTTGCTTGCAATGTGTATCAATCTTCGACTTAACATCAAAATACGCAAGAGGATCAGGTACCAAATCATTAGCTATCCCGTTAAAGAGTTGTGCCAATTGTTCGTCACTGCCTAATTTGTTGGAAATAATTCTTTTCTGCCTGAGCTCTTTAACATCATCAGCAGTATCAATGAGTGAATCCATTAGACAAATGTACGACGTAATGAGCAAATCAAGAGGTCCATGCGGACACATTTCATAAGCCACCAAGTTTAATAGCAAAGGTCTTGTTAAATGATCAACCTTGATTGAAGGAAGTGTAAGAATACCAGAAACAAGGCGAGGTTTGAACTCTACATCAGCAAGATTTCCAGTTTGATTTGGTTTGAAATAAATTCCTGCTGATTTGAGATCAGTTACTGAACGATACGATTCCAGGACATTTGATTCATTGATAAATGCATATATGTTTTTTAATGTATGTGTAAATATTGGCCTGATGAGCTTTTTCCGCACTAGTTGTAGAAGGTGATCCTGGCTTTCATCCATATCTGGTGGCTCCATTTTTTGCGCACTTTTAGAGGAGCATCCTGTCATTTTTTTGAGAAATTTCCTGGCAATATTAGTGCCTAAATTTCTCCGAGGTGGCTTTGTGGTGAACAGCTGAAGGACATACTCCATGAAACTGTGTGTATCTGTCTTTTGATCTATGGACATGAATTCCATCAAAACTTTTAGTACTAGTAAAGGAATTTGATTCTCTAGCAAGAACAGGTCCCTCAACACAATGTGGAAACTCTTATTCAGTCGTTGATTTACTGTTTTTTCTACCTCACGGTCCTCATCTGCCTCAGAGGAAGGTAACATAACAAAAAGCACAAACAAAGCATCAAGAACCATTATCCTGTTGAACTCTTCATCGTTATAGCGTTCAGTCGAGCCTTCCGCATAGCATTTACGGGCACTGTCACCCACCTTTGCCACCTCATCGTATAACTGTTCGATAAATACACCACGGTTAAGACAAAATTTCCCCCCGATTGGAAATTTTAGCTGCTCGAATTCTTTGAGCTGTGGCTTTCCAAAATGATAAGGGCCTATCGAAACTACGAGTGGATCAAAACAATTTCTGAATGATTCATTCGTTGATTCCTTCGAGCGCAGCAGTTCTGGAACCTTATCTATTCGGGTTTTCTTACTTGTGTCGTAATCACAGTTCTTTATAGAAATCAACCACTCCTCCTTGGTCTTGAAGTTGCTTGATTCTTGTGATTTTATATCACTTTGAGTGATTTCGGCACTTTGGTGGTTATCTTCTTTGGTTCCAACTGTTGTCATCCCTTGGACGCGAGCACGTATTATTCGCAGCTTGTTTCATAAAACTTCATCAAATTTTCAAAACTAGTCAAAGTTTAATTTTAAACTTCAGGAAATCGATAAAAACGAGAATGGAAAGCAGAATCTAGTCCATATATTTGCATCGAAAGTAGTAAAAAGGACAAACAGTAAAAGGTATATTTAGAATTTACTGAAGTTCATCGAACTCGATAGATTGCGGAAGCTTCAAATGCCCAAATTCCTCCGTCTCTCCCTCACACACTAGCACGCAATGTTCCTCTCTCTAGAAACTGAAAATGAGAAATCGAGAAGTCTCTCTATATATATGCGAATGTGTATGTACAAGTGCAATTATGGGAAGTGGTAATGGAGTGCGGGGGGATATAATTTAAAGAAGTGTACCCATAGCGTGCCCCCTGCTGTCGATAGGCGTACCCTATTTACCTATAGGGCGCCTCCTCTGTCGGCCACACACCCCTAATTTGAAAGTGTTGACCTATGGTTGACTTTATGTTTTGATTATAACAAACAAATTGCTTTTATCTCTAACGATTGAATTCGAGTCGTTATAGCTAAGTTGATCAATTGAAGACATAGAGATCGCTATCAAAAGATTCGCAATTTTTGTTCAAGGAAAATCGAGATAGAAGTCGAGCATTCAAGCAAAATCAATCAAGACGAGCAATTCAACGGTCAAATACCAAAGACATTAGACTTAGATGTTTTGATTCATATATAAAGGTAAAACGCTTTAATCATTAGCAATGAATCGTGAAAAGCTCGATATTGATTTTTTGCACGAAAATGAACTTACGTCTCAAAATAATATTTGCATAAAAATTATCTTTCAAGGATAAATATTTCGAACCATATATTTAAGAATGTATTTATCTTTGCAAAATACGTGATAAAATCCTTCACGAAATGCATCAAAAGAAAAATCACGAAGGAAACCGTCCGGGGGCAAAACTGTACAACCGGACATTCGGATGAGGAACAGGACGTCCAGATGGTTCCCAACAGTCGTTTTTTTTTTTGTGACCGTTCTGACTGATTCAAACAGCTATTTTTTGACTCATTCGGATCACAATCGGACATCTGGATGGACAAAGACTTGATCGTTTTAAGTCCTATAAATACCACTTCATTCTTCCATTCAAATAAGACTTTGAAGAACATCAAAAGTGAGATATTTTCTTAGAATTACTTGAGCTTTCACTTTGCATTTACTTCATTATTTTCTTCATATTAAAACTTTGATTGATTTAAACTCTTTTAATTATCATCTTTATCAAAGTTCTTCATCTCTCTTTTTATACTTACTTATTTCTATCATTCATAGAAGAGAGATATATTGTGAAGAAAAGTGTTGAACTTAAATTGCATCAATTCTTCCACTTCTCTAAAACTTTGATTGATTGAATTAAACTTTGAAATCATCAAATTCATCAAAGTTTTCACATCTAACACTCGAGCTATACTCATTGCTATTTATTGTAGTGTTAGCATACTTCTCTCTTGATATTTAATTGTGATTATATCATTTATTAAGAGAGAATCTTTTACTTGTAAAATCATTCTTATTGTGGGTTATATTGAGGTCCCGTAAAGCTCAATAAATTGGGTCATATTGAGATCTCGTAAGGCTCATAGTATGAGTTGTGTTGATGTTCCTTAAAGCTCAACATTGTAAAATGATTGGTGCTCTTTGCTTGTAAGTCACCGGAAGCGTTGTAAAGGGTTGGATTGCACCATAAGTCAATCAACATAGTGAAAAAGGCCTTACTCGTGCCGAAGAGCTTGGTAACTGGGGACATAGATCATTGCATTGGATCGAACCTCCATAACTATATCGTTTGCACTCTCTATCCATTTTACTTATCGTTTTTATATTTGTGCAAATTACGTTGTTCCACTTACTTGCTTATTTGTATTTAGTTGTCTTCTTTTATTTGCACTTATTATTTGATTGATCTACTTGCTTGAACTTGCTTACGATTATTAATCTATCAACGTATTTTTAACTTATATGATTCTAGTTAATTATTCGAAAAAGTTTTAAAAATCAATTCAACCCCCTTGGTTAGTTATTCTTGGACTTACAGAAAGAACAATGTTGGGGTGAGGTTTTGACACCCTCCCTAACAGATCCCTCACAATAGGGGGAGGGGGGAATTTTTTTCATTTTTTAATTCATATGGGTCTCGATATAAAATATTATGTAAATAATTATATACAAGGAGTATTTTTCTAATTACATTTCACAAGCAAAATAGAGGATCTTTTGTACGAAATTCATTTAAATCGATCATTTATGCCAAGAATGCAAAGATTTGGGAATATTTGCACAATTTTTGAAAGGCTTGAACCAATTATGCAATAAGAAAATAATTTTGAGACCATTCGTGCTAACTTTCCTTTTTGTAACATAAGTGTAGTGGTGGCCATGGGCAAGCCAAATTGGCCCGGTCTATAGACAGTCGAGCTCGTCTCATGTCCAAATCTTAGGATAAGCTCAAACCTTTGATTCATGGGTCTAATGAGAAATTTTTATATAATTAATAAGTACAAGTCAAAAGCGGAAAAAATAAAAAAACAAAGGGCAATACACTAGCCCAAATAAACCGGCTTGTGATCTGGTGCCCACAAGCTCAAACGAGTCGACTCTTGGACCTCCCGCTCGACTTGTAAAAAAATGTGTGCTCAACTCAATCCATGACTCGTCTCTCAAAACAAGTTCGAGCCGCTTGTAGATCGAATCAAGACAAGTTGAGCTCGCAAGTGGTGTGACAAGTTTAGGTAAATTTGTTCTATTGGTCCATAACGTATTGTTAAATTAGCAAATAGGTTCTAATGGGAGAAAATTAAGTAAAATAAGTAATGGCAATTATGTCAAATAGGTCGAGATGACGGTGACGAGTAGTAAGTGGTCACTTGTAATTAAGGAAAACAATTGGACATGACATTAACACTGCACAAATAGTATGAGTCACAAGAATATAAAAACCACTCACCTATCTCTTTCCACATGAATGTAAGCTTTATCGACGACGACTTTAAATACAAGCAGGGGCGGACCCAGGGTCCTGGGGTCATGTGACCCTCCAACCTTTGAGAATTTTTTTATATATATATAAAGTAATGTGTTGTATCAATTGAAATCTAAATTTTAATCTAAATCCTAGTTAACAATTAATTTTAATAGCATATTCATGGAATCCATAGCAGTTTAATTTTTATCAAAATTTATTAAAAATTTGATTTTAATTTCCACCAAATAGGGGCAAAATCACAATAAGAGGTTGTTTGACACCAATTTTAATAGAAAAATGTGTTTTTGAATAGTAATTGATGAAAGAATGTGTGGTTAAAAAGTAAGTAAAATTTTTAGTTTTATGTGTACTATTATTTTATTGATAGAATGTGTGGTTGAAATGAAGAATGAGAAAAAAATGGATGCCAAACGAGGGCTAAATTTGAATTTCGATAACATGCTAATTTTGATTTTAAACCTTATTCCGAAACACTTACCAAATTTTTTTCCAAATATTTTACACCCCACTCACATTGGGGGTGGGGACCACATGCCGACATTTTTTAAAACAAATGGGACCTGCGCTTTTGTGAGGGGGGTAAAAAATTCGGTAGTATCATTTTTCTATTGTGAAAAGATCTTAACCTTCGGTGACGCATATCAATCGATTAAATTAGTAGGCCCAATTTGTGAACGAACTGGTCCCATTTTTGGCTGTCCACTATTGATCTAGCATTTCTTATGATCACACTCACTTTAAAGCAATGCTTGATGGAGCTTTATGGGTTTTAATACAATATTAAGGGTCCATTTAGCATGACTTTTACTTCATGTAAAAGAGCTTTTAGAGGAAATTGCCTTAAATTTTGTTTGAAAACTTATTTATAAAAAAGCATCTTATTTCGAAGGTATTTTTAAAGAAAGCCACATTGGACTAATTTCCTCTAAAAACTCTTCTAATTAGAATTAACACTTTCATAAAATTAGCCAAACGAGTTCAGAAGTAGCTTTTAGATCTCAAAAACTTCTTTTGGCTTTTCAAAAATTGTATCAATTTGAGTGATTTCAACACTTTGGTTATCTCCTTTGGTTATCTCAAAAACAGGCTTGTTTCCTTAATGAAGGTTGGAATTTGACTTTGAAAATTGTTAAATAATAGCTCGTCTGGTGGAAATGAAAATAATATTTTAATACATTTTAATAAAAATTGATGAAATATGTGGTTGAAAAATTGTGGATCTCATGACATATATAATTAAAATTAATTATTAATTTTGATTTAAAATAAAAATAAAAATTTATTTTTCACCAAATAGTGGCATCACGTAAAAACAATGAAAGTTCAAAGCAATTAATGCTTGACCCTCATTTTTCCGTAACTACTTGTGCAAACTAAAAATTTTTCAATATAAATTTTTTTAAAGATAATATTCCAACATTATCTTTATTAAATTCATTCCCTTTTATATATCTATCCTTTTATATTACTTGTTCTAAAATTTCTTGAACGTTAGAAAATTCGAGAATTTAACTTACAGTTCTTTTCTGCGGCTGCTTGTGCATTTACATAAACTCCTGAAAGCGAAAATTACATTTCATTTAAGTCTGACGTACACAAAACCAAAATAAACTCCTGAAAGCAAAAATTACATTTCATTTGGGAACGAACACAAAGTCTAAAATAATATAAAAGTAAATATAAAGTCTAAAAGAAAATAAAAAATTCAAAAGTATTAAATATTAGTGAATGAATTTAGAATAATGGATTTTATTTGATTTTATTCTTGTCTAATTAAATAAATTTACATGAAATTAGAAATATAATATATATTATTTTTTAATAAATATATAAAAATGGCGACTCTCTATGAAATTTAACAAATAAAAATCATCGTACTCCAAATATCAACAAAAGAAATTTTGCAAAATAACAATAAAAAATTGAAATAGAATAATTAAAGACCGAGTCAACAAATTGTTCCAACTAGTAAAGTCTAGTTTCTCTCTCTCGTTCATCGAACCACTGCTGAACTCGTAAAGAGCAATGAGTCATCTTGGGTAGGCAAACACAATATTTATAGGCCGCTGGCATCCAAGCCTATAAGGTTTGGTTATCGAACCACACATTCACACAATAAAATATTCTATATATAAATTCAAAAATTTTCCCTACTTTTTATCCATACATTTTCCAAAATTTCACTCTTAAAAATAATGCTTTCAAAAAAAAAAAAAAAAAGACTACCAATCACACCCAACTCAGATACTTCATAGTTCATACTTTAAATGAGTGGATTGAGATTTTATTTTATATTTAAATGGCTTCGTGGTTCATATACCTCAAACAGGCTTGTTGAAAGGTGAAATTCAAACTCTCAATCGTCAATTCTTTAACGCATATTAATCATACAACGATATGTATAGCAGAAAAATAAATATTGAATATAATAAGTAATTATTTATTTTATTGTGAATGTTATGTATTTTTTCTAATAATCTTAAAACGCATGTGCTTCCAATAGTGATCACAACCTCTCCCAAACAAGTCCTAACACTTCCTCAAATCAATCATTGTACATCATGTCATTACGTTTGTGCAGACCAAAACTCGAGCCAAACCTCAAAAATAAAATTTGGTCCGAGCCCAGACCAGCTCGCAAACCTCACTAGCCGAAATATGAGCAAGGTCGTGAAGCTCGTTTTATTTACAGGCAAATAACTAGCAGCAGGGCCAAATTCCAGGCCCTTTCCAGGGAGCCGAGATGGCGCCCTCACATTGGAGGTTGGCAGCTCCGGCGCCCTGGAACTTGTCCCGGTCATTGATCCGTGACAAGTGGCTTAATTCAATAACTAGTAAATACTAGCAATTAATAATCATGCTATGCGTAAAGGCCCTGTGGGGGACCTACCAGCAGTTAATTAGCCTGCAAAATACACCAATTAACTAGCCTGATGTGTGGTTGATGAGAGTCCCGGGATTCCCATCTACCAAACGAGTTTTAACCAACAATTATTATTTCAAAATTCTTTAATTTTTATATTCATTTTTAATTATACATTTACACAATAAAATATTTTATTCGTATAGATTAAAATTAATTTTTTAGTAGATTTTGATAGAATTTAATGAAATGTATGCTTAAAAAGTTGTGAGATCCATAAAATATGTGGTTAAAATTAATTGTTGACTTTAACTTAAATTAAAATTTAGATTTTAATCGGGGCTTTGCATGTAAATTCAAAATGTTTACTTACTTTTTAATCATACATTTTCCAAAAATTCACTATTCAGAACTTAATTTCCTAAAAAATAATGACCATCAAACAAGGGTTTATAAACGTTCTTTTTCCAAAACGTATCTGTTGACCCCGAAAAATATAACACAAACGTGGACAACAGATGCAGTGCCTACTCACGCCAACTCAAGCAAGTTCCGACACGTTTTGATCGAAGGATATAAAAGTCTGAATTGCTACACATTTCATCAATTTTTATTAGAAGCTTTTCAAAAACAACTCCTTAGTTGGAATTTAGGTCAACCGTCGTGTGTTAAGGAAAAAAAAAAATTGAATAAATATTTATCTTCTCTAATGATTTAAATTCTTAAATGAGTTGGTTGACACATGATATGATTTAGAAAAGTTTCTATTTTCTATTTATGTAAAAAAAAAAAAAAAAATTATCTTCCCTGAATTCGTCCCTGCTTGTACCAGAAAGTGGTACATTTTTTACATTTCGATGATGAATGAAATTGCAATGCCTTCACCAACTATCGTCTCCCCAATTATCATTGAACCATAAACATAGGATAGTGAAAGTTGAAAATAACCATCAAAATTGAAAGCAAAATGGTGTTTGTACCTCAGTTTTGCTTTGTGAAGTCGGTCTACTTTCTAAATTAGGGATCGCAACAAGGCGGGGCGGGGGGCGGGGAGGGCACCATCAAAATTGAAAGCAAAATGGTGTTTGTACCTCAGTTTTGCTTTGTGAAGTCGGTCTACTTTCTAAATTAGGGATCGCAACAAGGCGGGGCGGGGGGCGGGGATGCCCTCCCCGTCCTCCGCCCCGTTAAGAAATTTATTCCCCGTTCCCGCCCCATTCCCCGTTTAAGGCGGGGCGGGGCGGGGGTAGGTTTATTCCCCGTTTAAATTTTTTTTTTTTTTTTAATTTTTGATAATTTATTTTTATTGTCCATATTCATTATATTTAAACAAATAATTTTAGTTGCTATTTTCTATTAGAACTAATGAAAATGTTCATTTAAAGTATTGAATTCTTAAAAAAAAAAAAAAAAAAATTTTTTTTTTTAACGGGGCGGGGCAGGGACCCCGTTACCCGTCCCCGCCTCGGGGAATAATTCCTCGCCCCGTTACCCGTTTAAGCGGGTTTTCCTCTCCTCGTTCGGGGTGGGTCCCCGCGGGTATTGGGTTTGTCGGGTTTTTTTGCCATCCCTATTCTAAATCCGTCAAAACCCAATTAAATATTATCAAAATTGAAAGGAAAATAATGTTTGGACCTCATTTTCCTTAATGAAAGCTGGAATTTGACTTCAAAAATTGTTAAATCATATTGTAAAACGATGAAAGTTCAAAGCAATTAATGCTTGAACCTCATTTTCCCTAATTAAGTATGCAAACTAACATTTTTCCACTATCTTGTTAGACTTTCCGTGTTAAAAAAATACGTTTCACTACTGATCTTACACAGAATATGTGAGAAAATAAACACATTATAAACATTTGAAAACTCAACATTTAATTATTCATGATCTCAACTTCATTTCTAAACGTTTACATTTCTTGCTTTTTGTTCACGAAAATAAGTTTGCTTTGTAAATCATCGCTAGTGTACGGTTCGTTAAGTAATAAAGTGGAAATTATAAAATTTCGAGTATCATTCCCACGAGAATTGATTTAACTTGAATTATATTATTGCGACCTTAACCGAATCTATTAAACTCAATATGATTATTTTTGTGACTTTATAATGACACTTTGACTAATATGTAAATTAAACTAAAATTATGAACCAAATGCAAAAGTAATGTTTGAATGCAAAAGTTTAAAGAAATCAATGTATGAAAAGCGTACTAGGATCCCGAATTACCAAGCAAAGTTCACTCTTAACCCCTATTTCACAATTTGACAACACGACGAATTGGTTGAAAAATCAATTTTTCTAATCTATCCAATAATCTCTTTCGAGTAGAATTGAACATATTCTAGCATACCATTTGACTATATTTTTATGACAAATGCAATATCCAAGAATGCATGAAGTTTTGTAAACACTTAGAGATTCACGTAATGCATATCAGTATATTTCTATCCTCTATGAACAAAACGATAATTTATACATTGTTGAGTTTATTTCCATTCTTTCGAATGCATAAAATAAACCACCTAAACTCACACAATTATCGTGCACTATAATCATGGAGGCAAAAAAGTGTATATAAATCATTCAACATTCATCAAACGTGTTTAAATATCAAATTGCAAAATAGAAATTAAAATATCACAATGCGAGGTTCATCGTTCACCTACTACAAAATAAATCTAGCCTAACATGATAGAAGAAAAGAAATCAGAAAAATAAGTAAAGAACGACATCATTAATTGAATTCTTGAATTTGATCTTTGCATTGTGATGTTGTTTTTCGTGTTCTTGCCTCTTTTTCTCTCTAAAAAACCTTCATAAATCTCCCCCCGCCCCCCCCACGTTCTGGACGGCCCTAGGGTTTATATATGCTTCACAAGATTTATTTCCATAGGTGTTTGACTCGAAAAAGGAAACCAGAAAATTCGTGCCGACGAATAACCATGCGGCCACATGGTTATATTCCATGCAGCCGTATGGAACAAAATTATTTCCTCTTTTTTTCCCTGCCAACATGTGTGCGGTCGCATGGTAGAGTGATTTTCCCACCGGACAGTTTTCAATGTTTCGGTCATATCTTTCGTTCCCGATATCCGATTGAGGTGGTTCAAATTGCATTGAACCGCTTACTCAAAGGTATACAAATATTTCTGAAATACAAATCTTCAAATTCGAATGACTTCTATTCCAAAAATGGGCCTCAAATTAAGACTGCAAATTCGAAGCATAATTTTTTCGGCTGGAAGTTGATTTGTGATAGTACTTCGACTCTATTTCATCCATTTGGCTTTTTTCCTCATCCAATTGATGCACAACACTCTCAAATCTTTATCGTGGGATCGACACAACTTTTCAGTATTTGCAATTGAGTCCTCAAACTTTACTTTTGCTTCATTTAAGTCCTTTTTTCGCTTGTTTTTCCGAATTTTCACCACATTCATCATCATAGTCCTACAAACACAATTTATGTCAAATTAATCCATATTCAAGCATTTATGATAACAATTAGTCATGTAATGTAACTAAATACACGTTAAAAAATGCACTCATCACTTTTCTTCTTACAAGAAATCCAAGATTTAAAAAAATACCACTATTATCTCAGGCACACTTGTTAAGATAGAAGGTTATTCTTCTTAAATTTCCATAATAAATATGAAATTTAGCAAATAAAAATCACCATAATCAAAGATCAACAAAAGACATTTTGCAAAACTAGTCAACGTTGAACGTGCGAAATGCTTTATAAATACTGTAAAAGTAATATTTGAATATGTGTGAATATTAATTAATTTAGAATTAATACAAGAGAATATATATGTGACAATAAATGTTAAATCATATTTAATTTTCAATTAAGTAAAATTGGATGTTAATTAGCATATATAGACATGAATAATGAAATGCATTCTCGAATGTGGAATTCTAATTAACTAATAATTATAATTAATAACACTGAAATACATAAATGAAAATGAATGTTACTTAAATAAATATGAGTGTTAATTAATTAATAATTAATAATAAAGAATTTATACATTAATGAAAGCATATATGTGAAATGAATCTGTACATTCAAATATATATGTATATTGATGGTAACTAAATAGTTAAATAAATTAAATATATATTAAAAAATAAAAAGTAAAGTGATATTGAAATAATTGAATTATTGTAGGGCTAAAATTAACCAAAAAATGATTATCGCTCTACGTGATATTTAATATATTATTAAATAAATTTAAATGTTAATTAATTGATAATTCATAATAGAGAATTCATACATTAATAAATGCACACTGGAGAAATGAATATGTACATTCAAATATGCATACAAATTGATGGTAACAAAATGATTGAAGACGAAAAGTAAGGTGTTATTGAAATAATTGAATTATAGTAGCTCTAGAATCGTCCAAAAATGATTTTTACTTGATATGATATTTAATATATGCTCTAGAATAATCAAAAAATTGAAATATTAATAATAAAAGATCGAGTAAACAAATTTTACCTAGTAGTGAAGTCAAGCCTCTTTCTCCTGTTCGTCGAACCACTGCTGAACCTGTACATGTTATGAGCAATGTGAGTCATCTTGGGTAAGCAAACGCAATATTTGTAGGCTGCCCACATCCAAGCCTATAAGGTTTGGTTACCGAACCTTAGGCATGAAAGTTTACCCGAACCTACCCACTGATTGACCACCTAAAGCCCCAAATTAAGAATTGTTTGGGAGCTCACACTCAACTTAGGTACTTCGTCGTTCATACAGTACTTAAATGAGTTTTTATTTTATTTTTAATGGCTTCGTAGTTCATATAACTTCAAACATACTTGTTGAAAAGTAAAATTTAATTCTCAGTCATCAAGTCTTTAACGCATAATAATCATACAACGATCTGTATAACAGAAAAATATATATTGAATATAACAAGTAATTATTTTTTCATTGTGAATATTATGTATTTTTTTCCAATAATTTTAAAACACGTATTTCCATTAGTTTATGTAACCTCTTCCAAACAAGCCCTAACACTTCCTCAAATCAATCATTGTACATTACGTCATTACGTTGCGATTGCTATACAATAGTCGTTACTGTGTATAATAGACGGTGGGCAGTCGGGAAGTTATAAGCACAAAGGAGCCCGATTCGAAAAAAAGCTCGAATCGACTCGACTCGACTTGAAACTCGTTTGAATGGACCAAAACTCGAGCCAAGCCTCGAAAATAAGTTTGGTCTGAGCTCGGACCACCTCGTAAGCCTCACAAACCGAAATACGAGCCGAGTAGTGAAGCTTGTTTTATTTGCAAGCAAATAACTAGTAAATTACTAGCAATTAATAATGGATAAATCTACTTGTACATCAAAAGATGTACATCAAGGTCTACACCCCCCTCACATGGGGTAGGACCCACTTGTGTAAAATATTTTTTTATTCGAGCGGGCCCTACCCCCATGTGAGGGGGGTGTACACCCCGATGTACACGACAATGTACCCCTAGCAAAGCCGATTAATAATCATGCTATGCGCAAAGGCCATGTGCGCTGTCCGGGGACATGTGTCTCCTTGGCAGGCAAAAGCAGGCTAGTTTCATGTGTGGTTGATGAGAGTCCCATCATGGGATTCCTATCAACCAAACGTCTCTTAACCTTAGTTTGATCATTATTATTTTAAAATTCTTTAATTTTTATATTCATTTTCAATCATATAGTTACACCATAAAATATTTTATTCATATTGATTAAAATCAATTTTTTAGTAGGTTTTGATATAATTTAATGAAATGTATGGTTGAAAAATTGTGTAACCCATAAATTATGTAATTAAAATTAATTATTGTCTTTTGACTTACAATACCAAATAGGGGGGCTTTGCAAGTAAATTCGAAATTTTTCCTTACTTTTTAATCACATATTCTTCAAAAAATCACTATTCAAAATTCTATTTTCTCAAAAATAATGACCATGAAACATGGGTCTATCAACATTCTTTTCCAAAACGTCTCTAATAGACGTTATTTCAAAACGTCTCTTAGAGCGTATTCAACTGTAACAATTTTTTTTGTATAAATATTCGATTCAAAAATAATTTTTTTGCTACCAATCTCATCTCCACTCTTCAATTTAAAATTTACTTTCCATTCTTTGTTGTTAATTTTTTTGCTATTAGTTTCTTTCCCAATAATCTCCAACTTATTTACTATAATTTTTCAATTTAAGTATTCAAATTTTGATAGTTATAAATGAATTTCATTAATGATGAGGTTAATACATTTTTGGGTATTAGAGCACCCCATCTAATCATGATGTATATCAAAATGCTCCTATTAACTTGGATGATACCCATGAAGAAGAGGAAGATGTGACGGAAACAAAACGATTTAAAAAAGAATCCTCGAATGCTTGATAATATATGACACGAAAAAAGTTGCCATTAAAAATGGAGTGAATATTTTGAAAGCATCTTATAATTATTGTAATAAGGAGCTTAGCTGAAAACCAAGTTCAAGAACATCTCATTTCAATAGGCATGGGAAATAGTCTAGGACGTCTAATTTTAAATCGCTTGAATAATTAATTTTTTTTTTAGTTTATAAATTAACAACCAATTAGTTTGTAAAATTCAACAACTTGCATAATTAACTTTCTAATATATTCGAGTGTAAAAGAAAATAAAAAGCCAATGGATCGGCTCAGCTCGCCAAAAGGCTCGAGCCAAAGCTTGGGGCCAAGCCCCATGTATGGGAACGAGACAAGCCCAGGCTCGGCTTGAGCCTAAAAAGCTCGAACCTTTTTTTTTATGAGTCAATATGGGGCTTGAGCTTTGGCTCGCGAGCCAACTCGATTCTGCTCGTAGTCATCACTATTCTCATAAGGGACACGTAAATCCACGTGAATCATATGATAATTAATAGGGATGGCAACGGGAAGGGTATGAGACGGGTCGATCATTCACACTCCCATCCATTCGGGTATTTTTGTCATCTTACTACATCCTCATATCTTGTTAAAGCGGGACGGGGTGAGATTGGGGCAGAGCGGGGCCCCAGTTTGTTTTTTCTTTTTATTTTATTTTATTTTTATATCTTTAGTTAGTAAATATTATTACTTTTTTTTTATTTGTTAAAAACAACTTATGTTCTCTTTAAAAATGATAATAAATCTATTATTTTTGTTTTGATAAAAAACTTAAATTTGAAATTAGCTTTACATAGGACGGGCGGCGGCTTGGGGATTATGTTTTCCGTATCTGCCCCATACTCGTCCTCATCCCATCCCTACCTCGTTTACCTAATTAGGAGGGTAATCCTTGTCCCATTCGGGGTGGGGCGCATGGATATGGGTTACACGAGATTTTTTTGCCATCCCTAATAATTATAATATTAAACATCAGATTAACTAATAGTTTTCCTCAAGTTCTCTATTATAATAAGCACTTGTTGGATAAACTTTGTTAAATTTTTATCGACTGAACTCATTGAATTGTGGATTATATTTAGACCATGTCATAAATTTGTTGGAGCAACTCGAATTTTTTTAATATTTGTTTAAAATTTTCGATGAATAACTTGTAAAGATGTTTTGTTATTTGAAATTAGGATTGTGGTCGATATGTTATCGATTTTTAAGTAACAAATATATGTTGTTAATTACTTATCCTATCACATTAAATCATTTTCCCTAAAATCTTGCAAATAGGTCTTTTTTCTCACATTATTTTCCCACTCGAGGATAACAAGCCGGATCGGTCAAAAACGTCCAATTCCTGTCGAAACATTGTTTGTGACCTCCGACAATGGTGATTACCATAAATTTTGTGGTTGTCGACCCAATTTTTTTGAGAAATAAGCTAGTTGTACATCTATTGTGTACATCTTATTTGACATCCTCTACACATCAAAATTTGGCCGCCATTTGTAAAAAAAAAAAAGTGTTGCTAAAATCAACGATCATGCTAAAATGACATAATTCTTGATATAATACCACATGATACTTCATCATTGTACTGTTCTTACACAATAAACTTTTTCATCCAATTACATCCTACCAACACTCATTATGTCTATCTATCTATCAACTATTTTTCGATAAAGTGGCATAAACCTAAAATCAATGTACAAAAATCTATCAACTCACATGGATGTCAAACTTTATATCAACCTTTATGTACACGTAGCGTTTCTCTCTTATTATTATTATTATTATTATTATTATTATTATTATTATTATTATTATTATTATTATTATAATGGATATAATCGTTCAGAAACTTGTCTAACACTATTGATTGCTCATTGAAGTTTTAAGATGTCAATTTTGGTCACTAAACTTATCTAAACGTTGAATGTTACTTACTGACATAACATCTGTTGCAAACCTTTAACGAAATTTGTGATGTAGCTAACAAAATGCATATGTGACACCTTGTCACACCGTTAATAGATTGCCACATCTTTGATTACTCACTAAACTTTGAAAATTGTCTTCAATTGCTCACTGAATTTTGAGGTGGTCGAATTTTAGCAACTAAAAATTTAAAGATCTTTTATTGTTCACTAGACTTTGGAAATGCCTTCGATTACTCACTAAACTTTGAAAAATGTCTTCAATTGCTCACTAAATTTTAAGGTAGCTGAATTTTGGCCAATAAACTACTAAAAATGAGGTTGGCATGACCGTTAGAAAGAAATCCCACCAACTAAAAAAAAAAAAAAAAAGAATTGTATATAAAAACTTCATCATAATTGCATTAAGCCCATGTTTGATGTCCATTATTGCATCAAAATAAGTTTTGTAATAGGGAATTTGTAAAAAATGTGTGGTTAAAACGTTGAAAAAAGTTTTGAATTTAAATATAAAATATTTTATTGCGAAAATTTATGATTGAAAATAAATTTAACAAAAGAAAATATAAATTTTGAAATAACGAGAACCAAGTGGGAGCTAAAGTCTTTTTTTTTTTTTTTTAACTGCCAAAAGGACACTCTTTTTCCTTAAAACTTTCAGCCGCATAATTTCTTGTGCATGTCTTCTATTGCTAATTAGTTTACGAAGGATTTCTAACAAAATTTGTTCCTAACTTTAATAGAATTGTAAATCGATCCCCAACCAAGTATTTGTTTCAAGGACAATTCTTGTGATACATTATGGGATCCGTAAGGGTCTACATAATGGACACTTTGCGGCCTACAATTGGTTGGAGTGCCGGTCCCACAGGCACTCCCACCAATTGTAGGCCGCAATGTGTACATTATGGATCCCATAATGTACCACAAGAATTTTCCTTGTTTCAAACACAATCTTTGCTACTGAATAACAAACAAAATTGTTATGGAAATAGTGATGGCCAGTGGGTTGTGTCATCTTCGACTCGAAGTACTGTTATAGCTAGGTTTCGATGAGAAGTCAATTTCGTTCACGTTTTCTGGTTCTCTTAAATGCTTCGAGGTTCGCACTGAGACATCGGATATCTGCGAAGGAAACCAAGAACCATTTGTTGCAGAAACCTCCAACACTTCTATTATAGTATCAATATCAAATTGCATAGTCGGTTAAGGAAGAGACGTAGAATTGAAATAGAATACACTGTCGATTCAGATTCAAAGTTATTTGTATAAATACACCAAACCCTAATGAAAAAGTCCAATTTGTTTGAATTTATATTAGGGTTTTCTCTTCTTTTCTTCTCAGGCCTGCTGCAATGGCTATCAAGCAAACCTATTATGCTCCGGCAGACCTCAAATATTATTATTCACAAGTTAATGATGATGAATACTTTAAAAATATTTTCCTGGTTATGTTTTTCATCCCACTGATACTCAACTTATTGTTGACTACTTAATCCCAAAAATCAAGAACGAGACACTGCCTCGAAGTCTCATTAAAGTGGTTAATAACGTATACGACTTAAACCCGGAAAATCTTGAAGGTAGAATATTCATATCTTCACTTTATATGATAATTTGTTTCTTTCTTGATATGTCTTCTGAAAAATGTATACTGTATAAATTTTATTGGGTTTTTAGATGACTACGGGGTGAATCGAGCAGAAGAGTGGTTATTCTATACACCAAGAGATAGAGAAAACGAAATTGAGAACATTCGGAATGGAGCTGCTGTTGATGGATATTGGCAAGTAATAGGGGATGATGAAACTATCGTAGATAATGATGAAACTCTTGGATTTCGAAAGACTTTAGAATTCTACAAAGGAAACCCACCTAGAGGTGACAAGACTTCTTGGATTATGCATGAAATTAGAGCGAATGAAGATCAACAAAGTGTTGCAGATGATACTAAGGTAACTTATTAGACGTATTCTTTGCAAGTTTTCGTAGTATGTTGATGAGACATATAAATTATACAAACGATGGAATTTTTTTTTTTTTTTCTCCTTGTAGTTGGACGATTGGATTGTGTGTAGAATATACCACGAGGAGAACAGATGGAAGGATGAGACATGGCAGAGTGATGCAGATGATGATCAATGGTTTGATGATTTGGGGGATTTAATGTAAGCAAATGGAGGAGACAACGAGTATATACTAAATGACTGGTCGAGTTAGATTTTCATTCAACTAGAGAAGTACGATCTTTGTTGAAAACGTTAGAAGATAGGTGCGTATGAGGAGGAGTTTTCTCCCTCTCTATTTTTTTTTGTTTACTTTGTCAATACTCAATTTTTAGAGAATGTTGTACAATATTTTCTGCTTGTTTTACAATTTCAAAGATTCATTTATACCAGTGGCTCGACCACAACTTTTCATAAGTGAATAATGACGAGACTTGAATTCACGACCTTCATCTTGACCTTGATTTTTTCTAAGTATTTCTTGTTCAAGAATGTTTTCGATAGTTATGGACTGATCATCAGATGTCTGATCTTGAACCTCTGGAAGATGAATCTTCTCAATTGCTTCTCGGACGAGCTTTATCTCTGGAATTTCCCAATCATTCTTTTCTGCAACTATATCTGAATTAGCAAAACCTGGTGCGAGTTGAGGATGTATCAGATGCCACATGCTGATATGTCTCTCTTTCTTTATTGAACTGAGGCCTGCATTCTTCAGAATCTGGGAATATGATGTGTAATTTTCAACTTTCATGACTTCTCGAGCTTCAGATTCTCCGATATTGGTAAATCCAGTAGCAAACTCTTGTTCTAACTCGAAGTTAGACAATCTGAAGCTGATGAAATCGTACTCAAAAAGTTTGCTCTTCTGCTAGATAATTTCTGATTTAGTTGAGACTCTCACGGAAACTTTTCTCAGGGTACGAGGTTTCACCAAAATGCAATTTCAACAAGCACTGATTCTTGAATGCTACCATATTCATCTCCAAATATCCAAGTTTTTGGTTTAAAATTGATCTCCTCACAAGATTCCATGACCATTTGGCTATCCTTGAGACATTAGTTTCTCAAGAACCGAAATTGACAGGCAGATTATATTTGATGATGCACTGATCCTGAAAAGGTAATCTGAGCCACTGAAATTTTGGGGATGTAATGGGGCTACTAAAGAATCTAAGTCCAATTAGGGGTCAGGCATGTTTGGCAAAAGTGTTACTATCGTATAAGTTGTAGGAATCCACAAAGTGTACTGACTAAAATTCAAATATTTGTGATTCCTGCAACTTATAAACCAAATATCAATGCTATTCATAATTGCTCACTATCGATAGTCGCTCTACATAACAGTTTGTTATTTGATGAGTTGAGAATTTATATAAAAATTATATGAACCAATGAACTTGTTGATGTTTGAAATCATTGTTTTCTTAAATATCGGCACGCATCAAAATTACACCTTTAATAATTAACCAACAATAATTGGCCTTCAAACATACAAACCCTAGAAGTCAACTAGATTTCAAGAAATCCTAGTGACAAGAACACAACAACGAGGCGTATTGGGTAATGGTGGGACAATTTCATACTCCTTTGCACAACAAACAGGATTCCCCACTAGGAATTGAAAGCTACATTTGGTGTAAAATCTAGAGAGGGAATTCATACTGGGTGTAATAATACCCAAATCAATTTATTCAGTAATGAGCATTCCAGTATTAATAGAGAAAACGACTGTAACTAACTCAAGCTAAGAACAGAAACTAAAACAAACTTAACAGACTAATTGAACTAATTAGCTAAGTAACTAATTATTAACTAAAACAAGTGACGTGGACATTCTCTATATCCTCCCCTCAAGTGGGATCGCGATGTAGAAGGAGCAGGCCCAACTTGGAGATAATTCTGTTGAACTGAGGACCAGGAAGAGACTTAGTGAAAACATCCGCCAGCTGATGATTCGTGGAGTTATGCTTAGGGATGATGAAGCCCTCTTTACACTTGTTACGAACGATATGACAATCAATATCCAAGTGTTTAGTGCGCTCGTGGAACACAGGGTTAGCACTAATGTGAAGAGCCACTTGATTGTCACACCAAAGGGAAATAGGAAGAAGTAACGGGATATGAAAGTCAGACAAAATGTAAGAGATCCACAGCAGCTCATAGATAGTAGCTGCCATGCTTCGATATTCCGCTTCTGCTGAACTTCTGGAGACAGTAGTTTGTTTCTTTGTCTTCCATGAGATAAGACTTCTTCCTAAGAAAATGCAGTACCCTGTAAGAGACTTCCTCGTATCCAAGCAGGAAGCCTAGTCAGCATCGCAGAAAGCTTCAATGTTGAACTCATTGTAGGATAGAATAGGCCAATGGAAGAAGTGCCCTTGATGTATTTAACGACATGAACCGTAGCATTCCAGTGAGCCAATGTCGGTAAATGGACAAACTGTGACAATTGTTGGACACTGAAGGTGATGTCTGGCCTAGTTAAAGTGAGATACAAAAGTCTACCAATGAGCCTTCTATATTTATCAGGGTTGTCAAGTAATTTGTCATTTCCTCCGGTGAATTCAGGCCTTTTGGTAGTGGTGTGACTGTGATCTTTGCTCCTGCCAGCATCAGCAATTAAGTCCAGGACATATTTTCTTTGACAAACATAAGTTCCAGCCTCGGTTCTTTCTATTTCTATGCCAAGAAAATACTTAGTATTTCCCAGATCCTTAATAGTGAAAGCTGAGTGCAGAGACGCCTTGAGGTTCTAAATTTCTGCTTCATTATTTCCTGTCACAAACGGATCATCAACATATACAAGTACTGCAACAAACAAGGTATCCTTGGTTAGAATATACAGACAATGATCATGTGAAGACTGATGAAAACCATAGCTTTCAAGATGCTTGCTAAGTTCTGTGTTCCACTGTCTGCTGGCTTGTTTAAGCCCATAAAGGGACTTTTTAAGCCTACAAATTTGCCCCTTCTTCGCCTTAGAGTATCCTTCCGGGGGCCAGATATATACTTCCTCCTCTAGGTACACATGTAAAAAAGCATTATTAATGTCAAGCTGGAAAATGGGCCACAATTTTGTAGTAGCAACTGCCAGAAAAATCTTGATGGTTACATGTTTTGCCATAGGGGAAAAACTCTCAAAGTAATCCACCCCTTCAACTTGATGGTATCCCTTGGCTACTAATCTAGCCTTGCATCTATCCAATGTTCCATCTGCCTTTAGCTTTACCTTAAACACCCATTTAGAGCCAATCGGTTTCCTGTCAGGGGTTAGTGGAACAATATCCCAAGTATTATTTTTTTCAAGTGCATCAAATTCAGTATTCATTACCTCAATCCATTCAGCTCTAGTACTGGCTTCCCTATAAGAGTTAGGCTCCTGAACATTGTTGTCATTAGCAAGAAAACCATTGTAATGTGACCTAAAGCTCTGTGAGATATGAGAGGGAAAATCACTTCGGTTGGACTGGGACGAATGTGGTGTGGCTACAGGTGGAATGGCTGGCTGAAAATTGTCACTGTGACTGAAATTAGTCACAAAGTCCTGAAGCCATTGTGGGGAAATTTTTTGTCTAGTACTTCTTCTCGGGGTAGTAGATGTGGGATTTTGATTAAGTGATGAAATTTGAGTATCAATATCATCCATTGTTACAGGAGTAAGACTATGGTTATGCCTGGCAACTGATTGTTCATCAATAGGTTGTTCAGTACAAGGCTGCTGGAAGTTAATTTTATGCAATGCATCTTCATCGGATTCATGCTCAGCCACAGGTATGGGTAAAGGTGTAACAAGTTCATATTTGCAGTGACTATTATATGGAAATATGTTTTCATGAAAGATCACATCCCTAGACACAAGAATCTGTCGGTTAGTAATATCAAAAACCTTGTATCCCTTTTGTCCTGAACTAAAACCTAGGAGAATGCATTTAAAACTTCTAGGTGAAAACTTATGCTTTCAAGGAAAGTTGTTTGTGGCATAGCATAGACAACTAAAAGTTCTTATATGATGATATGTGGGAGTTCTACCATGTAACAGTTCAAAAAGTGTTTTCCAATTTAACAATTTGGAGGGCAGCCTATTTATAATATATGTTGCCATTAAAATAGACTCTCCCCAGAAATAAGTTGGTAAACTAGATTCAAACATGAGACTCCTAACCACTTGAAGCAAGTGCTTGTGCTTTCTTTCGACAACCCCATTTTGTTGTGGGGTGTACACACATGATTTTTGATGTAGAATACCATTGGTGGCTAAAAAATTTTGAAAGTCATGACTCAGGAATTCTGATCCATTGTCAGTTCTAATGCTTTT
Source organism: Fraxinus americana (assembly GCA_035079005.1). Taxonomy (NCBI): domain Eukaryota; kingdom Viridiplantae; phylum Streptophyta; class Magnoliopsida; order Lamiales; family Oleaceae; genus Fraxinus; species Fraxinus americana. The sequence continues at coordinate 35,874,950 of CM068715.1, read as the reverse complement.
AATATTGTTTCCAAACTGATTGGTGATCATGCTGTGAAAGAATTTCATTATGTGCAAAACCTGTGTCTTATGTTTTAGCAAAAAAGTCCAAGTGGCTCTTGTGTAGTCATCAACTAGAGTTAAAAGAGTGTGCTCCACATATGAAGGTCCTTTTGTAGGGTCCCCATAAATCTATATGTAGAAGTTCAAAAGACATACTAGATTGAATATGACTTTTTTGAAAGGGCAGTCTATGTTGCTTAGATAAAGCACAAACATCACAAGGATTAAAAACACCTTTATTACACTGTGCATCTAATACAGAGTGCTGTAAGACACTTTCAGAAACATGGCCAAGTCTTTTGTGCCATAAAACAGCAACATCATGCTGATTGTTACAAGTTTTAGAGGGTAAAGAGGCTGAGGAAGCGAGCATAGATGTATTACATTGTATAGGGATGTATCTTTGTATGTTTCTTTGAAGAAATGAGTCCTTATCTAGAATGTATAGGTTCTTGATGGTTCTACCAACTGCCAGGGTCTCCTCAGTCAGACGGTCCTGCAACAAGCAATGATCATCAAGAAAGGTAAATTTAAGGTTTGAAGTCTTGGCTAGTTTGCTCACAGATAGCAAGTTAAATTTGAAGGTAGGTACATGTAAAGCTTTTGTGAGGATAAGATCTTTGCCGAGGATTACATCACCAGAATGTTCAACTCTGTTAATGGTTCCATCAGGTAGATACACAGGTATAGTGGTAGTGATGATTTTTGGTTTATGTATGAGCTTCAGGTCATTACACATATGATTAGATGCTCCTGTATCAACTATCCAAGAGCCTATTCCTATAAAGTCACAAGTATATAAAGCATGAACATCATCAGGTGTAAGAATAGAACCTGCGAAATCTTCCAAATGTGTAAAGTTCACCCTGTTGTTGCCTTTTCCTTTAAAGATTTTGATCAGTTCCTGTTGAATTACTTCTCCCAGATTCACCCCCTGTATCTCTTGTTGTACCACCTCATTCAAATTCATTCCCTGTAACTCTCCCTTCAACCTATCTCCCGTTTCTTCACTCATCAGATCAAGAGGTGTCTTAGCTAAATTCGCCACATGTCTTCCTTTTTTTTTTTCTAAGGTCTTTAAACCAGTCAGGATAACCAATAATCTTGAAGCATGATTCCTTATTGTGTCCATTAATTTTGCAATGCATGCAGTACTGCAGCTCTTTGTCTCTTTTGTTCTCATATTTGCTTCATTGTCCTTTTGCTCCACTGTCCCTCTTGTATAACTGTGACTTAGCATACATTGCATTGATTTCAGCTCCTTCACCGTACGCAACTTGCACCTCCCTTTGCTTCTCAACTCTCTGAACCATTGAATATGCTTTATTCACCACAGGTAATGGTTCAGTGACTAAGATCTGGCTTCTCACATGTTCATACTCCTCATTCAATCTCATTAAGAACTGCATCAACCTGTTGAATGAAGTCATTTCTGTTGCGGCCTTTGCTGATCCGCAAGTACATTGCGGCAATGGCATGAGGTAAGTCAGTTCATCCCAAAGCCGTTTAAGTTTTGTGTAATATTGTGTTACACTCAAACTTCCCTGTGTCATAGTAGATATTTCTCTTCGGATCTAGTATAATTGAGGTCTATTGCACCCTCCGAACCTCTCTTCAATTTCAGTCCACAGTTCTCTTGCAGTGGTGGTATATAAAAAAGCATCTACAATCTCCTTCGAGATTGAGTTCAAAATCCATGAGGTCACCATGTAATTAACACGATTCCACCTCTCGTAGTCAGTTAAATCCTTACTTGGCTCTTCAATTGAACCATCAATTATCCCCAATTTCATTTTCGCCCCTAGGGCTATACGAACAGATCTATTCCATGCCAGATAATTCCTTCCTGTTAGTGGCGCTGTGACCAAAGCCATTCCCGGATGATCCAAGTTGTGCAGCGCGAGTGGATCATCTCTATCGCTCTCTGCCATTTCGATTTCGTTCCAATTTCAATTCCTTCGTAGATCAAGGAAGACAACTGCCAAGCCCTGGGTCGTCACCGCTCTGATACCATGTAAAATCTAGAGAGGGAATTCATACTAGGTGTAATAATACCCAAATCAATTTATTCAGTAATGAGCATTCCAGTATTAATAGAGAAAACGACTGTAACTAACTTGAGCTAAGAACAGAAACTAAAACAAACTTAACAGACTAATTGAACTAATTAGCTAAGCAACTAATTATTAACTAAAACAAGTGACGTGGACATTAAGTGACGTGGACATTCTCTATGTTTGGTTGTAAGGGATAATTAAAAAAGAAAAAGAACAAAAGGAAATTAAATTAAAGGAATGGATATAAATTAATTAGTCAAACATCAAATGTGTTTTCATGCATGCACATCTTTGTTAGTGGTCCATTCCACAATTGCACATGCTCAACGTTTTATGGGTCGAGAAACATTCAAGATACAAGAAATGTATATTCGCGATGGTTTCTTGACCAACGTTCTCGATATAATAGTATAGTCCCTTATAATGATGAAAGTTGGCAAGTCGATTCTATTAGTATAGTCCCTTATAAATTAGTCGATTGATTGTTGCACATTGAGTATGGAGAATATAGCCCCTGCCCCGTTACATGCGCCCGTTTAAAGTCCATTTCAAATTTTAATTTTCTATCACACAAAAAAGAAATAATTACCATCATTTCTAAATGGAACTTGAATTGTTCTACAACGTTTTTTAAAAAAAGGAGTAATAATTTTCACCAACTAAAAACATGAGAAAAAATAAAATAAATAGAACGATAAATAAGACAGAAGACAAAAATATCCGACGGACGGAAAACGAGAATGACTACCCAGACTTCGAGCCGTCATGTTGTCATTCCTAATCGAGAGACATTCAAGATATAAGATATGTATATTCGTGAATATTTCTTGACGAATGTATTCGATATAATAGTATAGTCTGTTATAATGATAAAACCTTGCAAGTTGATTCTCATAGTGGTCCGTGCATGAAAAGAAGATTCAACTGATATAACAATTCAAGTTTCTTTAATTGTAGTGACGAACAAAAGTTTGAATATCAAAAGAATATTTCTTTATGAAGGAATACTACTATATATTAGAAAAATTACAAACTATTAGAACTCCAGTTTAGATATAAATATGGAGTAATGCTATGTAGTCCTACTGGTATTACAATCCATAATAAATGAGTTATAAATTTTTGTGTTTAATTGAATTTATGGAGTGTGGTTGTAAATAGTATTATTCTTTACAAAATACACCCTCAACTTTATAATTTAATGACAATGTCCTAAATAGTATTACTCTTTACAAAATATCTACACTTTCCTCTCCATTAAATTCTCCAAGAAAACTTCGTGGAAGCTCACTCATGGCTCCTGAACTCTTCGTCCATATAAGTCTCATTTCTCCCTCACCATTTCACTCTCAAACCCTTAACTCATTTCCACAATGAAATTCATCAAATACGTTCCCAAAAAGCTCTTCAGGAGGAAGAAATCTCGACCAGTTCCTGGATCAGAATCTGACCCAGCTTCCTTCAGTTCGTAGGATGATTCTCAAACCGGGTTCAGTAACCCCACAAACGGGTCAACCACACCAACCAGCGTTCTACCTGCCGAAGAATTGTCGGAATTTGAGTTAAAACAAGCGTTTGAATTGATAGACAGAGGAATATAAAGAAGGAGGAGCTAGAGGCGTTATTGATTCGTGTCGGAGCCGAACCGCCGAGTCAGGAGGAGCTGAGGCTGATGTTGAGCGAAGTAGATGTAGATGGCGATGGGTGTATTAGTTTAGGAGATTTTTAAGCGATCGGCTCAGCTTTTGGGCCTCCGGCGTGTGACGCAGAGATGAAGGAAACGTTCAACTTCTTCGACTCGGATCATGACGGAAAGATAACTGCGGATGAGCTCTTTAACGTTTTCAGAACGATTGGCGACAAACCGTGCACATTAGAGGACTGCCGGCGCATGATAAAAGGTGTTGATAAAAATGGGGACGGGTTCGTTTGCTTCGAGGACTTCACTCTTATGATGGATCAGCAACGATAGTTTTTTTATTTTAATTGGATCCATTTTTTTCTTCTAAATTCTAAGTATTATGCTCCTCTGCCAGCCTGGCGGAGCCAACTCTCACACGGGATCCGTCTCATTAAAAAATTATCCCAAAAATATCCACCCACCCATGTTTGTGTGTGTTCGGTAGGGGTTCCTACCTTGTACACTAAGGCAGGTCCAAATTCTAATTTGGGGTGAAGTCAATCAACGGCTAAAATTGATCCATCTTATTTAAATTGTTCGAATTTGCCGTATGTGAACCAGAAAAAACAAAAAAAAACTCAATTAAAATTTAAATTAAGAGTTTTATCCTTATTCATAATTATAATAATCAATTTAGCTCTCGTAACAAATCCTACCTTTTTGAGTAACTCGTTAATCTTTTTACCTTTCAGAGGATAATTACATATTTAACATTTCGTCGGACTAATAATTGATTTTTCAGTATATTCTCATAAACTCGAACATTTACATCTATTAAGTTACTTTTTCAATCAATCTTTGATCGAAATTGATGAAAAAAAAAAAACAAGTGCAATACTTGATTCTTGATTGAAAACGAATTAATTAGGCCCATGCTAATATGTCATATGATTCAATATCCATTAAAACCTCTACTTGTTTTCTTCACGCTCTAATAAGAAAGTTGGTATTTAAAATATTTCTTTAAAAGGGATGTCGCTATCATGAGATTATCTTTCTATTGGAGTGATTTTTTTAAGGTTTTATTTATATTTATTTTTCTGGGTCGGTTGGAAATATTAGAAAAGTAGTAAAAAAAGGGCGGTTTGGCATGAAGTTGGAGCCCCTCTTTGACAACCATTATAATAAGTTTTTTCAGGAAAAAAACGAATTTTAAAATAATGATTTTTTGAAAAATATGTAATTAAAATATAGGAAATTTTTTTGAATTTACGTACAGAATATTTTATTGTGTGATTGAAAATGAATTTAACAAAAAAATTGTTTTAATGATTGCCAAGCAAGGCTAGCTATGTCAATTTACATGAACATGTCCACCACTAGACAACAAATTTTTCTTCAAAAATTTGGAGTTTGGTAATAGTTTTTGTTTAATAATCAGACATCACCGACCAAGAGTCTACTACAATGCCATGTTTTACGGGAAAGTGCTCTTTATTCAAAGCATCGCCATGGCTTCATGTTCAAAACCAAAATGTCCAAAAACCGCAGTTGCCAACTCCCCTCTGACCTCGCAACCACCACCACCACCCTCCTGCATCAATTTACAACTCAGATCCCATTCACAACTACAAATTACAGAGCAACAAAAAACACCATCTCAGCCACTTGTAGGAAAGAGAGGAGTGCAAAAATATTGGTTTAGTCTGTCAGACAACCGCCTGACCATCCTAGCCAAGGAAACTCAGCCAAGAACGATCCTCTACTGCCCGATGATCCCTAATAGGAGCCATAGAGCTGTTAATCACGCTCTGGTCAAGCGGGCACTTATCATCCACCAGACTTGGTTTCCTGTCTCCTTAGAACTCAAGGATACAGAGGTACGAGCCTATAGAACAGATCCTGTTCAAGTAAGGTCGTGACCAATTGAGTCCCAATTCTGCTATTTATACAGGTTATTTCCTGTCTTAACTTTCGATGTGGGAGGGATAGGTTACTATTTTTTTATATGAGGGATTGCTTTCATCAACTTATTTTGAGTATTTCTGTTCGTATATCTTCTTCTGCACTATTCAATGGCTTGCTCCATTATCGCTACTGTTATCTGTTTGCTGCCTTTACCTTTCAACCTCATCTACCCCTAAAAATCATCTTCATCTAGTGATTATACGGTTTTAAAAAAATTAGTTAGAATTCTGCTTTACCACTTTCTTCTTTCCCTAGGCAGTCTTTGTTCTATGCAGACACCGAAGGTTAGTTTCAAGAAGCCCATCGGAAGTGTGAGTGTTTCTGGCCATATGTTTGTGGGATGTCCAATGCCATGTGGTGTGCAGATAACAAAAGGGTACAAGGGATTCCAAAAGGAAGTCCAAAAGTGCCTTATCGATGTTCACAATTTGAAAGGTTGTCTTAGGGAAGCAGGAATTGGTGCCATGCTAAATCAACTGAGCAGTACAGTTGTTTGCGAGACCACGTGATGAGGAGTTTGTTCACCGTTGGTAGATCGCTTGTGACGGTAAATATGGCACATACAATTGTGATGTCGAATGTCACCGTTGAGAAGCTGGATTACTCTTTGAACAAATCAGTTAAAGGACGATCAATCTGGTATAAAGACGACAAAGTTCGGCATCCTTGTCTTGCAGAAGATATCACGATAGAAAACTGCTATTGTGCACTTCATAAGTAATTTATATGTTAGCTTGAGGATCTTTGAGTCCCTCCGTTGGTATGTAGCAGAACTCTTCTAAGTTTTATGAAAATCAAAATGATGATTTAAATCTTGGCAGTGCATAGAATATTCCTCTAGTTTTGGGCGTACATTCAAAGATCTTGTGCTGTTAGTTGGCATTTAGAAAATTTGGCAATGTCAGCATGAAAATCTGATGCCAAAATAATTATCATCTAATGACATATGCAAGTTGATTTTTCATTATGAAGAAGTTGATATCATGCTTTCAAATTCCCTTCTTCAGGAGCTGTTTAACACCCTCAGCGTTATCAATGACTGAATCCATCAGACAAATGTACAACGTAATGCGCAATTCAGAAGGGTTATGTGTACTAATTTCATAAGCCGTCAAGTTTAATAGCAAAGTCTTTTCTGAATCGTCAACAATGATTGGAGGAAGTGTAAGAGTACCAAAAATAAGGCGAGATAAGTTTTTATCTCCAATATCGAATTGTCTTCTCCTTGTTCTGTTTCTGTATTATCAGAACTATTACTTTCTGTATTTGTTAATTAGGTGCGAGTGTAAGTTACTTTAAAATTTTGATGGATTAGTTTTATTTTTTGTAATCATCATTCATTTAGTATTTTGCAATATCATAGGGGTCAAATTAGGTTAGATGGTTCAACTGGAAAAATTGGGGACCTGTTCAAAACAATGGAACGTAATACAATTATTGCACTATCATATAATTAGGAACACACAACAAAACCCAAACAATGGAAACAAACGATAAAAGAACAAACTTTTGCAGCTGAAGAGCTTGTACGAGATCATCGATCTAGGAAGTCGTCTTCTCAGGCTAGCGCGGAAAAATCGCAAAATATGTCTGTACCACAGTAAGGAAAAGGGCGACAATTGCACCTAGAAATGCCAAGATAGTCCAAGGACTACTAAAATGGTCGTGCAGCCATTCAGCCATCCAGACTAGTCCTTTATTCTGGTAATGATCTTCAATCTGCTGCTTAGTATCTGCATATGCATAAAGATCAGGTACCAAATCAATAGCTATCTCGTTAAAGAGTTGTGCCAATAGTTCATCACTACCTAAATTGTTGACAAGAATTCTTTTCTTCCTGAGCTCTTTAACATCATTGGCATTATCAATGAGTGAATCTATTAGCCAAATGTAAGATGTAATGCGATAATCAGAAGGACCATGGGGACTCATTTCGTTAGCCACCAAGTTTAATAACAAAGATTTTGTTGAATCGTCAACAGTGATTGGAGGAAGTGTAAGAGTACCAGAAATAAGGTGATGTTTGAACTTGACATCAGTAATATGATAAGTTTGACTTGGTCTGAAATGAATTCCTCGCCGATTCGAGCTCGCCATCGAACGATATGAATGCCATTGACTGATTTCTTCATGTTTGTTTTTTCAGAGGTGGCCCGATGAGTCGTTCCCGCGCTAGATGTAGAACGTGAGGAGGTCTTGAATTCAAATCTAATTTCCATTTCATTTTTTGATCATTGAGTCCCATCATTTGTTGCACAAATTTCTTGACATTCGTGCACGTATTTTCCCGAGGTGGCATTATGGTGGCCTTCTCGATCAAGGAAATTCTGAATCAACTCTGTCTCCTGGCTTTCACTTTCGAACCTGAATTTCATCAAAACATTTAGTACTAGTAAAGGAATTTGATTCTCTAGCAAGAACAAGTCCCCCTGCACAAAAGCAACGTAGCAACTTCCATCCTGTAGTGGATCTACTTCTTTTTGTTCCTTATCTGTCCCGTTGGAAACATTTCCTTCTTGTAAGATGAACATAAAGTGAAGCACAAAGCAAGCATCAAGAAACATCATTCTGTTGAACACTTCATCGTCATAGCATTTAGTTGAGCCTTCCTCATAGCATTCACGGGCACTTTTACCCACCTTTGCCACTTCTTCATATAAATCTTTGATGGATACTTTATTACCACAGGCATGATAGAATTTCTGCGAGATTGAAATTTTTAGCTTCTCAAATGCTTCGAGCTTCTGCGTTCCATGATGATAAGGGCCTATCAAAACTACGAGTGGATCATAACTATTTGTGTTGGAGTTTATCTCACGCAGCATTCATGGAACTTTTTGTATTTTCGGTTTCTTTGTTGTGTTCTCATCATATTTCTCTATAGAAATCAACCACTCATCCTTGGTAATGTAGTTGCTTGATTCTTGTGATTTTATACAAATTTGAGTGATTTCGGCATTTTGGTTATCTCCTTTGGGTGCTGGTGTTGTCATCCCTTGGACGTGAGTATGAATTTGCGTTAGCACATATTATTAACAGTTTGTTTGATAAAATTTTATAAACTAGTCAAAATTTAATTTTAAACACATATTTCATAAGATCCACGATGTTTATCAAATTTTCAACAAGACATTTCATCAACTTTTATTGAAATCTGTTTAATTTTTTTTATCAAAAGCTTTGTCAAACAACTCCTAGATTGGAACTTTAGGTCAACCGTCACGTGCTTTGACAGAAAATTTGAATAAATATTTAGTGCTACTATAATGAGGACCGTCCTAGCAACTTTGCAAGCATTCTAGGTTATGCACCAAAGAGCGGTTATTTCGACAACTAGGGTACACTTGTATAAGAAAGGGGTTAAATCCATCAATGGTCATCCAATTTTATACTTAGTATCACCTTAGCCACCCAATTTGAATTTGTTTCACCATGACCACCCAACTTTATACTTAATGTCACCATGGCCACCCAATTTGATTTTATTTCACCATGACCATCCGTTTTATATAACGTTTCATCATGATCATCCAATTTCATATAACATTTGACATTGCCACCCAACTTCTTTTCACCATTTTCATTAATTTTAAAAGGTGTAAATATAAAAAAAAAATATTTTAAAAAAATTAAAATAAAAACTTATTTTTTTAAAAAAAATGTTACTTAAAAAAATAAAATAAAGATCATGCCTTTCAGAAAGAATTTCATCTTTCCACCCATATCAGTTATAATTTTGTCAATTCTTTAAAAAAAAATAAAAAATTCTTCTTTATCTTCTCTTCTCCATTTTAAGTGTGTAAATGAATAGTAAAACTTAATTAAGATACATTGAGAAATCGAACAAGATTACATGCATCGACCAAAAAAATTATTATTCTCAGAAGCATTTTCAATCTCATATTTTATGAAATTTTAATTTACTTATAAAAAAAATTTCACTTAAAAAGCCAAACAAGCTCTTAATTTGATCACAAGCAAACAAAACATAAACAACAAATAGTATGATATGTATGAGCTTAAGATACATTAATTTCGTAACTTCATAAATAGATTTAATGAAAAAAATTACAACTTATGAAAAACCATCGAACAAGCACATTGAGTTTGAATGAGAAAAACAGTTGTGTAACACATTGTTTGAAAGAACCATAGACTTGATTTCTAGACGAGCTTAGTACAATATTAAGGTGTATACATTATTCCAAGTATGTCACAAATATATACTTGTTCCGAAAGATCTTTCAAAATTAGTCATTTTAATTTCACTATTTAACAATTTGATAATAAATCTTGTGTTCATTATAATGGACATCATATTCTGTACTCTTTTACATTTTTAAGGTAGACAACAAATTATTAAACAAAAAAAAGTTGAAATCTTGATTATTATCATATGCAGTCAAGTCTAATAGTACATAATACAAATTATTTACATAAGTATTTTTATGGTTTCCTTTGTTCATCTCTTTAGTGGAGACTATGAGTAAAAAACAAAAAGACGGAGCAATACATAAGTAAAATATAAGAGTAGGGGCGGAGGCAAACATTTTCGTGTGGGGTCGAAGATTAAGAACGCTCCAGCAGAACTCAGGTGCACCAAGGGCGGTAGGCTTCTTCCATGTATGAAGTTCTGGATGTACATCATGTGTATATCTAACAATTATGGTTTGTAAATTTCAAAGTTTGTGTAGTGTTTAAAGAAAGGTACCATATCTGTAGGTGCAAGCAAGGTACTGCAAGTTAACTAATTCTAAGATTACACAAGATGCTTCATGAACTCGATGCTTAATGTGGGATTCGATTGTATTTGCTGCTTCATATGCCGGCATCTAGGATTCAATCCTCTCAACAGTACTCTATTGTTTCGCTGTATTTTTGTGAAGAATGGTCAAGAAATCTAGTAAGAAACTAGCCTTTTCGAGGAGGGATTCAATTTGTTGTATCTCATCAAGAATCACATATTGAGAATCACAATTCAGAGAGTGCTGTAGATTGCGAGTAAGAGAAAGAAGAGCAGCATAAGCCATTTTTTAAAATTGCAAGAAAATGGTCTAAGTTGTGTTTCCCACTGCACAATTAACTTCCCATAAAAGGGTGAAAACAAAAATCTAATCTTTTTCCTTGACATATCAATTATTCATTCATAAAATTGTTTAGTAAAGTGGAGTTAATAATATTTTATATTATTAAAAAGGAAAAAAAAAATCATATTATCTATGTATTGTATACTTTATTCAATATTGTGCACCAAAGATGTCATTAGTGACAGCATTCAACAAAATAGGGAATAAAATGATTGGATCCCTTCAACTTGTCAAGAAAAACAATTTAATAACAAAATAATATAACAAACTTGAGAAATAATGAGTAACCAATTAAATTAAGGCACAATTATGTCACTTGCCTTAGGGAGATTCGGAATTAAGCTGACTCAACTTATACAGCCCATATAAATAATGTCTTTCCATCTATAAGTACGATTTTTTGTACCAATTTTGCGATGTCGTCAAGAAAGAAAAATAAGTTGAAGTTTTGAAAGGTTTCCATGTTTTGCAATACCAACGTGACAATTTGTTTGCCTCTGTATGTGGTACTGATAAGTTTAAACATTAAGACCTAGCAATTTGTTACAATATATATATATATATTGTAACAATATGTCATATTTTCACGTATAAATCCTAGAATTGCATATGTATCACCAAAGTAACTATTTTGAACAAATCTATGCACAACGATTTATAGGGTTGTAGCATTATATGTGCCCACTTGGTATAATCTTTGAATTATCACAAGTTAAGAATACTAGCATGCTAAACACGGGGAATACTCAATCGAACTATTTTCTTTTGGAAACTATAGGCTAAACACAAGGAATACTCAAAGAAATTGTGGATTTAACATTTTAAGCATGATACTTGTTGTTAACGTGTTTAGCAACTTATCAATCTTTATTTCTCTCTTCATATTTGATAAGTGCATTTTATACACTTATTATGGGCTTAAAATAACGATATTTGATAGTTCTTTTAACAAAATATATTCTAAATTGTTGTATTTTATGTTTAATGAGTGAAATTCTAAGAATGAAAAAGGACGAAAAATGGCAAAATCCAAAGTTTTATTGACCGTAGAGGTGTCAATTCGGGTGGTCCGGGCCGGGTCGGCCCGCCAACATGTGAGCCCGGTAACGGCCCGCGCGAAAAAAAGCCTGCCCGCTGCGGGTTCCAGGCCGGTTACGGGTCGGCCCACAATTTTGGACTACAACCCAGGCCCGCCCGCTGACCCATCCGGATCGAGCCCATGCGGGTCACGGGTCGCGATTCGTTTCGATTTGGCCCGTATGATTGTATAAATAAAATTATAAAAATATAGAATTTTTCATATTTATAGCAAAAAATATTTTTTTTTTGTTAAATGTAAATTAAGAATTGAATAAAATGACAAATTCATAATTATATCAAGAAATTTTTACACAGAATTCAAATTTAATGTTACATGAATTATTTATAACTTTGCAAACTTAAATTTAACTTAAACAAATAATAACTACATCAAAATGTATGTCTAATTATTATTAACAAATATTTATAGTATAAGTACATCCCAACTAGGTTGACACCTACTTAACTATAATTTAGTTGTTCAAAAATTATATTTTTGTTTTCCAATCAATCTTCAGGAATTGCAAGATTTTTGAAGTCTTCAACAATATCATCAATAATTTTATCTTGTATCCTTCGATCCGTTAATATCCAATTTTTCACGTATATGAGAGCTTCCAAAATATATTCTTTAAGTCTAGATCTTCTTTCGTCCAATACCAAGAAGAAAGAAAATAATCAAAATGATGATGATATTTGCAATCGAATAATTGTAATTGTAGGAAGGTAGTAACAAGTATGAACTATGAAGTATAAATGTATAATAACTAATGAGAGGCAGAGAGGGTATTGTAAGAATAAATTGGAATTTATAGATGAAGGGGATGATATTACAGTTAGAAAATTTATATTACCATTAGTTAAAATTTAAAAAAATAATAAAAAAATAAAAAAAAAATTGAATTCTTTTATTTTTATTTTTATTTTTTCAATTTTTTTTTTTTGCTCTCCCCCCTTTTTTTAAAATTTTTGTTTTATTTTTTTTTTCAATTTTTTTTTACAGGCCGCGGGTTAACCGCGGCCCGTGGGGGTGCAACCCGCGAAGCCTCCTTGGCCCGTGAACCGCCCGCACGGGTCACGAGTCGGCCCGCGATCCCTGTTTTCATGGGCCGATTTTCACGGGTCATGGCCGACCCGTCCGTCTTGACACCACTAATTGACTGTTACGAAAACTTTTCACAAAGTTCCTTGAATGTTGGGAAAAGTTTCATTTTTTGCAACATTTATTGAACATTGTTAAAATTTGGTTCTATAACAACGTCCAGTACATGTTGTTGAAACTTTTACTATATAGTCTTTCACAACATTCATTGACCGTGCGAAAATTCTTATTTTTTTCAACGTTTCACGAATGTTGCGAAAATGTTCATTTATTTCCTTTTCTTTATTTCATTCTCCCACATTTTCTTTTCGAGTTAATTTAATGAATGCTCACCCATCTTTAATCTATATTATTACTTGCTCACTGAATAATAAAATATTACCTGTTGCTCACCCATCTATCTAATATATTACCCGTTCATCAGTCGTCTGAATTCCGTCAAATGCAACTAACGGAATGTCCTACATGGCGGATGAAAATCCTACGTGAAAATAACGGAATTGAGATTGAAGCCTAGTGGGCCAAAAGTGGAAAAAGCCCATGACATTTCATTGCTTTGCTGGGCACGTTTTTCCCTAAATTGAAACCTCTCTCTCTACATACGAGAGCCCTCATTTTCTCTTCATCTTCATGAGTGTTTTTCCAAATATGAAATTCAAAGATTAAAAATCCAACTTGAATAATCACAGTCAACCTATTCTTGAGCAAAACCAAAATCTTTGAAACAAGAAAACCCACCAGCCTTGGGTATGGAATGCAATGTCACTGTGGAAGAAACAAGATTCGTGATAGATGAGGATGGGCAACCACGTGGTAAATTTATTTTACTTTTCAATGGACCCTAAATATTCTCTTATGGGACCACAATTTCGTAGTAGTATCTTTGTTTATTTGCATCATTTTATGTTTTCTTTTTCTCTGGAAGCACGTTGAATCTACATTGTATTATGTGGGACAACAATTTCTATGTTTAGAACCATATTCATCCATGTTTATATTCTTATATTGTGTCTTTTTCATATTTTTCTTTGGAATCACATTTTTATCCTTTTTCGTTGAATCTGTATTTTATTATTTGGGACAATAATTTCTTTGTTTGGGACCATATTCATGTTCGTTTATATGATTATATTGTATTTGCATATGTGGAGGCGTTTGAAAAATTCTAACATTGCTTTTTTAATGTAGACCTGACCTTCGACGAAGAGGAATTGATACCTCTCGAATGCCACTTGAATGACTCAGATGATGAGGTTAATGATGATGGTTTTCAGTTTGACACAAGTGCACCTGAACGTGTTCTGGTGGGATTTAATGCAGATTCGACGCTTGAATTTAAGGTTGCGGGCGTAGAGGAGTTAGGAAATAATGATGGTTATTGTCCTAGTGAGAATGAATTCCATGCTGATAATTCTTCTAGTGAAGAAAAGAGTTATCACTTTCCCATTTATGATGCTGAAAAGGAAAAGTACGACCCGCAATTAGAGGTTGGGAAGGAGTTCAAGAATATTGAAGAGTTTAAGCAAGCTGTTCGGAATCATGGGGTTGCAACTAGGCACAATTTTAGATTTAGGCCAAATGATGATGAGAGGGCACAAGCCATATGCAAAAAGACAATTGTAAATTCAAGATTTGGGCATCTTTAAATAAGGTGGCTGGTTGCGTGCAAATAAAATCTAAGAATTCAGAGCATACATGTATGAGGGACAGAACAAATAGGCATTGTACTGCTAGGTATATTGTCGAGAGATACTTGGAGACTTTCAAAGTTGATCATGATAGGAAGACTAGATTGATTAAGAAGGCTGTGAAAGATGATTTGAAGTTGACAATCAGCGACGTTACTACATGGAGGGCTAGAAGATATGCTAGGACATTAATAAATGGTTCTAATGAGCACCAATTTGGCTTGCTTAGGTCTTGTGCTGCTGAAATTTTGAGAACCAATCCCGGTTCTATATGTATGATTGCCATAAATGCTGAAAAATTTCAAAGAATATATGTTTGTCTAGAAGCTTGCAAGCGAGGATTCATGGCAGGTTGTAGGCAGCTTTTAGGATTAGATGGGTGTTTTTTGAAAGGGACCTTTGGAGGCATTGGATGCCAACGATTGTATTTTTCCAGTAGCATATGCTATAGTGGAGAGAGAGAATGAGGCAACTTGGAAGTGGTTTATACAACATTTAGGTGAAGATTTGAAGATTATGAATAGCAATGAGTGGACTTTTATGGCTGATAGGTAAAAAGGCTTACAGAATGTGATAAATAATTTATATCCAAAGGCTGAACATCGTTTTTGTGTTAGATATATGTACACCAATTTCTTTAAAGCTGATTTTAAAGGTCTGATTCTGAAGGACTACTTATGGAGGGTTGCAAAGTCAACAACAATTCCTGATTGGAAGTCCTGGATGGATGAAATTGAGAAGGTGAGTAAGGCTGCACATAATTGGTTAATGAAGAGGCACCCTAGTGAGTGGAGTAAAGCACACTTTCTGACAAAGGTGAAGAGTGATATAGTTCTGAATAATCTTTGTGAGGTATTCAACAATGTTGTGTTGGAGGATAGAGAGAAGTCCATATTGACCATGTTAATTGATATACATATTAGCTTCATGAAAAGGATACAATCAAGGAGGGATAAAATGAGCAAAATCACAGGACCTTTGTGTCCTAAAATATAGCAAAAACTAATGAAGAGCAGTGAAATGGCTGAGGGGTTTGACGTGGACTGGTCAGGGAGGCGCAGTCTTACGTGAAGTGTTCGAGTGGTAAATATGTTGTTAATCTGCCAAACAAGACATGTGCATGCAGGAGATGAGATTTGACAGGGATTCCTTGTGCTCATGCAGTTGCCGCTATTTTAGATAGGTATGATGAGCCTTGGAAGTATGTCAATGAGTGCTATAGAGTTGATACGTACCTCAGTTGCTATGAGAATATTATTAATCCTATAAATGGCTCAAAGTTGTGGCCTTCAGTTGATGCCCCACCAATTATAGCACTAGGATGGTTTATGCCCAATCTAAAATCAATTTTCCTACTACAAAGATGGAGACCAGATTCCACATCCTCGTCCAAGTTTCCCATGGGATGATACTGAAACTTGCGAGACCAGAAGCTTTCTTCCCAAGCTGATTAGTTGTCTTTTGCTTGCCAGTGGGCAGATGGTCCAACTTTCATTACAATCCTCTCTGTCACAACTATGCGCTGAGTTCATAACCTGATTGTTTTCAATCTTTGAATTTCATATTTGGAAAAACATTCATGAAGATGAAGAGAAAATGAGGGCTCTTGTCTTTTGATTGAAACCCATGATTGATTGTCGTCTTCTTCTACTTGGGGTGGCATTAAACCTACCGGAATCACTGGCTTATGGTAAAGCTCTTCGAGTAATTTCAACCAATCCGGTTCAAACTCATTACAGTGTCTTATGAAAATAGCTTCAGACCCCTCAATTACTTTACCAGTTCGATAAAAATCTGAAAATCATGAATCATTCTGCCGAGTTGCTGCAACAATCCAGTTTGCTTCGTACCGTCTATAAGCCGCTTTTGTTTCAAATTGGACCCACTTTGGTGGGATCATAAAATCTTCTGCTCTTTTCCTCCCATCAGAACCGTTAATCATGGAAGATAAAGAGAAAATGAGGGCTCTTGTCTGTAGAGAGAGATATTTCAATTTAGGGAAAAAAACGTGTCCAACAAAGCAATGAAATGTCATGGGCTTTTTCCACTTTTGGCCCACTAGGCTTTAATTTCACTTCCGTTATGTGCCACGTAGGATTTCCATCCGCCATGTAGGACATTCCGTTAGTTGCATTTGACAGAGTTCAGACGGGTGATGAACGGGTAATATATTAGATAGATGGGTAAGCAACGGGTAATATTTTATTGTTCAGTGAGCAAGCAGTAATATATATTAAAGATGGGTGAGCATTCGTTAAATTAACTCTTTTCTTGTCCTTCTCCATTTCTTTTTTTTTTTCCTTTCATTTCCATTTTCTTCTCCTCCTTTCCGCCCAAACCATCTTAGCTTTTCAAATTACAGTGATGGCTTCATCAATCAACCATTCATTAAGCGAACCAAACAACCTAAACGTTTTCCCCTTTCCTCTCAAACTCTTTTCCCATTTCCAAGTTTCTTATGATTTTCCCCAAATCAACCTTCGATTTTTTAACATTGGTTTTGCTAAAGATTTGAGCTCTTTTGTTACAGATGAAGATGGTGGAATAGAGTTTCAAGAATCCATCAGGTTAAGAGACTGAGTAAAGAAAGATCGAAACGGGATCGAGAAAGGAATATGTCTCAGAAGACGATGAAAATATCACCAAAACCTCATCCACCACTATTGGCAGTGGTGTGAGGCTGCCGCCGTCTCCTAGTATTAACTAAAAAACTCATTAAATTTGTACTTTTTTCTTGATTTGTGTTTGTTGATTGCTTCTTTTATAGCTATGATTTTATAGGGTTTTCTACCTTTATTTGGATTTTATTGCAGCATCTACAGAGAGGTATTTAATCAGATCCACTATATCACACACCTAACACCCTGTATTCATGATTCTGATGCATATACAGGAGTTAAATTAGTACAACTCCACAACTGAGACGTAAGAAAACCTTTAAAACCCTTCTATACTCACTGGCTTCTGTCTACCAAGAATCTTAATTACGATTTTTCAACCTTTTCTAATCTATTTGTTTGATTTATTTAGTTTTAGGAACAAAACATAGTAGAATAATAAAGAACAACAATTTATGGAAGTTGCATTTGCAAATACAGGCAGAAACATTGATGACAGAGGTGGAAGAAAACCAACCAGGATTGGGATAGTAAAGAAGGAATGCATTCTAATGATTTTAGAGTACAAATGAACCAGACAACTTAACAGTGTAATGTTATTGATACAATTGATCAGAGCATTACTTTCTTTCTTCCTCTTGCAAGAATCATCCTCACAAATACATTTGTGTTTTCAGGAATAATGCACATAGAAATGAAACTTTTATCCAGGAGAAATGGCTTTTGCAAGTTCTCTTCCACCATATAATTTGAATTTAATAACATTTGAAGCAACTTCTTGTATTTATAGTTGTCATAGGAAGGGAATACCTTAGACAAACTTAAATCAGTAGAATAACTTTAGAAAACTTCCTACTTAATTTTCAGCAAATTATAAGCATAGAATAAGTTATTATTTTGTCTATTCTTTTAAACCTTTTCCTCCTTTTCTTCTCTTCTCCATTTTAAGTCTGTATACGAATAGTAAACTGTATATCAATTAAAATCAGGGGCGGAGGGGAGGGGGGGTCCAGGGGTCCAGGACCCCCCCTCCAATTTTTTGAAATTTTTTTTTATTTTTTTTAATTTTTTGGCCTCAATTTTTTTTTAAATCTCCTAATTCAGCCCATTCAGTTGTTTGTGAAGTTGTATTGTTTATCAATTATGAGTGAAAGAGTTTCCTCAATCCTCAGGCTCAGTGATGGAGAAACATTTCAAAAGATTAGTAGTTTTTTTTATATGTTTCTTGATTTTTTTATGAAATTTTCGTACATTAATTTATGTTTATTTGTTTCATTTCTCCATCACAAAATACCAACTTTCCCCATTTTAACAGATAATGTTTCAAAAAAAAAAATTCGGGGACGCTTCCCCCGAACCCCCACCCCTTCAACTCCGGGACCCCCTAATTTGAAGGGCTGGCTCCGTCCTTGATTAAAATACATTGAAAAGTCGAGCAGGATTACAAGCATCAAGCAATACTTTTAGAGCTTGTTTGGAAAATTATTTCTGAAAATCATTATTCTCAAAAGCATTCTCAATCACATATGTTATGGGACTCATAATTTTAATTTCCTTGTAAAAATTATATACACTTGAAAAAATATCTTACAAATGAGCTCTTAATTTGACCGCAAGCAAACAAAACATAAACTACAAATAGTATGATATGTATGAGCTTAGGATACATTAATTTGGTAACTAGCTAAATAGATTTCATGAAAAAAATTACAAGATGGAAAATCCTCAAACAAACGAGAGCACTTTGAGTTTTAATGAGCAAAGCACTTTCATTACACATTTTAAAAAAGAATTACAACTTCATTTCTAGACGAGCTTTAGTACAATATTAAAATTCAACTTGAACAAGCAAAAATATTAAGGGGTATATGTTAAACCAAAGTTATGTCACAAGTCTATACTTGTACAGAGAGATTGACGGTATTTCGAATGGCGTTAAATTTCATCAAGCCAAGATTGTGAAAGTAATTCATGACAAATCGAAATCTTTGTTGTTTTGCAACGATGGTATTACTATTCAGGCTGTTGTGGTTTTTGATGCGACAGGATTTTCCAGATGTCTTGTTCAGTATGAGAAGCCATATAATCCAGGCAATCAAGTTGGAATCTTTGGGAGAAGTGGAGGAACCCCTTTTGATGTAAATAAAATGGTGTTCATGAATTGGTGAGACTCGCACCTCAACAATAATAAAGAAATGAAGGAGAGAAATAAGAAGATTCCAACTTTTCTCTATGCAATGCCATTTTCATCGAAAAGAATATTCCTTGAAGAAACATCCCTATAGCTCGTCCTGGAGTACCTATGGATGATAGAAAAGGATGGTAGCTCGGTTCAGTCACTTAGGTATAAAAGTTAAAAGCATTGAGGAGGATGAGCACAGTCTAATTCCAAAGGGGAACCCTCTTCTAGTGTTACCTCGAAGAGTTGTTGGGATTGGTAGTACAGTTGGGATGGTGCACCCGTCAACTGGGTAGATGGTGGCAGGGACTCTAGCTGCAGCTCCAGTTGTAGCCCATGCAATAGTTCAATACCTAGGTTCTGAGAGATGCCCTTTGGTTCGGAATTGTCTTCAGCAGAAGTTTGGAAGGAATTGTGGCCAATAGAAAGGAGATGCCAAAGAGAGTTCTTTTGTTTTGTTATGGATATTCTTCTCAAGCTTGATTTACAAGAGACCCGAAGGTTTTTTAATGCATTTTTCGACTTGGAACCTCATTATTGGATTGGGTTCTTATCATTTCGACTATTTCTTCCCAATCTCATACTTTTTGGACTTTCTCTTTTTGCTCATGCCAACAATACTTTTAGGATAGAGATTGTTGGGCTTTGATACCCAATAAATTCGGACAATGATATTAAACCGTGTTTTGTATTTGGATTACTTCATAGGCCTTCGGTCGATGAGTGAAGTGTTGATACCACTATCGAACAAACCATTACTACAACCGATTTGGGCCATTGGCAGTAGCTTAATTTAGTTAGTGTTGCTCATGGCCCGGCCCATTACCTTGGACGTGCTTATTGGTTGATAACACATTTACTTGGTACCTTTGGGCCTTATTATTTCCTATTGGGCCTAACCCTAAAAGCCTATATCCAACCTTTATATATGTGTGCCCCATTACTGTTGTTAAGGGTGTGAGTATGATTGGGCAGCCGTGTAGAGAAGAGAAGAGACGAGAGAAGTGAGATTGATTGGCTTGGTGCTTTCCCTTTGGCTTTGTGTCATCTTCTTCTCCCTTTCTCTTAGCCTTTGTGGCTGGTTATTGTGCCTTGAATATTCGTCACCCGTTGCCCTTTGTGGGTAGTCAAGAAAGCAACCAGATTGGGAAGATAGGTTGTGGTTCCATTGGTTGTGATTGTGGTGTCGATTGGGTTGAAACTGAGCCCGGTTTCTAGGTGATTTGGAGTCCTATTTTCAACAAAGATCATGGCAAAAGGCACTGTTCCTTTGACAAAAATCATCAACAATTTAGTACAAGATAAAAAATGAGAAACAACAATTTCCATTCCCTGTATGTCAACCCAATATGCGGTATCTGTATATTGTTTTGACCTTTTAGGTAAATGCAATTTGAGTTGGCTGCTTTTCATGGCATCTTCTTCACGTTTCTGCTTTCTGAGATAGGGATTAAGTTGTTTGAACTTATCATTGTACATAACTACAGAACATATGTTCACGTCTTTCCATACATGTGTAAATTTTTTGATCCAGCTAAGTTCACCGGCATCTTTTGGACAAGCTTTTAATTTCATTTTCTCGACCAGCTAAGTCTAATGGTATTTCTCTACTTGAATTGTTCATCTTGTCTCTATTATCTTCATATAATCCTAAAGTTTCATGTTTTGGGGCATAAAGAGATGCTGTTGTGGGACATTTTGCAAAATGACCTATGAATAGTGGCTTTTTAAGTTTTTTGTTAAAAAGTCAGTTTTACCCTTAATGAAATGGGTCATTTATTGCAGATCAAGTCCTCAATCCTTATAATTTTTTCGAAATTAGTTTTATTCTTATTTTTATTCATCGTCACTAGACGTTTCTTCTAAATCGGATTTTTCTTCAAATATTTCTTCATTTACTTCTATTTCTTCAATATCAACTTCTTCACATTCATCTCTAATTTGTTCAAAGTCCGTAATTAATATTCTAACTTTCTTTTTGGGCATTCAAGCTAATATGACCTTCTTCATTGCAATTCCAACATTTACATCGTTTTTTATCTAATGGTTTTTTATTATAAGGTTTATATTTTCTTCTAAAATATTTTCTTTTTGGTTTAAAATATTTCTTTTTAAATTTATTATATTTTTTATATTTCTTGGGTTTTATTTTTCTTTTTCTTTTATAATCATAACATCCCCAATTTCCTGGTACTTCGGTATCTCTACAACAAATTCTATCTTGTATAAATCCCGATTGTTTATAAATCATTTGATTACTACACATAGTACTTATTTCGTCTTTTATAGTTCTTATAATAAATCCTAATGTATATCCTTCTTCATTTCTTCCTAATTGTTTTTCTTTAATCTTATTTTGAAAATAACTATTCCATGGTGGTGGTAATTTTCTAATAAAAACTTCCTTATAATAATTATTATCAGCTCCACTTCCAAACATCATATAATAATATTTACTATATTCGCAACAATATTCATTGAGATAACACATATTACAAATTTGTAAATGTTCCATTCTATTTTTAGCATCTTCTATTTCTTCTAATCTAGCTTTAGTACTTTCATTTACCCAATCTTCTCCAAGAAATTCTCTATAAATTCTTGTAGCAACTCTATTTATTCCTTCTATTATACTAATTCCAAATCCCGCTTCAATACTATCTTTCCAAATACCTTTTGTTGTTTCTTCTAATCCTCTATACCAATTAAATACATTTCCTTTAAATGTTGCTAATAAATATTCAGTTCTATTTTTATTATCTCAGACATCGCGATTATAATTAAAGTGTGCTATCATATTGGTACTCCATTCACTTATAGCTCTTCTAACATCTAATTCACAATCTAAATTTAAATAGGATCCTGCAATTTTCATTGGGTTTGATTCTCTTAAAATTGGTTTAAATTGATCTCTATACATTCTTTCTTTGGTAGTTCTAAAATCTACTTTTGTATTAACATATCTTCTAGGGTCTATTTCTGCTTCATATCTAGCTGTGCTAGTTTCTCCATATTCTTCTTGTTTAACTGCTCATGGTCCTCCTGTTTTTCCAACCATATGATTTTTAGTTATTTCTTCACAAATTTTTAAGTCTTCTAAGTCAAATATTAAATTTTCCATTTCTTCGTTCATTGTTCTTCTATAATTAATTTTCCTTCTTCTTTTTCTATAAGATTTTCTTCTTGCTTTCTAAGATCAATCAATAATTTTTCTATATCTTCTTTTAATCCTCCATTAAGTTGTATTAATTCTTCATATTTTTCAATTTTCTTTCTAACTTCTTTAAGTTCTTTAGTATAATCTGGTTTAAATGGTTTTTCTTTATTTAGATTTTCTATTATTCTATTTAAAAGATTTTCTATTCTTAAAAAGTTGTTTTGTAGTCTTTCTTTCTCTTCTTCGTAGACTATTTCAATTCTAGTTATTTTTTCATCAATTGTTTTTATATTTTTCTCAATTAAATTAATTTTATCATTCATACTCATATTTTAGGTTTTTTATAAGATGGTTTTTCAATTTCAAATCCTAATTTATTTAATAAAATATCAAGTTTATAATTAATAATGTTTACTTTTTCTTCTAAAGTTGCTATTTTATTAATACTATTTTTCTGTGCAATTTTTGATATTCGATTTTGAATTTCTTCAAGTTTAGCTTCATCAAGTATTTCTAAATTATTAATTTGTTCTTTTATTTTATTAAATTGTTTAGACATATTTTTGCTTATAACTTCTAACCTTTCTTTAGCTATTTCATCTTTTGGATCTATATTATTTATTTCGTCTATAGCTTCTACGTCTTTAGATTTTAATTGTCCTAATTGTTGCCATAAAAATGCATTAGTCCAATTTGTAGTCATATTTAACCATTCATCTGTATTTCCCCATGAGCTTAAAGGTTGAAACAGAGTTGTATTCCATTTTTTAGTTTGATAGCTTCCTATTGGTAATCTAATATTTTCTATTTCTTGTTTATCAAATCTTATTTTCGTTGGTAAACTCATATTAGTCTGGTATATTTAAGGAATTAATTATTATATTATTTATCATTTGTCTTATTTCTCTTCTAAATTGTTCTTCTCTTCTTAATTCTCTTGAAATTTCATTCCTTAATAATTCTCTTTTAATTTTATTCCAATTAGAAATTTCCCTTTCTATTTCTCTACGATTATTGTCAGTTATTATCTGTTCTTCTAAAATTTTTATTTTATTATCACAAAATTTTCTAGTTATTCCAGGCATATTTTTATTCTATATCGTCAAAACTAAGATCAAAATCATATAATTCAGAAACTTCATTATAACTTACATGCTCTGTAGTTTCAAAAGTTCTTTCACTATTTTCACTATCTAACCAAAAAAATATAATCATTTTTATTATTTCTTTAGGCAATTTTTCTTTTAATCCAAATGATACAATTGTAAGGCATTTTTCATAATATCTACTATCTCTTTTTATGAAATTTATTCCTCTAGTATAACTATCATAAGTTTCCGGAATTTCTATCATGTGACTATAATCAATACTATTAGTATATCTAAAAGGTACAGATCTATAATAAAACTCGTAACTTTCCATGATAAAAGTTCTTCAAAGTAAACAATCTCATAAAAATTCTTATATAATAATTTTCATGCAACTTTTCAGACAATAACTTTTCTTGTAGCTTAAAATAAGGGCCTTACCACGCTTCGCCAAATAGCAAGAATGTTATATGTTCCTGGTCACCTTCGTCACGAGAGTTGGCCAAAGTCCGAAAGCATCACAGCAAAATGGACACAAAAGCACTCAAAACTCTCAAAAAGACTCACTGTGTAGAACAACACTCAAAGCGTAATAAAAGATTTATTTCAAACTCAAAGATTTTATTGATCTGAAGATAGCTTGAAAGCTATTATACAAAGATTTTTACAGAGATTGATACTCCGAAGAGTGGTTTCTACTCTCTAAAGAGAATGATTACAAAGATCATTGTTGAAGGTTTTAGATGGTAGTTCAGGATGAGATTTCAGATGGCTAATTTTCGATGATCCTTTCTAATGAGAAGGGTCTCAATTTATAGAAAGGCTCGCACTTCACCGAGAAGCTTCGGCCAATCAGATTTTTACAATACAAAAGTAAGAAGTACAATAATTTCAAATGTGGTTGAAAATATTAAAAGTGGTTGTTGGTTGTCTTTATTCCAGTTGTCGGCAATTTCTTTTGATTCCAGCTTGACACTGTCTTCTTATCTTCAAAGTTCACATGGTCTTTGTCATCTACGTTTTTCTTGATCGTCCTTTACTTGTGGACGTGTCCCATAAGTCGGCAGCTTCTTTAATGCATTCTTCACTTCCGTAAAATTGATCGTTCATAATACCACAGATTTTTTCTTCAAGAATTTTTGATTCTTTATCTCCTCTACAGATAAGGATCCAATTATTACTCATACCATAGACCATGTATCTTTCTCCATAAAAGAACTGCATTGTTGAGCAGACTGATTTTATTCCGAGAGCTCGTCTGTAAATCATCCATTTTCTATTAATAGTGGGCAATTCTTTAAAAATCTGAATCTCCTTGAGTGGATTTCCATTATTTTTCCGAATTGTGATGAGATGATGTTCTCCATACCACTCTGGTTCTTTATATTCAGGACTAATCGTGTAAAATCTCGCTCAATCGGTTGTTTATCGCTGAATTTTTTAACACAATTAACAAATTCTTTGTCAAACTGTTCAATTTCTTTTAGATCTATCCCTGGGAAGAGTCGATCTAAAAATCCAAATGCTGCCAATTTTCGAACAATATTAGGATCTGCTCCTTGAACTGCACTGATCCTTGGATAAATCGCCGTTGGAAGGGCTGTCAAATATAGAGAACTTCCTTCTCTGAAATTATATACCCATTCTGAGAATTCATAATACTCCTTTTCCATTGGATGTAGATTAGCTCTGATATGATGAGTAGCAATTATTCCCTTTGGTGATTTAAGGTCACCAATTGGTGATTTTTTATCTTCTTGGAATTCACTGATAATAGTAGGGTCGTTCCAATGGGCCTTTTGATAAGGATGTTTGAGTACTAGACTCAGCGGCTCCTTTTCCACTTGTAAATTTTTCCAACAATTTGTCCATACTGACAGGTAGTTGTTGTGGACCCTTTTTTATGACTTTTTCCTCTTGCGAGGTAAGAGAGTCATTTCTCTTAAATTTTGATTCTCCACTCGATGTGGATGTATTAATCTCCCGAAATGGGATGTGACTAGCCTTTCGACTGTATTCACCTTTTAAAGGAGGATACTCCTGGCTACAATTTGCAAAAAGTCTAAACATTCTGACAATTTTTCAACTATTTTTTCTTTGTTATCATTCAATTTTTCAATCTTTTTCCCACTTTCAACAACTTTGCTTGATAAATCACACAAAGTTTGTCGAATATCAAGATGATCTTCTTGAACAGCAAGATAATCTGCATTAAAATCTGTTAGAAGATCTTGTAATTCCTTTGTAAATGCTTCAATCTTTTCCATATTCATGATTCCTGCTCAAGAAATCAACAAATAAATTATCTTTTCCTTTAATATATTCAAATTTAAAATTATAAAAAGATAGTAACACTTGCCATCTATGTAACCTTCTATGTTGGGGTGAATTTGGTAATTTATTATTTACTAGTCCGTTTAGTTGTGTATTATCAGTTTGAACAATAAATTCCTTGGGTAACAAAAACATTTTAAATTTGTTTATTCCTTTAACTACTGCCAATAATTCTTTCTCATTGGTGGAATAATTTACTTCAAAGATTATTAAATGTTCCACTAATATACCTGCAAATTTCATTTAAATCAGTTTTTAATAAAGCACTCCAATATAAATCTGAAGCATCGGTTTGAACTATTAATTTATCTTTTTCATCAGGAAGTCTAAGTTTAGGAAAATTTTTGCAATTTTCTTTTAAATTTTTAACACAAAGAGTATGTTCTTCATTCCAACCTAATTTATTTGATTTTCTTAATAGTTTCGAAGTTTATTTCTTTTTCTGCAAGTTTTTCTATAAATCCTTCAAGATAATTAAGACAACCCAAAAACTTTTGAATTTGTTGCTTATTTTCTAATTTATCAGAAATAAAATTATTTTTTCTGAAATATGAGGTTGCAATTTTATTCCATCACTATTTATTATCATTCCTAAGAATTCAATTTCATGTTTTGCTACTTCGCTTTTTCTCGACTAAGTATTATACCTTCTTTTGAGCAAAGTGTAGCAAAAATTCTAAGATGTTTAAGATGATCTTCATATGTTTCTGAACAAACAAGTATATCATCAACATAAACAATAAGAAAATTATAAGTTTTAAAGACTTCATCCATTCTTCTTTGATAAATTTGTGGTGCATTTTTTAATCCAAATGGCATAACTAACCATTCATAATGTCCTTGAGGAGTACTAAATGCTGTTAATGGTATACTATTATTTTCTAGTTTAATTTGCCAAAATCCAGATTTACAATCAAATTTTGAATAATATTTTTTATTCTTAGCTATATTTATTAATACTTCTTTATTTGGTAAATAATATCCATCAAACTTAGTGTTTTTATTAAGTTCTTTATAATTTACTACCATCCTAGGTTTTCCTCTTTTTATCTCCGAATGATTTCTAACCATAAAAGCTGGGCTACTATGAGGGCTATTACTTCTCCTTATAAGTTTTTGATTAAGAAGTTCTTGAATTTGTATTTGAAATTCTTCCTTATCTTCTTGATTATAGAGCATAGGTTTGACTCTAATAATGATTGTTGGTTCTAATAGTTCTATTTTAGCTGTTGTTTTTTATTTTTCCCATTTTTCAAGTGGGTTTTCATTATAATTTTTAGCTAAAAGATCTTTTATTTGATCAAGAGTAATTGTTTTGATTGAATAATTGAGTAATTTTGGTATAAATTCTATTTTTTCACCACGCTGAGCTGGCTGAACTCTAAATGGTTTAAATTCTCTAGCAATTTTTAGTAAATGTCCACATGGTGTTTTTAATTGAATAGTATAAATATTTTGACTATATTGACTAAACTGTTGTAGAAAGTCATTTCCAAGAATAATATCACAATCATTAATATTATATTGGTAAACATTTCTTATGATTACTATTTTAGATCCTATTATAACTTCTATATTTTCATTTTTATATTTTAAAGATTCTCTTACTCCAGTTATTCCTTGTAAAGTTAATTGTTGTTTATTTTCTATCCACTTTGGTAATAAAAATTCTTTAAAGACAGTTATCTCAGCTCCTGTATCAATTAGAGCACAAGTAGTTATTTTTGATTCAAATACAGTTATTTGTATATATACACTTATTGGGAATTTTATTTCTCTACTCATTTTTCTTTAGGGCAATATGTAGTTATTCCTTGATGTGTAATAAGAATTCCTTCCTTGTCTATTTTATAATTATCAAGACTATTTAAAAATGAATTTCCTAATAATATTGGATGTTCATCAAAATTCATATTATTATCAATATAGCATTCTATGCTTAATAATAAATTTCCTAATTTAATTTGAATTTGTCCTATGATATCACAAGAGTTTATTTTTCCTTCAAAATCTCTATAACTATAAGGTTCAACTTTTTTCTTTTTAATTCCTTCATCAATAAGAGAGCAAATATGATTCTGACTTGCTCCAGTATCAATAAGTATTTTAATTTCATTTATCCATTTATTTCCATTAAAAAACTTTCCTTTAATTCCATAAACACTATTATTTTTACTTTGTATTATTTTTGAAATACTATGTCTTACTGTATTATTTCCAATAATTATTTTATTTTCTTTATATGTTATTTGTTTTGGTATTATAGGTTGATCAATACTTATAGCATCATCATGTCCTATCTCAAAATTTTCTATTTCTTCTGTCTTGTTCTCTTGGTAAGATTGCTTCACCTATATCCCTAAATTCTTCGTCAATTTCTATAAAAGGTTTTTCTTTATATATATTTCCATAATTACTATTTGTATAACAATATAATCCTTGATATAATATAGTAAAAACTTTATTATCATCTTTTAATATTTTATTAGTCATCTTAAAATGTAGACTAAGACAATCATCTAAATTTTTATCATTTATATGTACGCAATATCTTGGATAACAAGTAAATTTTAATTTTTTATAGGCTAAATTTCCTTTTACTATTCCTAAATTTCCATTTTCTCATAGCTTATACATCTTTCATCTTGTAAATTAAGTATTATAGGACTATTAATTCCTTCTTTAAAACATGATTTTATTATTATTTGTATTCCAAAGAAGGTAAACATAAGATATTTTATCTCGTTTTTCTTGTTTTAATTTTCCTAGGAATTCATTAATATTTCTTTTTGTTATAAGATTTAATTTTATTTTTCCTTGTGTATGTTTAATATCTATGGCTTTTTCTATTTCATGATATTCATTAATGACTAACTTTTTTCTTCTAAAGGCTGATCCTAAAATATTGAATAATTTATTTTCTCCTGGTGGTTTTAGACTTAATTCTGCTTTATTAATTTTTCTAAATTTTTCCCAATCAAATTTTCCTTTTAAGGCATATCCCTCTACTCCTTCGTATACTTCGCTTTCTATATTTTCTGAATTTTCTATTTCCATGATCCTTAGGTATCTAATTCTTCAATTCTCATAATTTCATTATTAAGAACCCTTTGTATTCTTTTTAAAGTTTTCATTTCTATAAGAATAGGCATTTTAACAAGATATCCTATGTCTTCGTCTAAAACTTCATCAAAATCTATTAAAAGAAAAGTAATTTTCTTTTCAAATTTTTTCTTTATTTTAAGACTATCGGAGTCTTTTATTTTATTAATCAAATTTCTTGATTTATTAACAAGATGTTGAATATAACTATCAGTATCTAAATATTCAATAGAATTGTTAACGTACCATCCTATGCAAATTTCGTTATTATCTTCCATTCTCTAATGTCTTTAAATCCTCAAGATATAGGGCTCTGATACCATTTTTATTGGACCTAAAATGCAAAAATTCAAAAATAAAATTATTAATCAATATCAAATTTTTTTTTCGGCTCAAGATAGGTGGAAAGAGTTGATGGTGAAGAAAATTTAATTTTTATTGCAAGGGGCAAACAATTTTGTCGAATCCAAAATTAGAATTAAAGTTATGAGGACTAAAATAACTTATTTTGAAACTTTTTATATTAAGGGTATTTTAGGTAGTTTATATATTTGAATAGTGAAATGGGTTAGTTTGGGGTTAGTTTGGAATTTTAACTTTGAATTTGGGTCATTTGCTTGTATTTCCCTGCTGTTGTTATGAGCATAATATCTAACGTTAGAAACAAGTCACAAGTGTGCATCTTATTGTGGTAAGTGTTAATATCGTCCCTTTTTTTGATATCGTTAACATCGTCACTTAATGCAACAATATTCAATCGACAATCAACATCAATGATCTTTAACTTTGTCTTGTACTTCATTCTTCGACCTGCTGTCTTTTTGTGGCCTATGATACTTGGTGCTTATTTGGGGAAGTACACAATATTCTACTAGACAATATAAAATAACAGAAAAATAGTTATAATCTTTTTTGTTTCTAGTATTGACTCGTTTAATATTGCTAGCCTATGATGAACGGATACGTGTGTCCAACATAATACATATCGGACATGCTAACACCCGATTTTTCAAAAAAGTATTGATACGACACGTCCTTGACATGCTAATTAAATTTTTAAAATACTTCATTTATATAATATAATATAATTTTATATTTGTTATTCATTTTTCTTGTTGAAATTTTTTAAACATGAGTACCTATTTGTTATTTAATAATAATTTTGAGATAAAAATATATAAAGAAAGAAAAATGAACAGGTAGAACGTCCGAGGAGTGTCGGACATGGACACGTCACCCTAGTTGAAGTGTCCATACAACAGGGTTGCTAGCAACGTACGTTTACTTTTTGGATGTTAGAATCCATCCTTGGTGGAATTAGTGCTACTTTTGAACTCCTAAGACCTGTGTGCATGGAATTGCCTTCATATGTAGGATAATGCGACACTGAAGATGGCAATTATTGTAGACTATTTCAAAACTTGCTAAGGGAACATAGAATTTTGCTTCTTGCTTAGTGAGGAAATTTCCTCAATTATAAATCCCTTTCAGGTGATTTACAGTGAAGGCTCAAACTTGCATTCACTAGTGTTCTTGCTTCAGAATGCTTTTGTAACTCAAGAAGGCCTGTTCATAACTTCATATACTTTGGGTTGGTGCGCTGAAGTTTACCTTCTGTGAACAGCTATGGCTGTGAAGCCGTGAATGAATGAATTGTGATATAGTAGCTGAATAAGCCACTGTTTTATTCTTGACTCAATGTCCATGAAAGATTTTAGAGGGAAATAAAATAGGGACTCTATATGAGAAAGAAAGAATTGTTGCAACATAAAACATTCTGCTTAAAACTTGTACAAGGTTGATTTAGTAAAGCTTGTCTTACGAGGATTTACGTGGGAAAACAGCTGAATATGTCTGTACTAGGCTCTATGCAATGGCAAAAATTGCGCCCCGAAAAGCCAAGACAATCTGTGGACTACTAAAATGGTTGTGCATCCATTCAGCAGTCCATACTCATCTTTCCTTCTTGCAGTGCTTTTCAATCAGGTCCTTAGCATCTGCATAATGGCAAGGATCGGGCAACAGATAATTAGCTATTTTGTTAAAGAGTTGCGCCAATTGTTCGTCACTACCTAAATTGTTTGAGAAGAATTCCATTCTTCCGGAGCTGTTTAACATCCTTGGCGTGATCAATGAGTGAATCCATCAGCCAAATGTTTGACGTAATGCACTAGTCAGAAGGGCCATTGGACTAATTTCATAAGCCCCCAGGTTTAATAGCAAAGGTTTGAATCAACTTATTCTGGCTCTGTTTCTGTATCATCTGAACCATTACTTTCTGTATTTGTTAAGATGCACATGAACTGAAGGATATAGCAACTATCAAGAAACATCATTATGATGCTGATGAACGATTTGCCTCATAGATTTCAGTAAAGCCTTGTTAAGAATTGGGGTTTCATCTTAAAAGATCAATCTTGTTAAGAGGAGCAGCCCAGGATCTTTATTAATTGATCTGTGTCAACATCATTTATCGATGTGGGATATATATCCCTTAACAAGCCTTTTTCGTAGCATTCGCAGGAACTGTCAGTGACCTTCACTACCTCGTCATATAACTATTTTGATCGATAATTGTTCACTACAGGCATGAACAAATTGCTGAGCATTTTCGATTTTGATTTTCTCCAATGTTTCGAGCTCGGGTTTTCCATGATGATAAGGGCCTATTGAAACCACCAAAAAAACTTGATCGTTTGATTTTCCACAAGTGAACGAGATCGTGAACGAGTAATAAAGTAGTGAATATAGTGTCGAACCCACGAGGATTAAGTATTCAATCGAGTTAAAATTAATAGTAACCTTAATCGAATAGCAAATAGATTGAGTTTTTTATATTAATTCTTAAATTATCAATTAAACTAATGAAAGTAAGTAAATAAATTTTTATTCAAATATATGAGATACATTGCTAAGATGTCGAATCTCCCTTATTATTCCATTTTTAGTGTAACAATTAAAGTGACAATTTGAAATCATTCATGTTGGTCAATGTTCCTAATTTAATTGAAAGACTTTCTCGATAGCAATCAAATATATTCCCTTCGTGTGACCCTCATATCTCTTGATGAAAGATGCAAACATGAAAAATATATTAACAATTACTAGAACACCTATTGAAACCATATAAAGTATAGAGATATATATCTATCCTCTATCGAATCTTACAATATTTATTATAACGTGCTTCAATCTTATTATCTCTCTCGATAACAATGAAATCTACTAACAATTCAATTGGTGATCAATCAATTGAAAAGAAAGATAAAATAATAATAAACATCCACAAATCAAATCAAATTAAAATCAAAATAATTAATTAAAAACTTAAAATATCATAACAATGGTTCATCTTATCCTAACAATATATAAAATTAGCCTAACATATTGAAATTACAAGAAATAATATTTAATTGAAAAGACATAACCCGAATTTTTGATAAATCGAGAAGATGAATTTTGAAATTTTGAATCTCTTCAATGGTTTCTTGATGAATCTCCACTTGCGCCTTCTCTTATTTGCCCAAAAATTAGGTTTGAATCTTCACTTGATTGAATTCTTGCATATCTTCTTCAATTCTCTCACAAAAACTATGAATTCTCCTCATTTGATGATAATAATTGATTAATAATGAAGTATAATATGTACATGTGAGTTCTCAATATGTATTCTTTTGTTAAGTATTTATAGAAGTCGAAAATTGGTTGAAAACCACGTCCAAATTGACTTCCAAAAGAGTTCTAATCGAATAAGAAAAGTTATCTTCGCGCGCGAATTTTTTGTCTCTGCACAGTATTTAGTATTTTGACCATAATTTTCTCTCCCGATATTCGATTGATCCAATGCAAAATGCGTTGAAAAGCTAACTCAAAGGGCTACAACTTTACTATAAATATAATTTTCCCAATTCGGACGTTTACTATGACAAAAATGGGTTTCAATCTTCCACTAAAAATCTGGAATATAACTTGTGCGATTGGAAATTGATTTTAATCATATTCCATTCCTTTTTGAATTCTAATTCAATCCAATTGTCCCTTAGCAATCTTCAAAGTATCATTTTGTCGTCCAAATCAACTATTGAATTTGCAATTTGATCCTCAAATTTTGAATTTTGCCATTTTTATCATTTTTCACTTCTTTCTTTCAATTCTTCGTCCAACAATTGAGGTTTACCTATATATAACAAAAAATACAGTAATTTAAGATATATTTTGTCAAAAGAACATCAAATATTGTTATTTTAGACTCCGAATAAGTGTATAAAATACACTTATCAAGGATCATAACATTTCTTGTTGGATTCAATCTCCCGCAATATTGATGGAATACACACATTTTTTCCAGTAGTTGTGAGGTCATTGATAACTTCAATAATGTGCTTTAGCTTATGGAATTAAACTAACAGTAACTTGTAATTCGAGTTCAGTACCACTTTGGATCCAGAAAGAATTGCCATCTTGCCATGGAAGGTGGAAGTGCAAGTTATTATAAAATCTTGATAGATTAGTTTTATTTTTCGTAATCATCATTCATTTAGTAATTCGCAATATCATAAGAGTTGAATCTTCAACTCGAAAAATCAGGGACCGGTTCAGAACAATGGAACATGATACAATTATTGCACCAGCATAGAATTAAGAACCCACAACAAAACAAGAGCAAACTTTTGCAACTGAAGATCTTATTCAAGAACATTGATTTAGGAAGTCTTGCGTTCTGAGGTATAGTGCGTATAAGCAGCAAAATATGTCTGTGCCATAGTAAGGGCAAGGATGAGAATTGCACCTAGAAAAGCCGAGAGAGTCCAAGGACTGCTAAAATATTTGTGCATCCATTCAGCCATCCAGGCTTGTACTTTATTGTGGCAATGACTTTCAATCTTCCACTTAGCTTCTGCATATATAGTATCATCAGCTACCAAATCTTTAGAAATCTTGTTAAAGAATTGTGCCAATTCTTGGTCACTGCCCAAATAGTTGACAAGAATTTTTCTCTTCCTGAGCTCTTGAACATCATCAGCATGATCAATGAGTGAATCCATTAGACAAATGTATGACGTAATGCCCAAATCAGAAGGGCCATGGGGACACATTTCATAAGCCACCAAGTTTAATAGCAAAGGTTTTGTTGAATCGTCAATGGAGATTTGATGAAGTGTAAGAGTACCAAAAGTAAGGAAAGATTTGAACTCTACATGAGTAAGAATTCCAGTTCGACTTGGTTTGACATGAATTCCTGCTGATTCGAGCTCGGTTACCGTACGAAATGATTCCCTGATATCCCTATCTTCTTCGAATGCATTCGTATTTGGCCTGATAGCGAGACGTTTCCATATTAGATGTAGAAGGTGAGGGCTTCCATCCAAATCTAATTCCATTGAAGCATCCCATGATTCACTTATGCTGTGGCATTCAAGGAAATTCTGAATCAAATCTTTCTGTGTTTCACTATCAAACATGAAATTCATCAAAACTTTTAGTACTAGTAAAGGGATTTGATTCTCTAGCAACAACAAGTCCCTAATCATTAAACATTGGTAGTAACCCATATACAGTCGTGGATCTACTTTTTGTTCCTCTTCTGTCCCATCGGAAACATTTTCTTCTTTTAAGATGAACATAAAATGAAGAACGAAGCAAGCATCAAGAAACATCATTCTGTTGAACAATTCATCATCATAGTCTTCAGTCGGGCCTTTCGCATAGCATTCGAGGGCACTTTTACCCACATTTTCCACCTCTTCGTATAACTGTTTGATGGATAATTGATTACATTGGTCATGACACAACTTCTGCGCGATTGGAATTTTTAGCTGCTCGAATGCTTCGAGCCCTGGCTTTCCATGATGATAAGGGCCTATCGAAACTACAATAGGATCGTAACAATTTTCGTCTGAGTTACTCTGACGTAGCACTGATGGAACCCTTTCTATTTGGGGTGTCGTTTCGTCAACCTGACAGTTCTCTATAGAAATCAACCACTCATCCTTGGTAATTTTGTTGCTTGATTCTTGTGATTTTGTGCCATTTTGAGTGATTTCAGCACTTTGGCTTTCTCCCTTGGCTCCGACTGTTGTCATCCTTTGAGCATAAATTTGCGTAATCACATATTTTTAGCAGATTTTTTATAAAATTTTATAAACTTTTAAATTAGTCAATCTTCAATTTTAAGCATACATATCACAAGATTCGTAACTTCTATCAACTTTGAATAACAAATTTCATAAATTTTATCAAAATCTACTAAATTTTTTATCAAAAACTTTGTTAAACAAATCTTAGATTGAAATTTTAGGTCAACCATAGTGTTTGAGGGAAAAAATTTAAATAAAATATTTATCCTCTCTGATGATTTAAATTATTAAATGAGTTAGCTGTCCACTAATAATTTATTGACCCATCATTTTACACTTATTTTTAAACTCAAATGGTAGTCAGAGAAAAGTTGAATATATTTATTTAAAGTGACTTGTCAATGAATCATTGGTTAGACATCCAATTTTGGACAGTAAATTTCAACTCATTTGACGAGTTGAGATCAGCTGTCCAAGTTGTTGTCCACCCATTATTTATTGAGACATCATCAACTTTAAGCTTTTTAAAAACAACTCTTTAGTTGGAATTTAAGTCAACTGTCGTGTTGTTAGGGGGGGAAATTGAATAAATATTTATCCTCTCTAATGATTTAAATTCGTAAATCAGTATGGTGAATGAACTTGCAATGCCGTCACCCCAATTATCATTGGGCCTTAACCATAGGACAGTGAAAGTTGAAAATAACCATCAAAATTGAAAGCAAAATGGTGTTCGTACCTCGGTTTTGCTTCATTACTTTCTAAATTCGTCAAAACACAATTTTATATTATCAAAATTGAAAGGAAAATCATGTTTGGACCTCATTTTCCTTCATGAAAGCTGGAATTTGACTTCAAATATTGTTAAATCATAATGTAAAACGATGAGAATTCAAAGCAATTAATGCTTGAACCTCATTTTCCCTAATTAAGTACGCAAACTAACATTTTCTCACTATCTTGTTAGACTTTTCGAGTTAAAAAAATACGTATCGCTACTAATCTTACATAGAATATGTGAGAAAATAAACACGTTATAAGACAAACATGTAATTATTCATGATCTCAACTTCATTTCTAAACATTTCTTCTATCGTGCTCAGGGTGTGATTGATGAATATTATTTAGGAAAGAATATATTTTAAATAGTGATATGATGAGAAATATGTGGT
Organism: Fraxinus americana; assembly: GCA_035079005.1. Classification (NCBI taxonomy): domain Eukaryota; kingdom Viridiplantae; phylum Streptophyta; class Magnoliopsida; order Lamiales; family Oleaceae; genus Fraxinus; species Fraxinus americana. The sequence goes on along the minus strand of CM068715.1, from coordinate 35,838,578 downwards.
TAAAAAGTAAGGAAAAGTTATTGATGTGATGGAAAATATTATTTTATTGAAAAATGTATAATTAAAAATGAGTTTTGAAAGAATGTGCACCAAACATGGGACTTAATAAATGCAGGTTTCTGTCAATTTCTTGCTTTTCTTCCTTCAAGAAATCCAAGATTTAAAAAATACAATTATTATCTCTGGCACACTTGTTAAGATAGAAGGTTATTCTTCTTAAATTTCCATAATAAGTACGAAATTTAGCAAATAAAAATCAACGTAATCAAAGATTAACAAAAGACAGTTTGCAAAACTAGTCAACGTTGAACATGTGTTGCACGTTGTTATGAAATGCTTTATAAATATTATAAAAGTAATATTTTTATATGTGTGAATGCTAATTAATTTAGAAGGAATATTTCAACTAGTCAAAATTTAATTTTAAACACATTTGAAATAAGAAACATGACTATAATTTGGGATAAATTTCGTACTTATTATGTGTCATGGATCTATAAGGTAATTCACTAATTCTACAAAAACTCAGTTATGATGCACACGCGCGCAAAGAGAGAGAACAGAGTAGCAAGAATTCAGCAAGAACTTTGAGTTGAAAAGAACCATGGAAAGTAACTGTCAAACGAAATACAAAAAATTTCAAATACCATTAATAATAACCAAATATTCAGGAAAAATAAATCCACAGGAACGAAGCGAAAATTCCAAGACGAACTGGACATTATATAATACCAAAACATCCAATTAAAAAGCAACAAGATCTGAGCATTAAAAAACTAATAATCTTCAGGAAATCGATAAAAACGAGAATGTAAAGCAGAATCTAGTCCATATATTAGCATCGAAAGTAGTAAAACGGTAAAAGGTATATTTAGAATTTACCGAAGTTCATCGAACTCGATAGATTGCAGAAGCTTCAAATTCCTCCGTCTCTCCCTCACACACTAGCACGCAGTGTTCCTCTCTCTAGAAACTGAAAATGAGAAATCGAGAAGTCTCTCTATATATGTGCTAATGTGTATGTATAAGTGCAATTATGGGAGTGCGGGGGGAATATAATTTAAAGAAGTGTACCCATAGGGCGCCCCCTGCTGCCGATAGGCGTCCCCCTATTTACCCATAGGTAGCCCCCCTGCTGCTGACAGCCGCCCTCCTAATAGGGAGGCGCCGGGTGTCCATTATGGACACCCCACGGCCTACTTTGAAAGGTTAATATTTTGTTTCCCAGCCATTACTGCAGGTGGAAAATGCATTTTTTTATCCTTTTTTTTTTTTGTCAAAGAAGTAGGTTCCACCATGAGATAAAATTGTCAAAAAAGCCGGTCAATCCAGGTTACTTTACAAGTTATTTTTAATTAATTAATTAATTAATAATACGTGTTACTATAATTAGTTCGATTGTATCATGTGTACATAATAACTTATATAATGTTTATTAACAGATGATATGACGAGATTTAATTCGATCAAAAACTCATCAATTAAATAACTTTTCACTTATATTTTGACACATCATCGTTATATAAAATATTATGTAAATAGTTATATACAAAAAGTATTTTTCTAATTACATTTCACGAGCAAAATTGAGGATCTTTTTGTACGAAATTCATTTAAATCGATCATTTATGCCAAGAATGCAAAGATTGGGAATATTTGCACAATTTTTGAAAGGCTTGAACCAATTATGCAATAAGAACTTTTTGTAACATACGTGTAGTGGTGGCCATGGGCGAGCCGAATTGGCCCAGTCTACAGACATTCGAGCTCGTCTCATGTCCAAATCTTAGGACAAGCTCGAACCTTTGATTCATGGGTCTAATGGGCAATTTTTATATAATTAATAAGTACAAGTCAAAAAAGGAAAAAAAATTAAAATGGTCAATACACAAGCTCAAATAAACCGGCTTGTGATCTCGTGCCCACAAGCTCAAACGAGTCGACTCTTGGACCTCCCACTCGACTTGTAAAAAAATGTGTGCTCAACTCAATCCATGACTCGTCTCTCAAAACAAATTCGAGCCGCTCATAGATCGAATCAAGACAAGTTGAGCTCGCAAGCGGTGTGACAAGTTTAGGTAAATTTGTTATTTTGGTCCATAACGTATTGTTAAATTAGCAAATAGGTTCTAATGAGAGAAAATTAAGTCAAATAAGTAATGACAATTAAATCAAGGATAATTCTTGTCATACATAATTTATGTACATAAAGGGATATATAATATGATGTGGCAATCATCCGATAGTTGATGTGAAAGTGTGAGATTTGAATTAAAGGTTGGATATATACCACGTGTAATTATGTAAACCATTATGTAAAAATTTATGTACCCCTAGTAAAGTCCTTAAATCAAATAGGTCGGGATGACGGTGACGAGTAGTAAGTGGTGCAAGTGACTTGTAATCAAGGAAAATAATTGGACATGACATTAACGCGGCACAAATAGTATGATAGTCACGAGAATATAAAAACCACTCACCTATCTCTTTCCACATGAATGTAAGGTTCACCGACAATGACTTTAATTAAATACAAGGAACCAGCCAAAAGCTGCTTATTCACAACACAACCCCACTATCAATAAACATTTTAGGCAAACCAAGAAAAACCCAAACCTCAATTATTTTGATAGGCAAAGTACATTTCTAATAAAGTATGTGGACAGAGCCCTATCCATGTTCGAGAAGTGGAAATTACCCAACCAGATTTTTAAAATTTCATATTCAAAATTCAGACAAAGTTATTTATTTCAAAAATCAGTTAATAATTCATTTTTTAATATTAATAATAATATTATAAAATCAAATTAATCTATACACTCGCCTCACCCCCACTTTCCGAACTCTAATCATTCCCCTCTCCTCTCTTCTATACCTTTAGCACATACACCACCGAAGGTCGCCATCACTACCCATCGTCACCAGGTAATCACTGTCGACCGCTACAACAGCCAACAGGGCATTGGGTTGCCAATAGTCTCCACAGGAACAAGTACCATTTACAATATGATGAAATATGCTTTTATCTGTTAGTGAAATTTCCCTGCTATAAATCCAAGATACATACTTGACAAAGTTATGACAATCAAAATCACCTCACATAGCAACACCACCTCAAACAAATAAACACATTGCAGAAAACACCAGCACATCCTCACACCGATCCACCACCACCTTGACAGGCCCATCGCCACCAAACTATCATTTTCAACTTCAAAACCACCTCCACCACGACTTGTGATCACTGTCACCACCACCAACAACAACACAGCTCAACAACATAACAGAGATGCATCGCAACCAACATAGACACAACCCAACAAGCCAAAACTGTAGAATTGCCACCATAATTGAAGTTAACGCCACCAAGGCTGTGTCAATTCCATCTCCTTCGTCACCAAATCCGACACCCAAATCATCTCCAAACCTAAATCTGATACCAAAACCCCAAACACCATTGATCTACTCACCCTCGCCACCAAACCCAAATCCAACGCTGTTGTAGCAAAACCACTGATCCAAACCCAATCCAACGATGATCTACAAAACCACTGATCTACAAACCCAAATCCAACGCTCCTGCAGCAGTGCCAAAACGACAACGTCAGTAGCAACATTGGCTTTGCTGTGAACAATAGTGTCAGCAGCATTCGCTGTGATGCTACTGTTAAAATTGAGAGAGAGAAAGTGCTGCTAGTAGAGAGAAGGAAAATAGAAGAGGATAATTACTCGGTGTTGTGAAAACCGAGAGAGGTTGGGCTGTCGGTAGAGAGGGAGGAGAAGGTTGCGTCGTCTATGGAAGTGGTATCTTGTGAGACTGTGCTGTCTATAGAGGTGTTGTATCGCTGCGAGGTTGGGCTGTCGGTGGAGATGGCGTCGCCGATGATTGGTACAGAGAGTGAGAAGAGATAACGGTGAGAAGAAAGGAGGAGGAGGAGGAATATTGAAAATGGTTGCTAGGGTTTGGGGAAAATTGATTAGGCTTTGGGATGAAAATTTTATAATTAATATTTAAAATAAAATGTCTGATTTTTGAAAAGTTAAACCTTTGATTTGATTTTTGAAATTGAATCTTTAAAAATCTGATTTTGTGTAAAACCCAATTTCCATTTTGTAAAACCCAAATTTCATTGTATAATTGTCCTTTTTTTTTTCCATAAAACCCAGTAGAAGTACTCGTGTTCATTTTATGGAATTTCAATAGAAAAAACGAAAATTCGCTCGGTCATGAAGTTTGAAGATTATTATTCTGTCTCCAGTGAGTATTCTCCTCCACATTTTAAGAAATGAAAATATCATTTTTAATTTGAAGTTTTGATTTATTCTTTTTTTTTTCTTAAATTCATTTGATTATTATTCTGCCTCCGGGGGGTAATGATGTTAGTTTTTTCTTGTAATATTTAAATAAAGTTTTTCTTTTTCAAATAAATAGTTTTTCAATAAATTTTGCCCCGATTATGACTAGATGGTTGTTTTGTGATTTTATTTTTTTATATATTTTTTGTCATCATTTTCTTGAAGTATTGCATCCTCCTCAAATGCTATCACTGATTTATGTTGGGATTTTTAACTTTGAGATTATGTGAATGTGGGTGAACGATAAATGGGAAGTAAAGGATTGAAAATTATGGATAATCCCCATCCAAAAAACCGTTCATCATGCATTTCATATGCTCTGGGAAGTGATTGGTTAAATGGGTTCTAAAAGAAATCCCTCTGTTTGAAAGTGGAAGATAACTAGTGGTTTTCGGAGAAAAGAGAAATGAAAATTTAGCCCCTACTGGTTATTAATGCCTTTATATGTTCCATGGCGGAAAAGTTAACTTGCATTTGCTATATGGTCAAATCTTATAAATAAATTAAAAAAAAAAAATTCATGCCAAGTTGTACATGTAGCATCTCTCTTCTTGTTATTGGAGTTGAGTATCACTTCAGATCTAGAAATAATCACATCTTTCCATGGAAGGTGCTCATACAATTATTGCATATTGGAGTCAGTATTGACCCACAATTCTTGTTATTGGACTTGAGAATCACTTCGGATCTAGAAAGAATTGCATCTTTCCATGGAAGGTGCAAGTGCGAGTTACTTTAAAACTTGGATAGATTAATTCTATTTTTTCCCAATTGTCTTTCGTTTAGTACTTTCATTATCATAAGAATCAAATCGGGCTAGTTGATTTGACTGGAAAAATCGGGAATAGGTCCAAAATAACGAAACATCGTACAATTACATACAATTAAGAACACACAACACAACAAAACTCAAACAATGAAAGCAAACAGTAAAAGAACAAAGTTTTGCAACTGAAGAGCTTGTACGAGAACATTGATTTAGGAAGTCTTGTCTCCTTGTGTTTTGCGCGGAAAAACAGTAAAATATGTTTGTACTGCAGTAAGGACAAGGGCGAAAATTGCAGCTAGAAAAGCCAAGAGAGCCCAAGGACTTCGAAAATGGTTGTGCACGCATTCAGCCGTCCAGACTTGTACTCTATCCTGGTAATGATTTTCAATCAGAGACTTTGCATGTGCATATGAAAAAGTATCAGGTACCAAATCCTTAGCTATCTCGTTGAAGAGTTGTGCTAATTGTTCATCACTGCCTAAATAGTTGATAAGAATTCTTTTCTTCCTGAGCTCTTTAACATCATCAGGATGATCAATGAGTGAATCCATTAGACAAATGTATGACGTAATGTGCAAATCAGAAGGGCCATGGGGACACCTTTCATAAGCCACCAAGTTTAATAGCAAAGATTTTGTTGTATCATCAACAATGAGTGGAGGAAGTGTAAGAGTACCATAAATAAGGTGAGATTTGAATTCTACATCAGTAAAATTTCGAGTTTGGCTTGGTTTGAAATGAATTCCTGCTGATTTGAGCTCAGTTACTGAACGATACGATTCCCATTTGAACACAGCGCTCTTGTTTGAGTCTTCATGCATAAATGGACTGACGAAGTGTTCCCGCAGTAGATGTAGAAGGTGAGGGCTTGAATCCAACTCTAATTTCCATTTATTCATTTCTTCACCACTTGTAGTGCTGCGTCCCTTCATTTGTGCAAGAAATTTCTTGACAGCATTAGTGCATGAATGTCCCTGAGGTGGCATTAAGATGTACGGCTCGAGGAACTTCTGTTTAAATAATGTCTGGTCTTTTTCTCTTCGAAACCTGAATTTCAACAGAACTTTTAGTACTAGTAAAGGAATTTGATTCTCTAGCAAGAGCAAGTCCCTCAACACAGAGTAGAAACTCTTAACCAGTCGTTCAGTAACTTCGTTTTGTTCCTCTTCCTGTAAGTTAGTGCACAAAACATAAAGCACAAAGCAAGCATCAAGAAACATTATTCTGTTGAACAATTCATCGTCATTACAAGCTGAGCCTTTCTCATAGCATTCGCGGGCCCTTTCACCCTCCATTGCCACCGTTTCATACATCAGTTCGATGGAGGGTTTATGTTCACAGGCATGGCAAAATTTCTGCGCGATTGGAATTTTTAACTCCTCAAATGCTTTGAGCTTTGGATTTCCATGATGATAAGGGCCTATCGAAACTACGAGAGGATCAAAACAACCATTTTTTGATTCACGCAGCAGTGATGGAACCCTTGCTATTTGGGGTTTCTTTGTTGTGTCGTTAACATAGTCCCTTATAGAAATCAACAACTTATCCTTGCCGCCTTCGGTAATGTTATTGCTTGTTTCTTGTGATTTTGTGCAAGTTTGAGAGATTTCAACACTCTGGTTATCTTCTGTGGCTCGATCTGTTGTCATCCCTTGAGCATGAGCATGAATTTGAGTAAGCACATATTATTAGCAGCTTGTTTGATAAAATTTTATCGACATAGTCAAAATTAAATTTTTAAACACACGTTTCAAGGAATCCATAACGTTTATATATTTCATTACTTTTATAAAGATTTGTTTAAATTGTTATTTAAAACGTTGACAAACAACTCCTAGATTGAAGTTTTAGGTCAACCATCATGTGCTTTGAGGAAAAAATAATAAGAAATTAGAGTAAATATTTACTACTAGAATGAAGACAGGTCTAGCAAGTTTCCTAGCATTCCAGACTAGAAACAAAACAATTGGACATAGTTAGAAACAATATATAAGGTAGAGTTAAATGTTAACAAACAAGAATAATATTTAAGAAAAATCCTTCACGTAAGGTGGAGTGGGGGTACCTTTTGATCCCATGGAGGATAAGCAGCAAACTTATGTTTGTAATAATAAGTAAAAAGATGTTTCTTTGTAATAACATATGAAACATGTTCTTGTATTTATACTTGTCATGAGAAGGGAATATCTTAGACAAACTTAATTTTGTAGAATCACTTTAGAAAACGTCCTACTTAATTTTCAGCAAATTATAAGCATAGAAGTATTATGCTGTTCTTTAAAAAAAAATTCATTTTTTCTTCTCTTCTTCATTTTAAGTGTGTAAACAAATAGAAAAGTTGTATCTACTTAATTAAGATACGTTGAGAAGTCGAGCAAGATTACAAGCATCGAGCAATTCTTTAGAGCTTGTTTGGGAAATTATTTTTGAAAATCATTATTTTCAAAAGCGTTTTCAATCACAAATTTTATGGGACTCATATGTTGAATTTCCTTATTAAAATTATTTTTACTTGAAAAAAAAAATATCTCCCAAACAAGTTCTTAATTTGACCCCAAGCAAACAAAACATACTACAAATAGTATGATATGCATGAACTTAAGATGCATTATTTTGGTAACTTTCTAAATAGATTTCATGAAGAAAAAATTACAACATAAGGAAAATCGTCAAACAAGGGTTAGCACTTTGAATTTGAATGAGCAAAATAGTTCCATTATATATATTGAATAAAAGAATTATAAACTTGATTTCAAGAACTATTTTAAACACAAGTAATGTTCCTGTATGCCATTCCTACTGTTGTATATAACACAAAAGGAACTATTTTAAACAACTTTAAAAAAGCTTATAATTGTTCTAAGAACTATCTTTTCACTATCACAAGTTTAGGATATTGACATGCTAAGCACGAGGAAATATTAAACGTAATAGACACACCATGCAAATCTTAAACAATAATTTATTTATTTATTTAGTTCTTGTTTTGTTTAGATAACAATTATTTTTTAAGTAGATTTTAATAAAAATTGGTGGAGTGTGGTAGAAAAGTTTTGAGTCCCACGAAATATAAGATTAAATAAATTCTTGTTTTTGACTTAAAATGTTAATGAACGTTTTTAGATGAAACAAACAAGAGCTTATTATTTTTGATGTCATGATTTCTCCTTTGTATTTTGTCAAAATTTTAAAATCCGAAGTGAAAATAGAAATATTTCCTCTATATTATAGGAGGATAAAAGAAAATTCGATATCTATAAGAATGCGATTTTCATTTATTGACTGCATGGAGGTTATTATCAACTATACTATACGTCATAACATATTTAGTAAGGTGGATTTAATAATATTGTATATAATAAAAAAGGGAAAAAATATAATATTATGTATTGTATAATTTTATTCAATATCGTATACCAAACACGTCATTAGTGACGGAATTCAACAAAATGGCGAATAAAATGGTTGGATCTTCCTTCAACTTGTCAAAACAGGTTAGATAACACAATAATATATTGAACTTGAAAAATAATGTAACAAATTAAATTGAGGTGAGGTTATCCCTCTTTCCTTAGGGAGATTCGGGAATAAGTTGACACGACTTATACAAGTGCATATAATAATGCCTTTCCATATATAAGTGTAGTTTTTTTCACCAATCATGCGACGCATTAAGACAGAAAAATAAGTTTAAGTTTTGAGAGGTTTACATGTTTGGTAATAACAATCTGACTATATCTTTGTTCGCCTCTTTACATGGTACTTATAAGTTAGAACGAGGAGATCAAACAACTAAAAAATATAATGTAACAATATGTTGTATTTTCACGTGTAAATCGTAGTATTTAGTATGTATCACAAAAGCAACTATTTTGAACAACTTTACGCACATAATGATTTAGAGAGTTGTAGCATTATATGTGCCCACTTTGTACTTTGAAATATCACAAGAATATCAACATGCTAAACATAAGGTGATAAGGAATACTCAATCAAACTTTATAGCATAATCAAGTTTTTCGTTATCGTCACATATTTACTATATCTACAAAAATTTTATAATTTCTCCAAAGTAAATATAGTAATATTGAATGATAATAGAAATTCTAGATTTATAAGCATGCAATTTTAGTTTATCAAGTGCGTGGATGTTATATCAATGACTCACAAACATTTTTGAATGTTTAGAAATGTGAATTTAACAATATTATTCTAACGAGCGTCATATGCTTCAACATTCCATCCCAATCCAATCTGGCTGAGAGAATAGGATTTGATCAACTTCAAAAGAAGTTTTAGTTGAAGAGTATTGGCTCTGCAGTGTTAAGTTACAATTTAGAAATCGCTTATCACAAAAAGGTTCCCTCTAATGGAGAAACATATAGGCAACATTAGAACTAAATAATTGTCAAGAGATTTGCAATTTAATTAAAAAATTGACTAAGGAAGATGAGGGTTGGAGTCTTGTTTGTAGACATAAAAAAATAAAAAAATAAAATAACAAATAATGTGTTGGGTCAATTTAAATAATTAGCCCAATTAAATTTACTAAATTAAAGCCTACTACCAATAAAATCTTAAAGGTCCGTCCCACTTTTTCAAAATTCACAATTATTTAATTATAATCAATTATAATTGAATTAATTGAGTGGTTACCAAAATTGGTCAGGAGTTTTCCCTATAAAATAGGACCAAAGGTCATAAGAAAAGGCAAGGAAAAAGTGAAAAAAAAAATCACGAAGTGTTGAAGAAATTTCAAAACTGAAGGAAGAGAAGAAATCATCTCAACCCCAAGTCCAGCGAACACGAAGAAGATTAAAATCTTTTTCAAATCAAGTAAACCCAAGAAAATCAAAATTTTCTTCGAATTAAATCAAGATCAAGCCCAAGTTTCGAAATCCAAATCCAAGCTCCAAAATTCAAGTGTCAACAAGTCAAGTTTTCAACAAATCTCGAAGCCTTGGATTCAAGTCACGTGGCTCCTCGTCTTCAAACATTCAGATAATTAATTAGAGGGTTTTACAATTTTGCAATTACAAGAAGATTCATGTCCATTTGTAATTTCTCAAAATACAATTTGTAACGATTTTTGTATTTTAATACACGAAATTCGGCGTACATTGTTCTCAATAATTTTCTGAACAGACACATGAAAAAAATTCACCGTTCTGTTCGATTCATTGCTATATCAACACGGAGATTCAACTTAACTAGACCATTAACACCCTTTATGCCAAAATATAAAATATAAATAGGGTATGAGGTCCGTTAATTTCTAAATGAATTTTGTCATCGAACAAATGGTAAGAAATCGGTCAAATTCAAGCAGTTCTCCCTATAGTACTTAACTAAATGTTAACGATAAAATCTTACATCGAATAAAAATGAAAATATAGACTAATTTATAAGAATTTAGGCTACTCCTTAATAAGATTGACTTTTTAAGACATAATTCCAAGTCTTAATATAGTATCAAAACCCACTAAACTCAAACGAGCAACATATTCGATTAAAACTCAAAAAATGAGCTCATGAATTTCAAGATTAATGTACTCAAATGAGCCACCAGCTTGCGGTGACTTATTAAAAGATAAAAATTTCACATCAAATAAAGATAAAAACATAGATAAATTTATAAGGGTTTAAGCTACTTTTCCTAACAAGTAGGCCTGGGCAGGGTTTGTGTTGTGTTGATTTTGAGTCCAACTCGAAATCGAAACCAACTTGGTCTATTTGGATAAATTACAACCCAAACGACCCAATTCAATTGTTGAAACCGAATATTTCGTTAGTCGGTTTGAACATTAGTCCTATTTAAAAATATTTATCTGCCTATTTTGAGTTAAAAAATTTGCTTGCCTATATATATATATATATATAATATAAATGATAAATGATCGATTTTTTCAAAATCATTTTATATATCCGATCAATTAAGCTAGATGTACATCCTTGGTTGACTTCAAGGATGACATGCCCTTGGTGGAAGAAATATAGGCAGTGATGGGTGGATGCATTCACATGGAAGAGTGCCAAACTTGTTGTCAATCAAGTATTAGAATCCATTAAACTTGAACGAGCAACAAGATTGATTTGCCCAAACAAGTTACCATATTGTGGGGGCATATTAAGGGATAAAATCTTACATTAAATAAAGATGAAAACTTTGACTAATTTATAAGAATTCGGACTACCCATCTTAATAAAATTGACCTTTTAAGATGAAATCAAAAGTCTTAATACTAACCCACGACATATTCTTAAGAAAAGGTCGAGTTACCCACTACATATTCTTAAGAAAAAGTCGACTTCTAGGCTATCTCTCCATCTTAAAATATATAATTATTTATTAACTCAACTCGAGACAATGAGAAATTAAAAGATTGAGATAATGACAAATTAAAAGATTATCCTACTACATTAAAAGACTCATCCTCCAAAACACTGTTCATAACCTATTCATCCTACTAAGACACATATCACTGTTCACAAGCCGAGCCTCTTAAATGTTGCCAGACAAGCCTCTCCTGGTCATACCACTTCTACCGCCTGAGACACGTGAAATTCTGATTACCCTTCATTTCTCTCGCCCTCTCTCTCTCGACAATCGACAGATCTCCGCCCTTTTCCCCAAATCAACCCTACTTCATCTTCTCCCCATTCACTTCCTTCTCCCTGCGATGTTTCCTACTTTCTCAATCGCCTGTACAGTAGATATTTCTTGTGAACTGAAGCTGAAACCGCAAACCCTACCTTTCCTAAATTCCTAATTCCATTGATTGATTGATTCCGTGATTTTCATTCGAAATCGAAGGCCGAAGCAGAGGCAGCACCGCAACAGCCGTTACCCACGCGGTAACTCCACGGGTGACGACGGGCAAGGCCACTAGGATGAAGAGAAAGTCCCCTATGCCGCCAACGACGTGTTCTGTCGTTTTGGTCTCAAAATCTTCCGCCACTGCTTCAACCGGACTGATGGCTGGATTCGTATTCAGATATAGACGCTTCTCTTTGATTGAATTTGTTTCTTTCCTTTTTTATTTTTTTTTTATCATTTTCCCTGATTTAGTTATCATACTTGGTAGTGGAAGTTTTATCAATTTTTTATGTACAAGACGAACTTCACATGGACATAACAAATACCATCATTTTTTTTATCAATTGAAGAACTACTTTCGTCTAACTGTTACGGTAATTTTTTACCCATTTGAGCAGAAAAAACTTGGCTGAAGCTTGGATAGCAGCAAGTTATACGTGGCCTTCATCACCAGGGGCCTTATTTAAAAAATGTGGGGTTCTTAAATTACTAGAACTTGGTCCATAATAATTGTCATCATCTGGTTTCCTGTAAACAAACTGTAATTCGTAGTACTATTTTACCATGGATAAATTAAGTATATAGAAGGAAAATGCTAATTTATTGAAGAAACATCATATTTTCTTCAGTCCCACCTCTTGTGGCTATATTCAGTTGAAGTTTCCTTGGATGTAATAATGTTACTTTTTAGGGTCGTGGAACTTCGCTGATAATATCCTATCGAGTTCGAGACCTTTGGCAGTGAATATTGTATCAAATATCACAAAATTATCTTTTCTTTTCTTTTGTCTGAGTTTTATTTTTGGTGCAGAGAGAATCACGGAAGACATTATTCCTATTGGCTTACCGAAGTTTGGGTGTAGTGTTCAGTTTTGAATTATGGCCGCTATATCAAGGTATGTCATATTACTTCAATAGAAATCCATCTCTCCGCGTTTTCCATTTTTACCGTGTTTTGTACCGAAAACGCCCAAAACGATAAAAATAATATTTTCTATTTTTAGTACAATTTTTTTCCTGTTTTCAAAAAATAGAACACGTTTTCGCTCTTTTGGAAAATCGAAAACAGAAAATAGTTTGAAAATGCCGAGAACGGCCCTAACTTTGTGGGTTTTATATTGTTTTGCAAATAATAATTGACTTCAAAAACACAAAAAATTTGGTTAATTAAAACGTTATGTGACATAAAGATATTGGGTTTTACAAAGAAATCGGTGAAGGCGTCAATATCTTTATATTTCCATTTATATATATGTTATATTTATGTGTAGATTGACTCGATTGAATCTGGATCTGAGAAATGAACAATTTCTATTGATATTTCACTAATTTATCAAAAGAAGTTTTGATGTTAACCGTTGGAGTGTGCTTTGGGTTTTGGATTGTTATGGATTTCCAGATTTTTGTTCTTTTTCTACTTTCTCAAGTATTTTTTTTGTTTTTTTTTTTGCAATTTGGATTTTGGGTTAATTTGATTTCTTTGACTTTGCAGGCGGTGGATTATGGGGTTCACAGGCTGTGGGAGCACAACACTGTTGGGGTATCACTTTAAATCATCATTCTTCAATTTGACCTGGTTTTTTCATTGATTAACATTGTGTGTGGCTGCATACAACTGGGTTCTTACTTGCACATTATATGAATTGTTAGTTTCAGTAGTAGACTGATTCTCAAGTCTGAGATAACATATCAAAATATGAAGTAAGATAGTAGATTCTCATGGAGAGATGATTCTGTAGGTTTTTTTTTTTTTTTTTTTGTATTGCAAATGGAGTGGGAGATCAGAATTGAAGTTGTTTGGAGGCAGAAATTAAAATTGGCTTAGGTGAAAAAATGTTATTGGTATGAAAAAAAAATGCGCACGGATTTTATTTTATTTTTTTATATAACCAATAACATCTTAAGGCAATCAAGAAGAGCATTTCTTGGTAAGTGTGTTGTGTGTTTTCTATAGTGCTTACTTACCAATTTTCGATACATAAGTTTTGACTATCATTACTATTAACACTTCATATCTTCCTTCCACTTCCTTCAATTTTTAGTGATCTGGTTTCTTTTTTGGTATTCAGTTTTAGAGTTTTTAGGCCGTGCAATTGTATGATCATTACCTGAGTGAAGAAGCTGAGATTTGGGGTGTTTGCTTGCATTATAGGTCTGTATTTTTATTAGAGTGTTGTGATATATAGTTTCAGTTGTGAAACTTTTGGGTATGGAGTATTTAGCTTCTTTTTTCGAAATAGTGTGAAAAAGATTCAATATAAGGATTTGGTAGAGAAATGGAGCAAAGATTTTTCACAGCATTTTAAGGTGAGGTTTACCGAATAAAGATTTTGTATAATTTAGTTAAGTTTTCTAAGTTGGAAAATTTTTGGGATAGTAATAAAACAAACTGCCTATTTACTTTCGTTGAGGAATAAATTATGGAGATTGACTTTAGATGATATTTATGAATTGGGTTCTGTCAGAAAATCAAGGAATTTTTCTGGAATTTGTGGAGGCATTAACGATGAACAATTTGCAACTGGAAATATTTGATTGGTGAAAAATTAGTTTATGTGATTCCAAGGAAGAAAATTCAAAAAAAGAAGTTCAATTCTGGTGATTAGTCTATTATGAAGAGAACGTATGCGCACACGGTACTTATTGGTTTATTAAGCCTCCGTTTTGCAACATTTTTAAATCATTTACAAAATGGTCAAACTTCATTCACACATTTTAATGAACGACAAGTAGTATTGCTTATCCACCACTCATTTGTGTCTACTTATAAATTCTTCCTAAACAAAGTATAAATATTTCTATGCTATGATATTGTCACCTGCTGATGAGGAAGCAAAGAAGAAGGCTTAGAGGTGCTAAGTTTGGATCTGTTGCCAAGACCGATTCGATAGAGGAAGAGAAAAAGAAAGCAACATAAATAAGGTTGTTGATTTTGATAGTGGTCTAACATAACACAGTAGACTATGTACAACTATTAGTGTGGGAATCTTTTATACAGCAATTAAGTGTGGATTTGCAAGACAACTTTTTATTTAGTCTAGGTTGTGTTTGGAATTGTTTTCCAAAAATTGTTTGTTTGTTTTTTTTCCCTGTTACTGAAAAGTTGTTTCAAGTAGTAATTTTTTCAAAACAGTACTTAATTTTAATGGAAATTCTTAGAATGTCAAACAACCAAATCTTAACTTCATCAAATTCAATTTTTTTTTTTTTTTTTGTTAAAAATCAGCCAAATCATAGTTATAGTTTGTTCTTATATGGAACAAATACTACATGTTTTGTTCAACTTATTTA
This sequence comes from Fraxinus americana, assembly GCA_035079005.1. Classification (NCBI taxonomy): domain Eukaryota; kingdom Viridiplantae; phylum Streptophyta; class Magnoliopsida; order Lamiales; family Oleaceae; genus Fraxinus; species Fraxinus americana. The sequence goes on along the minus strand of CM068715.1, from coordinate 35,823,345 downwards.
TCTTTTATTTAATAAAAAAAGTGAAAACTATATATGCTCACAAGTGACTTCTAACAAAGCCTGATGAGCGTCCAATATTATTTTGTAGGTTTTCACAACCACAATATGGTTCCCTGTCAAAAGCAAATGTTGAAGGAAACAATGAGGTTGCAAGTTAATATAAATGCATTATATATAGCCGTGTCCCTTTGCGCCATGTTGAATGTCTTTTCTAGAGGTCCAAGTTCTCCTCTTTTTTTTTTCCTTTTCTGCTGCAATAAATCAGAACCACTTGGTAACGAAACATATTCTGCCTTTTTCCTTTCGTTGTACTGATGCTGTGATTTTTTCCATTCAGCTTGCTCGTGTTCCTTCGTGATCTCTCGTAGTATATCATCAGTTACAGCCTTGCAAAGTTGAACCCCGTGATTGGAGAGTTTTAGCAAATGAGCCTTCACTTTTGTATAGGATCCGGTCACTTCCTTGCTGCAGCAGTTACAACTCCAAGTGCGATTTCCTCCTCCACCTACTGCTGTACCCAGAACCTTGACATGATTCCATAGTGGCTTATCATCAAAATTTTGTCCACGAATAGATGGTCTTACAAGTGTTTGTTGTGTTTGCAGATTCTGTTCTGAAGAGCTAGATGGATTCATGACTGGAATGCTATGGGTTAATGGAAGAAAACAATGAAGGAAATGAAAATGGAACGGTTCTGGAATTCTACAAACTGAAAAACCCAAGTAATGAAAAACGTTTTGGAATTCTACAGATTAAAAACTCAAGCAATGAAAAGGGAAGATCTATTTTGTGGTTTGATATTCTTAACTTAATTTGTAGATTCTCCTCTGTTGATTGCTTGCTTGGAGAAGGAAATGGAACGGTTATGGTGAAATGAAATCGTTCTGCTTGAAGAAGGAAATGGCACGCTAGCTTTTAGAAATTAGAAGGAACTGGAAACGTATGGCTGGCTTTCAAATGGACTTGCCGACTTATATTGTTTCTTCCCAATGAAATGGTGGTCCAATGAAATATCAGTTTGTTAATTCTTCCATTAACAGTAATTAAATGGAATGTAGTGGCCATATTTGGTCCAATTAGATGATGGTTAAATTGCCTTTTTTAAAATCAAATTTTTATGCATCATTTGTGGTTATATTGAATGGTTTTATTTGATTTGGATCGATGAAGAAAAATATTTTTATTTTGTGTAGAGGATAGTAGAATTAGGAAAATTTCAATTTCTAATTTTGTGGTCTTCATTAGTTAAAGAGAGAACGGGTGATATTTACGGGGGAGAAGATTTCAACGATAAATCACTAAAATGGGAAATATCCGTTTTTTTTACACAAGTTAGATGAACGAAATATATATTACATTAATTATAATGTAGTAGTACAAATCCACACCTTAAGACAATTTTCTCATTTCTTTAATAATGTGACATGCACATAACGTGATATAGTGTAATCGAACCTCAAAATCGTATAAGATCGACTACTATTGTAGATGCATGACAAATTAATGGAGTTCTAGTAGATGATGAATCAATCACTGACCAGTGTTTTCGTTTGGAGACTACTTGAGTTTAATAGTGATATAGTACCATTCTTCGTGCTATACGATTATATTTGTTATCTTATTTGTTTTTCTTTTTGAAATTTTAATTTAGAACAAAAATGATTTTTGGTCTTCATTTTCTAAGAGAAAATGAGTGATATTTACGGGAGAGAAGATTTCAACAATAGATCACTAAAATGGGAAATATCCATTTTTTTTTTTTACACAAGTTAGATGAACGAAATATATATTACATTAATTATAATGTAGTCGTAAAAATCCACGCCTTAAGACAATTTTCTCATTTTTTTAATAATGTGATATGCACATAACGTGATATAGTGTAATCGAACCTCAAAATCGTATAAGATCGACTATTATTGTAGAATGTAGTACATGACAAATTAATGGAGCTCGAGTAGATTTCGTTTGGAGACTACTTGAGTATAATCATGATATAGTATCATTCTTTGTGCTATATGATTATATTTGTTATCTTATTTGTTTTGCTTTTCTAAATTTTAATTTTTTTAATTTAGAACAAAAATACTATGTTTTAGAACAAAAATAATATGTTTTATATTTATTTGTCAATCATTTTGGTCAAAGAAAAATCATATTTTAAAATCTTTAAAAATTTTGCAACAATATTAATTATTATATATTTTTTTAAACTAAAATGATCTTATCTAGATCAAAAGAACTAAAAACATATTTAATAAAAAAATAAACATCAGGTAATTTGCACAACTAATAAGGTTGTAAAATTCGAAGAAAGAGATAAAAAAAACTCAACTAATAAGGTTGTATGATAGTAAATATATTTCAACTACAATGAATACTTTAAAAAAAAACAATGTTTAAAATAAAAAGAAAAGTATTGTTTTTAAAGCCTAAAAGGCCCAAAGATAAAACAAAAAGGCACCCCAATGCAACACCCTGTATCTTCTTCTTCATCCCTTTCACGCTCTCTGCAATTCTGAACCAGCTTTGGATGCAGTTCAATAGTTCATCCCCAGGCCGTGTCCGGTTCAAACTTACCACGTCCAACCCGTATTTCATACCCGTACCTGTGTCATGTCGTGTCTACACGGATATGGTGGCCAAAATGCCGAGTCCGAGCAACATAGTAGGAAGTAAGGTTTGTATTTTCTAACTTTTGGTTCCCTTCTGTATTGATTATTCTATGTGCACATTTCAGAAGACAGTTATTGCAAGCAAGACTGGTGGAGGAACCTGAATAATCGTTGTCTTTATTCAACAGTAAGATATGCTTTTAGGTATTTTTATATGCTTGGTTTCCATGCACTTCTATTTTTCTAAATGCTGCATGTACCTTCCTGTACATAAGATTCTGATGTTCCCTTCTCTATTTCCCTTTTCAGGTTGGCAGTTTATATTAATTACGTCTTGTTCCCTTCGTACAATTTTCCAACAAAACTTTTTTTCCCCTCTGTGTGACAGGATTAAGGTGAGCAGCCCACTTTTGCTCTTTCATGCTGCATCCATCAGTCTAGAGTAACTTATTGAAGTTTATCAGTGTCAGGAAACTGCTTAGTGTCAACTTGTGATCCACTTCAATTTGAGATTGATAATCAGCAAAAGTGGCCTAAAACTTGACCAATCATTGTCCTTATTTCAAGATATCAGAATGTTGCCTCTTCTTCTTCTTTTTCCATTTTCCCCTTTTTAATCCAAAATAAGAAGGGAGCGTTGCTATGTTTAGATTTTATAGGTTTTATTAAATAGCAAAGCTTTTCTGACATCTCAGGCTTTTAATAGCCACAAAAATATATCTGTATTTGTATATTTTATTCGTTTATGTTTATGTTTGAATATCCAGAAAATGTGTGTTAAAATCAGGAGTTCCAATTTTTCACAAAAAAAATTGTTCGCTCTCTAGAATCAGGAGAGAAGAATTAAGGATATGTGCTAAATGATTTCCAGTGTCATGTTGCATTTCAGAAGCAGCATTATCTTATATAAGAATTTTTTTTTTTGCGTAATTTCTATACCGTTTATATCTGAAGAGTTAACATATGTCTACACTTACAAAATCTTCAAAATAATTGATTGCTTGGTTAGAGTGTTTGAAAATTCAGTTTTTAAATTTGGTTTAGTAGTTAAACATTTTCAGCAGTTTACACCGTGTGCGCAAGCGTAGATTTTTTTTTTCCCAGTGATAGTAAACTTGTGTTTGGAAAATATGCATTATCCTTAGCAAGGGCTAATTTTCATGTATAGGATAATGAAGTGAAAGTTTTTTTAGTAAGATACTCACACAACCTATTTTTTATTCTGCACTATTGTTTTAATTACCAAATTCAAATTCTTCCAATAGGGGGAGATGTTCTCAGAATACCGATGATATGGAATAAAGATTTTACAAAATTATGAACCATAAGGGGGAGATGAATTGCATTTTAGATATTGTGAGAGAGAAGGATTTTCTTACTAGCCATTCTTCTCAATTCTTCTTGTTTCTTCTAGCGTAGGTGAAACGGATTGGACGCTTAATAGAATTTAATGTGCATGAGCTCAGGCATGCCCAGAATTTATCTTCCACTTTTGTATTTGTGTTGTTAGGAGGAGGAGGAGGAGGGGGAGGAGACCAATATTTCCTTTATGATTCTACCATTATTTCTTGTTGCAAAATGTTTTGGTGGGTTTGGAATCTTCTGAATAAGTGCTAGGTATATGCTTTTTGTCTCTATATAGGAATTTTTTATGTGAAAACAATTTACTTATCTGTTTTTAGTTTTGTTTCTCCGTAGCTTCCTTTATATGGTATTTAATTTTGATGATTTTTTTTGGGCTCTCGACAAATTGTAAAACCCAGCAAGGAATTTATAAATCTTGACCTGGTATGTTAGTTCTTGCATTTTGGAATATCTTTTCCTGATAAACTGAACCAATTTGCTCATCTAACTTATAGTTGCATTTCTTAATTCGAATCAGGGTAGTAAACCAGCTGTTCCTTCAGGATTTGAGGATTTCCCGCCATCCCCGACATGCCCTTTGTCTCTTAACAATTCTTTGCAAGAGAGAAAGAACAAAAACAACTATATGGTTTTGAATTCCTTTTGTATCACTAGATGCACTATTAAAGTTCTAACTCCATTTACCCATTTAACATGTTATTGTAAATGTAGCTAATCGCGAAGATAATGGAATGTTTTCTGTTGGTCAGTTATTAAGAATCCGACTGGGCCCTTTAAACGGGTGCCTTTGTCGTGTGTTAGCTGTTCGCCGTTTTGAGGTCATCGTAAAGCTGGATTCTCTGCACAAAATTCTCACTGGTTTGATGGATAAACCTTATCCTCTTTCGGTGTTGCATGACTCGGATTTAAATATACTCACGTGTTCTTGTAGTGAAATATGAGCATCTTTCTGAGGTTCGTGGAGGAAATTTTACCATTTCTCAGGGGTAAGTGAATATACTATTACAAGCTTGTGTTTCTATATCCTGGCAGTGTGTTCTATACAGTTTCTGATTTATGCTGATTTACATACCATGTACATTTTTCTTAGGGATGATTCTGGGTCTGTTAAGCCATTCAATTTTCTTGGATCGCAAGATGGTTCCACGGGTAGGAATTTGTTGCATGGTTTTCAATCACGTTTTTGTGGTTAGTGCATATGCCAAACATATAGTAGTGGAAATAGCTAAGAATGTTTTTAATAAAATGCCTTTGAAAAATGTGGTTTCTTGGAATTCCATGATTTCCTGTAGTCTCAAAGATAAAGTAGCCCACAGGTAGATTTCAATGCCCAGGTTTAATTTCACTCCTTTAAATGTCACGAGTCTTATGACTATTCCAATTTGTTGCTTCTATTTTGGCTTCAGGGTGTTCCAGATAATGCTGATATCTTCGCCTTACCTGAGAGGCCCTCAGAGCTCCCATGTGCGGTATGATATTACATTTTTCTCATGAAAGCATTGTGTTATATAACTGATTGTTAAACTTCATTTGATTGAACCAGTTCTATATGAAGACTGGAAAGTGTAAATTCAGCATCTCCTGCAAATTTCATCACCCTAAAGGCGTGGAAGTGTAATTAGAGGCAGCCACTTTCATGACGTCATGCTACATGTCCACAGCCGTTTGCAAGTACAAATGCTATTCTGTTTCCTCTTCTTGCTAATTTGTAGTAGATTTATTGGTTGTTCTTTGAGTTGTGGATTGATTTATGAATGATAATTGGACAATTTATCCCTATAAACCGTATTATATTAACGTACAAACCAACGAAGATAATTGAAATTGGAATTCATTTTCGGTTAACTTCATTTATATATCAAACTTTACTGAACCATTAATTCATATTTTTTTATGCATTTACCATATTTACACTAATTTCAGGGGTTTGTGCTCAATTGCATAATTCTTGAATTGTCAATGACAATTTATTTATTATTATTATTTATTATTATTATTATTTTTTTTTAATGACTGCATTAGGCTACATTACAATCTTTGTTAAGCTTGTGATTGTTGTCACTCATATACAAAACTAAATATATAAAAGAAGGCCCAAAATATATAGCTCAATTTCTTTTTTCCATTTTCAGTTTTTAGATTAAAAATTATTTCAACATAACCATTACCAATACATCTACTTGACGTCGAGTCGTGCAACGCACGTCTGACACTAGTATATGTAAAGTCGATAGCCTTGGGAATAGTGTTATTTGAATTGACAATTGCTAGAAAGCCAAATTGTTTCTCCTTCGATAGAATTAAAGACATTGTAATACAAGTAAAAAAATTGTTGTACAAGGTGCAAAAATAAGAATCAGCTCAAGACATTGACTTCAAATGATAGACCATATAAATATACTTTTGTTCATATAAGTAAATGCAAATACTATCCAAAACTATTCTTTTATATTGAAAAGTAGCACTGAAAGGCAAAAACAATCCAAAAAGTGCTAAAATTGTTCGTTTGTCAATTGTGTAAAAATATCCATTGGGCCACACCTACTCTTAAGAAAAACTTTATTGGGCCTCATAACCTTAGACTGGTTCAACCCAGCAAACAATAGCCCTCCCCCTCTTTCAGTCTTTCTCCCTATTATCTCAACGGAACCCTTAATTCCATTTTGTAAAACCCAAATTTCACTGTATAATTGTCCATTTTTTTCCCATAAAACCCAGTAAAAGTATTCATGTTCATTTTATGGAATTTCAATAGAAAAAACGAAAATTCGCTCGGTCATGAAGTTTTAAGATTATTATTCTGTCTCCAATGAGTATTCTCCTCCACATTTTAAGAAATGAAAATATCATTTTTAATTTGAAGTTTTGATTTATTCTTTTTTTTCGAGTTTTTTTTTTTTTTAAATAACCGTGGATATTCGGGCCAACTTACACGCACCTCGACTAATCCCACGGGACCTGAAGTTTATGATCGGGTACACACCTCAGTGGCCCTGATTCGAATTTGTGACCATTGGGGAGCAAACTCAAGGCCTGACCAATTGAGCAACTATTTTCTTGAAGTATTGCATCCTCCTCACATGCTATCAATGATTTATGTTGGAATTTTTAACTTGTGTATGTGAATGTGGGTGAACGATAGATGAAAAGTAAAAGGAGTGAATATTATGGATAATCCCTAGCCAAAAAAGGTTCATCAATCATCATGCATTTCATATGCTTTGGGAAGTGATTGGTTAAATGTTTCTGTTATACGTTTTCATAGCAGGAGCCGAAAGAAATCCCTCTGGTTGAAAGTGGAAGAGTGATTTGTGCCCTTACTAACACACAAATAAAGGCATTTTTATAGTTTCATATATTTATATCTGCTGTTTTTTGAAGTGAAACGGAAATAGTTAAATCAAGATAACAGTGGTTTCCGGAGAAAAGAGAAATGAAAATTTAGTTGTCTCGGGTAGAATTTCAGGAAGGCAGAATTGGACGGCAGATTTATGAGAAGATTTAGAGCCTGGATTGAAACTTAAATGTATTTAGTTTTGAAATATTTTAGGTCATGAAAATGGGCATGAAGTTTTAAAACGATATTTGCGTGGTTATTAAAAAGGCGTAATCGGGTGTCGAGACATTTTATGAGTAGGCCTCGAGACAAACTAAAAATAAAAAAAAATAAAAATAATATAAAATATGAAAATATGCTCATGATAAACCATAAACTATATTAAAAATATTCATAGTAAAATAAATTAACAAAATTAAAAGTCTAACTTGCAACAAATAAAAACTAGATTGGTAAAATAGTAAATCTTTTTTGATTGAAATGATGGTGTTACTATTCAGGCTGCAGTGGTTCTTGATTCAACTGGATTTTCCAGATTTCTTATACAATAGCCATAAAATCCAGGCGATCAAGTAGCTTACGGTGTTTTGGCAGAAGTGGAAGACCACCCTTTTGTTGTAAATAAAATGGTTTTCAACAATAATAAAGAACTGAAGAAGAGAAATTGCAAGATTCCAACTTTTCTCTATGCAATGCCATTTTCATCGAAAAGAATATTCCTTGAACTTGAAGAAACATCCCTTGTAGATTGTCCCGGAGTACCTATGGATGATAGTAAGGAAAGGATGGTAGCTCGGTCGAGTCACTTAGGTATAAAAAATGCATTGAAGACGATGAGCATTGTGTAATTCCAATGGGGTGCCCTTTTCCAGTGTTACCTCAAAGAGTTGTTGGGATTGGCAGTGCAGCAGGGATGGTGCACTCGTCGACTGGATATATGGGGGCAATGACTTTCGCTGCAGCTCCAGTTGTAGCCGACGCAATGGTTCAATACCTGGGCTCTGAGAGAAGCATTTCTGGGTTCGGAATTGTCTTTAGAAGTTTGGAACGATTTGCGGCCAATAGAAAGGAGACCCTAGTGCATTTTTCCACTTGGTACCCCGTTATTGGCATGGATTCTTATCATCTCTGCTATTTCTTCCCGATCTCATACTTTTCGGACACTATCTTTTTGCTCATGCCAACAATACTTCTAGAATAGAGATCATGGCAAAAGGCACTGTTCCTTTGGTAAAGATGATCAACAATTTAGTACACGACAAAAAAGGACAAACCACAATTTCCATTCTCTGTATGTCAACCCAAAGTGCGGTATCTGTATATTGTTGACTTTTTGACGTCGAGCAGAATAGTGATTATTCTGTAGGCTGAAACCAAGAGACAATAATAGAGAAGAACGCAAGAGAATAACACTAAGAAAAACGAGAAAATGTTTATTATTCAACAACTGAACGAAAATAACTCACAAGTCGGGTTAAATAGCTAGAAAATAATAGTTTTCGAAATTTTACCAAAAATAGCAAAATCCTATTATTCATACCAAAAGAAAATATGTAATGACGGAAATAAGATCCCAAAAATCTGGCTTAATTTGAGATCGTAATCTATGTCAAAAAGGAAATTGAAATATTACTAAAAATGGCAAAAAATAACTTAAATTGATGATTCGAAAGGAAAAACAGCTGAATTTGACCTCGAAACCGATGCACACCGAGCATAGCTGGTGACCAAGACGTGCGCGCCAAAAAGAGCTTTCCGAATTGGGGTCATGGGCGTGATTCTGACAACCGTAGCCAAAGTTATGGCCAAAATACCGAAACGTGTCCAAAAATGTCCTAATTAGGAAAGGTCGACGATTATTTGCTAATTTTGCGCTGATCAGCCAACTCAGGGTATCTCAGCGCCATTAACGTACTATTAGACAGCTCGACCTCGTCTGACTCGGATCCTCCTGCATCCAGGGGCGGAGCCCCATATGGTCCAGTGCAGGCTGCCTGCACTGAACTTTGGGCTCAAGCCCTTTTTTTTTTATATATAAATTTTGAGAGCCCCATATTTGGAATGCAATGGTTGGATGTGCCAAAGTTTGTTGAATTAGTATGCTAAAGTTTGCCCGCACTTGCCTATTTGTTGAATTAGAATGCTAAAGACAAGTGCAATAGGCACTTCCAATATGACTAATCAAAATTGTATCTTCCCAACTTCGATGTGATGCATCTATGAATTGATAGAATTGCCTGCACTGAACTTTGGGCTCAGGCCCCTTTTTTTTTATAAATTTTGAGAGCCCCATATTTGGAATGCAATGGTTGGATGTGCCAAAGTTTGTTGAATTAGTATGCTAAAGTTTGCTCGCACTTGCCTATTTGTTGAATTAGAATGCTAAAGACAAGTGCAATAGGCACTTCCAATATGACTAATCAAAATTTTATCTTCCCAACTTCGATGGGATGCATCTATGAATTGACAGAGTTTATATGTAACAACGAGATATTCTAGTTTTTTTGTAAGACAAAAAGATAATACATTCTAGTATAAAATTCGTTATTCTTTGTTTGAATAAAGTTCTACAAGACAAAAAAAGACAATGCATCCTAACATAGAAATCCATTTTTTTGAATGAGATGATTTTTGAAAATTGATAATAAAGTTATTGTACAACGATATCAAAGTATGAAAACTCGTAAAGAGCAAGTGTAACGTATAAACTACGTCATTTGTAATATTTTTGTAATATTGTTTTAGTTTTATCATTATTAAAAAGTTCGACATCTATTCAATTGTGCCCGCACTGCACGAATTTTTTGGCTCCGCCCCTGCCTGCATCACTTTTTAAGTAAATACAAATATGAGTTAGCTGCTTTTCATGGAATATTTTTCGAGCTTCCGCTTGGAGTTAGGGATTAAGTTGACTGAACTTACCATTGTACATAACTACAGAACATATGATTATATCTTTCCATACGTAATTGTAATTTTTTGTACCAGTTAACTCCACTGGCATCATATGGATAAGAAGTTAATTTTACTCTCTACCAGCTAAGTCTACTGAAATGTTCATCTCGTCTCTATTATCTCTATACAATCCTAAGGTTTCTTGTTTCCGGGCATAAAACAGATGCCGGTTTTATGAGCATAATATCGTAAGTTAGATACAAGTGGGCATCTTTATTGTGATAAGCGTTAATAAGATATCACTAATATTGTCACTTAATGCAGCAATATTCAATCAACATCTATAATTTTTAACATTGTCTTGTACTTCATTCTTCGACCTGCTGTCTTTATGGGGCCCATGATAGCTATTGTTTGGTGAAGTACACAACATTCTACAAGACAGTATAAAAGAAGAGAAAAGTAGTTATATTCTTTATTGTTTCTAATGTTTAGTCGTGTTTAACAATGCATAGCATCCATACCTTCATTTTACTTGGATGTTGGAATCCAGGAATTGCCTTTATAAGTAGAATAATGTGGCAGTGAAGATGGCAATTTTTATTGGTATACTAAAAAGCGTAAAGCATGGATAGACGTATAAGTCAAGCTTCAAACCTTTCGAGTTACGAGTCTATGTAAAATTTTTGATCATTTTAAAAATCATTTAATAATTAAAATAATACACACCTAGCATCTAAAATCATAAAATACGATATTTACTTAATAATTCCTACAATTAGTCAATTATATAATTTTCAAATTTTAGAAATGGAAAAGCTAAACTATTTTTTATAGTTTCGGCTTTCAAATAGACAAGTCCTACTTGAAATTTTCTAACGTGTTTTCATTTTTGACTTTTGTATAAATAAATTCATTTAAAAACTTGAAACTGATGTCAAATAAAAGGCTTTTAAAGAAAGGAAAAAAAATTAATAAAGCGTCACTAGGCGCTCATTGCCAAGGGGTGGTCTTTCACCCAAGCCTCGAGCCTAGGTGTCGCTTAGACAAGCTTTTCATAACATTATTTTTATAGCTTGTTTCAAACCTTGGTATGGGTACATTGAATTTTGCTTATTTCCTCAGCTATAAATCCATTTTAGGTGATTTACAATGAAGGTTTAAACTTGCATTCGCTAGTGTTCCTGCTTCAGAATGCTTTTGTAACTCAAGAAGGCATGTTCACACCTTTATATACTTTGGGTTGGTGAACTGAAGTTTACCTTCAGTTAAGGCCGGGCGTGGATCGGTTCGATTCGGTTCCAGAAATTTTTGGGTATTTAGTAAATGGAACCGTCGGTTCCAGATATAATTCTGGAACCGTTCGGGTTCGGTTCAGTTCGTGTCTATTCGGTTCCGTACTATAATTAATTTTTTTAACATTTAGAATAACACTGCATAAATACACTTGAAAGTAGATACTAATACTAATAACAAAAAGTAAATACAAATACCAAGTTCAATATTAAATTTTGTGAGTGTGTGTTAGGTTAAAGAATTTTTTTATATATAATTTGTTCAGGAAAAAATTAAATAAATTGATTTATCCAAAAAAAAAAAAAATCGGTTCTTATTCGATTTTTCGGTTCTTGGTCTAAAACCGAGAACCAAATCAAACCCGTAAGTTCTCGATTCAGATACCCGTTCAGGTATTTAATTTAAGAAAAATCGTTCAATTTGGTTCCGGTTCAATCCGGACTTTTTGCCCAGCCCTACCTTCTATGAACAGCTATGCTCGTGAAGCTGCAAATGAATGAATTGTGATATAGCTGCGGAATAAGCCACCGTTTTATTCTCGACTCAAAATCTATAAAAAAAGGGAAATAAAATAAGGACTCTATATGAGGAAGAAAGAATATTCTTGCAACATAGAACGTTCTGCTTAAGACTTGTGCAAGTTTGATTTAGTAAAGCTTGTCTTACGAGAGTTTACGTGGGAAAACTGTCACGACCCGTCCCAAGTTACCCTAATAGACCTGACTCGTGTCGTGAGTTGATGGTAGATACCAACTAAGTACCGGACCTACCACCAAGGCTACTATGACTTGTTCTAACTGTGATACACTTTTATAAAAAATTTGACAGAGTTTCTGCTGTAATATTGACAAAAACCACCTAAACAATAATCAAACTCTTCCAACTAGAACATATATTTTAAAACAAGGTACACCAGCTCCTCGGAAATCAAACTATTCAAAAACAACACAAGAAAGTCGACAATTACAAACATTTTACATCAAAATACTCAATATGCAATAAGCCCATGACATGAATACATGAAATACAACTTTAACTTTCTGACAATTGTACCCCAAAAGAAATATGTTAAATGCAAATTGACAAAGGGAGTCATACAAATATAGACAAAATGTGGCTCTACACCGTGGATCACTAGGCTCCAATGCTGCTCAACTCAACTACTATCTGATGAGAGAGAAAAATTAACAAAATATACGATATTCGTAACTCAGTGAGTGGATTGAGTGGATATAATATAAATAAGAATATTTTTCTTCCATTTATGCATATTTTCTGAAAATCTTTGATCTTATGAAACTTTAAGAAATTATGAAATCTGATAGTACCCTTAAAAACTTAAACATGATTAAATCATAAAATCATTTGTTTTTCATTATAAACAATTAACTATAAAATATAATTAATCTGATAACTACGAAATTTCTCAAATAATTCTATAGTTCAATACTATAAGCTGAAATCTTTGAACTAAAAATTGAATAATCTGAATTCTATGATTGAAAATCAAATAAGCTGTAGAAATACTGAAATATCACACTAAAAAGGTACCTTAAATAACCTTACTTATGTATCGATAAGTACCGATATACATGGCAAAACTATTAAATTCTGAAATTCTGGTCATATGCGCGCAGAGCTATAATCTGGTCATATATTATGGAAACACATTCACAATAGTGCAGAGCGGATAAAATCACCATAATTGACCATACACTGTGGAAACACATTCACATCAGTGCAGATCGGGTAAAATAACCATATGAAGTCATATACTGTGGAAACACATTCACATCAGTACAGACAAGGGTAAAATCACCTGGGTACTTTCCAGTTGTTTTAAAATAACTCTAAATATATTGAAATATATAATACAAATATAACATGCTAGAAAATGATTTCAATGGACTGAATTTAACTTTAAAAGAATTGAGTATAAAATCAACTTGATTCTGAAAATCACGCTGTTAAACCAATTATATGAAATAATTAACTTTCTAATATGATATAAATTTAATAATTATTTATTTCTGAAAAATAAGTTTTTCCACTCACTTAAAACAAGCTATCAGCTAGACTGGCTGATAAAAATTTTCAATCTCCTCGTTACCACCTGAAATACGATATGAATAATCAATTAAACAATTATTAAAACAAGAAACCCTTCTAGTCCATTTCTATAATTCTTAAACTACATTTCTCGATACCTGAATAACTTTCCCAAATTACTCCTTTAATCCATTGAAACTAATTACACTTTCTATCCGTTTACTAATAACTAATTCATTAATATAACCTTCTTTCCAATCCCCATTTCAATCTTTCTTCAAACCTAACGAAACTAGTAACCATAAAAATTCACTTAACTTTTATATTCTAACATAAAATTTATTCTTCCAAATGAGTATTTCATCAACATAAATATTTCACAAAACATACTTCATTCAAGAATCCAAATATAAATTCTAGGGTTTACCCAAAATAAAATTTCCTTACCTTGATGTAAAAGGAAGGCAAACACTCAAAAACTTGAACTAACCATGGTATATCTTCAACTTAATATGAAAAATTAAACCACTCAATAAAAACCCTAGAAATTTAACATAATATACTTCATTCATCTCATGAAGAAATGGATAATTTAGACCTAAAATTAGGGAAAATAACACTTACCTATTATCCTTTCCTTCATCTTCATTTTCCTTTCTCTTTTTCCCTTTCTTTTCTTCTTCTTTCCCCCTTTTTTCTTCACTTTTTCGGTCTCTTTCTTCTCGGTTTCTTGCTCTCTGCCGGATGTGAGAAAAAAAAAACAATTAAAATGGTCTAGATTTTGCTAATTAATGGGGGCATCAAGTGATAATTACAAAGGAAATCCCCTACCTATCATTTGATGCATAAGTAAATCCTCAACTATAAATCACATCCATCTTAAACCTCATATATTACCCATTGCAAAGTAAAGCCCAAGGAAATAATTTATTCCAATAAATTTCTTATTTGACCTTGACTTTGACAATTCAACTATTGACTAAAAAATATGAGATGTAACAATCTTACCTCCTTAAAAGAATTTCATCCTGGAAATTCGATGGACATCGGCTAAAATTAGTAAATAGATGAGAATGTTGAGTACACATCTGGTCCTCATTTTCTCATGTAGTCTCTTCTACCGTCTGATACCTCCAAAGCACCTTGACAAGTGAAATTGTTTTATTTCGCTGGATTTGCACATTTCTGTCGAGAATTCTCACTGACTCTTCTATATATGCCAAATTCTCCTTTAATTGAAGTGGTTGAGACTCTAGCACTTGAGAAGCATCTGCGATGTACTTACGAAGTATAGAAACATGAAAAACATCATGGATCCTGGATAAATCGTCTGGCAAATCTAATCGATATGCAACTAGACCAATCCGCTCAGTAAACGGATAAGATCCAATATATCGTGGACTCAACTTTCCTCGTTTGCCATATCTCAACAACCCTTTCCATGGTGACAATTTCAAAAATACACTATCTCCAACTACAAATTCAAGATCTTTCCTGCGCCTATCTGCATAACTTTTCTGTCTGTCTTGTGCTATTCTTAAATTTCCTCTAATCAATTTCACATTTTCTGACGTCATTTGAAGCAATTTAGGGCCTACTAACTTTCTTTCACCAACTTCTTCCCAACATACTGGTGTTCTGCACTTTCTGCCATATAAAGCTTCAAAAGGAGCCATTTTTATACTGGAGTGGTAGCTGTTATTATAAGCAAACTCCATCAAAGACAAATGAGTATCCCAACTACCTTTGAGCTCCAAAACACAAGCTCTCAACATATCCTTAAGAGTTTGTATGGTCCTTTCTGACTGGCTATCTATCCGAGGATGAAAAGATGTACTGAAATGTAGCTTAGTACCCATAGCTCCTTGTAAACTAGGCCAAAATTTGGATGTAAATCGAGGATCTTTATCAGATACAATAGACATTGGAGCACCATATAAGCTAACTATTTCATCCACATACAATTTTGCCAACTTATTCAAAGAATAAGTGATTTTGATTGGCAAAAATCGGGCAGTCTTGGTCAAACGATCTACAATCACCCAAACACCATCATGACCATTTTGAGTACGAGGAAGACCAAATAAGAAGTCCATCGTAATGTGTTCCCACTTCTATTCTGGAATAGGCAAAGGCTATAAAAGTCCAGATATTTTCTGACAATCTAGTTTCACCTGCTGATAGACCAAGCATTTTGATACAAATTCCGCTATCTCTCTCTTCATGCCATTCCACGAATAATGCTCTTTCAAAGTATGATACATTTTAGTACTGCCTGGGTGCATAGCATAAGCAGAACTGTGTGCCTCTTCGAAGATCTCTTTCTTCAATTCTGCAATATCAGGAACACACAACCTGTTTCCCATAACCAACAAACCATCATTTCTAATTGCATAATCTGTTCTTAACCCCGTACTAACTTCGACTTTCAATCTTCTTAGTGTCGGGTCTTGAGATTGGGCTAATCCAATCCTGTCTACAAGAGTAGGCCTCACTTGAAAATGAGCTAATATTGCTCCTGAAGTAGTAGCTGACAATTGAGCATACAATTCCCTGAACTCACACAACAAAGCTATATATACTGCAATGGATTGAGAGGAAGAACTAGTCTTTCTACTAAGACAGTGTGCAACCACATTAGCTTTCCCTGAATAGTAGTCAATCTTGCAATCATAGTCTTTTATCAACTCCAACCATCTTCTTTGTCTCAAATTCAATTCTTTCTGATCAAAGATATACTTCAAACTTTTATGATCAGTAAATATTTGACATTTCTCACCATACAAATAATGCCTCCAAATTTTCAATGCTAACACCACTGTTCACGAAAATATGTTTCGGATAAAACCACCGCAAGTGTACGGTTCGTTGACAAGTAATAAAGTGGAAATCCTAAAATTTCGAGTATCGTTCCCACGAGGATTGATTTAACTTGAGTTCTATTATTGCGACCTTAACCGAATCTATTAAACTCAATATGATTATTTTGTGACTTTATGATGAAACTATGACTAATCTATAAATTAAACTAAAATTGTGAATCAAATGCAAAAGTAATGTTTGAATGCAAATGTTTTAAGAAATCAATGTATGAAAAGCGTACTAGGATCCCGAATCACCAAGCAAAATTTACTCTTGACCCCTATTTCACAACTTGACAACACGATGAATCGTTTGAAGAATCAATGTTTCTGACCTATCCAACAATCTCTTTCGAGTAGAATTGAACCTATCCTAGTATACCATTTGACTATATCTCTATGACAAATGCAATATACAAGCATGCATGAAGTTTTGTAAACACTTAGAGATTCACGTAATGCATATCGGTATATTTCTATCCTCTATGAACAAAACGATGATTTATACCTTGTTGAATTTATTTCCCTTCTTTCGAATGCATGAAGTAAATCACCTAAACTCACATAATTATCGTCGACTATAATCACGGAGACAATAAGCGTATATAAATCATTCAAAACAATCAAAGTGTTTAATTGTCAAATTGCAAAATAGGAATTTAAAAGATCATAATGCGAGGTTCATCGTTCACCTAGTACATGAAAAGTCTAGCCTAACATGGATAAAAGAAAAGAACAATAAAAATAATGAAAAGAAAATATCACCAAAATCTTGAATTAAATCTTGAAATCTTGAAGCTTGAAGTGTAAATCCTTGTTCTTGCCTTCTTGTAAGCTCTCCAAGGTGTTTTTCTCTCAAAAGTGGCGTAGCCCCCTTTCTTTTGACGAGTTTAGGGTTAAATAAGTGCCCTAGATCCCTTTCCATAAGAGTTTTAGCGAGAAAAGGAAACCAGAAAATCGGGCCAAAATTTCTACCATGCGGCCGCATGGTTATTTTCCATGCGGCTGCATGGAACAAAAATTTTCCATGAAATTATCCCTGAATCCCTCCTTGCGGCCGCAAGGAAATTACAACATGCGGCTGCATGGTATAATTTAGTTTCGAACTCTTCATTTTAGTCCTTGAACTTCCGTTTTCTCTTGTTTTGACCTCTTTTGTTCATTCTTTCCCTCAAATCATCCCATGACATCCTCAATTTGTGATTAAACTCGTGTCCTCTCTTGAGTTGTCCTCGGGTCATCTTTTGATTATTTGCATTATGGTCCTTGAACTTTCGTTTTCCTCCCTTTTTAGCTCATTTTCTCCATATTTTTTCTCAAATCTCCATCACAATCTTCAATAATGTCCTACAAACATAAATCACACAATTTAAGTTATATTCCAACCATTAATCAACAATTATTCATGCTTATGATTCGAAATAAACGAATAAAAACACCCTTATCAACCACTGCAGCTAAATCCAAATCATGTTTTGGATAGTTACGCATGCTTCTTTAATTGTCTTGAAGCATAAGCTATAACCTTTCCATTCTACATTAAAACACAACCTAGTCCTCGGCGTGAAGCATCACTATAAATCACAAACTCTTCGCTGGGAGATGGAAGAGTAAGTATAGGAGCGGAAACTCATCTCTTCTTCAACTCTTGGAAACTCTCATCACACTCCTCAATCCACACAAATTTGGAGTTCTTACGAGTCAAACTAGTCAAACGAAGAGAAATTTTAGAAAAATCCTCTACAAACCGACGATAATAACCTGCTAGCCCAAGGAAACTCCTTACTTTTGTAAATCACTATAAATCACATAGATGCCTTCTGCTGAGATAACATGACTCAGAAGCACAACTTTATCCAGCCAAAATTCACATTTGCTGAACTTAGCATACAATTGCTTATCTCACAGAATCTGTAAAATAATCCTCAAGTGCTCAGCATGCTCATCACTACTGCAAGAATAAACCAATATGTCATCAATAAAAACAATCACAAATTTGTCTAAATATGGGTGTAGTACTCTATTCATTAGATTCATAAATGCTACTGGAGCATTAGTCTACCCAAATGGTATCACCAGAAACTCATAATGGCTATATCGTGACCTAAAACCAGTTTTCTGTACATTAACATCCCTAATCTTGAGTTGATGGTATACTGAATGCAAATCAACCTTAGAAAATATCATGGCACCCCGAAGTTGGTCAAACAAATCATCTATACGAGGCAAAGGGTACTTTTTGCGAATAGTCACTCTATTCAACTGTCGGTAATCAATACACAATCTCATCGTGCCATCCTTCTTTTTCACAAATAACACTGGCGCTTCCCAAGGAGATGTACTGGGTCTAATGAAACCCTTATCAACCAAATCTTGTAACTGGACTTTCAATTCCTTTAGCTCGGCTGGGGCCATTCTGTAAAGTGTTTGTGAAATAAGGGTAGTCCCTGGGACTAAATCAATGGTAAACTCAATTTCCCTATTTGGAGGTAGTCCTAGAAAATCTTCAGGAAAAATATCAGGGAAATCTCTTACCACTGGTATATCTTCAAGTTTCAACTTAGTAATGTTGGTCTCAATCACATGAGCCAAATAAGCTTGACAGCATTTTCTAAGCAATCTCCCAGTATCAAGTGCAGATATGATACAAGAATGTAATACTCTTCGTTCACCACTAAGAACAATTTCAGGCTCTCCTGGCCTTTTGGACACCCCTTCGTTGAGGAAACAATCAACTGAAGCATGATTTGCAACTAAGAAATCCTTGCCCAATATAACATCAAAATCATGAATATCAAGGGGAATCAAATTAGCTTTCAACTCTCGATCATTAACTCTAATCGAGCAATCTTTGTACACACTATTAGCTAACAATGAATCTCCTACAGGAGTTGCTACTACAAAATCACTATCTAACAGTTCTGACATATGGTCTGTATATATAGTAAAGGCTTATGATATAAAGGAATGCGTGGCACCTGAATCAATAAGAGAATGAGCTTTTCTACCAAAAATAAATAACGTACCCATAACCACGCTTGGTGACTTGTTGAGTCACAGCAAAAACTCTTCCCTGAGTCATGGGACGTCCTGCCTAACCTTTTTGTCCTTACTACTGCTTCATGGAACCTCAGACTGAACAGTACTAGTAGTACCCACTTTTCCAGCCAACATGTCATGGTTCTGAGTCTGTCTAGAAATACCAACCCCAGGCTGTGTTCCCTGTGATGTACTACCATGCTGAAAGCGAACTGGACACTCTTTCCTCATGTGCTGGGACTGACCACAATGATAACAAACACCAACGCCCTTAAGGCACTCACCAGGATGAAATTTCCCACACGATTGGCACTGGGGAAATCTAGCAACACTAGAGATATCACCCTGTCCCGAAGTAAATGATCTCTGGACCGACGCCTGTGTATGAGTACGACTACTCCTTGGCTGCTGCACTGATCTCTGGCTAAATCTAGATCCCTGACTTCCACTGGGTTTACACTTAAAGCTACCAGAGGTAGAAACACCTAATCCACTTCTTCTGCGATCCCTCCTCGGTGGTCTATTCTCAGAGACTCATTACCATGTCTGATTACTACCACCAACTCCAAGCTTCACTTGTTGTGGACCGCTTTGTTGTTCTAAAACACTCTTTTCAACTCTTAGCGCCACTTCCACTAGTTTTCCAAAGTTTTCATACCCCGATGCTGTTACCACTGATCTAATTTCTCGTCTCAAACCATACTAAAACCTCCTACACTTATCAGCTACAAAGCCTGCGGCATACTTTGACAATTCTATAAACTTTTTTTGATACTCCGCTACTGAAGAAGTTTGGACCAACCTCAAAAATTCATTCTGTTTATCATTTTTGTAGGAATGGGGGCAGTAATACTCATTAAAATCAGCTCTAAAATCATAATAAGTGATCACAAAAGGATCAATATACTTGCTCTGTACAGATTTTCACCAATCGTACGCACCTCCTTCTAATAGAAAAGTAGCAAGACGTACTTTTCGCTCACCTGGACAACCCATAACATCAAATATTCTCTCAACCCTTACCAGCCAAGATTCAGCTTTTGCTGGGTCAGTCGTGCCAGTGAATACCTTAGCTCCTAATTTGGTTGATCGCTCGATACTATAATCTTCATCGGAACTATGTAAAGCATAAGAAACTACTGTGGCAATCTTATCTGCTATAATATCCGCCTGAGCTACCTCTTCCTGTCATGGCTGCTCAAGAGATTGATCGATCGATTCTTCACCCCTACACCCTTCTCCAATATCCTCTCTGTCAGAAGCAGCTTGTGGTTAAGGCGGCATATCTAGGAGCCTACGGGTCTTACCCACGAGCCATGAACTCCAACTACAAAACATGCATGATATGTTGAGAAAGAAATAGAAATAGACAATGCAAACTGACTCTATGAACTATGCTCTGATACCAACTGTCACGACCCGTCCCAAGTCACCCTAATAGACCGACACGTGTCGTGCGTCGATGGTAGATACCAACTAAGTGTTGGACCTACCACCAAGGCGACTATGACTTGTTCTAATTGTGACACACTTTTAAAAAAGATGTGACAAAGTTTCTCCTGTAATATGGACCAAAACCACCTGAACAATAATCAAACTCCTCCAACCAGAACATATATTTTAAAATAGGGTACACCAGCCCCTCAAAATCAAACTATTCAAAAACAACACAAGAAAGTTGACAATTACAAACATTTTACATCAAAAATTCAAAATACTCAATATGCAATGAGCTCATGACATGGATATATGAAATACAATTTTAACTTTCTGACAACAAAACCATGTACCCAAAAAGAAATATGTTCAATACAAATTGATAAAAGGAGTCATACAAATATAGACAAAATGTGGCTCTACACGGTGGATCACTAGCCTCCAATGCTGCTCAATTCAGCTACTATCTGATAAGAGAGAAAAATTAACAAAATATATGAGCTTTGTAACTCAATGAGTGGATATAATATAAATAAGAATATTTTTCTTCAATTTATGCATATTTTCTGAAAATCTTTGATCTTATGAAATTTTAAGAAATTCTGAAATCTAATAGTACTCTTAAAAACTTAAACATGATTAAATCATAAAATCATTTGTTCTTCATCTAAACAATTAACTATAAAGTATAATGAATATAATTAATCTGATAACTACGAAATCTCTGAAATAACTATTTAGTTCAATACTATAAGCAGAAATCTTTAAACTGAAAACTGAATAATCTGAATTCTATAACTGAAAATCAAATAAGTGTAGAAACACTGAAATATCACACCAAAAAGGTACTCTGAAAAACCTTAATCATGTATCGATAAGTACCGATATACATGGCAAAGCTATTAAATTCTGAAATTCTGAAATTCTGTAATTCTGGTCATATGCGCGCACAGCTATAATCTGGTCATATACTATGGAAACACATTCACAATAGTGCAAAGCGGGTAAAATCACCATAATTGACCATACACTGTGGAAACACATTTACATCGGTGCAGACAAGGGTAAAATCACCGGGTATTTTCCAGTGGTTTTAAAATAACTCTAAATATACTGAAATATGTAATATAAATATAACATGTCAGAAAATGTTTTCAATGGACTGAATTTAACTTTAAAATAATTGAGTATAAAATCAACTTGATTCTGAAAATCATGTTGTTAAACCAGTTATATGAAATAATTAACTTTCTAATATGATATAAATTTAATAATTATTTATTTCTAAAAAATAAGCTTTTCCACTCGCTCAAAACAAGCTATCAGTTAGACTGGCTGATAAACGTTTTCAATCTCCTCGTTACCACCTGAAATACGATATGGATAATCAATTAAACAACTATCAAAACAAGAAGCCCTTATATTTCATTTCTACAATTCTTAAACTACATTTCTCGATACCTGAATGACTTTCCCAAATTACTCCTTTAATCCATTGAAACTAATTACACTTTCCATCAATTTACTAATAACTAATTCATTAATATAACCTTCTTTCCAATCTCCATTGCAATCTTTCTTCAAACCTAACGAAACTAGTAACCATAAAAATCCACTTAACTTTTATATTCTAACATAAAATTTATTCTTCCAAATGAGTATTTCATCAACATAAATATTCCACAAAACATACTTCATTCAAGAATCCAAATATAAATTCTAGGGTTTACCCTAAAAATAAAATTTCCTTAACTTGATGTAAATGGAAGGCAAACACTCAAAAACTTGAATTAACTAGGGTATATCTTCAACTTAATCTGAAAAATTGAACCACTCAATTAAAACCCTAGAAATTTAATATAATATACTTCATTCATCTCAGGAAGAAATGGATAATTTAGACCTAAAATTAGGAAAAATAACACTTACCCATTATCATTTCCTTCATCTTCATTTTCCTTCCTCTTTTTCCCTTTCTTTTCTTCTTCTTTCCTCTTTTTTCTTCTCTTTTTCGGTCTCTTTCTTCTCCGTTGCTTGCTCTCTGCCGGATGTGAGAAAAAAAACAATTAAAATGGTCTAGATTTTGCTAATTAATGGGGGCATCAAGTGATAATTGCAAAGGAAGTCCCCCACCTAGAGGTGTCAAGACGGACGGGCCGACCATGACCCGTGAAAACCGGCCCGTGAAAACTGGACCGCGGGCCGACCCGTGACCCGTGCGGGCGGTTCACGGGCCAAGGAGGTGTAACCCGCGGGTTTCGCGGGTTGCACCCCCACGGGCCGCGGTTAACCCGCGACCCGTAAAAAAAAATTGAAAAAAAAAAATAAAACAAAAATTAAAAAAAGGGGGGGAGAGAGCCAAACAAAAAAATTTGAAAAAATAAAAATAAAAAAAATTCAAAAAAAGGCGTAGCCTGTTGCATGGTCAATTTTTTTTTTTTTTATTTTAACTAATGGTAATATAAATTTTCTAACGGTAATATCATCCCCTTCATCAATAAATTCCAATTTATTCTTACATTTATTTTTACAATATCCTCTCATTAGTTATTATACATTTATACTTCATAGTTCATACTTGTTACTACCTTACTACAATTACAATTATTCAATTGCAAATATCATCATCATTTTGATTATATTTCTTTCTTCTCAGTTCTCACTAGTCACTACTAAATTTTTTAATCCTACTATATTATGGATTCTCGTGATTCTTCTTCTCAAAATCTTATTTTCAATGATAGTTGCTCTCCATATGGGCCAAACCGGAAAAATTCTATATTTTTATAATTTTATTTATATAATCATACGGGCCAAATCGGAACAAACCGCGACCCGCGCGACCCGTGACCCGTATGGGCTCGACCCGGATGGGTCAGCGGGCGGGCCTGGGTTGTAGTCCAAAATTGTGGGCCGACCCGTAACCGGCCCGGAACCCGCAGCGGGCGGGCTTTTTTTCACGCGGGCCGTTACCGGGCTCACATGTTGACGGGCCGACCCGGCCCGGACCACCCGGATTGACACCTCTACCCCCACCTATCATTTGATGCATATGTAAATCCTCAACTATAAATCACATCCATCTTAAGCCTCATATATTACCCATTGCAAAGTAAACCCCAAGAAAATAATTTATTCCAATAAATTCCTTATTTGGCCTTGACTTTGATAATTCAACTATTGACTTTTGACTAAAAAATATGAGATGTAACAAAAACAGCTGAATATGTATGTGCTAGGTTCACTGCAATAGCAAAAAATGCATCCAGAAAAGCCGTGACAGCCCAAAGGGTTGCTAAAATGGTTGTGCATCCAGACTCAGCTTTTATTCTTGCAGTGCTTTTCAATCTGCTACTTAGCATCTGCATAAGCGCAAGGATCAGGCACCAATCATTAGCTATTTCCTTAAAGAGTTATGTCAGTTTGTTTGTCACTACGTAAATTGTTCAAGACCTTCTTCTAGAGCATTTTAACATTCTCTGCGTGAACAGTGAGTGAATCCATAAGCCAGATCTACCGCGTAATGTGCAGGTCTGACGGGTCAAGTGGAATAAATTCATAATCTGCCAAGTTTAATAACAAAGGTTTTTCTGAATCATCAACCTTGATAGGAGAAGTGTAAGAGTACCAAAAATAAGGTGAGGTAACACTTTGTCTCCAATATCAAATCACCTTCTTTTGGTTCTGTTTCTGTATTATCAGAACTATTACTTTCTGTATTTGTTAAGATGCATATGAACTGAATGGTGAAGCAACCAACAAGAAACATCATTCCGATGAAGCCTTCTTCGTTAGGGTTGGGCAAAATGTCCGAACCGAACCGAATCGAGCGGGTTTTTTTAAATGAAATACCCGAACGGGTATCCGAATCTAGAACCGAATAGTTTGGTTTGGTTTGGTTTTCGGTTCTAGACCCAGAACCAAATAAGAACCGAATTTTTTTTTTATATTGGATAAATCAATTTCTTTTATTTTTTCTAAATAAATTAATAATTGTTTTCTTATTAAATCTTATTAGTTGAACAATTTAGAGTTTATTTATGTTTGTTAGTTGTGTTTTTTTCAATTTTTCTTGTATAGTCTCTTAGTAGTTAGTATGGAAAGTCAAGCAACTGATTATTACATTAAATAGTTGGTAAATATTATCAATACTTTAAAGCATTTTATCTTTATTACTTCTAATTTATATTTCATTTTTATGTAGACTTGAATGGTTGAAACAAATGAATTATTGATATGAATTATCGAAATTTTATTAGTAATATTTACTTTTTCGTTTTTGTATTTGACAACTTATTATTTATATGTTATCAAATTAGATTACGTTAATTTGTAAAAGTTAAGATTGAACTTGGTATTTATATCTACTTTTTGTTATTAATATTAGTATCTACTTTCAGGTGTATTTATGTAGTATTATTTTAAATGTTAAAAAATTTAATTATAGTACGGAACTGAACCGAACCGAACCGAACCCGAAGCCGAACCGTTCCAAAATTATATTTGAAACCGACGGTTCCATTTACTAAATACCCAAAAATTTCTGGAACTGAAAAAAATTGAACCGAACCGAACCGAACTGACCCGCGCCCACCCTTATTCTTCGTAGCATTCACGAACAATGTTTGCTACCTTCGCCACCTGTTCATACAGCTGTTTGACCGATATGTAATCACTACAGGCACGAACAAATTGCTGAGCATATATGATTTTGAGTTTCTCCAATGATTCGAGCTCAGGATTTCCATGATGATAAGGGCCTATTGAAATCACGAGAGGATCATTAAATTTCTTGTTTGATTAAAGTCTCATTCAATATTAACGAAATACACACACATGTTTGGTGGTTGAAGATCACCAACCAAACTTTATGGCGATCATTAGTTATTGTGCAATGGAATGAAGTGATGTTATCTCTTATTTCATTCTGAGATGGACTATTTAACATCCCTCTGAGGGGCTCGCTCCTACAGTTCACTTCGTTGATTACACTTGTAAAGCACTCTGTCTCTTGGGTTGTTTGACAACCCTCGCATACCTTTCGATTCGAGGATAAGCCTTCCATTTATGTTTGCCAAGAGCCTATGTTGTACTAATAAGAAAGAGAATGGATTCTTGTCACAACATATGAAACGTAAGGGTGGCAATGGGGCAGGACGGCCATCTCCGCCCCATTACCCGTTTGAGGCGGGACAGGTCCTTACCCCATTTACTACCCGTTTAAATTTTTTCCTTTTTTTTTTTTTGTAATTTATTTTTATTGTCCATATTCATTAGATTTAGACAAATAATTTTAGTTGCTATTTTCTATTAGAACTAATGAAATTTTGTGAAATTTTTCATTTAAAGTATTGAATTCTAAAAAAAAAAAAAATTTTAACGGGACGGGGTGGGGCTCCCGTTACCCGTCCCCGCCCCGAATACTCTATTAAGCCGGTTATTCCTTCTCTCGTTCGGGACGGGGCCCCACGGGTATTGGGTTTGTCGGGTTTTTTTGTCATCCCTAATGAAACGTAGTCTTTTTTTTATTATTTGGCATATGAACAGAATCTTATGAACAAAGGAAACTTTATCTTCAGTACAACCTTAATTTTTCAGAATTACCTTTGACCCTTTAAATACATTATTAATTTTTAGCAAATTATAACCTTAGAACATTGCAGAAAAGCAAATCGGATTGATACATGTTTGGAAAAGTTTAAAAGTTCATAAAAATTACTTTTTAAGTAATTTATACTTATCAAACATGTTCGGCCCAAAAAGGTTGCTTGTATCTAGAATTGAGATTTCCTTCCTCAAATACATCAATTATAAATACAAGACTTCACGGACCGCATGTTTGGCTCCATAAGTTCCACGCATCAAGGCAACCATCTCCTCATTCTTAGGCCGAAAAGTCCAAACAACTGGAAAACATGCACGCCTGTAGATAGGATGTTAGGCAAATACATGTATATGATCATATCATAACTGCACTCTTTGGTAAATAGAACACACGCCTAGCTATTGGCAATTTTGTCCAGCTGAATAGAGAGATAAGTATTCTCACTACATGACAAAAGAACTCGAATACAAATACTGTTGGAATTGGTGACCCAAATTAGGGTTACCATATGTGAAAAACCCAAATTATGTTGGAATATTTGGAAATATATTTTTCCTTCTTTGCGCGTATTTGGAAAAATATTATTTCCATTATTTCACGTGTTTTATTGGAAAAATATTGAGAAAATATTTTTCCTTTATTTCACGTGATTTTCTTTTATTTTGTTTCCATCTTGGGTTTGGACATCTTCCCTATAAATAGTAGACTCTTCATTCAGTTTTAGAGACAAGAGAAGCCAATATTGCTAAGTTTTGTAATTTCTCTCCATATTGTTGAATAAAACATCGATTCCTCTGCCAATTTCTCCTCTATTTTCTTTACTTTAATCTTGTTCTTTTTCTTGTGATCTTTGTTATTTCAATTCGTCGTAAATCTCAATTCCTGCGTTCGAGGCGATTTTTTCCCAACAAATACACCATCAGAAGATAACTAGTCTCACAATCTTTGCATGCACTACACGAGCATGAGCCATAGCTCGAACGATTATCACAAACTACAATTCCAAGTGTTGTATCTGTCCATTTGTACAAGTAGCAAATTTTCTTTAGAAGATGTATTTATAGAGTACTCTAATCTCTTTTTGATACATATATATATTTGGGTAAGACTTTGAAACAATATCAAGCTGTTCAACAGGAAACAATATAAGATGTGCAATTTTTAAGTGGGAACCGAGATGTTCACAGAAGCTATAGCATCCATGGGCGGAGCCAAAAGAAAAAGTAGGCTACTGGGTTGGACAGAAGAAAAAGTGTTATAAAAAAAATTTTTTTTTCTAGTAGAATTTGGCTTGGGCTGGGGTAGGCAAGGATGGGCTACAGCCCACCCCTATCTCCACCCATTAGCATCTCATATCAAGTATGTTTGGTAAATTATTTTGTAATTATAAGTTGTGGATCCTACAGATGTGTGAATCAACAAATTGGACAGTAAAAGAACAAAGTTTTGCAACTGAAGAGCTTGCACGAGAACATTGATTTAGGAAGTCTTGTCTAATTAGTTTTGTGCGGAAAAATAGTAAAATACGTATGTACTGTAGTAAGGACATGGTCGATAGTTGCACCTAGAAAAGCCAAGAGAGCCCAAGGAATGCGAAAATATTTGCCCATCCATTCAGCCGTCCAGGCTTATTCTCTATCCTGGAAATGTTTTTCAATATGATACATAGCATGTGCATATGCATGAGCATCAGGTTCCAAATCATTAGCCATCTCGTTAAAGAGTTATGCCAATTGTTCGTCACTGTCTAATTTGTTGATAAGAATTATTTTCCCCATGAGGAGCTCTTTAACATCATCAGGATGATCAATGAGTGAATCCACTTGACAAATATATGACGTAATACGCAAATCAGAAGGGCAATGGGGACCAATTTCAAGCCAACAAGTTTAATAGAATAGGTTTTGTTAAATTAGTTACCATGATTGGAGGAAGTGTAAGAGTACCATAAATAAGGTGAGATTTGAATTCTACATCAGTAAAATTTCCAGTTTGGCTTGGTTTGAAATGAATTCCTGCTGATTGGAGCTCAGTTACTGAACAATACGATTCCCATTGGAAAAATGTGTTCTTTTTTTGACTTTCATGCATAAATGGACTGATGAGATGTTCCCGCACTAGATGTAGAAATCAATCACCTACTTGCAAAGAAATTTGGAGAAATTTTACAATCGAAAATTTACGTCCAAAAAAATCATACCCCATGTAATTCTGCATCCAAAAATTTACATGGATATAACTTTTTCGAATGTAAAATTTCAAAATATTTTGATGACATATTCCATATAAAATTTTTTGATAAAATGATGAAAATTACACTGAGAAATTTGTATCGTAAACATAATAAATATTAATGAAATAATAGAATTTTTTTAAAATGCGAGTTTAACGTCTTTCTTTAAGACTCACGTTTAACGTATTTTTAACTATTTTCGATATCTGTTTGGACTATTCAATATGCCCATAATATAGTTCTCGAAATAAGTTTTTAGTTGACATAATCAATTTGTAAATTCGATTAGTGTACGATCATCGAAGAATTTTAAAAATTAGTATGTTATCGAAATTCAAATTTATTGTGATTTTACCCCTATTTGGTCAAATTTTTAATAAATTTTGATAAAAGTTAAACAATTATGGATATCATGAAATATGTTATTAAAAATAATTGTTAACTTTGATTTAGATTAAAATTTAGATTTCAATCAATACCAAACATGACTTTATAAAAAAAATCTCAAAAGTTGTGGAGGTGGTGGGGGAGAGGGAACGTGACCCCCGGACCTCGGTTTCACGGGTTACCTTTCTTCTTAACATAGAAAGTAACACCTTGCGACAGTAGTCTGCTCCGCTAGACTACCTTCCGCCTTTTCTCGTTCGTTTCGGGATGAAAGTAAATTTGATCATAATTTAAAGAAAGCTTACAACATGAAATTGAAATGCATTGAAATAAAATTGATCATTGATTGCTTGAAAGCTGAACATTACAATAGACGAAAGCAGGAAATTACAATGGCTACTGCAGGGAGCTAACACTAGAAAGTTTGAAAGATGTTTGAAAGACTAATAGCTCATATAATAGACTTAGCAACAAAAACCCATATGACGGGAGTAGACGTTTAAAGTCTCTAGAATCATACTAAAATTTTCTAATTTCCAACTATTTTACAATTAAATGAAATATTTACAATGTACGATCGAAGTTGGGCAAACTGCGGTTGTAATAGGATCACGGGGCTTAAGTAAAGCTGCTACCCGTGACATTCTCCCCCATTTGTTTTGGCGACGTCCTCTAAGCTACTGATTGTTCTTCTCGTTGTTGCACCCGCTCCATTTGACCAAGTAGTCTTGAAGATATTTCCTACAAGCTCGATGGCCAAAAATCTTTTCAACAACCTTCGTTTCTGATCTTTTTAATTTAAACACAGATCGCTTCAGATCTGTAGACTTCTTGTACTGTTTCTGATCGATATCCGCAGTATGAGGGAGTAACGGTTGCTGGCCTGTAGTAATCTCAAAATGATTCTTATTGGGAGAAGAGCTCTCTTGAGCGTTGAAACACATCCAAAAGTTTTACCCAATTTTCACGTGAAGCAGAGATAAAGTGCCGAAAATAGTCTTCCAGCATAGAATTGAAGCGCTCTGTCTGTTTTGACCGGTTGTGGATAAAAACTAGAATTCATGCCCAAAGTTGAACCAAGAAGTTTGAACAACTCGGTCCAAAGTATGCCAATAAATCTAGAATCCCGATCATTGACGATGTTCTTAAGCAATTCCCAGTATTTGACAATATGTGTGAAGAAGAGTTGAGCTGTCTCTTCGGCTGATACATACTTGAGTGCTGTGGTAAAGGTTGCATCTTTAGATAAACGGTCCACCTCGACTGTGATAGTGCCAAAATCTCCCAATTTTGGCAATCCACCAATGTAGTCCATCGATCCACTCTCGACTGGTCTATTCTGTATGGAAAAGAGCTCTAGTAAGCCTGTCTTTTTCTGATGGTCTGCCATATCTTGCGACGAACAAGACAAGTTCTCACATAGCTTGCAATGTTGTCCTACCTCTGAGGCCAGTAGTATGCACATTGTAGTAGTGCAGAAGTACGCTCCACGATAGTCCCACTTCCCAACACTTCTCCCACTTGTTTTCGTAGCTCTTCAAGCTTCGGCTGAGTCATACGGTTTGGTACTTTGGTGGGAGGTTTGACACCCAGAACAAGTTCAATCTCATGATCAATTTCCTTCCTTGGTGGCAATTTCTTTGCTAACTCATTCGGCTTGATGTCCTCAAATTCCTTAACAAGCCTTCCGACAAGTTTTGGAATTGGACCAGCCACCTCTTCAATCTCTTCTAATTGAAGAGTGCACAAAAATTAGGGTTCATTCCTCTTGAAACCCTCACTATATTGCAAGGCTGAGATACCCTTCTAGCCTGCTTTTACAACTTGTGTTGGGATAACACATGGTTTACTCCCCATCATCACTAATGAGTCAGAATGCTGCAACACTGCTGTTCTCGTGTCCTGAAGAAATTCCAATCCAAAATGAGCTTGAAATCATCCATCTGAACTACTAACAAATTCGTCCTTCCCTCGAAGTGACCTACTTTGATTGACACATATTTCGCTACTCCCGCTATCGATTAAGCAACGGAGTTGATTGCTTTAACTTTTCCCTTACCTCTTTCTAGAGCAAATCTGATCAACTGTACTTCGGTACTTGCAAGGTATTTGTGGGTAGCACCGGTATCTATCATCGCCCTAATTGGCTTCCCATTGATCTTTACATCAATTTACATCGGCCTTTCACCCTACAAGTGCGAGCCTTCGATTCTTCCATCTTCGGCTCTTTCGAGGGACCATCTTCCCTTTTAGTAACTCGGTGCAATAGTGTATTACACTGATGTGAGAATGCGCCAACTACATTCTCATCCTCTTCGGAATCGATCTTGCTATGATAAATAGCTTGTGGGGCATCTTGCTTTGAACTCGATCCACCACTTGCTAGTTGGCAATAGGCATTTACCATTCGTTTCTGAGGACACTCTGCCACACGATGTGGTCCTTCACATAAAAAGCACTTCAATTTAGGAGCGACATCCGATCTGCCCTCTGTTGCTTTTCCTTTGTTCTAGTTGTTACTTTCGCTACCGTTGTAGCTTCATTTGAAGTTACTCTGACGGTTGCCTTGACAGGTTCCTCCCCTATTCTGATGGAGCTTGTATGTTTCAGTTCTCGCAACGCATGTCACACTTGATAGTCCACATTCTCTGGGAAAAATTGAGATCTAATTGCTTCTTTGAGAAGATCCCAAGAATCTATTTGGACCCTGTTGGCCTGAATATCAGCATACTTCATCCCTATCATAGTTTTGCATCTCCACCTAGATGCATGGTAGCTGTAGTAACCTTTCTCACTTCGTCTTGAATCGAAGCCGCAAGAAATTATTGCTCCATATTGAACAAGAAGTTCTCAACTTCTTTAGCATCGCATGCCCCTCCGTAGGTACATGGTTCTGGAATTCTAAGCCTATGCATAGACTCGTATACGGTAGCTTGCCCATTGACAACTGCACATTGAAGAACAACTAGTTGAGCTATCAACATTTCCACTTCCTCCTGCAGATCAAGTATGCTAGCAACAGCTTCAATCATAGCTGCGCAAGCTTCTTGGAATTCATCCAGTTGGATGCGTACTTCCCGAGTTTCCGCCTCTGCCATTTCGACGTTTTCTTCAAGGCCCTCCATGGCCAAACACAACCTAGTGTTACCCTTAAGCGCCTTCAAACGCTGTTCCGTGTTCCTCTTTTGAGGATCTACCACCTCTGTGGTGTTCGATTCCATTGGATCCATAGCTTTCTTATCGAGGGTCATGAGCCGCAATTCTGATACCGACTTTCACGGGTTACCTTTCTTCTTAGCATAGAAAGGGACACGTGCGGCAGCAGTCTACTCCGCTAGACTACTTTTCGCCTTTTCTCGATCGTTTCGGGACGAAAGTAAATTTGATCACAATTTAAAAAAAGCTTACAACATGAAATTGAAATGCATTGAAATAAACTTGATCATTGATTGCTTGAAAGCTAAACATTACAATAGACGAAAGTAGGAAATTACAATGGATAGTGAGGGGGCGAACACTAAAAAGCTTGAAAGATGTTTGAAAGACTAATATCCCCCAATAATAGACTTAGCAACAAAAACCCATATGATAAAGTCTCTAGAATCATACTAAAATTTTCTAATTTCCAACTATTTTACAATTAAATGAAATATTTACAATGTGCTGCCGAAGTTGGCAAAATGCGGCTGCGATAGGATCACGGGGCTTAAGTAAAGCTGCTGTTCGTGACACCGGGGTCCGCCCCTGCCTACTCATCTATGGAAATCAACAACTCATCCTCACCCTCGGTAACATTGTTGCTTGATTCTTGTGATTTTGTGCAAATTTGAGGGATTTCAGCACTTTGGTTATCTTCTGTTGCTGCAACTATTGTCATCCCTCAGCGCATACTATTAGCAGCTTGTCTGATAAAATTTTATAAATTAGTCAAAATTTATTTTTTAACACAAATTTAATGGATCCACAATGTTTGTCAACTTTTCAACTACAAATTTCATAACTTTTATTAAAATTTGTTCATTTTTTTTATCAAAAGCTTTGTCCCGTCATGTTTTGAGAAAAAATGAAAGAATATTTACTGTTAGAATGAGGACAAGTCTAGCAACTTCGAAAGCATTCCATACTAGGAACCTAACCGTTATTTCCAAAACTGGGATTATTCTAATAACAAGGGACTAACACATGATATGATACACTTTTATAAGAAAGTAATACACACGTTAAGATTTTGATTACAGATGAGCTGCAATGCCATTACCAACACATAATACTAACAAAAATAAAGAAAAAAAAAAGAAGTCGAATTTTTTATTATTATCATATGCAGTCGAGTGTAGTAGTACACAATACACATTATTTATATAAATTTTGTCATGGTCTCCTTTGTTCTTCTCTTTTTTTGTGGGTAATTACAAGTTAAAAACAAGTACATCAAATAATTCACAAGTACAATGTAAGAGTATGCCAATCATAGTGTCTTGTGTAGCACAAAAGGATCAATGTTAAAAAACTTTAACAAAGCTTAGAATTGTGTTAGGAACTATCATTTCAATATCACAAGTTAGAATATTAACATGCTAAACACGAAGAATTATGAAACCCAACACACCATTGAAATTTGGGATCTAAAAGAATGCAATTTTCATTTATCGAGTGCATGAATGTTATTATCAACAACTTGTTTGAACATGTTTAGTAAGGTGCAGTAAATAATATTATATATTATTGAAAAGAAAAAAACATAATATTATCTATAATTATATAATCTTAATCAATATTGTATACCAAACATATCAGTATTGACGACATTCAATGAAAAGACATGGTTGGATCTTCCTTCAACTTGTCAAGAAAAACACAATAAGCTAACAAAAAAAATATAATGAACTTGAGAAATAATGTGTTACTCATATAAATAATCGTAATATAAATTCCACGTGACAAGCTGGTATAAATTCCACGTAACAAGCTGGCGAGCCCACGGGCGGCATAACGGATAGGCGACCCTGTGTATACCGAGGCAATCCCACCCCAGATGGTTTTCATTCACCTCTGACGAGGTGCTAAATCAACTAACAAAATATCTAGTGAAATGATTGACAAGACAATGCCCTGCCAGCGCCGTCTCTACATCCACGC
The DNA here is from genome assembly GCA_035079005.1 of Fraxinus americana. NCBI lineage: Eukaryota > Viridiplantae > Streptophyta > Magnoliopsida > Lamiales > Oleaceae > Fraxinus > Fraxinus americana. Next base: position 35,789,087 of record CM068715.1, on the reverse strand, counting down.
AGTCAGATCCTGTGTTAGGGAAAAAGATAAGGAAATCTCAGCAATAATGGCTTGAGTGATTGATTGACTCTAACAAGGACCCTTGGATCCTTTACAATCGGACGGACTCCCTTCAATCATGAGAAGATATAAAAAGCCCGGACTCCAGACATTAGAAGGCGATGCAAATTTAGACATTGAGAGGAAAACTTGAATTTTCCTTGCTGCATAGAATAGCTGACCCCCTTTTTATACACAAAACTGTCATATTCTCAAAACAAAGAACATGATGGATCATGCCCTTCAATGATTCATGATTTTAGCACATATTTGAATTCAAGTGTGTTGCAACTCGATCTTTAAAGGAGCGGTTCATTGATCTTCTGTTGGCCACGTCATGGGACAATTTTTTGGGGTCAACAAATTGGCGCCATCTGTGGGAATCTTTGATATCATAACCATGGACATCCTAGTGGTAAAAGCTGTGGGTGAAAAGCCTTGAAGAAAGGCTTTAGTTCTTGAATAAAGAACCACCTTGAAAAAGAGATCCAGGGAGCATAATGAGTAAAAGAAGAGGTCATCCGCACGAACGTGAACATAAGTCGCCCCCACCATCGCCAAAGAAGAGGAGGTGCAACTGCACACCTGGCACGAGAATTTGGGAAAATGGCCACAAACATGAGAAATATAGCCCAACAATATGCTGCTAATGCAGATGCAACAACAAGCTGGATCCTAGGCACCTTAGCTCAGGACTTTTCGCCAAGAGGGCAAAGAAAATGATACAGCAGCGTACCCACTGATGTATGGAATGAATGACCTAATGGAAGGGAAAGCAGAAGCTGACACATCTACTAACTATGCCACAAGACACCATGGCGAAGACACGCCCATGGAAGAACACCAAGTATGATGGGAGAGACGATCTAGCCAAACATCTTAACAATTACAAGACTCAAATGTTACTACGAGAAGCCTCGCCCACACTAAAATGTCGAGCTTTCCACCTCACCTTGACAGAAGCTGCTGAAATCTGGTACAGTCGCATTCCAATTAGCAGTATTCGAAGTTGGCCAAATTTGAAGAAGGCCTTTCTGAACCAGTACCTAGCTAGCAAAGAAGGAGAGGCCTCTATCTAAAGACTACAGGACATGAGACAATAGGCAGGGAAAACTTTGAAAAGTTACTTGGCTTGCTTTACAAATAAAATGACGTACTACGAGCAGGTCACTGACAGAGAGGCCATTTCCACATTACAAGGGAGCCTCAACATGAATACCCTATTCTCGAGATATGTGCAAAATAAGAACCCCACCACCTACGATGCACTGGTGGAAATGATGCGAAGGGAAATCATCAACGAAGAATTGACTGACCATCGAAACCGAACTTTGATGGGGCTCCCACTGCCTTAGAGACAAAGAAAAGGCCTTATATCCGACTTGGTAAACCAACAGTTGACCCAAGCAAGACACACTATAACCCCACCTCAGGACAAGCTTTGACAACTTCTATGCTAAATGTCGTACCCTCTTTGGCATATAAAGAGGTTGGACCTGAAACCCACAGGTAGCCAAATATGCCCAGAGAAAGAGGTAGTAGAAGGAGGGGAAAAGAGCCTAGGGACAGGCCATATTGCACATACCAACGAGCATATGGTCATAGTACTAAAAATAGCTCCCCCAGGCCATACCATGGAGAGTCGGCCAGGGCTCCTGCTGCGGATAGAAATAACTATTGCAAACAAACAAACATCCCTCCATCTAGCAAGAGCCTCGTACAATCAAGAAAGAAGGGATCGCTAAAGCAAGTCCCTACTGAGGGAGGATGAAGAGAGGAGTAGAGTAGAGCAAAGGGTCGGAGACCTGGGAGAGAGCTCTCATCCACTGTCGACAATGCACCCATCAGGGAGATAGACACCATAATTGGCGGCCCGCATATAGGAAGGAGTTCCAAAAAAGCTCTAAGGAACTATACGAGGAAACCAAATGCCCATTGACAAATTACCTCGTCCAACACCAGTAGGAATGCTGGAAGCTGGCAACCAATCACTATCCCCACTGCGATACTCTAGTGGTGCGAGCTATCGTGGCCAGGAATGGTTTAAAATACATGCTAGTTGATAATGGAAGCTCTGTTAACAACCTCTTCGGAACCACTTTCGATAAAATGGCTGTGGACCACGAGCTCGCCCCAATGATTGCCCATTTGTACTATTTCACTAGGAATGACATCGTCCCAGAGGAAAGATCACACTGGTAGTAGAGATGGGAGAATGCCCATTCAGAGCTCAACACTTCATGGAATTCTTGATAGTGGAACACTGATCTGCTTACCAAAGAGCCCTGGGGTGACCTGCCTTGAAGGAATTGGAGGTGATGACGTCCATACATCACCTTTGTATGAAATTTCCCACCAAAGAAGGAATCGCAACTATGCAAAGCGACCAGATGAGTTCAAGGGAATGCTACCTTAGCTCCCTATGAAAATCTGAGCCCAAAAGCATAAATATGGTCATGTTAGATACTAAAATAGTTGATGCACTTGAAGAATGTCTAACCCCTGAACAAGCAGGAGACACCAGTATGATAGACACCCCTGAAGAAGGGGTCATCAAGGTAGACTTGGATCCATGTATTATGGAGTCAAATTCACAGGCAACTCCTGTAGAAGAGCTGGAGTCCTTCCCCATAACCCTAAGCAACCCCACGAAGTCATTATAGATAGGGAAAGAGGAGAGCCTTAAATCTGGAGCGGTATGTCACATTAAAAGAAAAAGTTTAGAGGATCACATCAAACGGGTTCATCAGGGAGGCAATGTATCTAAAATGAATATCGAACTCGATGCTGGTAAAAAAGAGTAATGGCAAATTGAGGGTCTGCATAGACTTCTCCAACCTCAACCAAACATGGCCAAAAGATAGCTTTCCATTCCCAAGGATAGATCAATTAGTCGACTCCACTGCTGGCCACAAGCTGTTGAGTTTCATGGACACCTATTTGGGATATAACCAGATCCACTTACATCACACAGATAAGGAACACACCTCTTTCATCACTGATCGATATCTGTATTGCGCCCTTTGGTTTGAAGAATATCGGTACAACTTACCAACGGTTAGTAAACAAGATGTTCTCCGACCTGCTAGGGAAAATGATGGAGATATACGTTGATGACAAGCTGGTGAAAAACCTTAAGTCAATCGATCATGTCGATCACCTGCAAGCCACCTTCGACATCTTATGGAAGTGTCGTATAAAGCTGAATCCGTTAAAATGTGCCTTTAGAGTTGCTTTTAGAAAATTCCATGCTACATGGTTAATCAACGAGGCATTAAGACAAACCCTGAAAAGATCAAAGCTTTACTAAACATGAAATCTCCCAGTAAGCTAAAAGAAATGCAATGCCTAACAGGGCACCTCACAGCATTAAATTGCTTCATCTCTAAAGCGACTAATAAATGCCTCACTTTCTTCAAAGTCTTGAAGGGAGGAAAAAGGTTTTGCTAGAGTGAAGAATGTGAAAGGGCGTTTCAAGGGCTGAAGGAGCACGTAGGACAAGCCCCCCCTCCTCTCTAGGCCACGAAAAGGGAAAATTTTGTTGCTATACTTCGCCGTGAGTGCCAACGCAGTAAGTTTGGTGCTTGTGAGAGAAGAGGGTAACACCCAGCTACCTGTATACTATGCTAGCGATGGAGACCCATTACACGGATATGGAAAAGCTCGCCTTGTCCTTTATAATTGCCTCTAGGAAGTTACGACCTTACTTCCTGGCACACAGTATACAGGTTTTAGCACACCTCCCCCTCAGACAAGTGCTCCAAAAACCAGATGCATCTAGGAGACTTATGAAATGGGCCGTAAAATTGAGTGAGTTTGACATGACATACCAACCTAGGACCGCGATCAAGGGGCAAACACTAGTAGATTTCGACACCGAATTCACGGGGTGACAGACCTCAATGTCGGGATGGAACCAACATACCCTCCAGTATGGACGTTATTTGTAGATGGGTCATTGGAGAAATTGGTTCAGGGGTAGGGGTCCGCTAGAAAGCTCGAAAGGCCACAAGCTCAACTGCGCAATACGGTTCGATTTCAAAACCTCCAACAATGCGATTGAATATGAAGCGCTCTTAGCAGGCCTCAGGTTAGCCAAAGAAATGCAAGTAAAGAATCTGGCTGTTCGGAGTGACTCACAACTCGTCGTTAGTCAAATCAATGGCAATTTTACAGCTAAAGACAAAAGCATGGCTACATACCTAAAGAAGGTGATGGTGATGATTCCCTGCTTTGACAAGTTTTAACTAAACCAGATCCCGAGGTCTGAAAAACTTACACGTGGACGCCCCTTCAAAATTAGTAAGCAGCAAAGACTCAAAATTGCTCAAGATCGTCCCTATAGAGTACCTCTCCAGACCCTCCACAATCAAAACGAAAGAAGTAATGTGGATCAGAGACACCCCTCGTTGGATGTAACCCATCATAACCTACCTCCAAGACAGTGCCCTACCGGAGAACAAAGAAGAGGCCCGTAAACTCAGGCGTAAGGCCGTCCATTACATGATCAAGGACGAAGTCCTATACAAAAGGGGCTTCTCGTTGGCTCTCTTAAGATGAATAGGTGGAGATAAGGGAAATTAATTAGTAAGGGAAATCCATGAAAGAATATGCGACAACCACACTAGAGGCCTAATACTGGCCCATAAAGTATTGAGGCAAGGTTACTATTGGCCAACTCTGAAAAAGGATGTTCTTCAGTTCGTCAAGAAATGTGATAAGTGCCAGCATTTTTCCTCAATTCAGAGGCAAACATCCTAGGAATTAACAGTGGTATCCAGCCCAAGGCCCTTTACAAAATGGGGGGGTTGATTTAATAGGGCCCATGCCGAAAGGAAATGGAGCTTTCAACTACGCCATTGTCGCAATTGATTATTTCACCAAATGGGTTGAGGCTGAGCCCCTGGCTAAAATCATTGAGGCACACTTCGAAATTCTTGTGGAAGAATATCATATGTCGGTTCGAAATTTCCCACTTAATAGTCACAGACAATGGGCGACAGTTCGACAATAAAAAGCTCCAAGATCTATGTGAAGAGCTAGGCATCAAAAAGCACTTTTCCTCACTCATCACCCTCAGGTAAAGGGTCAAGTTGAAGCAGTCAACAAGACCATAAAGCACCTTCTGAAGAAGAAGCTAGATGAATCAAAAGGAGCATGGGTGGACGAACTTCCTCATGTGCTATGGGCAATACGCACTACCAGTCGGACAACGATCACGAATACCCCTTTTTCCATGGCTTACGGAGCAAAGGCAATGAGCCCGATCGAGGTAGGTCTCTCATTGCCTCGATGCCTGCAGTTCAACAAGATCTCAAATGAGGAAATAAGGCATTGTGAGCTCAACTTTCTTGACGAGAAAAGGGAAGCCTCACTGGTTAAACTGGTCGTCTGCCAAAGGAAAATGGTACGATATTACAATCTAGTGCTTAGAAGGGTATTCCTGTCATCAAAAGAACCAGGAGTAGGCACATTGGGCCTGAACTGGGAGGGCCCCTATCGCATCTCTGATGAGATCAGGCCTGGGACTTTTCTAATTGATAACCTCGACGGAAAGGTGCAACCCCACCCATGGAATGTAGAACACCTCTGAATATATTACCGTAAGGTCCCATTCTATTTATGTCGTTTGATCAATAAAAACATCTTCATAAATTATCTATACATGGCGAAACCCACATCTTTATCAACGGTAAATGTGGCGAACCTATATCTTCATCAACGAATAAAATGTGGCGACCCCATATCCCCATCAAAGTGAGTAATTATGATAGGTTCATAAATTGTTTATATAGGCAAACCCTACATCTTCATAAATTATTTATAGATGGCGAAACCCACTAGCTCATAAATTCATAGTATATGGCGAGCTACAAGACTACTATGAGTAAAGTTGATTGCGCTTGTTAAGTTTTAACCGAGCCCATTAATTATAAATTCATATGAGCTGAATAACGAAGAATACTATAATAGAAGAAATTCAACTACACTTTCAATAATTAAAGTTCAAATACAAAGGGAAGAAAAATGAAGCAGCCACAAGTCCCACTCTACCCTGCGAGGCATTCCCTCATTGTTGATCTTCCCCTCCAGGGGGGTCGACCTCCTCAACTGAATCCTCAGTCTCGATGGTTGGAGTAGATGACTCAGCGTCGAGAAACTCTCCCCTCACTGCAGTTAGATCCAATTGCGGGTGGAGCTCGAAAGCCTGTTGAAGACTTCTCTGTAAGCCACCTTTCTGAAATGGATCTCGAGCCCCTCATACTCGGCGATTTCGTGAAAATGGGCAACAAAGTTATCCACCACCACCTCTCCGGCCCGTTTGAGCCGCTTGCCAAAATTAGAGAATTCAGTGTTGAGCTCATCAGCTCGGGCCCTCAGCTCCCCCTTTTCCTTATTTGTAGTCTCCAAGGCTGAAGAGGCGATCTTCTGAAGCACATCAAAGTTCTCAACCTGCTTCGTCAAGGCAGCCACCTCGGACTTGCATAGTTAGGTCTCCTTTTTCAGCTCCTCGTTTTCCTTAGTGAAGGACTCCACTTTACTCTCAGCCTCAGCACATTTTAGCCTAGAGGTTTCGACAGCCTTGTTTGCTGCAGATGCTACGACGTTGGCTTTGAATGCCCCGAACTCAGCGTTTTGGGCTCGATTGTGATAATCATTGATAAGTCCCTACATGTGCCTCACTTCCATCTGAGCACTGATGAAGAAGTTTTGAGAACGAGCCTGCATGGCAAGTCCACCATCCATCAAATCGACTATCTCGCAGGTCTCGACACAGGAAGAAAACGTTTCGATCTAATACTTATGACTGAGCCTTGATACCCCCCTAGACCTCCGCAGGGAGCATCTCTATGACTGTGGGGGCTATCTCATGTGACCGTCCCCCCTAAAATCTCTAGGCCTTCACCTCCTTTCTTTTTTCTCACAAGGCTGGTCCCTTCCTCAACCGCATCTTTCTCTTAAACCCCCTTCACAGATGAGATCAGCTCGGCAAGAATGGGCCTGGCGAGGGACTCTCTAATAGTGGTTTAGTGTTTATGAGTGGGGTCGGGGCTAGTGTTCTTTGATATCACCAGTATCCTCTTCGAGGGTCGCTCTGACGAGCCCTCAGCCTCCTTTGCCTTCATTTTCTTCCATTCTGGTTATTTTTCACTTTCTTCCATTCTGGTTATTTTTCACTTATTTCTCATTATTTCCGCCACATTCATCACTTGTCCTACAAAATATGAATTGTATAGAAGTAAGCTATATTCCAACATATTAATCAATAATTGCTCATGTTTTGACAATAAAATAAATATGTAAAACGTACTTATCAGACCACATCCCCTTCTACCTTTGCCAGCGACCCCTAACCCGGAACTAGAAGGACTTCTAATTCTTGATGGAGGTAGGGGTCCCAAGGATGAAAGGCGAGTATGGACCCTAAAGATTTATGCAATACCACCCTTTATAGTCGCTCTCCCTACTTAACGCCCGGGGTTGGAAGAGGGTTTGAAAGATGTGTGAGGGCATATCTCCTTCAAGGGTCACTTCCATCCAAATGAGGAAGGCTCCTACCAACTGACTCCACGCGTTTGGCACTAATTGGGTAGGGGCCAGGTTGTACTCTCTAAGAATAACCTTAAAGAAAGGGTGCAATGGTAACCTCATCACTCCACTCATGATCGCCTCACTCACCTCTACGCAGCCCTCCCTAGGGAAGCAAGCCCTTTCTTCTTGGGTTGGCACTAGCAATTCAATGTCGTGAGGGATCCTAAACCTCTCCCTAAAGCCCTCAAGTTCGTTCTCCTTAATATCCGTCGGCCACAAAGAGGCTCCTCACCTTACATTATCATCTCCTTCCGCAAACTGCTCAGTAGGTGCCGTCAGAGGAATTTTCTCCTCAGCACAGTACAAAGCCATGCCTACCCCATGGGAATCCCACTCTACACACTTGTCTGATTTGGAAGCCATCGAAAATAAGGGAAAGGAAGAGAGACTTGGTACAGCGAGAAAAAGAGAATATACTTATATGAAACCTAGCAAGGTTCGAATCTTGGAGACCTCAAAATCAAAGAAAATAGTTAATCGCCAATGGTAACGAAAGTTTTTGGGCTCGGAGAGAAGAATTCTTGCACTTGGGATTTCAAGCTTTCGAAAAAGTGAAAAAAAGGCAAAAATGGAGGTTTCCTTGCCTTTTATAGGCTTACCTGATGCACCCCCACCATTGGTTGTTGTCCCAACTTTAATCCAAGTCTTCACTTGTCACCTCCCCATTTGCATAGAAACCAAAAGGAGCTCATTCGAATTCGAATCAAAGGCCCAGATCAACCCGTGCAGTACACACGACCAGAATTCTCATGTCGCTCGAGCCTTGGAAATGACTAAGAATATCCAACTATCGCTCATTGGAAACCAACCCTCACAAGTCCACTCAAGGCTCTGTTCCATACGATTCGTCTACACAAGGCTCTATTCTATACAGTTAGTTCGCATAAGGCTCTGCTCTATACATTTCGTCCGCATAAGGCTTTGTTCCATATGGTTCATCCACATAGGGCTCTGCTCTATACGGTTCATGCACATAAAGCTCTGCCTTAGCAGAGCTCGCCCCATCAAAGACCAAACCTCACACCCCTGCAGGGCCTCGGAGAACCGCCTTTATTGATGTAAGCCTCACGGTCTTACGAAATTCAAGTAGAAAATGGGAAGGGCATGCGCCAACTCCTACCAGTAAGCCAAGACATCAATTCCATCGTTCCGCAGACTTCAAAGTCTATGCAAGATATAAATAATCATACCTGGACTTGAGAGACTAATGTTACTCATATAAATAATCGTAATATAAATTCCACGTAACAAACAGGTATAAATTCCACGTGCAAAGCAAGAGAGCCCACAGATGGCATAATGGACAAGCGACCCTGTGTATATTGAGGCAATCCTACCCCAGATGGTTCTCATCTGAGCCCAGTTGACGAAAGCGTCAGCTCTCCTCGTCAACTAACAAAATATCTAGTAAAATGATTGACAAGACAACGCCCTGCTAGCGTTGTCTTTACATCCACGTAGTCAGATCCAGTGTCAAGGAAAAAGATAAGGAAATCTAAGCATTAATGGCTTAACTGATTGATTTAGGGCTAGGCAAAAATTCAAACCGAACCGAACGGGTTTTCCTAAATTAAAAACCCGAACGAGTATCTGAATCGAGAATCAATGGGTTTGGTTCGGTTTCGGTTCTAGAACAAGAACCGAATTTTTTTTTTTTTTTTTTGATAAATCAATTTATTTTATTTTTTTGTAAACAAATTAACAATTCTTTGTAGTTTGAAGCCGCGATGTTCGTACAAGCTTTTGTTCTGATTCTGCTTTTCACAATCTATTGATTTTGTTGATTCACAATCTAATTTTAACTGATTTTGTTCTAATTTATTGTCGGTTTCTAGTTTTTGGTTTCTTTGGTGGCATTTTTTTTCGGCTTTTGGTTTTGGTTGACACAATCTCTAATTGTTTTATTTATTGTATATCTATTTATTTAGCTAGCATTAAAAATATAGCACACTGGTAGGAGTTTGAGGTTCACTTTTAACCTTGTTCCAAGACTGCAATTCTCTCCAAAATGTCACTTTATTTTGTATTGCAAAATAGAAATAGATAAAAGGACTTGTTTATTTTATTACTTCAATTTAATATTGAGTAACTGATCATATTTTTTTATTTATGTACAAATAATGCTTTGCTCTATGGTTCTATTTTTTTCATATCCAGTGCTTTTGTTAATGAGAGGTGATACCAATTGTTCTATTTTTTTCATACCAGGTGATATCAATTATGGATGCTAAAATGGGAGACAAAAAAGTGCCTAAAGAAAGGTCAGAAATATAGAATCATTTCACTAAAATACTTGGTCGAGAAAGAGATAAATGTAATTATTGTGAGAGAACATTTAAGGCTGTTTCTAGTAATGGGATTTCTACCATGTGGAAGCATTTAAAAGCTTGTTTTGCATATAAGAACAATACGGCTGACGAAAACCAAGCAATATTGACTCGAAAAAACAACGATGGTGGTATTATGGCTATGATGTTTGATAAAGAAAAGTGTAGAAAAGCATTGGTAAAGATGATTATTCTTGATGAATTGGCTTTTTCCTTTGTGGAAGGTGTGGGTTTTAAGGAATTTGTGCTGCAACTTTGCCCTAGATTTGAGGTTCCTTCTCGAAGAACGATTATTAGAGATGTGCTACATCTCTACCATGAAACAAAGGAATCATTGAGGATGAAATTTATTAATGATAGGCAAAGGATTTCTTTAACCACTGATTGTTGGACATCAATTCAGAACATCAATTATATGGTAGTCACTGCAAACTTCATTGATAGAAGTTGGCATTGATAGAAGTTGGCAACTACATAAGAGGATATTGAGTTTTTCTATTATTCCAAATCATAAAGGGGAGACAATTGGGAAGTTTATTGAAAAGTGTTTGCTTGGGACCTTGTTCCAAATCATAAAGGTGGAAAACAAAAAGAGAGGCCACCTACAAGTTATGATTGGGAGCAAGCCAAAAAATTTGCCAAGTTTCTAAGAACCTTTTGTGATGTCGCATTGAGGTTGAATGCTTCATTGAGTGTTACTTCCAATATTTACTTCAATGAAACTTGTAAAGTTGAGCAAATTTTGAAGATAATGGGTGACAAGGAAGATTATTTGCTACGTAGTACAGCAAATAGTATGAAGATTAAGTTTGAGAAGTATTGGGGTAAAGTTGATAAAATGAACAAGATTTTGATTGTAGCAGTTGTGCTTGATCCTAAGTATAAGTTGGAGTTTGTTGTACATTGTATTAGTATCTTGTATGGCTGTGTTAAGGTTGAAGCCACAAAAAAATGAGGTCATGAAATTATTGTATGCTTTGTATAACCAATACAAAGGATGGGATTGTTCAAACAATGGAGCTAGAAGAAGTGGAAGTGGAAGTGGGGGCGATGAATCTAATGATGGAGTGACTGTGTTGGAGGGTTCAAATGATGATGATGATGATGATGATGATTGGGATGATTGTAATTTTGATTTTGGGTACAAGAAATTGAAAACTACCAACATGGATTTTTCTAGAAAAGATGAGGTACAACGATATTTAATGGAACCCACTGAAAATGTTAGAGATGGAAATTTTGACGTTTTAAATTGGTGGAAGGTCAACAAATGAAGATTTGAATATTTATCTGAGGTTGCAAGGGATGTTCTTCCTATTCCTGTATCTACAGTTGCTTCTAAGTCAGCATTTAGTACTGGAGGGCTCATTCTAGATCCATTTAGGAGTTCTTTAAATCCTCAAACAGTTGAGGCCTTGATTTGTACACAAAAATGGTTAAGAAAAGAATCTAGACTTTTGAGAGTTCCCAATATAGAATTTGCATTGAAGAGACAGAATTCTATTAGGGCATTGAGATAGGTAATAAAATATATATTATATTTTTTCTTATTAAATTTTATTAGAACAATTTATAATTTATTTATGTTTGTTAATTGTTTTTTTTTTCATTTTTTTCTTGTAGAGTTTTTTAGTAGCTAGTATGGCAAGTCAAGCAACTGATGATTACATTACATAGTTGGTAAGTATTATCAATGCTTTAAAATATTACATTTATTTGTAAAAGCTAATATTGAACTTGGTATTTGTATCTACTTTTTGTTATTAGTATTAGTATCTACTTTCATGTGTATTTATGTAGTGTTATTCTAAATGTTAAAAAAATTAATTATAGTGCGGAACCGAACTGAACCGAACGGTTCCACAATTATATTTCGAACCGATGGTCTCATTTACTAAATACCTTAAAATTTCTGGAACCGACCCGTGCCCACCCCTAGATTGATTGACTCTAACAAGGACCCTTGGATCCTTTACAATCGGACGAACTCCCTTCACTCATGAAAGATATAAAAAACCCACACTCTAGATGTTAGAGGACAATGCAAATTTAGACATTGAGAGGAAAACTTGGATTCTCCCTACTACATAGAATAGCTGACCCCCTTTTTATACACAAAACTGTCATAGTCTCAGGGCAAAGAACACGATGGATCATTCCCTTCAGTGATTCATTATTTTAGCACATATTCGAATTCCAGTGTGTTGCAACTCGATCTTTAAAGGAGTGGTTCTTTGATCTTCAGTTGGCCACGTCACAGGACCATTTTTTGGGGTCAACAAACGTGTAACAAATTAAATTGAGGCGTGGTTACCTCACTCTCCTTAGGGACATTCGAGATTCAATTGACCCGATTTATACAAACACATATAATAATGTCTTTCCATATAAAAAGTAATTTTTTTTACCAATTATGTGACGTCAAGAAAGAAGTATAAATTGAAGTTTGGAGAGATTTCCATGTTTTTTCTATAACAACCTCACTATCTCATTTGTTCGCCTCTTTATGTGATACTTATAAGGAGACCAAACAACTCATAAATTTAATGTAACAATTTGTTGTATTTTCATTTATAAATCCTAGTATTTTGTATGTATCACAAAAGCAGCTATTTTTTAACAACTTTATGAACATATCACAAGTTAAGAATATTAAAATGCTAAACACGAGGAGTACTCAATTAAAATATATAGCAATGTCTAGTTTCTCTTCGTTGTCACTTATTTACTAATTCCACCAAGTTTGTCACATAAAAAAGTCGATAAGTGACAAAAAAAAAATTTTGATGCTACAAAAGAATGGGGAGCAAAATGAAGTTTCCTTATAACTATTGGTCCAAAAGGAAATTACAAGGAAATATGAGCAAAAGTAAAAGCCGTAGAAGCAGCCTCTATAATTTCTCACTTATCATCTACCCGGATTCAGGGAATCTCATGAACAAAGGACTCTTCATCTTCATGACAACCTTAACTTTACAGAATCGCCTCTCTTTAATAAATTATTAATTAACTTTGAGAAAATTATAAGATTAGAACATCACAGATATGCAAATCGGATTCATACATGTTTGGCTAAGCTTAAAAATTACTTTTAAGTAATTTATACGTATTAAACATGTTTGGCAGAAGGTTGGTTGTATCTAAAACTGAGATATCCTTGATCAACTACATCACGTATAAATACAAGAAGGATTCGAGTACAAGACACCATCACAAGATAATTAGTATCACAATCTTTGCATGCAGTGCAAGATCACAATCACGAGCACGAGCCATAGCTTGTATGATTATCACAAATTACATATCCAAGTACTGTATCCATCCATTTGTAAAAGTAGTAAAATTTCTTTAGAAGATATATTAATCAAGAACTTTACTCTCTGTATGATAGATATAAAGTATTTGGATAAGACTTTGAAAAAAGATCAAGTTGTTCATCATGGGACAACATATATAACATGTACAATTTTTAGGTGCCTAGAAACTGAGATGTCCACAGAAGCTATGGCATCACATGTCGCATATGTTTGGTAAATCATTTTGTAATTATAAATTGTGAATTTTATGGAATGTGTGGATTAACAAGTGGAACATTTCCAACCGTTATGTGGTTATCAATAACTTCAATAGTGTGCCTTAACTTATGGAATTGAATTAACAGTAACTTCGTGCTATTGGAGTTCAGTATCAATTTGGATCCAGAAAGAATTGTGTCTTGCCATGGAATGCGCAAGTGCAAGTTATTATAAAACTTTGACAGATTAGTTTTATTTTTTCGTGATCGTCATTAGTATTTTACAATATCATAAGAGTCGAATTGGGTTAGTCGGTTCGACTGGAAAAACAGGGAATGCCAAAACAACAGAACGTCATACAATTAAGCACCAGCATACAAAGAGGGATACAATTAAAGAACGCACAAGAATACCAAAACAATGGAAACAAACAGTCAAAGAACAATTTTTTTGCAACTGAAGAGAGATCATTGATAGAAAGTCTTGTCTCCTTAGGTTTTGCGCGGAAAAATGGTAAAATATGTCTGTACCGCTGTAAGGAGAAGGGCGATAATTGCACCTAGAACAGCCAAGAAAGCCCAAGGACTGCTAAAATATTTATGCATCCATTCTTCAACCATGCACGATTGTACCCAGGCTGGTAATTTTTTCTGGCAATGATTTTGAATCTGATACATAACGTGTGCATATGCATGAGGATGAGGTATCAAATCCTGCGATATCTCCACGAAGAGTTTTGCCAATTGTTCATCACTGCCTAAATAGTTGACAAGAATTGTTTTCTTCCTGAGCTCTTTAACATCATCAGGATGATCAACGAGTGAATCCATTAGACAAATGTATGACGTAATGCGCAAATCGGAAGGGCCATGGGGACACTTCTCATAAGCCACCAAGTTTAAAAACAAAGATTTTGTTCTATCATCAATAACGATAGAAGGAAGTGTAAGAGTACTATAAATAAGGCGAGATTTGAATTCTACATCAGTAAGATTTCCAGTTTGGCTTGGTTTGAAATGAATTCCTGTTGATTTGAGCTCAGTTAGTGAACGATACGATTGCCGTTTGACAAATGTGTTCTTGTTTTGACTTTCATGCATAAATGGACTGATGAGTTGTTCCCGCACTAGATGCAGAAGGTGAGGAGGGCTTGAATCCAAATCTAATTTCCATTTAGTCATTTCTTGACCACTTTTAGTGCAGCATTCCTTCATTTGTGCAAGAAATTTCTTGACATCATTAGTGCATGAATTTTCCTCAGCTGGCATTAAGATGTACCGATCGAGGAACTTCTGAATACATGATGTCTGGTCTGTTTCTCTTTCAAACCTGAATTCCAACAGAACTTTTAGTACTAGAAAAGGAATTTGATTCTCTAGCAAGAGCAAGTCCCTCAACACAGAGTACAAACTCTTAACCACTATTTCAGTAACTTCGTTTTGTTCCTCACCTTTTAAGTCAGTAACCAGTCGTTGATCTACTTCGTTTTGCTCCTTATCTTCTAAGAAAGTGGACAAAAAATGAAGCACAAAGCAAGCATCAAGAAACATCATTCTGTTGAACAATTTATAGTCATCAAAACCAGTTGAGTCTTTCTCATAGGCATAGCATTCGAGGGCACTTTTACCCTCCCTTGCCACCGCTTCATATATCTGTTTGATGGGTACTTTCTTTTCACAGGCATGCCAAAATTTCAGCGCAATTGGAATTTTTAGCTTCTCGAATGCTTTGAGCTCTGGCTTTCCATGATGATAAGGGCCTATCGAAACTACCTGAGGATCATAACAACCTTTGTTTGATTCAATCACTCGCATCAGTGATGGAACCTTTTCTATTTGAGGTTTCTCTGTTGCGTCTTCAACATGGTTCTCTATAGAAATCAACCACTCATCCCGGCCCTCGGTAGTGTTATCGCTTGATTCTTGTGATTTTGTGCAAATTTGAGGGATTTCAGCACTCTTTTCCGTGGCTCCAACTGTTGTCATCCCTTGGACGTGAGCATGAATTTGATTCAGCACATATTATTAGCAGCTCGTTTGATAAAATTTTATCAACATAGTCAAAATTTAATTTTTAAACACCGTATCAAGGAATTCATAACGTTTATCAACTTTTCAACCCATATTTCATCAATTTAAAAAAAAAAATCTGTTTAATTTGTTATTTAAAACTCTGTCAAACAATTCCTAGATTGAAATTTTAGGTCAACCATCATGTTCTTTGAGAAGAAAATTAGATTAAATATTTACTACTAGAAAGAAGACAGGTCTAGCAAGTTCCCAAGCATTCCAGACTAGAAACCTAACGAGGGTTATTCCAACAACAAGGGACTAACACATGATATGATACACTTTTACAAGAAAGTGGTACTCTTAACATTTTGATGACAAATGAACTTGTAACGCCGTTCATCCCAACTATTAGTGGGCCATTACATACGTTATCTTTCATATTGAAGAATTTATGCAAATAAATTAGAAATTTGATGGAGAATTGTTCAATATACGAGATAACAGTAATTATATTCGATTTAGAACTTGACAAGAATTTTGAAAAACTTTATTTTTATATCCAATTCTATCTTGAAAAGTAACCTATGATTATTAAATGCAACAATACAAAAGATTAGATAACATGCAATAATGATTAGTTGTCGAATGTGTCCGTATTAACAACTAGACATAATTAGAATCAATATATAAGGTAGAGTTAAATGTAACAAACAAGAACGATATTTAAGAAAAATCCTTCAGGTGAGGTGAAGTGGGGGTACCTTTTGATCCCATGGAGGATGAGCAGCAAACTTATGTTTGAGTAATAAGTAAAAAGATGTTTGTTTATTGTAATAACATATGAAACAATATCTTGCATTTATACAAGAAGGGAATAGCTTAGACAAACTTAATTTTGTAGAATCACTTTAGAAAACTTCCTACTTAATTTTCAACAAATTATAAGCATAGAATAATAGTACATGCTAAAGATTGTGCTTTAATTCAGAAAGAATTAATTTCATCTTTATTCGTTTAAGCATAGAATAATAGTGTTATGCTGTTCTCTTAATTTTTTTCCCCTTTAAGCATAGAATAATAGTATTATGATGTTCTCTTAATTTTCTTCTCTTATAGCATATTTTTGATGGGTAATATTGGATGGTTCCGAATCATATTAAAAAAAATACGTTAAAATTTTGTTCATCTTCGTCCAATCATTATGATTGCATATCAAACATGCACTTGGGGGCATGTGAAGTTCTAAATAAGATTAAAGAATAAAGACATGATTAATTTTTATGTATAAAAGTAAGCCAATAATGTTTTTAATATTGTTAGAATTCATGCAAGGGTGGAGAGTTGAGAACTCATCAAATTTCACATTTAAAATGCACACGGACAAGTTATGCCTTGGAATGAAAGACGGTTTTGAATCACGCGAAAAAAAATAAATAAATAAAAAACTCCATCAAAATCCTGAATGTCAAAAAATTTCCAGTAAACACATTTCTTAGGTAGAGTTCTTTCACGTGTCTACGATGCCTATCCATATGAAGGGTTGGATCGTGTTGGATAAGAATAACCTTTCGGTGGAAATTAGATTTTAATCAAAGTAAAAAAAAACAACAATTTAATTTTAAATGGAATCCACAATTTTTCAAATGCATATTTTGTTAAGGGATATATATCCCACATCGATAAATGATGTTGACACAGACTAATTAATAAAGATCTTGGGCTACTTCTCTTAATAAGGTTGACCTTTTAAGATGGACCCCCAAATCTTAACATGGTATCAGAGTCCATTATGCTCCAACGAGCGATTCGATCCCGTTAAGACTCCAAAAGTGAGCACGTGGATTTCAAGATTGGTCTGCCCAAATGAGCCACCATCTTGCGGGGGCGTGTTAAGGGATATATATCCCACATCGATAAATGATGTTGACACAGACTAATTAATAAAGATCTTGGGCTACTCCTCTTAATAAGGTTGACCTTTTAAGATGGACCCCCAAATCTTAACATATTTCATCCATTTCTATCAAAATCACCAAACAAGAACCTATTTTACACCCTTAAACATGACTAAGAGGAGTTGGCATAAAGCATATAAGAGAGGCTTCAAGTCCTTGATGAGGGAGATTATGTAGAATTAATCAAGCGTAATGCACCAAATAAATTCTCGAAAAATTATGAATCAAATGAAATTAGAAGCACATGTTCCAAATAAGATAGATTCAAAACTAGAACAAGAGTCTCACATCTAACAACCTAGAAAGTAAATTCTATACAATTCAAAGTTTATGTTGTCTACTCTCTAAGCCAAAACACTGAAATCATTCTGCCGGCCAACCTCCTCACTGCTACTGAGGATCGACTGGGGTACGACATCAACAGTAGCATGGGAACCAGGCGGCATATTTTGATCTGAGACATGAGAAAGCGTGCATTCGTCTTTGTCAGCAGCATGATCGGAGGGCAATTCATCAACCCCATCTGTTATGTCACAATCAACGTCGTCAGTTACATCACAAAGCTGTTCTCCATTAACTTCTTGAGCTATAGGAGACAACTCTCTGTCGTCACCTGCATCAGCCGGGATGGATAGAAGTTGATGATTATTAACATCACCATCCACACGATATAGTTGTGCATCATCATCATCATCATCATCATCATCATCATCATCATATAACTGGGAATGGACGTTCATATTAACTGCATAATACTGCTCAGGATCATCCTTTCGTCTACGTTTACCTATTTCCCTCCTCCTAACCCTTTCCTTCTCTCTTATCCTTTTTCCGACATCATTTTGTGGATCCGTTATAAAAACTGTCGAACTTCTGGCATGATCCCTCAAACATTCATGTGCAACATACCTGATTCTCGTCACTGACTGCATCTGTAGATCGTCCATCCCATGAGTTGAGAGAGTATCGGCTAGATGTGCAATATCCCTCAATGCAGCATTCTGTAATGTAAACAAAAACGAACAGGAAAAAAAGTGATGAACTACAATGAAGAAAACACGAAAATGAAAGATATGTTAATGAAACTATTAGGCCCTGTTCTCTTTGCTCTTTTCAAGCCGTTTTCTGTTTTCGATTTTTCAAAACAACGAAAACGCGTTCTCTTTCGCATTTTCGAGAACTCATTTTCGAGAACAAAAAAAAAAAATTAAGCCTGAAAACAGAAAATGGCTGAAACACCGTTTTGTAAATTTTGTGAGCAAAATCTGAAAACACCAAAACGCGCGAAACGGCTAGGAGGAAAAAAAAGGAAGCATGGTCTATCCAAAATTCGTCTCTCTCTCACAACCCCTCACCCCTCTCTCTCTGTAAGACCACAGAGGCATTTTCGAAAGGGTTTGCTCTGCCTTCCCGTGAAGAAACGAAGCTCAATCGAAGGCGCAGGGGGAAAATTGCTTCGTTCCCGAGAGCTGACAGTAACGTCTCTCCATCGTCGGCGGAGTAGAGGGCTCAACCAAGTGCGATTCGGAAGATTCCATGCTTAGGGCCTTGGCGATTCTCTTTGCTGTTGTTCGTGATTCGCCTGCTTCTTGTGCTTCCCCATCTTTATTAAAGGTTCGTAATTGAATTACTTCATTTTCGGTTCAATTTGTGCAATTTTTTGGGTTCATAAAGTGGATTAGATTGGAAATATATTTCCTGCAGATTGGTTTAATTCATTGCTGGGAAAGAGAATGGGGTCTGGCCGGAAGGAGAAGTAGTGAAAGAATAATTGGTGGTGGTTAAAGGGGAATAAACAATGGAGATGGTAGGCAGTGGCGGTGGTGACTGGTTGATTGCAGTGGTGGTGATTGGTTGATTGCAGTGGTTGTGTCATTCTCAATCTTGTAATCGGAGCACAAAGTGACACAGAAAGCCATAGAGGATGAGTACTGGAGGGGGAAAGGCAGTGTGCATAACAGGAGCTTCTAGATACGCTGCTTCTTGGCTGGTGAAGCTTTTACTTGACCGTGGATTATGATAGACATTAGTATGGATTGTTTGGAGCTTTGGTTTACAATTTCCATCCTATATATGAATAGATTCTGCATTTTGCATTCCTATATGAAATTCGTAGATTTATTGCTTTGGGAACATTGTGTTGAAAGTTAGCCTTTTCTAGATTTGTTGAGTTTTGTCTGGCAAGATGGCTAAAGCCCAGGTGCCTAATTTGTGTTCAAGTTGTTTAGAATTCTCGTGGTAAGTTTGGTATAGTTTTCTGGACATTGATCAATTGACAAACTGTGTGCACGTCAATCTATTTTAATGACCTCGAATCTTGTCTATTATCCAGCATACTTTGGGGGCATTACAACAGAATTATTCTACTTTGTCAGAGAATTTTTGACATTCTTCTTGACAGATGTGTAAGTAGATGGAAATGATTGGATGAAAATGATCCATATTATAATAAAATCTTCATTGTCTGCAAATTACATTGTTCTTGTGGTTTTTGTGATCTTTATTTTATATTGTGCATACAATCTCGTATTTTCTCCAACAAATTGGTATTGAATTAATCCGGTTCCAATTTTCTTCATAACGGAAAATTTCCGTTGTAAGTTGTTAAATTTGGAGTGTAAATTGCTATTCTGAATTCTTATGGCATGTTAAAGTTGGAAGTTGTTTGTGGTTAATCATTTGAACGAGAGAGAATTAATTAACTAAGTTACAGAGTTATTTTTTGTTAAAGAGATCAAATCAAGCTATTGCATCCTATTACTTATGTTTGGAGAATGTGCTTTGTTCGTAATATTTCAGATCAGGATTGTTATGGTAGTTCCAAGGGGTGAAGTTGTGAGAAGCTGCTACTTACCCATTTTGACAGTGAACTATCTTTGGTTGTTGTTCCAGTTATGCACAATCTAAATAGCTGGACTTCCAAATAGCTGTAGTTTAGGGTATGATGTTAACAGTTTTTGACAGCTATTTGTGGCTGTTGTTTAGTGCTACAAATCTCTTTTGTGCGATGTATAAAGTCTATTTGATCTGCAGTTATGTGGGTGAAGATATGAATTAGCTTTGTACTGGCTTCCAGATTTTAACAGATGGTGCTTGTGCACCTTATTTTTTGTTCTTTTATATATGTTTTTGGATTTGCATTGTCAATTGTTTAGGTGAAGGGATTTTACATAACATGTGAAGTGCATTATTTAGAAGGATTCAGTTACAAGTAAACTTGGAAACAGAGTGCATATGATAGCATATTCTCAGAGTTCCAAATGATAAACTGAAGAGAGTGAATCTGATGCACCTGATTCTTGGTGTTGATGCACCTGCGTTTTAGGTTGTGTTTGATGACATAATTTCTGGATATATATTCTCCTCCTAAAGACCAACGACAAATTGACACCTTTTAAAATGAAATTTTAAAATCTTAATACAGTATTAGAGTCCATTAAAGTGTGTTTCGTTCCGACTAGCACTTGTATGTTAAAATTCGTCTATCTAGACGAGTCACTTGAATATTAAAATTTAGGTTGTGTTTTTGATATGTGGAAAAAATATTTCAAAATTTAACAACTTCAAAATTAACATTATTATTTAATACTATATTAATATTAAACTATTAAAATTTAAAGAATAATTAGATTTCTTGAATAAAATATTAATAAAAAAAATTTCTCAAAATTTTAAAGTAAACGCATTTTCTAGTTTTATGTTTTCAGAAACAGTTTTCCAAAACAACAAACAGAACGCATTTTCAGCAATTTCAAAACAAACACTCAAAACACAAAATACAAAATGAATTCAAAACTCAAAACAGAAAATTGAAACACAAAGAAAACGGCCCCTTAGTTGTTTGAAATATAACATAGGGGCTTACCATTCTCTGAAATTCTGATGAGATAGGTACGGGCCTGCCTACCAACTTGCGTGTAATTTTCAAGTACCAATGCTCGTATTCACTTTCATCGAGATCTTCTTCAACCTCCACAATATCAAAAGACGCTATGACCATTCATTAAGTTCTGATTCCATTTTCCCAGAGAGATCTATGTTGAAACAAAATGGAGAATACACCGAGAATTGAAGAAGAAACAAACCAATGTTGCAGCAACCAAACACGAACTTGAAGACAAGAAATCAAACTTGAAACATCTACCAAAAGACTTGATCACGATACCGTTGTCCTCAAACAATATTTGCCCCCTTTAGGATTGAAAAATGCTTGAAGGGATGATGGCAAATGGTTTGCAAGATTTAAACAAGCCTTGTAAGGATTAATACTCAAACAATTAAGTATAATCCCCCAAAACTCAAGAACACAATTAAAAAAATATGAATATGAAAGAAGAACAATGATTTTGATCTTTACTTGGAATGCATATATGAACTTCTCTTGTTTTTCATGTTCAATCCTTGAACACCATTGTCCTATATATAGGCAATGTTCAGATGCACGAAATAGTGCCAAAAAATAAGTGAAAAAGGCACCAAGTTCAAAAAACCAACGGGAAAAAAGGGGCCAAAAAACTGCTAGAATTTTGTACCATGCGGCTGCATGGTACAAACCCATGCAGCCGCCTGGTATAAAACATACCGGGACTAAAATGTCCCGGAATATGGCCATGCGGCCGCATGGTCCAATGAACCATGTGGTTGTATGGTTCACTTTTGAGGTCACTTGATCAACTTCCATTCCAAATTCTCTCTTCTTCTTCTCAATTCAATTTTGAACAATATATAACAATCCCCACTTGTTCAACATTGAATAAAATCTCATATTCAAAATTATCCGATACTAATGCATAAGGATTAGATATCCTTCGATTTGAATCTAAATTATCGGTCGAAGAAGTTACTATTTTGTGGGATAGCTAAATTATCGGTCGAAGAAGTTAACTTTGATATGGTCCAATAATTTATTATTATTTTTTTTTTTTGTAGTAGTCTTTTGAAAAGTATTGAGATGAACTTTACATTGACATACTGTATTAAATCGTATTCAATATTTTTATTTATCGAAATAATGAAAACCTTGATTATTTATGGATTAAATTTGTTTTGTTATTATTATAAGTTTGCTGGTAATCAAATAAATAATATAATAATTTTTAAAAAATTAAATTGTCATTTACGGCATGTATTTTAGCATGCCGTAAAAAGTGAGATACTTTTTACGACGTGCAGTTGAACGCCGTAAAAGGTATACTACTTTTTACGGAATGCATTTTATTACGCCGAAAAAGTGAGATACCCGTAAAACTCATTTACGGCGTTCTATAGACGGCGTACTCTACACGTCATAAAAGGTACATCACTTTTTACGACATGGCTTTATATGGAGTGCGCCCGCATGCCGTAAAGAGGTTTTTACGGCCTGCATTGCACGCCGTAAAAAGTACATTTTGTTGTAGTGTTCTCAAATGCTTCGAGCTGTGGATTTCCATGATGATAAGGGCCGATCGAAACTACGAGAGGATCATAACAATCTTTGTTTGATTCAATCGCTCGCATCAGAGATGGAACCCTTTCTATTTGGGGTTTCTCTGTTGTGTCGTTAACATAGTTCTTTATAGAAATCAACCACTCATCCTCGCCGCCTTCGATAATTTTATCGTCATTTTCTGTGGCTCCAACTGTTGTCATCCCTTGGATGTGAGCATGAATTTGAGTCAGCACATATTATTAGCAGCTTGTTTGATAATTTTTTATTAACATAGTCAAAATTTAATTTTTAAACACATGTTTTAAGGAATCCATATAATTTATCAACTGTATATTTCATCAACTTTTATAAAAATTTGTTTAAATTATTATTAAACACTGTGTCAAACAACTCCCAAATTGAAACTTAGGTCGAATCGAGCTGCTCTGCAAGGTCTGCAAAAGGCCTGGCAGAGCAAATGTGAGATGGGGGTGGGTGTTTAACATTTGGGGGGGTTTAATGAGGTGGGTCCTCGAGACCCACCTCATGTGAGAGCAATTGCTCTACCAGGCCTTTTAGCAGAATTATTCAACTTAGGTCACCCATCATGTGCTTTGAGAAAAAAAATTAGAATAAATATTTACTACTAGAGTGAAGAGAGGTCTAGCAAGTTCCCTGGCATTCCAGACTAAAACCTAAGGAGGTTTATTCCAACAACAAGGGACTAACACATGATATGATAGACTTTTACAAGAAAGTGGTACACGTGTAAAGATTTTGATGGCAAATGAACTTGCAACGCCGTTACCAATATTCGTCATCCCAACTATCAGTGGGCCATTACGTACGTTATCTTTCATATTGAAGAATTTATGCAAATAAATTAGAATTTTGATGAAGAATTGTTGAATATATGAGATAACAATAATCATATGAGATTTAGAACTTGACAATAATTTTGAAAAACTTTTTTTTTATATCCAATTCTATCTTGAAAAATAACCTATGATTATTAAATGCAACAGATTAGATAACATGCAATAATGATTAGTTATAAAATGTGTCTGTATTAACAATTAGACATAATTAGAAACAATATATAAGGGAGTTAAATGTAACAAAGAAGAACAATATTAAGAAAAATCCCTCAGGTGAGGTGGAGTGGGGGTACCTTCTGATCCCATGGAGGATGAGTAGCAAACTTATGTTTGAGTAATAAGTAAAAAGATGTTTCTTTATTGTAATAACATATGAAACATTTTCTTGTATATAAACTTGTCATAAGAAGGGGATATCTTAGACAAACTTAATTTTGTAGAATCACTTTAGAAAACTTCCTAATTAATTTTCAGCAAATTATAAGCATAGAATAATAGTATTATGCTGTTCTTTTAATTTTTTTTCCTTTTTTCTTCTCATCTCCATTTTAAGTGTGTAAACGAATAGGAAAGTTGTATATACTTAATTAAGTTACGTTGAGAAGTCGAGCAAGATTACAAGCATCGAGCAATACTTTTAGAGCTTGTTTGGAAAATTATTTTTGAAAATCATTATTTTCAAAAGCATTTTCAATCACATATTTTATGGGACTCATAATTTGAATTTCCTCATAAAAATTATTTTTACTTGAAAAAAAAAATCTCCCAAACAAGTTCTTTATTTGACCCCAAGCAAACAAAACATAAACTACAAATAGTATGATATGTATGAGCTTAAGATACATTAATTTGGTAACTTGCTAAATAGATTTCATGAAGAAAAAAATTATAACATATGGAAAATCGTCAAACAAGGGTTAGCACTTCGAGTTTGAATGAGCAAAATAGTTCCGTTACATCTATTGTCTAAAAGAATTATAGACTTTATTTCAAGACAAGCTTAGTACAATATTAAAGTTTGACTTGAACAAGTGTAAATATTAAGGTGTATGTCACAAGTATATTCTTGTTCCGAGTCGGAACAGATCTACGAATTCTTTGATTCCAGTTACTAAAAGTGATCTTGAACTGAAAAATAGACCCTAGAAGCCAAAGATCTCTCCTTAAATTCATTTTAATTTCACTATTTTACAATTTGATACCAAATCTTGTGTTCATTATAATTGACATCATATTATATACTCTTTTACATGTTTGGTAAGGTAGACAATATAATATTAAACAAAATTAAAGAAAAAAAGAAAGTTGAAATCTTGATTATAATCATATGTGGTCGAGTCTAATAGTGCATAATACATATTATTTATATATAAAATTTTATGGTCTCCTTTGTTCATCTCTTTCGGTCTCTAATGAGTAAAAAATGAATAGATCGTGCAATATATAAGTAATGTTCTTGTATGCCAATCCTAGTGTTGTATATAAGACAAAAGGAACTATTTTAAACAACTTTAAAAAAAGTTTAGAATTGTGCTAGGAACTATCTTTTCACTATCACAAAGGATATTAACATGCTAAGCACATGGAATTATTAAACGTAATAGACACACCATGCAAATCTTAAAAAATAATTTATTTATTTATTTGTTTAGTCCTTGTTTTGTTTAGATAAAAATTATTTTTTAATAGATTTTGATAAAAGTTGGTAGAGTGTGGTTGAAAATTTGAGTCCCACGAAACATATGATTAAAATAAATTCTTGATTTTGACTTAAATGTTAATGAGATTTTTTAGATGAACTAAACAAGAGCTTATTATTTTTTATGTTAATTTTCTCCTTTGTATTTTGTCAAAATTTTAAAATCTGAAGTAAAAATAGAAATATTTCCTCTATATTATAGGAGGATAAAAGAAAATTTGATATCTATAAGAATACAATTTTCATTTATTGACTGCATAGAGTTATTATCTATACTATACATTCATAACATATTTAGTAAGGTGGACTTAATAATATTATATATTATTAAAAAGGAAAAAATATAATATTATGTATTGTATAATTTTATTCAATATTGTATACCAAACACATCATTAGTAACTGAATTCTACAAAATGGCAAATAAAATGGTGGGATCTTCCTTCAACTTGCCAAAAAAGGGTTAGATACCATAATAATATATTGAACTTGAAAAATAATGTGTAACAAATTAAATTGAGGTGCAGTTATCTCTCTTTCCTTAAGGAGATTTGGGAATAAGTTGACTCGACTTATACAAGTGCATATAATAATGCCTTTCAATATATAAGTGTAATTTTTTTCACCAATTATGCGACGTTGTTAAGAAAGAAAAATAAGTTTTTAGTTTTGAGAAGTTTACATGTTTGGTAATAACAACCTGACTATATCTTTGTTCGCCTCTTTACATGGTACTTATAAGTTAGAACGAGGAGATCAAACAACTCATAAATATAATGTAACAATATGTTGTATTTTCACGTGTAAATCCTAGTATTTAGTATGTATCACAAAAGCAACTATTTTTAACAACTTGACGCACATAACAATTTAGAGAGTTGTAGCATTATGTGTGCCCAATTTGTACTATGCCTTTGAAATATCACAAGTTAAGAATATCAACATGCTAGACATAAGGAATACTCAATCAAACTTTATAGCATAATCAAGTTTTTCGTTATTGTCACATATTTACTATATCTACAAAGATTTATAATTTCTCCGAATTAAATATAGGAATATTGAATGATAATAGAGATTCTAGATTTATAAGCATGCAATTTTAGTTTATCAATGACACACAAACATTTTTGAATGTTTAGAAATGTGAATTTAACAGTATTATTTTAACAAGCGCCATGCTTGTTTCATACTTTTTCAACTCCTCTTCAACGTCCCATTCCAATCCAATCCAATTTGGCTGAGAGAATTGGATCTGATCAGCTTCAAAACAAGTTTTAGTTGAAGAGAATTTGCTCCGCAATGTTAAGTTACAATTTAGAAATCGCTAATCACTAAAGGTTCCCTCTAATGGAGAAACATATAGGCAACATTAGAATTCTATAATTGTCATGACATTTGCAATTTAGAGCATGTCTGGGCGCAATTGTGGAGTGAAAAATCAATTTTCTTGTCCCATCAAACCGGGCCCACTGGAAGCTGAGTCTTGCACGGCAATAAGAATTTTTGGCATTCAATTACCAAATTATCCTCCACTGCTTATTTTAAACATTTCTCTGACCTCAAATGAGTACAAATTTGACCAACATGCATCCTTTGAATTTTTCATGTCTAGGCCCATCAACACCAATATTTTATGAATTCTTTTTCTTATCAATTCTGATTCAACAAAGCCAATAACATAAATTTTTCACGGAACAAATTGTTTTCATTTTCCAAATTCAACGTGCCAATTAATACATTTTCAACCGACAAAAAATTCAAAGGACCATGGACAGGATATTTTATGAATTATTTATTTTATCAATTCTGATTCAACGTGCCAATAACATAAATTTTGACGGAACAAATTTTTTTCATTTTCCAAATTCAACGTACTAATTAATACATTTTCAACCGACAAAAAATTCAAAGGACTATGGACACAATTATTGCAGGATAACAGCGTTGTTATACAAACAAATACATTACTGGTTTTGAGCCAAGTAATCTCGAAAACGATCCCACTCATTGCGTTGCATTTTTGGTGCATTCATTTCAGCAGCGGCTTCCTCCTGTTCATCTGGAAGTTCTACCTCTGTCGCGTCCGGATCCGACTCTGCAGCTGCGAACGCCTCGTCGGCAACTCCAGCCCGTCGAAAGAAGTTGTGTATACCCATAGTAGCTATGACAACGGCAATCTACACGTTGAAATTGTAACTTGGCATGTGATCGAGAATTTTTCACCGATTTTTCCACACACCAAATGCACGTTCAATTACATTCCTGCATGACGAGTGCCTGTAGTTAAATTTTTCACGCGCGTTTCGAAAGTTTCATCTCCGACCTGTCTGACCATCGTAAAACTGCTGAAAATGATACAATATATCTGATCCCTTACACGGAGATGCGGAAAATTAATTTCAGGACTATGTATAGCCCGTGCCAGTATGCATGAATCGTGCGTGGTCCCAGCGCACCCTGCATGCACAAATGTAAAACACAAATTGAAATCACATGCTACAAGATCATTTTGTGTTGGAATGCCCTTTCGGCCTATAAAATTAACTCGTTCGTCGCGCTGCATGACAGTTTTGACGTGCGTTCCGTCAATTACACCTATGCAGTTTTGAAATAACGGATGCTTGTTGATATTTGGTACGTGATGCTCAGCGCCATTATTGTAGTTGGGATCAGGTTTTATTAGACGTACACTAAATTCCACGACGGCTTCAAGCACATGCTTGAAATAGTGTCCAACAGTTTCCAACGAATGGTTGAACAGCATTTGCACCTGTCTGTAGCCTTTTTCCATGCGTTAATATGCACAAAAACATCCCAACTTGTTCATACACATCTATGTGCTGGCCACTACGTAGTCCGAATTCATCGCGAAGTATATGTGTGAATGCTCACAGCGTTGCGGGATACATCCGAAATTCCGCATAACATTTCTTTGGACTATAATTCACGGCATCCAACATGAACATGTGTCCGTTTCTCGCAAATGGGAACCTCCTCACTCGGCTTCTCTATTCGCGATAGTATGTAGCGACTTCACCATCTGTAACTTGACAGTATCGAAACCATTCCACGATGTCATCTTGCAGCTGTTGCACAACTTCATCTTCGTCGATTTCGACTTCATCATCGGAGCAAGGCATGAGCTCACAATTATATGCAATGAAGTAAAAATATGGTTCTTGATATTGGTTGGAGGTCTCGTTATATAGACATTGCTCTGTTTTCATGGCATTATTCACCATCATTGCACTAATGACTGACTTGAACAAATGGACAAAGACAAAAAAAATAATGGACACTAGTGATTACAAAGACTCTGGTAAGGCATTAGGACTATACAATATTCTTTGAAAATGAAGACACCCACTCATCCATTTTCACCGTATGCATGCCATTGAAATAGTGGTTGAATATAGGAAAAGCAAATCTTCAGCTACAGATATGGGTACAGAACATAAATATTACAAGTACACAAACACACTGTTTTCATGGAACATCCCGCAACATAAAAAAAAAAAAAAAGTACACCGGCTGTTGCATTTTTTTTTTAATCCCTTACATTCCTCATCATGGGCGTCTCTTCATATCATCGTTCTAGCTCCACTTAACCCAGTCCATTTTTTCGTCTGCGTCGTCCTACGCATCGATAGTCTCTCTATTACAGCGTTTGCTAAGGAACTTGCACGTCCAGAAGTACAACTCAATTTTCTTATGCAGTCTGCCCATCGCCAACAACTCTGACAATATTTTCTTCACGGGCGGCACAGGAGGACCAACCAAATTGTCAATTTTCTCGGCTACTTCTCGACTGGCTGAGGCGGCACGGGCAACAGAGTAGGACAAATCTCTGGCTCCTATTTTTGGTCTCTTTTCACTTGTGTTCTTGCCGTCAGGTCGACGCTTGTCACCACTGCGTGGCCTGGAGACGTCCATGCTGATTGTTGCCTGACCAGTTTCGTCACCCTCATCACTTGATCCGCTCCTCTCCTCGTCATCCAGATGTGCGTCGCGCAAGTCTTCGTAACCACTATCCTCAAACATGGTGAATCATGTCCGGCACATTTGGGACGGTGTGACCGCATACTTATCGATGTCGAAGGCGTCCTCGAACAACATATTGTTGCTGTATACTTCTCTGCAATCTTTGTCTCTGTATTCTTTGTAGTCCTTGTTCTCATGTTCGAAATCCAAAAATTGAATCCCCATAAATCAAACATTTCTATAACAGAAATATATAACCAAAATGAATATTGCCTATTGATTCATATTTAAGAATTTAAATTATGTAGAACATTTCTGGAAAGAAGTGGCATTACGTGCCAATAATTGGGTTCAACAAAGTGGTTACTTCCACTCTTCAACAATTAACAAAGTGTTCGTTCTTTATAAGTCCATCATCACATGTCATTTTATGCGGCCTCCATCTAACAGCATTACAGGATGTCAAAATATTCTCCATAACTCCACCCACGTTTGTTACTACCATAGCCAACTCAGTCAAGTGCTCATTTTTTAATTGGAATATTCTTCTTCTACTACGACCTCTCTGCCTTAACATTCTCATCTCAACCATCCTCAGAATTCCATGGCAAATGAAAAGCATTTACAAAAATCGAAATATTATAATAATCAAATAGAACCAGACAGAATACGATTAATATCCTCCCCTAAATGTGTTAAATCATGGCTCAATGTGTACTCCAGCTTCCTAAAATCCAGTAGTATCTTTTATTCATAAATGAATACATTATTTAACAAGGCTTCTTCATTAAAAGTTAATAACAAAAAGTCCAAAACCAATTATGCAAATAGATTACAGATTTTGTTAATTGCCGATGCAAGGGGAAAAAACAAATCTGGAAAAAGTTGGTACTGGCCAGGACTCTTGGTACCTTAATCTTTCACTCCCACCACTCGTTCGAGGCAGCAATTGTTCCCGTTGCGAAGTTATACTTGACACCACTGCAGTTCAAAAGCTCTGTGAGTCTTTTATGCTTTTGACGGAGAGAATCCCAATGATTCTTCAACTGTTGCTTGGTCCAAACGTACCCGGAGTTGGTGTTGAACAACTGGATCACTTGGTCCCAGCCGTGTTTCGTGAAGCACTTTCCGTTACGATGACCGTCGGCTATCACAGTCTCACATGCGGCCACAAAAATTGTGTTATCACGTTTGGTCCACAAGGCGTTCTTTCGGGTTGGTGCTTGGGTCTGGCTTGGAGGAGGGTTGTAGGTGGACGACGAACCGTTGTAACCCATCTACGATGACAAGCCAGTGGAAGTTAGTGAAACCGTTAAAGCTGAACTTATAAGGAAGCAAATAGAATTGAGAGCAAACGCTTCAACAAAGTGGTTGATTTTTACAATGAATCTGATACAAATACAGACCATATTGGAGTGGTCAGCAAGTATGAAATAACAAATTACATGATTTCTTCATTGACGTGAATACAATTCAGTTGCAACAAATTATCATTTTCCAAAACCAGGACCATCTATGTGCTGCCATACCGATGACAACCGTGGATCCATGGTATGAGTGGAGTTTCTCCTTGGCCGGAAAGCAATGTATCGACCGTCGCAGCGTGCCGGTGTTGACTGTTCATGGAGTAGTTGCCTGGAATCAATTCTGAGGGACTGATATGTGAAAAGGTGGTCAGAGAACACTCGTAGACGGAAGACCGGTCTGAGGGCTATGTGGATCTAGGAAGGAGATGGCGAAATCAGATGCTTGTCTTCAGGTCGCTGGCTTTGGCAGTCTCTGTATTCTTTGGAAGGAAGGATTCTGGAACGAAGGAGAGAAGAATGGAGTGGGTTGGTGAGGCGTGTAATGAGAGGGGTAAACTGTGAAAATGTAATTTTATGGCCTGCTTGTTGTCGATGAAGGTAAATAAAAAAATAAGCAACGGTCATATTTTCGATTAATTAACGGTCGGAATTTACATTTACCATGCGCCAAGACATAGCCTTAATTAAAAAGTTGACTAAGGAAGATGAGGGTTGGAGTTTTGTTCTCAATAATTTTCTGAGCAGATACATGAAAATAATTCACCGTTCCGTTCGATTCATTGCTATATCAACACGAAGATCCAACTTAACTAGACCAGTAACACCCTTTATGCCAAAATATAAAATATAAATAGGGTATGAAATCCATCAAATTTCTAAAGGAATTTTGTCGTCGAGCAAAGGGTATGAAATCAGTCAAATTCAAACAGTTCTCCTTAACTAAATGTTAAGAATAAAATCTCACATCGAATAAAGATAAAAATATAGACTAATTGATAAGGGTTTGGGTTATTCCTTAATAAGATTGATCTTTCAACATGGAACCCCAAATCTTAATATAGTATCAAAGTCCACTAAATTCAAACGAGCAACTCGATTCGATTAAAACTCAAAAAATGAGCATATGAATTTTAATATTAGTCTACTCAAATGAGTCACCATCTTGCGAAGACATATTAAAGGATAAAAATTTCACATCAAATAAAGATGAAAACATAGATCAATTTATAAGGGTTGAGGCTACTTCTCCTAACAAGTAGACCTGGGCATGGTTCAAGTTGGATTGGTTTTGAGTCCAACTCGAAATCAAAACCAACTTGGTCTGTTTGGATAAATTCCAACCCAAATGACCCAATCCAATTGTTGAAACCGAATATTTGGTTAATCGGTTTGAATTGATCCTATTTAAAAAAAAAAATTTACCTACCTATTTTAGTTAAAAAAAAAAAGTTGCTTGTATATATATATAATGTAAATGATAAATGGTAGATTTTTTTTCAAAATCATTCTATATATCCGATCAATTAAGCTAGATGCACATCCTTGATTGACTTCAAGGATGACATCTCCCTAGG
This sequence comes from Fraxinus americana, assembly GCA_035079005.1. NCBI lineage: Eukaryota > Viridiplantae > Streptophyta > Magnoliopsida > Lamiales > Oleaceae > Fraxinus > Fraxinus americana. The sequence continues at coordinate 35,756,794 of CM068715.1, read as the reverse complement.
TAGAAGAAATCTAGGTATGATGGAATGGATGTGTTTAAATCAATGGTGTAAATTGCAGCTACATGGAAAAGTGTCAAATTTATTGTCAATCATGATGTACATGTAGCATAATTGATATTCGATAGTTACCAACAAATAATTACACCAAAATAAAAAAGTAAGGCTATAATATGAATTTGGAGTTTACAACAAACAATTTTTTCTTATTTCTTTTCTTTTGGAATTTGGAGCTTTGACAAAAGAAACGTAGACGGTAAACAAATTATTTAAGAAAAACTATTGTTGTACATAATTTATGTACATGGAGAGGTACATAATGTGATGTGGCAATCATCCAATAGTTGATTGAAAGTGTGAGAATTGAATTAAAGGTTGGATATGTGCTACATGTAATTGTGTGAACCGTTATGTGAAAATTTATGTATTATTAGCAAAGTCCTATATATATATATATATATATATATATATATATATATATATATATATATATATATATATATATATATATATATATATATAGCATGTTAGTAGGTTAATTAAGGGGCTAGTTCCTTAAATCGCAATCAAATCGATCCGACTTTTTAATGATTAAAAATAATCGAACAGAATCGACCCAAACCGACTCGACTCGGTTTGGTTTGGTTGATTTGGCCAGTTTTCAATTTTTTTTGCCCACCCCTACTAGCAAGGTTGGCCTCTTAAGATAAAATCTCAAATATTAATATAGTATTAGAGTCCATTAAATTTGAACGAGCAATTCGATCCGATTAATACTCAAAAAAATTAGCACACGAATTTCAAGATTGATTTGTTCAAACAAGTCACCATCTTGAAAGGCATATTAAGAAATAAAATCTTACATCGAATAAAGATGACAATATAAATTAATTTATAAAGATTTGTGTTATTTCTCTTGTAAGATTAATCTTTTAAGATGAAATCACAGGTCTTAATACTAATCCCCAACATATCCATCCTTAAGAAAAGGTCGAGTCACCTTTCAATTAAAAAAAAATGCTTGTACTCGAAACCAACACATTAACTCAACAATTATCATAAACAACATTTGCATTAACTGATGGGGTTCTCATTCTATGCAGGTGGTTTATAATAAAAATGGTAAACTCATATGTTAGTGGTGCTCTTGACTTCCAGGCTATCTCTCCTTCTTAAAAATATATAATTATTTATTAACTCAACTCTAGACAATGAAAAATTAAAAGATCGAGATAATGAGAAATTAAAAGATTATATATGTAAAGTCGATAGCCTTGGGAATAGTGTTATTTGAATTGACAATTGCTAGAAAGCCAAATTGTTTCTCCTTCGATAGAATTAAAGACATTGTAATACGAGGAAAAAAAATTGTTGTACAAGATGCAAGAATACTCTCTATTGAGGTAAAAAATCAGTATCAGCTCAAGAGACTTCAAATGATAGACCATATAAATATACTTTCGTTCATATACGTAAATGCAAATAGTATCCAAAACTATTCTTTTATATTGAAAAGTAGCACAAAAGGGCAAAAACAATCCAAAAAGTGCTAAAATTGTTCTTTTGTCAATTGTGTTAAAATATCCATTGGGCCACACCTTCTCTTAAGAAAAACTTTATTGGGCCTCATAATCTTAGACTGGCTCAACCCAGCAAACAATAGCCCTCTCCCTCTTTCAGTCTTTTTCCCTCGTCTCGGTCATCTTCTCCCTATTATCTCAACGGAACCCTAAATTCCATTTTGTAAAACCCAAATTTCACTGTATAATTGTCCATTTTTTTTTCCATAAAACCCAGTAAAAGTATTCATGTTCATTTTATGGAATTTCAATAGAAAAAACGAAAATTCGCCCGGTCATGAAGTTTGAAGATTATTATTCTGTCTCCAGTGAGTATTCTTCTCCACATTTTAAGAAATGAAAATATCATTTTTAATTTGAAGTTTCGATTTATTCTTTTTTTTCCCCTTTAATTCGATTGATTATTATTCTGCCTCTGGTGAGTGATGATGTTAGTTTTTTTCTTGTAATATTTTTATATATTTTTTTCATCATTTTCTTGAAGTATTGCACCCCCCTTCTCCCCCCCCCCCCCCCCCCCCCAAAAATGCTATCAATGATTTATGTTGGAATTTTTAACTTGTTTATGTGAATGTGGGTGAACGATAAATGGAAAGTAAAAGGAGTGAAAATTATGGATAATCCCCAGCCAAAAAACGTTCATCAATCATCATGCATTTCATATGCTCTGGGAAGTGATTGATTAAATGTTTCTGTTATACATTTTCATAGCAGGAGCTGAAAGAAATCCCTCTGGTTGAAAGTGGAAGAGTGATTTGTGCACTTACTAACACACAAATAAAGGCATTTTTATGTTCTGTATTTGCAGTTTCATATATTTATATCTGCTGTTTTTTGAAGTGATATGGAAATAGTTAAATCAAGATAACTAGTGGTTTCCAGAGAAAAGAGAAATGAAAATTTAGTCTCAGGTAGAATTTCAGGAAGGCAGAATTGGACGGCAGATTTATGAGAAGATTTAGAGCCTGGATTGCAACTTAAATGTATTTAATTTTGAAATATTTTAGGTCATGAAAATGCGCAAGAAGTTTTAAAACGATATTTGCATGGTTATTAATGCCTTTATATGTTCCATGGTGGAAAAGATAACTTGCATTTGCTATATGATCAGATGTTATAAATAAGAAATTTTTCTTTCCATGCGAAGGGTAGTGTGTAATTTAAAAAGGCGTCATTGGGTGTCGAGATATTTTATGAGTAAGCCTCCAAACAAACAAAAAAAAAATCAAAATAATATAAAATATGAAAATATGCTCATGATAAACCATAAACTATATAAAAAAAAAATATTCATAATAAAATATATTAACAAAATTAAAAGTCTAACTTGCAAAAAATAAAAACTAGATTGTAAAATAGTAAATAAGTCTCATGTTAGGCACAGGCCTTGGTAGATTGTGTTTTGAGCCCAACAATGGCTCTTAAGGCTTAAGCTTTTGAGGCATTTTATTTAAGCCTCATGTGAGGTGGGATTTAAGGCTTAGCTTTAAAATAGGTTTTATTTTTTTTATTTTTTAAAGGTGCAATGAAGCTTCATGTTGTTGGCATGCCTGTTAGCAGGTTGGTGGAAACAATTTTACAATTGGGCCACTACGAAATTTTAGTGGAATATATAATTTTTTTTTTCATGGTTTTGATTTAGAGGAAATGCTATTAATATTTTGTTGTTATGTGAATTGAAAAAATTGGGGCAAAAATAGGTTTAATGTTTGAGAGGCATCTAGTTTGTTACTATATGACTGCATTTGTTTCATCCAAAATCCAAATTATAAACAATTACTATTAGGTGTATTAACATTTCTTTCTGTAGCAAGTTATCATTTAAATAAATAGTAAAAGGTGCAATCGGACATTTTTTTTTTAACCTTTTTTGTAAGGGATTGATTTTTACTGTGATCTGAGTTGTTCCTTGTCATCAACTTGTAATTTTCATTGTTATATCCCCCTAGGAAATGATGAGCGATAAAGGGATGGCAGATATGTTTCTATGCGAATCTTATTCATTTTGCTTCTAGAAAGAAGCACCAATCTGGTGGTGCTTCCTTTTTAGAAGAAGCACAAACAAACTTGTCCTTAGTATTTTTCTATGTAAGAGTAATTTGGGGAAAAAAGTGCTTACTCATGGAGGAATTTTTACTGCAAGCCTCTTTTTCAGTTAGTGAGTTACTGAAAGCAGCAAAAGATATGTTGGAACACATGATTTAGTAGGATATGTGAAGGATAGGTTGTTGCTGGCTATACAAGTTTAATCCTTTTGTGTGATTGGGAGTTTCTGGACACTATTGGAGTTTTTCAATGGTCAAGGTTTCTAGTATCTGTTAAAAATTGAACTTCACAAATTACCTTGTGGATACTATGCTTGCTCGCCAAAGGTGGCTTTTGAAGGCCGGGATCGCTAAAGAATAGGAATTTGTCTAATATGGATGAAGGAATGGAGCAAACAGGAGTAATATAGTTGCCTTTCTCCATTTAAGTGGTAATGAAAAGAAATATATATGAATTCATGTATGAAGATTATAAAAAAATTTCTAGAGACAGTAAGACAAAGGGAAAGATTTACTAGCCATCATGAAAGATGACATGTAACTGAAAAGGAACTTACATATTAGGAAGAAGTTTTGCTCAGAATTTTCAATTGCGGTACCTGTAAATAAGGATTCCCTTTAATTTGATTTCTGTGGCATTTTATATCGCATCAATGAGTGAGAGTTATTTGCTTCAATCTAACTTCATGGGTACTCTGCGCGTGTAATTCCCTTTTAATGGAATGACTTTTGTAGCATGATGGAGCTTTTTTCTTTTTCTTTTTTTAATAACTTTTTGTGAAAGGGATTGATTTCATTGTTATCTGACTTTGATTCCCAATATCTTATTGAAATATTCTTTGGTTATACTTTCTATTCTTGAGTTTGTTTCCCAATATTGAATTGATAATTTCTTTGTTTATGCTCTCCATTCTCCAAGGAAATGATAAGAGATGAAGGGTCCATTGTAGCGTTTTTCAAGAATGCTTAGGGGTGGACATTTTAACTGGAACTGAACGTTCCGATCCGGTTCCATAAAAACAAAAGAAATTAGGAACTGAAATCGACCAGGTCTCAAATGGTTCTTGGTTCTTGAACCGAAATTGTGGTATTGAACTTTGGAACCAAATTTGTCATTTTTTATAAAAAAAAATTTTACTTTTTACAATTTATTCACCTTGATCTAATTACCCTGTCCAACAAATAGTAAGTTTGTAAGGTCCAAGTAGTAAGGACCCTGATCAATTGAATTTGTTCATTTGAACAATTGAATTATAACATTCTCGTTTGTAGCCACTCCTCCAATCACTTTGCGTGTTGCTCGTCGCACAAACCCTTCTTGAGGTATCATGCAGACCCATAGCCAAAATTGGATGCTATTACTTTCAATATTAGATGTTATTTTGTGATAGGAAAATAATTTGTATTGTCAACTCTCGGTTTTAGAAAAAATGCTATGGGTAGAACGGAACCGTAACTTGAACCGACGATTTAGATTTGGATTTGGATTCGATTCCAATAATTATGTGGACCCGAATGGTTCCATTTACGAAATACCCAAAAGTAGTGGTTGGTTCCAAGTATTGAAATATCCAGATCGACTCACCTGACGCTAAGGCCCTAAGAATGCTTGACAGGTTAGTTGATGTATTGAGATTTGGAATACACCTTAGATGTATTTAGTTTTGAATTATGTTAGGTCAAGGAAAATGCGTAAGTTTAATATCTGCATGGAATATGAATGCTTTTAATGCGTCATGAATGCAAAAGTCAACTTGCATTTGCTATATGGTTGGGTGTTGTAAATAAGGGATTTTCTTTTCATATGAGGGGTAGTGAAGCTTTGTGGTTGTTGGCATCCCTGTAAGCAGTTTGGTGGAAACAATTCTACAATTTTGGAGCAATGAAATTTCAGTGGAAGGTAATTTTTGTTTCCTGGTTTTAATTCAGAAGTTCATTTTTTATTTACCTACCACGTCAAAGATTGTACTTTTATAAGTGTAAACATGGAAAGTACATTTAGCATTTTTGTCGAGTCGTGTGATTTGTGTAATTTAGGACAGAGATAGGTTTGAGGTTCGAGAGGTATCTCATTTGTTTCTATGGGAATGAGATTGTGTTGGCTTATCCAAATTGAAAACAATTACTATTAAGTTTTAACATTTCTTTCTGTAGCAAGGTATCATTTCATTTAAGAAATAATCCAAGGTGTGATCCGATTGTCAAAAGGGATTGTTTTAACTTCGATCTGAGTTTTGTTCCTAATATCAACTTGAAATTTGCTGAAGGCTGGCGTACATATGTGAAGTCAGTTTCTTTTCCTTTTCTAATTGTTTCTGTATTAAGTCTTTTTCAACATAGGAGAATTGTGCTTACATGTGGAGGCATTCTTGCGGTTAAACATTATTTTAAGCTTGTGAGAGTTAGTGAAAGCAGCAAAAAGGAGGTTGGAACACATGATTTACTATGGTGGTGTGAAAGGGAGGTTTTTGCTGGCTATTCTGGACACTGTTGGATTTTCTCTTTGGTCAGGGTTCCTAATATCTTTGAAAAATTGGACTTCGCAAATTATCCTGTGGAGCTGATATCATGCTTGTTCATGAAAATGTAAAAGATGTGCCTTAAGGTCGCTAAAGAATAATGGTCAAAAGAGGAGACGAGAAAATTAGGAATGCAGTCTGACTCTTAAAAAAGGAGGAAATTCTCTAACATGGATGGAGGAATGGGTGCAATGGGGCTAACAGGAGCAATTTAGATTGTCTTTCTCCGTTAAAGTGGTAATGGTAAGAAATATCTAAAAGTTCATGTACCAACAATATAGAATTTCATTCAGTTTTCTAGAGGAAATCAGAGAAGGGAACAATAGTAGTTTTTACTAGCCACTATGAAGGATAACTTGTAACCTTAAAGGAACTTTCATAATAGAGGAAGAAGTTTAGCTTAGAATTTTAATTATTTGCATCAGTCAGACTAATGGGTACTCTCTGGCATGATAATTTATATTCAAAGGAATGACTTTCTTAGCATGGCTGGTGTTAGCCTTTAGGGGCTGTTTGTTTGGCAAGGAATTCAGTCAAAAATAATAAGCTGATGCTTACAATCATATCTCCATGTGGAGCCTATTTGAGACAATAACATCAACTTAGCCCTACCCTCACTTTTATGAATTAGTAGTTGGCTACTTGAAAACTTTTTTCGCCCCTTTTAGGGACATAGCTGAATCTGTAGGAATTCAGTCTTTTGCAACCACTTCAAGCTATGTAAATTTTGGTTGCAAATAAATTAAGGAATAGGAAAGAAATTTCAACTCTCAAGATGGCAACTTCAGTCTGTAGTAACTTAATTCTGGGAATATAAATCCGCATTTAGATGTTTTATTTTGATTACTTGATTTCAAAATGCGAATTTTGCAACCACTACTTAAACATTATGGAGACCAGCCTCTACCATTTCTGTTTTTGCTAATGTTTCTCCTTATATTTTGTATATATTTTTCCTCTCTATCTTGCAAATGGTATGCTTCACCCTACAGCCGTCATTTTAGCAATGTTGATTAGAATCTCCTGTATGCTTCCTGCCTATCTTTTTTTTTTCCTTTGCAATACCACAGTTCTCAAGAGAACGAAAAGCTTGAAACTGAGCTTTGACAAACGGTGGCTTAGATTGATCATGATGGTAGTCAGTGTCATAATTACACACGCATTTCCTGCTCACCATGGACAGATTTGAACATTATTTCAAGGCCTTAGATAAAGTTTACTGCAGAGAAAAAAAATTTCCTAGCTCATAGACATGGTTTAAAAAGACGGTAGTGAGGCGCGCTTTGAGACCCGCCTCACTGTGAGGCGCATGTAGTATGCCTCGAGACGATATTTTTTAGGCTAAAAATATAAGGCTCACGCCTCTAAATTTGAGGCGCGTGCCTCAAGGCGCGTCTCACTACCGCCTTTTGTAGAAATTGAGAGTAGCGAAGAGGAAGATGATGGGAAAATTAGATATGATGATGATTCCATTAACGATGCTAGTAATAGTGATGATAGTGCAGACTATTAGGCTTTTTTTTAGTTTAAGCTGCTGTTTTTTTCCATTGCAAATGAAGTGATTTCTAACTTGCTAAACATCTTCTTTCTTTAGGTGGACTATATCTTAATATGCTAATGGCTATATATCCTATTTACTATATGCTCCAAGTTTGGTTTTTTTTGTATTTTTGTATTATTTTATAATTCTTTTACTTAAATTTTTTGTTTTTTGTGAGACTTACGCCTCAATCCGCCTAGAGGCTTACGCCTCGCCTCATAAAGAAAAACCGTCTCAATATTTAATTTCGTCTTTTTAAACCTTGCTTATAGAGACCAAATATTTTAAATGTTCTAAACAGTACTTCAGATCCAGAGACAGAAAAGATATTAGCACATGTGCTAAGAAAATTATAGGAATTGGTCAATCAGATGATGGTTTTTCCATGGTGCAAAGATCTTTGGTGTGAATTCTATCTATTTTTGGTAGAAAGGGATTCTTTCGACAAGACAAAGATTGTCTCAATTTCTTGATTCTAATATTGAGTCATCAAAACATGATAATGCTACTACATAATCATCCAGATATGATAAATGCTACAACGCAGTCATCCAAACATGATAATTCTACCACATCAATCCTATTATATGAATTAAAATTGCTTCGGACTAGACTATACGTTATAAAGATCTGTTCAATATTCCCGTGTGTGTGTAGCTTTCTCAACTAGACAACTGATGAGGTATCTCCATCAACTTTTCCTTTTATCAAATAGTTCTCTTTTTGAATATGAGCAATTTACTATATTAAATCATAACTGGGACTCTATGCTTCTAATAGTCTCATTCAAGATATACAAGAGTTAGCACAGCTGGGAACTTATGTATTTACCTTTTGATTATTACTGCAGTGAAGTGTTAAATAAGTTGATGTGATTATTTGCCGAGTCCTGACTGGATTTGCCTTTTTCACATTTTGGACAGATGTAATTAGCAGCAACGCAATGGACTTTTATGAAACCAGCCCTGGACCAGTTGATGAATCTGTTTTGTATGATCAAGATAAGCACGTCTCAGCTGCAGTTTGGGAGGGAAAGGTGTCACTATGAAATAATTTCTCCTCTCTCATTTTGCTTGTAAAACTTTAATAACTTGCATATGTTAATTGGATATTAACAGGAGCGGGGCGCACTTAGATGTCATGAACATACTTCAAAGCTTGACCGGTGGATGCTCACTCAAAAACAAATCGAATTAGTCAAGAAAGCTGGATTTGGCTATTTGAGATTAATACCAGCAATCAGTCTTGATAACCCGCTTATATCTGCTCTAGTTGAGAGATGGAGGAGAGAAACAAACACATTTCATATGACTGTTGGGGAAATGACAGTGACTCTGGAAGACGTTGCTTACTTGCTTGGGCTTCCAATTGATGGTGAACCTGTTATTGGTGTAACATATACGGCATGCGATGCACTATGTGTGAAGTATCTGGGGAAAGGACCAGATTCAGGGTATGCAAGTGGTGGAATGGTGAAGCTTAGTTGGCTGAAAGAGACTTTCTCCCATTGTCCCGAGAACGCCTCAATAGAAGATGTTGAGTGCCATACTCGTGCTTACCTTCTATACCTTGTTGGTAGTACGATTTTTTCCACCACCACTGGTAATAAAGTTCCTGTCATGTACCTTCCATTGTTTGAAAATTTCGATGAAGCCGGTAAGTATGCATGGGGTGCAGCAGCATTATCCTTCTTGTACAGAGCACTTGGCAATGCCTCCCTCAGATCTCAAAGCACAATAAGTGGCTGTTTAACGCTTCTACAGGTGAATTTAACCTGGCTTAACTTGCATCAATAATCTTTTGTGTACTGAAGAAAAACCAAGGACCCTGGTAGCCAGCTATTTGTTTTTATATCCTGAAGATATTTTGGTTAAATTTTACTTTTGAATAGTGCTTTATTTTATCTAGTGCTGGAGTTACTATCACCTGAACATCGGTCGACCCAAACTTCATCACGACCCAATCCATGAATGTTTTCCATTTGTCCTTAGGTGGAAAGGGAAACATAGCGGTCCAACATCAAATCGTGATGTTTCCTTTTATCGTAAAGCTTTGGATTCACTACAATCTTCTGATGTAAGTTGAAGTATTATTTGGGTCCAAACTTCCTTTTTTTCTTTCTTTTTGAGCCAAAATGACAGATATGGTGCCTTTTCGATATCCAGGTAGACTGGTGTCCTTATGCAAACATCAGTCACACTGTTATACCAGAATTTATTTTAAATCAACTCATTCTTGGAAGATCAAAGACAATGTTGATTTGTTTTGACAAGGCAGAAAGACACCTTCCAGATCGTTGCCTAAGGCAGTTTGGCATGCATCAAACTATCCCGGAAGAAGTGCAGAGATGGGAAAGGAAGACTCGTGGGGTTGATGGTGGAGTAGATCTCTCTGGGAAAATGGAATCAGAACTTAATGAATGGTCATATCGTCGTTTTCATATTGTGGAGGCTGAAGAAGATCTCGATGAAAGTGAATACAGGCATTGGTACTTGAAAATTACACGCAAGTTGGTTGGCCGGCCCGTACCTATCTCATCAGAATTTCAGAGAATGGTAAGCCTCTATGTTATGTTTCAAACAACTAATAGTTTCACTAACATATCTTTCATTTTCGTGTTTTCTTCATTGTAGTTCATCACTTTTTTCCTTTTCCTTTTTGTTTACATTACAGAATGCTGCATTGAGGGATATTGCACATCTAGCAGATACTCTCTCAACTCATGGGATGGACGATCTACAGATACAGTCAGTGACGAGAATCAGGTATGTTGCACACGAATGTTTGAGGGATCATGCCAGAAGTTCGACAGTTGATATAGCTGATCCACAAAATGATGTCGGAAAAAGGATAAGAGGGAAGGAAAGGGTTAGGAGGAGGGAAATAGGTAAACGTAGACGAAAAGATGATCCTGAGCAGTATTATGCAGTTAATATGAACGTCCATTCCCAGTTATATGATGATGATGATGATAATGCACAACTTTATCATGTAGATGATGATGTTAATAATCATCAACTTCTATCCATTCCAGCTAATGCAGGTGACGACAGAGAGTTGTCTCCTATAGCTCAAGAAGTTAATGGAGGACAGCTTTGTGATGTAACTGACGACGTTGATTGTGACATAACAGATGGGGTTGATGAATTGCCCTCCGATCATGCTGCTGACAAAGACGAATGCAAGCTTTCTCATGGCTCAGATCAAAATATGCCGCCTGGTTCCCACGCTACTGTTGATGTCGTACCCCAGTCGACCCTCAGTAGCAGTGAGGAGGTTGCCCGGCAGAATGATTACAGTGTTTTGGCTTAGAGAGTAGACAACATAAACTTTGAATTGTATAGAATTTACTTTCTATGTTGTTAGATGGGAGACTCTTGTTCTAGTTTTGAATCTGTCTTCAATGTAGAAATTTGGAACATGTGCTTCTAAATTCATTTGATTCATAATTTTTCGAGAATTTATTTGGTGCATGACGCTTGATTAATGCTACATAATCTCCCTCGTCAAGGAATTGAATCCTTTCTCTTATGCTTTATGCCAACTACTCGTAGTCGTGTTTAGGGGTGTAAAATAGGTTCTTGTTTGGTGGGAATTAAAATTAGATTTTGATAGAAATTGAAGAAATATGCAGTTGAAAAATTGTAGATTTCATTTAAAATTAATCGTTGTTTTTTACTTTGATTAAAATCTAATCTCCACCAAACATGAACTAATTTATTGTTATCCAACACGATCCAGCCCTTCATATGGATATGCATGGTAGACACCTGAAAGAAATCAACCTAAGAAATGTGTTCACCGGAAATTTTTTGACATCCAGGTTTTTTTCTTTTTTTTTCGCGTAACAAAGCGATTCAAAATTGTCTTTCATTCCAAAGCATAACTTGTATCCGTACGCATTTTAAACGTGAATTTTGAACTTGTTGAATTCTCAACTCTCCACCCTTGCATGAATTATAACACTATTAAAAACCTTATTGACTTACTTTTATAAATAAAAATTAATTATGTCTTTATTCTTTAATCTTATTTAGAACTTTACATGCCCCAAGTGCATGTTTGATACGCAATTATACTTATTGGACGAAGATGAACAAAATTTTAACGTATTTTTTTAATATGATTCAGTACCATCCAATATTACCTATCAAAAATATGCTATAAGAGCATATCAAATGCAATTGTGGTTTGTTAAGAAAAACTAGTACAAGCCATAAAAAAAAAAAGGGAGAATGTCAGACTGATGTGCTAAAGAGAAAAACAAACATGGTCTAAAGTCCCATCTAGATTTGAAAACTCTGCTAAATATGCTAACTTACCCAAATTTCCATTTTCTATGTAAACCAAAAGTAATTGCATAATGCCCTACGTACAGTGGGATTTTTCACAGAATACTTACAGGCCACTCAGATGTGTTGTGGCCCCCACATGTATTAAAAAAAAAAATTAGCGCGGACCCCACCTATGTGTCTTGCCTGGCAGTATTCTGTGAAAATTTGCCCTGTACTTCAATCACTGCTCTAAGTAATTTTCAACTTACACATCACCTGACAATTCATAGAATGCATTGAAGATACTCTAATAGTACAATTTTAGGAGGCTACATCTTCTTAAAGGTTAAAGGTTGGTGATAATGGCTATCAAGACATGAGAGGATCCAAAGAAGAATCTATAAGAGGATCACATTATATTTAAAGAAATTGTACAGTGCAGAGATCAAATTTAGCAAAACGCAGGGAGCAAATCCACCCATGTTTTTACTTTCCCTCCTATAAACCCCCTTATCATAACCAATCTGTGTTGACTAAAAACTTTTTTGGGAAGTTTTTATAATGTGTATCTCAAAAATGTGTGAATAAAAAGTGGCTCGGGTGTTTATAAATAGTTTATAAACACAAACCAAACATAGGCTAAGAGTCAGACCGAACACCTATAACATGTAGTCTACGAACTTGAACTTCACACAAAAGATAACATGATATAAACGTATAATCACTTCATTTTATCTCCTTAATAAATCACAAGGAAAACGAGAATAAGATTAGCAGCTTGCACATGATTTTGTTCTTACTAATGAATGGTATGTGCCTGGTTTTAACTTTCATTTTCTACAAAAAAAAAAGAAAGAAAGAAAAGAGCACGAAATTCCATAACCTATTTCATCGAAATAAAAGAGGGTCAGTAAAATCAAATGCCAAACACTGAGAACGTAAAATCAAGTGCCAAACACTGAGAACGTATTTTAGCATATCGTGCAACCAAAAGCCTTCAAAATGTCCTAAAGAAACTTCCAATAGAATTCCATTTTTTTTTTCTAAACTGAATTCCAACATCTTTCATCGTTTCTTTCTCCAAATATTTGGCACTCTCTTGTTAGCAGAATTGCGTAATTTTCCAAACATTGGCATTCTACTTTTGATGAGCCTACTCCTCCCCTTCAACAAAGATCCAAAGGCAGCCACTTAAAGTTGAAGAAAGAACATTTCACGATTACTTGTCGACCATTGATCTAGCTACCAAATATCCTCATCATCCAATAGATAAATGTCCACCATTTCAGTCATAGAATATCAAATACGACCAAACCAGAAACCATAAAACTCTATCACAATATAATTAACATATTCCTCCTATCTGAAACTAACTTCCTGACTTCAGATTGTTGGCCAAGAAAACAGAAATAATTAATAACACAATTCACAAAATCATACTTAAAAGTTACCATTTTTCCCTATTAACTTTTTATCTTTTTGGGATGGAGAAAAAGGGAGATCAAAAGTTCTCTTCATGCTATTTAATACTAGGACTTCATGCCTAGATAGACTACGGGATTTAAAATCTCATCCACACTTGCAAGTCAATTAAAGTTTCCCACAATATGTGAAAATGGAATCATCCAAATAATAGACAAGGAATTACCAAAATGAGCATGCCCAGCAAGGACAAAAAAACCAGAAGAGTTAGGATGCATTGCGAGTAATGTGGATACGGAGCTTTTATTCTAACCAAAGAACCCAAGAACCATAAATGCCCTGCAAGGACGAAAAAACCAGAAGAGCTTAAAAGAATAAAATATCTAATGACAGATGCTCGTATGGGCTGCATCGTGAGTGAAATGGATACGGAGAAACAAACTATGGCTGAGACAAGAAAAGAATCTCCTCAAACACTGTCCCTATTGCCCTTAACACAACATAGCATCCAACTATTCGACAAAAATATAATTTTCCAGAGCTCAAACCGATATATAAAAGTCAAGAATTCTAATTTTCGGAGCTCAAACTAGCAACAGAAATTCAATCATAAAAATCATAAATTTGACTCAAGGCACCATAAATTTAACATAATCTCCATAAATATAGATCGTGTATCCTGCCATTTCTCATTCAAAGACTCGAAATTCACATCAGTAAAAACACTCAAATTACTATTCACATTGATAAAATTCGACAAAGCCTATCAACATTAAATTACATTCCAAAAGAAAAATGAAAATAGTAAGTTGAAAAGATCAAACCAGAGAATGAGCTAAATTCACAGCCATTTCTTGGATCAACCAACATGGAAAGGGCTAATTTCCCCAGTTCGCAGAGAATTAGCAATTTCATCAGCAACAGTTAAACAAGAAACTACCCAACCACTCAGTGCCATCCATATCATACTTGCCATCCAAATTGTCATATTCCATGGCATCGCCATTGTCTTTATGTACCAATTCTCCAAAATTTCAATTGTTTCACTCTGATTCAAGAAACAATCAAAAGAAATTGAAATAGTTAGATTTAAGGCGAACCCATATCAAGAACAAACCCTCAGCTCCATTTTCCAAACCATCTAATTCTTGACTATTTCTCAAAACCCAAAATCTTTCCAAACAACCGCACACGATTTCTTGATTCTCTTGAACTAGTTTAAATAATTAAAAGCGAGAATCAAATTTCTCAATTTGATGACAATACTTTCAAGATTGGCCCAAAATTCTTGCTTCAGATTAAATAAACAGACAAAATCACAACCCACCAAACTCTTTCTTGATTTTGGATTCTTCAAAATGGTATCTATGGATAAATAGGAAACAAGTAGATGGGTTGAAATTGAAGGGTAATCTATTTTGGGGTAAGTTTAAAGAAATCTCTGGGGGTGCAATCCGTATAATGGACGAAGTTGGTCGTCGTGTATCCAATTATGGAGTTGCAATAATAACAGATGTTTCAAGAATGTAGCAATAATCCCCCTAATTTCTTGAAGATTCATATTTGCCTCCTCAAGTTCAAATATTTTCAATTAACCCCTTTGTAAAATTTTACCCATATGTGACATTTTAAGTTTCGAAAAATTATGATTTTCTTAGCATGAGTTAGACATTATCATGGATTTGTTGTCACAAGAATTTGATTGGCTATCAAAAATCGAAAACAATTTTATTTCGATATAAAATAAAAAGGTGAAAACATTGTCGTTATTATATCGAAATTTTATATCATATAAATTATCATATTACAAATCAACTTACAAAATAAAATAAGAGCAATTTTTGGTAAAGAGAGAAAAGTCGTATATGACAAATAAACCATATAATTCGGCCAATTTTGCCTAATACTCTAAATAGTGCTGATAAAAATGGATCAAAGTCATCCTTTAGCCTCAAGAGGGTCATTAGGCCTCAAATTCTCACTTCCTACAAGTGAGATAAACCAGTAAAACTATTGTATTTTAAAAAATTTAGACCAAGCACATATACGAGTTTGTTATACGAATAATAAATTATTGAAATGTCTTATACCCAATAATTTACTACTTCAAATTTATTATACGAATACTTAGAATCTTTAACTAGAGTCTAGAGATTACTTGACGAATCTTCGATGATCAAATAATTGAATTCCTAATTATTAAACATTGTGAAAAAGTAAACACCAAGCAAGGTCTCTAATTAAATGAACTTGTTTATCACAAATAATTTGTTAGGTGTGAATGCTTAAATAAATTAGATTTTAAAATAATTGACTTTATCCAAACTAATGTTCATCCAATCCTTTAGCCACCAACCAAAACATTTTACTATAATCAATGTTATATGTTATTTGACCTCCAAATTTTGACAAATGAAATTTCATGTAAGTTTTATTTGTTTCAATCTTGTCAAAATGTCATGTGTTCGACGATAAAAATTTGAATAATGCTATATGTATATTTTGTAAGACCCTACATGGAGGAAATCTATACAGTTTTGTGATGGATGGGTTCAAAATCAAGAGTTTGGGTATTGTTATGTGGAAGAGTGTTAGAAATAGTGTAAATGTAGCATATTGTAAAAATTTTGATAGTAAAATCATTACAATCTTATTTTTAAACGATAAGTTCCTTTTTAAGATAAGAAAATTCGTAGTTCGTTCTTTCTTTCCAGCTCTGCATTAATGCAATAAGGTTCGACTATAGTGACTACTACGTATCGTAGATTCTCGTAATAAAGATTATTAGGGTTTTATTTGTTTTTGTAACTCGTATTGAATACTCATTCGGATAATTTCTTTAAGGTGAAATGGCCACAATTATATTCTAATTTTTGTTTTTTTATTAAACTTTATAAAAATAGGAATTTTTATTATTTTGTGTTAGTTAAGGTCTTATTTGCAATTTTATTAAAGCTAATGTATTAGGATCATGGGGATATATATTAACAGACAACTTTGGTTTCATCTACTGTTAGGTTGTTTATGGAAATATTTTGAGCCTTCTCACATTTTCTTTTAATTATTCTATTAAAGAATATTTAAAGTTCAGAATTATTCTCCAGATATGATCAATTGAAACCTCTAATGTTTCTTCTAGACCAACATTTTAATATGAATAGCAGGTAAATACTTTTTCTACTAAAAAAGTAGTGATAAGAAACTTCAATTTTTCATGCTCTTGCTATGGTCTTGAATGGTTATAATTTCTTGAAGTTCTTTTTGATATTGCATTTGCGTAGTTTCATAATGTTGCTCAACGATCATTTGAGGTTGAAGCATAGTTGACATTAAATCTAAATGATCTACTATTGGGTAGATGTACATTTTGACAGCTAATCCTATTGGCAGTACGATAGTATCATTTAAATGCGTATATATTGTAACAAGAGGTGAAGTATATAAAAAGGTTGAATAGAAGTTATTGTCCCATCTTTGACAAAAAATAATTCTTTATTGTGAAGTACTCTCATTTTGATACACAAAGGCATTCTATATAAAAATGCCAACACTTTAGATCTTGCTTAGATGAAATAGAAAATATTGTTTATATATAAAAAGTATGTCATATTCATTAACATCTAAAAACTTATTCATCATAGTTAAGATGGTTAAATCGACTCTCGTAGTTCATTCATTTGGTTGTAAACTAAAGCAACTTTTGATTCTACAATATTTATGAGATTTAACCACAAGAAGAAATTGAATTTCCTTTGAAGATTAAATTTATATAGTTATACGTCTTAGATCTCTTTTGACATTATTGAATTTTATTTTTAAATCTTTACATATAGGGTGAAATCATAACTTTAGAAGAGTTTTTAATGGCATTCCACCACCTCGCCAAAGCTTTATCCCTTAGATCTTCCTTCTAGTTCTTTCCTTTAGGTGCCTCCCCTTTTGGAAAATGTGAAAATGCGACTAACCCTAATTCTTGAAAAGATTTGTAAAGGCCATACTTAAAATATTTAATTAGAGTTTCATAATTGCACTGTTCCCTTTCGATTTTATTGTAGTAGGTCAATTAAGTCTCACGCATTAATTAGATCCTAGAGATGGATCTAATCAAGTTCACAAAACTCGACCCCGAATAGATATTTCCTATTAGGCTAACTCTCTACCAATTAAGATACATCTATTAATCTTGACTCATTCTACCAAAGAGCCAAAATCGCAATATCGAGTCGAGGACAATTATGGAAGGAAATCATGATCCGATAACAATACCCTCTAATCATCATTCCACAAGTTAACCCCCATTTAACTGTCAATATGTTAGAATCGACAAAATGATAGTTTTACCCTTCCAACGTGTATAGCCATTAGAGTCCCATTTGAATAAGGTAAATCTACTGTGAACAAATCATAACATAGAGTCCAACGATTCCGTCGTGGGATTACTGAGCTCAGTTCAAATGTCTATAAAGAATGCCTCGAAGTGACAATTATCACATCGTAATGATTAACTAATTTCTCTATTGTAAATATATGATCTCTAAAGGTTTCACCCTGATACACAAAGTACAAAAATTGATCTTCCAATTAAAACTTTACACATGGCATCTCAAAGAACTTAAACTAGAAATCAAATGTACATTATTCACTTAAGATTTAGGTTACTTGTTCGATAATTGAGTTTCATTCTTGTGAGAACAAATGAGTCACCCAAGCGATTCTATTCAATGTGCACAAATACATCACTGTTCTTAATTTCAGGATTTAGACAAACCTCAATAAAAATAATGCAATCTTATTAACATAAACCATACATCTTAATGAAGCGATGATCACATCACAAATTGTGTTTTACTATATCGAATCATCAAGTATATAACTTGTGACTCTTATATGATCATGGAAATAGCGCAAATACATCATTGTTCTTAATTCCAAGATCTAGACAAATCCCAAAAAGAACAATTTAATCTTATCAACATAAAAGCGTTAATCTTTATGAATCAATGATCACATCACAAATTGTGTCTCACAGTACTCGAACCATCAAGTTTTTAACTTGTGTCTTGTGTATGATCATGAAACTTTAGATTATTATTTCATATTAAAACATGTCGAATAATGGAATCATAATTCATAAATGCATTTACAAAAAACTACTCGAAGGTCACAAACTAACACTTGCACTTTAGAGCTGAAAATATTTAATCGTCCTTTTGGGTATTAATAAAGTTAATAGGGCTGAGGGAAAAGAGAGATGGAGTTAACTTCATATATATAATTTTTTGTATTAAAAAAAAATTAAGAATTAAAGAGGATAAATGTTGACTCTATCCTAAAAGGAAATTCTTTATGTTTAAAATAAACGTATACAAATCAATTAACACTAATACATAAGTAATAAAATCAACATCATTTTCAAGCTGCATCCCTGTAAAATCCACATTGCAGATTACATAAAAACTATATATTTTAATAGATATATAAAATGAATATTGCAAGCTGAATTTTTTTTTTTTTCACAATATAACTCAAAATTTTAATTAGTAAATCTTGTATTGTCAGATATGTGTTTTTCAAATTTCTTAATACAATAACATCTATGTTTTTAACAATAAAGATATTGACAATTAAAATACGTAACACATCAAGAATGCTATGTTGTTTTAGATTCTAAGAAGCATTGATATGATATGATAGAAACATGTCGATAAGTAATTTTTTTTTATAAAATTAGTATACAAAAGTTGATTTCAATTCTGTAGAATTTTATATTTGTATGCTATATTTTTGTTTGGGTAATGGTGCAAAACGTCTCTACCTTTGCGCGTTCGTGTGCAAAACGTCCTTACCTTTACATTTTTGGCGCAGAACATCCTTACCTTTACATTTTCTTGCACAAAACGTCATTATCGTCTCTTTTTGACCATTTTACCCTTCTATTAAAATAAAACAAACACAAAAGAAAAGAAAAATAACAAATAAATTGCAATCTTACTCTTAAACTTTTTAAAAAGTTCAAATGAATCCAAATAAATTATTAAAATATTTACAAAAAAAAAAACTCTTTCTTCTCTTCTTCTCCTCCCCTCCTCCACCTGATTTTCACCACCTTCCGGCCACCATGACCATCGGACCATAGTACCAACTTGAAGCCCGTCCTGCCGTCTACACAACCCACCCAACAATTGGCCATAACTCCAGGTGAATTGGTCGGAATTTCTGTCCAAAATCTGCCGATCACACAAATCAAAACTGTCGGCAACTACCTTTCCGACGACTCTCAACCTAAGCCCAACATATTGGTAGACTCCCCTCATCATGATGCATCAAACCATGGTCCCAAAACACCTACTCAACCACCCAATTAATATCTGCAGCCAAACATTTCGAAAGCAGTCATCACGCAAGTTTCAGGCGAAAATTCTGGCGACTATGGTGGACATCGTGATCGCTCCATATTCAGCATCCTCTCATTGTGGTGAAGCTATTACAAGTATGGGTCTTCAACAATTTTGCACGAATCACGCAATTGATTATGGGACAGTTCGAATGCATACGGGTTTAGGTCTCCTTTCAACTGAGTAGTATTTGTATCAAATTTCTGTCATAACACAAGTGTTTGGGGGTTGATGGCAGCAGTTTATGGTGTGAGCTGATCTCCGGTGGTTTTGGCGACGACCGTGGTGGTGGTGGAGGAGGCGGAGGGAGAGGGAGAGGGAAAATGCAAAAAAAAAAAAAAACGTTGGTAATTTGTACCTTTTTAAAAGTTTGAACCTATAATTGCAATTTATTATTTATTTTTCTTTTCTTTTGTATTTGTTTTATTTTAATAGAAGGGTAAAATGGTCACAAAAAGAGACGAAAATGACTTTTTGCGCAAGAAAATGTAAAGGTAGGGACGTTTTGCATACGAACGCGCAAAGATAGGAACGTTTTGCGCCAATTACCCTTTTTGTTTTTATAATTTGTAATATAGGAAAAGACGCATGGTGGATAAGCCACATGGGATCGTGTGTGGGCCACTGGCCTCACATAATTTCATAGTTTCTATTTTAAAATTTTATTTTTCTTTCCTCAAAAATCAAAATATTATTCTTGTTCTCTCTTATGAGCATTGTGCACGATTAGGTGCTAGCAGCGAACCCCAGTCTTTGCCATGGACTATTTCCAGTGTTTAGGGTTTGTCAATTTCATCAAAACTTACGGTTTGTCATTGTTGAGCTCGTCATCAACATTGGTCATAAATTTGAGTCACCTCTCTTCACTCTCTCAAGTCTCAATCCACGACTTTTGAGCTTATGTAAATGATTGTAACTTAATTTTTATCTTCAAATAAAAATGCCTAACTCCGCAACTATTGACACATTCCATTTCAACGCTTGACCAAGTGTAAGTGCATAACCATCTTTTGTGTCTGAACGGTTCACTATTCTATTAAGTCCCTGTTTGGTGCTCATTCTCATTTTTTTTCTCTCTTTTCATTTCAACCACACATTCTCCTAATAAAATAATATTATACACAAATCTAAAACTTTTCATGACTTTTCCACCACACACACTCCCATCAATTACTATTTTAAAAATTCTACTCTCCAAAAAATGGGTGTCAAACACGTTGTAAATGTTTGGTACCTTTATTAAAAAAACAAAAAAAACTTTGTTTTGAATAACTTTTTTGGAGAATATGTGGTTAAATTAAGTCTCTGTTTGGGCTCCGTTATTTCATATTTTGACGAGAAAATTGTAATTTTTTGAAAAATGTATGGTTGAAAATAAAGGAAAAAAATTTAGATTTAAGTATAATAATATTTTATTGAAAATGCGTAATTGATAAGAATTGAGAAAAAATGAATTTTAATTTAAGGAGGCCAAAAATTAATGGAATCAAACAGGAGTGGTCTGGTCTCTCTCTCTCTCTCTCTCTCTCTCACAGACGCGTAAACTGAAGGCATTATTCATAAAAATAAATGAATAAATAAATCCTTTTAATAAATCACCACATTCTTATGTTTGATTTTCTCCGGGACAGTAAAAAATTTATATGGCAGCTTCATCTCTTGCTTTCAAATCACTCTTTACGTGTCCTTACCCGACTGAAGGGAATGTAAGTACCGCCTCTATTCTTCGCGTGCATGTGTACATATGTGGGTTCTGTGTGTTTATACACACATAGATTTGTATCATTTGCATCTACAAAAGGGTTCTTGTGATGTTTATTTTGGGGTGAAAATTGAAGGGTTTTGTTTGAATTGAATTGAAATCGTTGTAACTTTAGGAAAGTTTAGAGCTTTGTGTTTAAATGGGCTTCATGCTAAATATATTTTTTGAGAATTGTATGCTTGTTTTGTTTGATTTAACATTAAACCCGCTTAAATTTTGATTTTCATTTTCATTTTCATTTCTGTTCCCATACCAGATTTTTCCGTCATTGGCCATGAAAAGGTGTTCTGAATTTGAGGAAAATGTTGGAAAAGAAAAGAAAAGAAATTATTTCCGAATTTATGTTTTTCTTATTTCATCTACAGAGCTAGAGAGCCAAGCAATGTGAGAAATTTATGGAATTTCATATTTAATCGATTTTTTTATTTAATTAAAATTCTATTATTGATAGGTTTCATTGTGATTCATAGAGTCTCTGAATTTGTAGTTTGAACAATGTTGGTATATAGGCAGCTTTTTAAATGAATATTCTATTATGGGTAAGAGCACAAATTAAAGTATAGATCTTTAATAGAAAAATGTTTCTGTTTTTTGGCATGTAATTTAGAGATTGCTTTTCCACTTCAGGCATAAACGAGATAAAACTCGCATATAAATTTTTGAACAAATTTGTTCCTAATTAATGTTGTACTGTTTTTAGGGTTTTATGACTGGAAATTTCCCTTTGGTTTATGGGTGCAAAACAACCACGCTGGGTAGCAAAAATCACTTGCTGAGTGGTAAGAACTTCTCATTGAATTGCTTGAAAGACAAAGAGATGGATGTGAGTGCATCCGCTTTGGCTGATGGTATTGCCGAATGCTCAAATGGTTAGTCTAATTTACTTGAGATATATGTATCTGTATGTATGCATTTATTAAGTTCATTATAGCAGCAGGTTCCTAATATATTAATTGATGGCAGAAACAGAAGTTATGGAGATGAGTTTCCAAGGGGAGCCAAGTGTTTCAACAATGTTGATGAACTTCAGTAATGAGTTTGATCCTTATGGTGCCTTAAGTACTCCACTTTATCAAACAGCAACTTTCAAGCAGGTAATTTTTTATTCCACTCATTGTTGAAAAAAAAAATGCATTTTTGTTTTTAATATGTAATGAACTTATGGGCCCCATTTGAAAAAGTTGTGTAAGGATTGCTTTTATATTATTTCACTCGGGAACATGATATAAATGTTTTAGGTTCATGTGAAATGTTGGTTTTTCATTGGTTAGAATTTTCATTGAAATGACGAGTGAACTTGTGAAGAGAATACAAAATTTATATATATGTATATATAAAGCAGAGTGTAATCATGAATAAGTTTCAAGCAGAACAAGAAAAGTTTAATGCTAACATAGCAATGAAAGTTTATTACTCTGATCTTGACCTTGTTGATAAGGGGTTTGATATAATTTAATTTCAAATTATTTTTCCAGATTTCGATCCCCGTTTTGACCTTGGCTAGTTGATCTCTTGCAGAGGCACTACCCATGATTCTAAGATTTCTGTTGCCGCTCTATAGAACTTTGGAGAACTATGAACTTTAGGAGTCAAAAATCTGTATTTGAATTCTGAAGTAATATTCTGTGGATGTCTTTAACTTTGAGAAGGTTTCCTTGGATCTTTCATAAGTTTATAGTTATTTGTTGTTGTAAGCCATCTGGAACTATTCTTCACTGTTAGTATATAAGCACTTTTAGTTATACTATCTTCGCATGCTTTTGCTGACAGATGCCCTATTATCTATCTATCTTTCTATTTATCCCAGAAAGCATTCATGGTGGTACTAAATTTGACATTTGATTCACATGATTACCTTTTGCTTATATATGCCTTGGTTCTTTCTATCTTTCTATTTATCCTGGAAAACGTGCATGGTGGTAGTAAATTTGACATTTGATTCTTATGATTAGCTTAACTGTTATGCAGCCTTCGGCAGTAGAATATGGACCTTATGACTATACAAGAAGTGGAAATCCAACTCGGGACACCTTAGAAAGGTCTCTGCTATTTGCCATGTATAATGTGGTTGTGCATTTATTCTGATGGTTATAATTGCTGTACACTTGCCCCTCTTAAATGTATATTATGTATTTTATCAGACTTCTTGCAAAGCTTGACAAGGCAGATCGAGCTTTATGCTTTACTAGTGGAATGGCTGCCTTGGCAGCTGTGACTCGTCTTGTTGGGACAGGTACTTTTTAATTTCCCTATTTAAGAGTTCGAGCTGCACATCTGGTTATCAGGTTTCATCCTGTCTCTAACTGTGCAGGCTATGTCCATTCCTGACTCCTGAGCTAGAATTTTCTCAGACGAGATTATGAATTTCTTGTTCACTGAAATGTTAATTAGCGTCCTTTTCAAACCTCCACAAATTTTCATTACAAACAAATAAGCAAATATCTTTAAGCATTTAGACTGAATCTACCTTGATGAAAATTCTGTTTATTTTTTGGAGATTTGCGTGGGTTTATATAGTGAAGATTCTTATTTCTTGATGAAAGGTGAGGAAATTGTTGCTGGAGATGACATGTATGGTGGTTCTGATCGGTTGTTATCACAAGTAATTCCAAAGACTGGAGTCGTGGTCAAGTCAGTATTTCTTTTGCTTTGAAATGACTTCTTTTAGCGTCACTAGGTTGGAAATCTTAGATAACTATGGTTGGTGCAGGCGTGTGGATACAACTAACCTCCTTGAGGTTGCATCTGCCATTGGCCCCTGGACAAAGCTTGTGTGGTTGGAGAGTCCAACCAACCCACGCCAACAAATTTCTGATATTTGCGTAGGCCATTCTTAATTTTAAATTTTCAGTTTTACCATCTGTTGCTTTATATCCATTTATACTGGTGGAATTAGCGGTGATCAAATTATTATAGGTTTCCATAAATTAAAATATGCGTCTCAGGTTTTGACTTCTCCAGAATATTATCACTTTCTAATATCATAGTGCTTGTTTGGGAAGTGAATAGATTAAAATTTAAGTGATCATAAGATGTGGGTCCTATGGTAATAAGTGGGGTCCTACAAAATGTTTGGATTAAAAGTATTTTTTATCAGAAGTGATTAAATTATAATAACCTTCCAAACATGCTTACATTTACCTACTCTTCTTATCTAATTCTAATCCAGAAAATAGCTGAGATGGCTCATGCTCATGGTGCTCTTGTATTGGTCGACAACAGCATCATGTCTCCGGTGTTGTGTCAACCCTTGGAACTAGGAGCAGGTATTAATCATTTTTGGTTCCTGCAAATATTAAGGTTACAAACTGTGAATCTACTTTCAATATTGGTTTATCAATCTTTCAGATATTGTGATGCACTCGGCGACTAAATTCATATCTGGTCATAGTGATGTCATGGCAGGCGTTCTTGCTATTAAAGGAGAAAGGTTTGACTGTAAAGTATTTATGCATTGGATACGCTAAATAAATATGCCTTTATATTTAATTTGTTTCTGTGAAAGAAGATTTAAAAACCATAAGCATGTGTATAATTTTTTAAACGAGAAGTGTATCTATCATGGTAGTTACCTTTGAGGGCGTCCCTATCAAACTGATCCGACTGGTTTTGTTTGGCAATAGTCCAGTTAGAGACGGTTCTGGTTCTGGGGAATTTTGGCCATTCCAATGGGAGGTGATAGAATTAAAATAATGGTTTTATGAAGAATGAGAATGGGGTTAGGCATGGCCGCGTGGTTGTTCCTAGAATTAGTTATAGCAACATCGGGTGATGAATAAAAGCACAAGAATGCCTATTCCATTTAGGCGCATTCTCAAATCCTAAGCTCCAGCTATATTATATATCAACATTCATGTATTTAGATGTGTCCATAATATCTGGCATTTCCTTAGAACACCAGTCGCTAATTTGAGGGCTTAACTTTTAATTTTGTACTCATTAGTTTGGCGAAGGACTTGTATTTCATACAAAATGCTGAAGGCGCAGGATTAGCTCCATTCGACTGTTGGATCTGTTTAAGAGGCATTAAAACTATGGCGTTGCGTGTTGAGAAGCAACAGGTTCCATTTAAACCTTTTCTTGTTTGTAAGAAAGATTGTTTTGGCATTGATATCCAATATATTTATCTTTTGTTGGTCAATGGCGTATCCAGGATTTGTGTTTAGTGGACAACATAACTTGAGTCTTTTTACGCAGGGGGTGGGGGCGTGGAGAGGGATATATGGTTATGCAATCTTAAGAATAATAATTTTTTTTAGGAGGAACTTGTATGCTATTTCAGAATTTTAGGGCACTGCCACACCCTGCCTTGAAAATATTTCTGGCCTTCTTAGCTGTCTAGCTAATCTTCTCAAAAGTTTATATATTTTAGTGTTACTTTTGCCTTGTGATGTAACAACAGTTTTTACTGAATGCTCACGCAGGAGAATGCGCAAAAAATTGCTGAATTTCTCGCCTCCCACCCACGTGTGAAACAGGTTAATTACGCTGGCCTTCCTGGCCATCGGGGACGATCTTTACACTATTCTCAGGTATTGTCATTAAATGGTACTTTAATATCAAACGTAGAACATCTGAAAACAATTTTTGTATCTATCTGCTCTGATCTTATACTTCTTGCAGGCTAAGGGTGCAGGATCTGTGCTCAGTTTTCTTACGGGGTCGTTGGAACTGTCTAAGCATGTAGCCGAGGTCACCAAGTACTTTACCATAACCGTCAGTTTTGGTAATTTCCTATTCAAAATCGTGCTTTCTGCACAAATTTTTCAAGTCGAATTTCCATTTTCTTTGGTTCTTTTCTGTTCAATCATATCACGACAACAGCATTTCGATGATGTTCGAAATTATTGTCGCTACCTTTGTTCGACTAACTCATATATTGACTTGAATTGGCAGGAAGTGTCAAGTCCCTTATAAGCTTGCCTTGCTTCATGTCTCATGCAGCCATACCAGCTGCAGTGCGCGAGGCCAGAGGTTTAACCGAGGATCTTGTCCGTATATCTGTGGGAATCGAAGATGTCAATGATTTGATAGCCGATTTAGACAATGCACTCCGAACTGGACCTGCATAGCGTCCTTTAGATTCATAATACCTTATTTTCATCTTCTGCAAGTTGAATCTGCCTAGTTTTCTGTGACTGATGCTTAAGAGGTGAAACTGTTTTCTGGGTTTCGGTATATTTAATAAAAGTGCTATTTTATGATTGTATCAAATATGTAAGTGCACGATTTGGGAGTGATTGTAATCAGTTTAAAACAGATAAAAATGAGTGGCGAATGAGTAGTACTTGTGGATTCTACAAAACATATAAATAAAAAGTTGGTATAAAAATGAGAGAATAAAGTGGAGTAATGAAAACAGCGAAGTTGCAAGACAACGCAGCAGAAATTTCTTCAAACGATTCACATTCCAGAGAAGTAAGACGAACGGAAATGTTAAATATCAAATAACGAACAACTCGAGTCTATAATGTGGTAGTTAATACCAATCATAAAGGGGGAAAAAAGAACATAGTGATTTCTTCCCCTTGTATCCCCTTCTTGCAATTTGTATTAGATTGCAATCAAAATGTGATCCAGACACCTATAAACAACTTCGCTACCACTGTCATGTGACTAAAACAAGCCTCATTTGGCCAGAAAGAGCTTTTGCTTGTAATATTACAACTCGATTGTTCATCAAACACCGTTATCATGTATCACGACTATAATATTACCTCAGCACGACCAATCAATATCTTCAAAGAATTTAGAACCCTGAAGCTTCTCTAATTTTACAAACATATATTCAGAAATTTCTATCTTATCAAGCAAATGGACCTGCAACGCACAATGAAAAGGATAAAAGAGAATTAGATCATTTATATACCATTTGAAAGTCGAGTAGAAAGCAAATCGTGTTTGGCAATGATGCCAAGAAGAAGAGAAGGAGAAAGTGTAAGTACTAATCGCAATGTACCAATTTAGACCATATATTATTATCGAACAGTACAGACTCATAATAGCATGAAAAAGGAAGATAAGATTCTAAAAGTTAATGTGATATTGGATAGAGGTTTACCCTTTAAACTATTCAATCAATCACTGCCAAAATCTTCGTAACTCAACCCCTCTGATATAGTGTCCAGTTTATTAATGTCTGCTCACATATAGATCATATACATGAGCTACATTAAGAATATGTCAAAAACAATGTCAAAGGTCGAAACTCATACCTTGCTGCTCTTCCTTAATATGGGGATCCAAGAAGTTTGTATCGGTTCCTAGAAAGGGAGATCTAGAATAGCTCTCCAGTATATCTGAACATGGTAAATCATATAATTGATGAACACGAACTATTGGCAAGATATTAACCAGAAGAGTTCACTCAAACTGACATACTAATTACATATTGCAGTTAAAAACATTGTTAGTCACTCAATTTATGGTGAAGTTTCATGTTAGTCACTAATTTTATTCAAAGTTGTCACTAAAATTTTCTCTTTGTTTCAGTTTGTTGGAAATAAATCTCACGTCGCCTGTGAACAATGTCTTGGGCCAGTTTATAAACAATGTGGCAAACCTCTCTTGTAGAACCGGTTTTATGAGATGAGTTAGGCCCATGAATTTCTACATGGTATCAGAGCCTAACACATGATTGATGTGGGCCCACACTACTTACCCCGTGACAAGGACCAGAAAAATTACTGGCCTGCACGTGAGGGAGGGTGTTGGAAATAAATCCCACGTCGCCTGTGAACAATGTCTTGGGCCAGTTTATAAACAATGTGGCAAACCTCTCTTGTAGAACCGGTTTTATGAGATGAGTTAGGCCCATGAATTTCTACACAGTTTAGTTGCTGTTAAAAAACATTAATTTTTCTTGTCGAGTCCAACGTCAAAGACGACAATCTGACACACGTCTTCCACGTCGGACAGTTCATTAGAGAGACTAACATATTTTCACCGAGTGATTTGTATTGAAATGAAAAGAATATCAGCGGCTACTTTGAAACAAAATAAAGTTCCTTCGCCATAAGTTGAGTGACTAATAGTGTTTTTTACCGCACATTTTGGGCCCAAGAAGTTCCCTAGATCAATGATACATTGATAATTTTTATTTTTTTATTGTGTGTGTGTTTGTGTGTGAGAGAGACAGAGAGAGGACTAACCAGTACTGTTCGAAAAGTCAGCAGTCAAGTCAGACAAACTGAAGTTTCGAGGAATCTGTCCCAAGAATCCAAACATATTTGTATCGGCTTCCAAGATATTCTCATTCAAAGGTTGTGAATTGGACACCACAGAACTGAAAGACGAGATGGATGCATCTCCTATTCCATTATGAGTTTCCAGGAGATTACTGTCTCCACCAAAAATGAAAGGTGAATCACCTGAATAGCTATCTTCAGTTTTAATTATTCCACCATCTATTCCCTGTATTGTTCCTGAATTCGAACTCTGAGCCAATAGCATGTCGTCTGATACAATATCGACAGGAATTTGGATGGATGGCTGTCGTGAGGATGCACCATTAGTGTAAGCATTAGCTATGATACTAATTGCGTGGTCCATGCTTTCTGGCTTCAAAGCTCTGGTATGTTCTGGAGTGTGGTAAGCCGAGATGTTATGCACTGCCAAAATGTAATCACAACAATTTTCTATTCAAGTCAAGCTCAGTGTGTAATTGCAGATAAAATAGCCATGAAATTAGAAAAAGCACTATCAGTTTCTAGTACAACACTAAGGGCCAGTTTGGCAAGATTTTTGAAAAGTCAAAAGTTGCTTCTGAGACTAAGCTGCTACTTTTGAACCTATTTGAATAATTTTCTGGAAATGCTTTGTCTTGCTAGAAGATCTTTTAGAGGAAGCTAGACAAGGAAGTTACCTCAAGAAGCTCTTCTATAAAAAGCAAAAGCAGAAACGCTGCCAAACAGACCCTTATCATAGACATGTATAAATAAAAAATTTCAGGGTTCAATATTCATGTATGGGTGAGTATGTATCCAAAAATGTGTGTGTGTGAGTGAACAGACGTCTCTGCATTTGTTGCTAAATACATAGAGCGAAGAATGGCATAAAATTTAAGACAAGTTTGGCAAGATTGTTTAGATAGCATTAGACGCTATTAAGGGGGGGAAAATAAATAAATAAATAAATAAAGCAACTAAAATCTTGTCAAGTGTAGTTGCGCGTTTTGCTAATCATAGTATTGCGCGTCAAACATGCTCTAAAGTTTAAAGATTATTATCAACAATTAAGAAAACTTTAACTGAAGAACATTGGAAACAGTTATAGCTAATGTCCAATATACATGAAGACCAAATAGATAGATTCAGATATGAATCTGAAAAGAGGGTTACAGAATGAAATTGTCCGAAACTAAATTCAACAGAATCATGCATTCTTTTAAAATTATACACACGGCTCTAATCAGTAATAGTACAATAGGATTAATTTGGACATCTTGGTATTTTTGTAGTTTAAGTAGACATACTAATTTTAATTTATTAATTTGGTCTTCATGAAGGAACCGTCCAATTTTTTTATTTTATTACTTTCAACCCCCGGCCCCACTCCAAACTCACACCCACAAATGCAGAAACTACTAAAAGAAAAAACGACGGGAAATAGAAAGGAATAACAAATGAAAATTTCAGATGCACACGTCATAGAAGATAAATACATAGATAATTAATAAAACTATACACTTGGTGATTAAATCTAGGAAGAAAGGCAATTGCGACCATATATGTACACATCAAACAGTGGTTTGTCCCTGTAGGATAGTGGAGGCTAAAAGGCGCACCCTATTTATCTGGTTGTTTATTGTAATAAAGAAAACTTGGATGTATCAAGAAGTGAGCTTACTCGGGTGAATCTGAGATCCATTTGACAGTGGAGTAGAAGCAACTCCAGTTGGACATATTTGGCGCATTAGCTCAACCTGTCTTTCGAGCAACTGATTGAATCGCAGTATCTGCTCCTTCACTAACAACCTTAGATAATATGCCTCGAAAAATCGTTGATTTTCAGTTTCAAGTTTTTGCCACACTGGAAGAAGAATAAAAAATTAAATATATGAATTTCAATTTACATGCAATATTAAGGACAGGAATAAAAATTTACAAGACTGGTTCCCACTTGATAATTTTGATATCCTTCCATGCACTGGAAGTTTTTGTAACGTCTATCGCACCTCGTGAATGTGTTTTCTTGGCTAGGCTATATTCTTAGCTATTTTTTGAAGGAAAAAAAATAAAGATAGGTTCAGAAAGTGAGGATCTGATCAAAAACTCAACACGAAATGAGATGCAAGTTCACCACTATTATATCAACATCTTGAGAAACAATTAAAACCAATACAACTTCACTGGACACTATATTCTAAAAACTCGTGAAAAGCTATCTCACAGTTGGAAAATGATTGTTGTACATAATTATTTACATAATGTTTTACATAGTGATGAGGTGTCAAATGTAAGTGGAGAAGTTTTTTTTACGAGATTTTGATCTTATTAAATCTCGAAACATCATCTGTAGGTAAATCATTATGTAAGTTGTTGTGTACATGTAGCACAACTGCTCAAAGTTTCCATTCTGTACGAGAAAGTACATTGCAGACCAAATACTTATCTTCTCAGTAACGTTATAAAAATGTTGGAAATGGTCGAGGATAAGGGTTTTACTAAATTAGGAATTTAGGGTCTGCTGGATTAATCTAAATTCAATTAGGATTGATCTAACTTTTTATTTAGCTTAAATTGCTTATTTAATTAACTCGATTTCCATGCTTTGTTTATGCACAGCGTGATTATCTCCTTGTCCTGCAAAATGCCTCTGTTCAAAACTCTGAAGAACGGGAAAAAAAAATCCAAAAAAATACAAAAAAACTTATAATCGAGAAACTGAGATTACCAAGCTCAGTGAAACCAGGCTCGATTTTTGCCTGCTGTAAGAGGGTGCTCACAACTTCTTTCTGGCTCATGTAAAGCTGAAGACACCTTTCGATAAGATTTTGGACCTGGTAAAAAGATGATAAAAGTAAGTTCTTAATCATGCCAGCTACTGAAAGAACACACGCAAGAAAAGAAGGGATGCTAAAGGTGCTTATTTCGCTGGAAATATTTTGAATTGACGTCTGCTAGAAGTAACAATATCAAAACCTAGCTACGAAGAAACATCCTTAGTCCTTCAAAATCTAAGTTGGTAATGCCATCCTTCCGGAAACCAACGATGTTTAATACAGTAAATTTATTTAATTCAAGAGAATATAATCAGTGTGAATAAATCTTTTCGGATTGGCCAATGACGGTAGGACGTCTTGTACTGGAAATTTAGATATCGAGCCACACAAATTTTGCACCTAGTTAAATAACGGTCAATCTCGCCTCACGTGAATGGGTTTTAAAATTCCACCAGTATTGTAAACTTCAGTCCACCATAAGCTTTCTAGAAATTTCTTTTACAACAAAAACACGAAAAGGCCATGCATAGATCACGCAAAATTCTAATCTCTCTCCATTTCCCTTCACAGATTTTCTTCAAAACAACCAATCAACAGCATCTTGTCATTCAATCCTTTATTCTCTACCAGCAGATAAATGTTCACTGATCGTAATCCTCTATTAGCAATTGATCTTAAACTATAGTGATTGATAACAGTAAATGGGATAAGAAATCACATGGATTGAGGGATTGCGGAGCAAAAACTATTAGTCGATTTTAAGAAAAACTTCACCTTGTGCATGCTAGCATGGGAGAATGGTTGGAGAAGAGCAGTAGAGGTCAATTTTTGGTTCAAATGGAAGGGCAATGATATTGTTTATCTCAAACTTGTACA
Source organism: Fraxinus americana (assembly GCA_035079005.1). Taxonomy (NCBI): domain Eukaryota; kingdom Viridiplantae; phylum Streptophyta; class Magnoliopsida; order Lamiales; family Oleaceae; genus Fraxinus; species Fraxinus americana. The sequence continues at coordinate 35,724,441 of CM068715.1, read as the reverse complement.
CATTTAAAACAATTCTCTTTTATTTTTCAAAGAGAAACCTTTCTATGTTTTCTGTAAAAATGATGTACATAAAATTAATTTCTTTTGGAGGAATCAATTGTTGTTCAAATAAATTAGTATTTCTATCATAATTTCTTGGGATTTTTGTTTACTCTATAACAAAGAACTTTCTTTTGGAGGAATCAATTGTTGTTCAAATAAATTAGTATTTCTATCATAATTTCTTGGGATTTTTGTTTACTCTTTAACAAAGAACTATAGACACATGAATCTGTCTATATGACTTGTAAATAAAATTTAACGTGATAATTCGGATCTATGATGCTCGGACTTGGGTACGTGTATCGGGTACGTATCTAAGTGTCGGATTTTTTATTTTCTAAAATGTAGGATACGAGGACATAGCTAAAAGAAAGTCCAAATTTCGGACACGAATACAAGGGTACATTTTTCAAACTTCAATTTTTTTACTAATCCAAGATGTCATTTTGAATATGCCAAGATTAATTATTCACAATGAAGGAAATTAATATTTACTAAGGGGTTAAGACGGATAAAATAGAATTTTAGGGTTTAGTTTTCAATAATAAGAATTACTAAATATTATATATAATTGGAAAAGTGAGAAACTTGATTGTAATTTGAACTTAGTGGAGCACTAGGTAGCACTATATGAAACCTATGATGCTTGGACTCAGGTATAGGTATCAAATACAAGTACGCATCTAAGTGTCGAATCTTTTATTTTCTAAAATGTATACGGGGACATAGTTAAAAAGAGTCTAAATTTCGGACATGAGTACGTAAGTACATCTTTGAAACTTCAATTTTTTTACTAATCCAAAATGTCATTTTGAATAAACCAAAATTAATTATTCACAGTGAAGGAAATGGGTATTTAATAAGGGATTAAGACGAATAAAGTAGAATTTTGGGGTTTAGTTTTCAATAATGAAAATTACTAAGGGTCCATTTGATTGCAAATGTGAAAAATTGGTGGAAAGAAAATGAATTCCAGAGAATTGAATTGCCTAAAAATTGTTTTACTGGGAATTGTAATTAATTGTGTTTGATTGGTATAATTTTCCATCTGGAAAATGTTGAAAATTTGATATCCATTTGACTTTTTTTTCATGAAAATTGTCGATTAAAGTGATAATTCATTTACCATTGGGTCTAGAATTTGTTTCACTTGCAAAAAAAAATTTTAATTTTTTTTTTTTTTTAAATTACTATACCGTATACCATTCGTTTGACTTTGTTTTGTATGAAAATTGTCAATAAAAGTGATAATTTTTTTTAACATTGTATCTAAACAATTTTCCAATTGATTAAAATATATATATATATATATATGGAAAATCAATTCCCACCATAATGGTGGGAATTGGTTTACCACAAAACCAAGGAATTGGTAAGCATGTGAGCCAAATGTGGAAAAAATTTTCCATGGAAAATAAAGTGTATCAAACAAGGCAAAAGTGGAAGTTGGAATTTGTTTTCCATTTACCATGGAAAATAATGCCCTATCAAACAGAGCCTAAATGTTATATAAAATCGAAAGTGAGAACCTTGATTGTAATTTGGACTTAGTGGAGCACTATGTAGCACTATATGGAACTCATTTTCATTTTATACAAACAAAACCCTAAACCACCTATATAGAGAAAGAAGAAAAAAAAGGAAAGAAAAAAGATAGAAGAAGAAAAAGAAGAGAAAACCTAACGTCACTATCTTTATCCACCCTCTCGACGACGACGCTAGGTTTACAGAGAACAAAAGTGGGAAAGAAGAAAAGGAAAAGGAAAAGGAAAAAAAAAAGGAAGAAGCAAAAACGACAAAGTATCCGGTTGAAACTTGGAGGATCCAACACATATCCCATACCCATACTCATGTCGTATCGTGTCGTGTCCGACACAGGTACTCCAACTATTTCGTAGAGTCTGAGCATCAGAGATTCGGATAATATATTTAAGAGTAGACTAATCTGCTGCCTTATCATACCAACAAAAGTTCAAAGACATTCTCCAGTACAGTGTTTATAACCTTGATTTCGTTAAAAAGAAAAAAACACTAGGATCATGTATATCATAAGAAATGCACAAGGTTTCATGCTAATTTTCACCTTCTATTTAATAAGTTCATTGATAACCAAATCAAATTCGTGCGCCATCGACTGCCTCTCTTTTCCAGAGACATAAACTTAGAAAACAAAAATATATGTTGCTCTATGCACCAAAAGTTTCGACATCCTCATATTCTCCCCTTCCGAATCACAGTATTGCATATTTCAACCCTTCCCAGCTCCTGAGTACCACTTAAATTGCAATCCAGATATTTGATAAGAGGGCAAAGCAAATGTGTAATGCCAGATATTTAGTTTCCCAACAAATCTTTATCTCAAATTATTGCCACATGTAGCACAAGAAACAAAGTTACTAATAATACCTCAAAACCTTTATACTGAAATCCCAGTTTGTGGATAAGAAATGGTGATTGATTTAGTGATAGCACACCAAATCATCGATCGAGCAGTTTGATTAACTCATAAAACTCAGTTCTTCATGCAAGCATAAAAGAATTTTTCCGCACAACTATGCTAAAATGTTATGTGCCCTTTCTTCTAAAAGACTGTAGTTTGTCAAATTTAATAACAATTGTAATATTTAACAAATAGTTTTAAAAATTTTTTCTGGTTCAACAAAATCTGAAGGGACATACATACATATAAAAAAAAATCTATATGAACTTACAAAATGAAACTGCAAGTATAAAAATTGCAAAAATTGAAGCTAGACAACTTACCAGCTGTATATCTTCAAGCGAGACTTTTCTAACTTCTCCACTGGACATTTTGCAACTCTTCCAACCAGATACACACTTAAATTTAAGGTGATTAGATTTTTATGCCACAGTACCTTGCCGAGGCTTTTCTCCAGCTTTAGCTTACAGATCTAGAGATGCAATCTATGAAACCTGAAGCATTTCTGGATTTCATTAGGTAAATAACAAGTGAAGAACTGAAAGGAGGATGGGAAAAAGAGAAGCAGGAAAAGTACGGCACTCAAATGGGGTTAGATTTCCTAATAAATGCGAGAAGAAATGGTATCATGACGACGGAATTGATGGTTGATGGTACAACTGAATAGACACGCTAACAATTTTAGATTTTCTTAATACATACTATAAACCAAACATTGTTCTCAATAAATTCAGGTTCCGAAATATGAATATTATTCATCATTGTATTCACTATTCAATATTTCAATCTATCGTTACATCTATCAAAAGTCCAATAAAGACAAATCTTTTGCAACCATGTCAATCCATGCTATTTTTGGTGTGGCTCTCTTATCTAACATTTTCTAGTGAGTTTGATTGCTCTTGCCACAAGCTTCTTGAGGTTTATGCTACGTAATTCAACCATCTAAACTGACAATCCTTAGTTTATCCTTAATTGGTACCAACTATGCGGGTTAGTGTCTATTCTTATTTTCTGTTATATTCATTCAATCATAGTCACACATCCATCTTAATATTCTTGTTTGTACTACATTACAATGCCCCAGAGTCCTCAAGAGAATTTGATCGTTTATAGAGACTCTGGCCCGTCTTAATTCTACTTAACACAAAAGAAACAATTACATTACAAAGTGCTCATTCAAGTTCCAAGTTATGATTTACTTCACTAATTAATAAACAAAATGTCACCATGAATAAAAGGTAAACCAAGGGACCTCATCTTGAATAAGAAGGACCTCAAATTGAGTTTGTCTCGTAAACTCATCTATAACTAACACAAAATGATAAGAGAGATCTCATCTTAAATATGTTTTGTAAACTTAATAGGATATTCTCACCTACAACACCACTAGATCTACACTATTTACTGCTTGAGTTTATGTTAATAATATTAACACATCTAATGACTTTCTTCGCTCTACCACTGACAATAGCACTTGTTTGGACATACTATCATAAAATATATTCCGATCAATAAAAATCAATTTTGTTTCTTTTCTGTATATCCCATAAATCTCAAAAACAGATTCATTACTTCCACAACATGACTCCTAGCATAAAACCAAATTGGTATCCATGTTTTTGAATTACACTTTAGTCAATGCTCTATCATCCCTCTCTTAATTCTTTCCAATGAATTTTGAGCTTATTACTTTATAATTTGTGAAATCTAGGATACCTCCTTAATTCTCACTGTAAATGAAAAATGATAAAACCCAAACCTTCTTCTATTAGAGTTTTATACGTCTAATTACAATTTCACTTCCTTTGAAACCTAAAGTTAAAGATTTCAAAAAACTTTTCATTCGAAACATATACTTAATATATGTTTTTTGTTTTAATAAAGATCATCTTTTGTTAACATCTCTCTGAGGAATTTGGTTCTAATACGTAATAAAACAACTCTTAAATCACCACAAAATTCAATAAAACGCCAGGAAAAAATATCTTTAGCCAAAATAAAAATAAACCACGACTATTCAGCCCAAAAAGGCTCAAAAATCACATTATGGGAAAAGCCCTTATAGGAAAAGATCAGTAGGTAGTTATGGGACTCAAATCCTTCTCTCTGTTAATGGGAATTTTCCTTAGCTCGATTATATATTAACACATCTAATGACAATTCCTTAGCTCTAGCACCAAAAGAAGCACTTGTCTACACATCTTATAGCATGTAATCTCCGAAACAGATTCATTGATTTCAGAACAGATTACAGGGGCAACAAACCAATTTGGTACTCCGTGCCTTTGAACTACACCTTAATCAATGCTCAATCACCCCTCTCATAATCCAGTAGGATGAACTGCGAGTTTGTACTCTATAACCCAGAATATCCCCTTAAATGAAAAATGATAAAACCAAGTTTAAAACTGAAACCTTCTTCCATTAAAGTTCAATACTTCTTAATAATAACATACACATAAGAAATCCATTTTGCTTTAATAATGCATTAACATTCCTCAAGAGGATTTTGGTTCCAAAATCGCAATAATTAACAACTCTTAAAGAAACACAAAATTCAATAGAACACCGGGAAAAAAAAATTAAATCTTTAGCCCAAAAACAAAAACCCATCAATATTCAGCCGCAAAAAACTCAAAAAATACAAAGATCACATCACATATACATCAGAATATGCATGTAATTACACATTTAGATGTGAATATCAACTTTTAGACATTAAATAAGGTTGGAAAATATGTACGAATTGCCTCACCATGAATTTCATCAGAATTTGAGACACCTCTAGTAATTACTGGCTAAACCAATTGTGGGTCGAATTTCCAGAACCTTATAATTTCAAGAACTTTGAAATTGCCTTTACAATGTACAATATTCGCTCCACAACGTACAATTTGTTTATCGGGTCCACATTGACATCTGTAGTGTAAGAAAAGGACATACCGTAGAAAGTTTTATAATAAATTACTAAATTTAGAAAAACATCTATTTTGATTAAAGTTGCAAAAATTGAGTTATTAACTATTAGCTAGTCTTTTTTATTTAAAAAAAAAAAAAACTTTCTATTAAAGGTAAAAGAGAATATGTCACTCAAACATATTTTGCGTACTTTGCTAAAAATAAGTATCATTTTACTCCTTTTAAATTTAAACTTAATAAGACGGATTTTGACGAGCCAACAATATTATTTTTCTGGTACTATGTGTATTTTCTTTATTGAAGCAAATTATTTTTTTACGACATGTAACAATATTCATTATCACAAAATTGAACTTTAACTTAGGGAATGATGGTAAAAGTTCGTGATTCTTAAAAAAGAAACGAGAATTTTAGTGATCATTGAACTCATTAGACAATTAGTCTTTTCTTCAAAGCTTGATATTTTTGAAAATTAGGCTCCGTTTGGAAACCATTCTTCTTCAAATAATACATTTTATCTTTCACATCAAGTGGGGTCCATAGAAAATGTGTGGTTAAAAAAGAAGGAAAAGTTATTGATGTGATGGAAAATATTATTTTATTGAAGAATGTGTGGTTAAAAATGAGTAGAAGAATGAGAATGAAAATTTTAATGGTTACCAAACGGATGCTTAATGTACAAGACACTCATTCATAGAGCAAATATTTCCCTTTTTAAGTTGGTTTTAGCAGTTAGATGACATAAACAAAATAAGTTCTTCAGATAATGTGTGTTATGTTTTTCGAAATTACAAATAATGTAAATTTATGTCTTGTCAATATAGAATAAAACTAACTCCGTACCTACAATTTAGTCTATATGAAATCATTAATTTCTTTATAGTGTGTCCCTACATTTTCAAGTGGCTAATGGCAGGTGTAACATTAGTTTAGAGGGACAGCTACTCCAAATCAATTTTCAGCATTACTGGTAGGGATTTGAATGGATCATTAATTTCTTTATAGTGTGTATGAACTGATATATGACATGTTATCAGTTCATACGTCACAAGTTATTGTGCACTTCACATATCAATCTTCACATGTCACAGATCTAATAGAATTGATCACAGATCACTGATTTATGTTCACGGGTCACACTAAACAAATCACAAGTCATTTGTACGCTCAATGAATATGTGATCATTGCCAGCATCACAACCACTATTTGAAAACTGCCACCACGCCATTGGCACCATCATCACTTCAACAACCAACACAAACCAACAAAATAGAGGGAGAAATGGCGATTTTAAAAGTAAGAGAACTGGTCATTTCCAAGTTTATATTTTTTTGATATAAACGGTAATGTGTAGAGAGTCTAATAGCTGCACCAACACTACCCCTCCATCACCTGCAAAGTTCCAAGTCAACAGAATTTCAGCAAAGTGGTCATTGTGCATTTTTTGTTCCAAAACTGAACTAAAAAACTACCAAAATAAACAGCAAAAAAAAAAAAAAAAGTATATAAAAAATTACATAACCTGACCCAATTAAAAATTATATACCACAATAATTCCACCGATTAATCTATGCACAATTCCCAACAAATGTTGGGTATACAAACCCATCTAACACCCACGACACTAGCAATAAAAAGCTCAAACATAATTTCCTGTAAATCGACTAGCAAGAACAAGAATGAGGAATTGTTAAAGCCTCGATTAAAATCTATCACCCATGGCTGCACCTCAAGTTGGTAATTTGTATGAAGTCCACCAAGGGGAATGGAGATGAAAGCCATGAACAAAACTAGAAAATGAAGTACACAAAACCAAAAGTCAAGTGCGAAAATGAAAAATCGAAGACTTGAACACGATATCGCTGTCCTCAAATTATATTTGATTAGTTCCCTATTAACTAATTAAATTATTTAATAACGTAATAAATACGTTGCAAAACCTCCCAACACCTATTAGGGTTTTTTCGATTATGTTTTTAAGGTTAAAGGTAAATTAAATTGTTGGTATTTGTGTATTGAAGTCATGGGTTTGCATTTTTTATTCAATTGGATTATTAAGTTTTCCTCAATACTTTATTTGAAGATTATTTTACTATGATGCAGGAGGGGTACCAGTAAGGATGTATCTCCAATTTTACATTAATGGAAATGGGGATAAAGTTTACACCACCAAGGTCTGTCTCTTCATTGACTCGATTATTGCAATTTTTATGCATAGCCACTTTCCTATTTCCTATTCCCACTGTCATTAGCAGAAAGCACCAGTTTCTGAACCACGTCTCTTTCAACGGGCTTTAGCTTTATTTTGCGTCAACCGATTGTTCGTGCTTTGACAATGTCACAAGGTTTGCACCAATGAGTGGAAACCTATCATCATCATCAAGACTATCTACTCGTCCAATTTTACTTTGAATCATTGAAAAATTTATGAAGTCCTCAGCCTTGACCTCCGTTCCTAGTGCTTCTATGTTAAGCACTTCACATTTATAACTTCTTTTGTGTTTCAAACGAAACATCCAATGTTTCATTGACATTCGATTCATAACTATTGAATCCTATTGATGTATCTAAGATTAACGTTGACAACGACTATAGCACAGCATTCCACGTTCCATTGACATACGATTCGTGACTATTAAATCCTCTTGATGTACCCAAGATTAATGTTGACAACAATTATAACACACTGCCAATTGAAATATTCAGGGTGAGACTGAATCCCTTGTAGTGATTGGCACGGCACACCTTTGCTTTCCAAGATAATCGAAAAGCATTGGTTGGACAAATGGTTTATGTATGTAATATAGTGAAAGTGGTGGTGGAGTGATTGAATTTGTATAAAATGACATATTTTAAGGTTTTGAATGGTGCTTTGTCACCTTTTTAAAATTTGTTACTTTTTTGAATAGTATTGTCACTTTTTTTTATTGTTTGTTACTTTAAGAAAAAATCGAAAAGCGTTGGTTGGACAAATGGTTTATTGTTTGTTTATTGAGAAACATAGGTTTTGATTAATGATTTGTACTTTTTTTTTTTAGTATTTGTTACTTTTTTTGAATTTTTGTTGTTTTAGTGATTTTTTTTTTAATCGTGCTTGTCACTTTTTGCTGTCATTTTTTGAAAATTTTGTCACTTTTTATTGTTTGTTATTTTTAAAAAATTTCGGTCACTTTTTTGAGTGACAAACCTAAGTTTTGATTGGTGCTTTGTCATTTTTTTAAATTTTTTTGGCAATTTTTAAAGTGTTTGTTACTTTTTTTATATTTTCAGTAACTTTTTTGATAATTTTGTCACTTTTTTATTGTTTGTTACTTATTTTAAATTTTTGCCATTTTTTTTAATTTTTGTTTTTGTAAGTGTTTTATCACTTTTTTTATTACTTTTTTTTTTTTTTAATATTTGTCACTTTTTTTAATTTATTATCTGCCATTTTCTTGAAATTTCAATCACTTTTTTAATAGAAGTATGTCACTTTTTAATTTTAAAAAAAATACACTTAGAGAAGTGTTATTTTGTCACTTCTTTTACATAGTATTTTTGACTTTTTTATTTTATGTTTTGTTACTTTCTTGAGATTTCTGTCATTTTCTTGAATGACAAGCATTACTTTTTAATAAAAGTGACATTTTAATAAAAAAAAGTGACAGTCAATTGAATTTTACATAGTATGAAGTCTAACACCAGCATGTATTCTAACATGAGAAACTATGAACGTAATTTTTTTACCAGAGTTTTAACGTTTACAGTGTGTAATTAAGATGTCATATTTAATAACTACATTGATTCTGTCAAAATAATCGATCAAAAGTGTTAAGACAAGTGATATCGAAATATAATGTCGGTACTTCATATGAAAATTTAAATTTATAAAGAAGAATATTAAAAAATAAATAAAAATTTGTTTAGGATATTATAAACCCTTAAATTGACCTCTTCTCTCCTCCAAAGAGAATATCCTTTTGAAGCTTCAACAATTTACAAATCAAGAAAAAACCCATCAAGAAGCATGTGCTACATTCATGGTACAACTAATGTTGGCATATAGTTGTCCATAGAAACGGAATTTAATAAATTCCATAAACTATGTTAGTTTTTTGCATGTTATAGTTTGACTACGGGTGTAAAACACTTCGATACATCAAGGATCTAGCACGATCTAGATGACCTTTTGCAGTCTATGCACGGTCTAGATGACCTTTAGCATGACCTAAGTCACTATGTCAGCAATTATGTGAACACCCCCTATACATTGAGGGTCTAAAAATGACTTAGATGACCATGACCGTTCTCCATGCACGGCCCTGTTTTTCACATAAATCTATAGAAAAAGGAAAAAAGGTGTGTTAAACACGATAACTATACAAAGACCACATAATTTTCTTCCAAGACTTGGTCAAGCTTGAGCGAGGATAAAAAAGAGGGGGGGTGGGGTGCAGTCTAGGCAAAGTGTTCGTCTAATCGAAATTAATGTTTCCTTAAATAAGAAAAACACAATTGGATGTAAATTCTTCATGTAAAATGTGTACAAGAAATATTGTGTCATTAAAAAATTTCAAATTGTGAACAAGAAAATTATTTGCTATAATCAATTAGACACCACAGTTAAGTCATTGTATCTAGGTCTTGTTCTGTCTGGGGAGGAAAGTCCTTCATCCATGCCCTTCCTCTTGTTATTACTCAACTGCGGTGGCTGCTGCTGCGCCACGGTTGGTTGTGGCGGCAGCTGCTGCGCCACGGTCAGTTGTGGTGGCTGTGATTGTGGTGGAAGAGGCAGTGGCTGTGAAAGTAGTGGTGGCGGCGGCGGCGGTGTCGATTCTCTGTTGTCTTGCTTTTTAGTTTTGATCATATGGGGTTTAAGCTTATTTACATCTGACAATCTCACTGGCTTGAGAAAAAATTCCTCTGCTCCTTCTTCTAAGCATCTGAAAAGGTAACAATTCATAAGCGGGACGCCAACAAATAATTTACATAGTCGACTCCAAATCTACTAAAAATACGTCCAAATGTAAAATTATCCTTACCTATTGATTCTTGAGGGAACATTCTCAGAAGACATAATGACTACTGGTATGTTTCTCAGAGATGAAGATTCCTGCAAAACAATAGGTTGCCCACTTGTTAACTAAAGTTGTTCTCCAGAGAAATTTATGTGACAACAAACTGCAGGTAATTTTAAACAAAATTGGAATCGGCTAACTGAATATTTCTTTCTTTGTACCATTCGATCCATAGATCTACTAAAAGGCCTAATTATCTAATCCGCTAGAATAACAATCGCAACGACTTACAATAAATTTGGGATTCGACTATATGAATTTCTTTTCGGTCAATTCAATCCGTTGCTAGATTTATTTAAAATCAAATTAGATCCTTAGTAACTATGTCGAATGAATGCAAAATTTATTTTTAAAAAAAGTTGGTTTTCAGATGTTACATATAACTAGTAGATTTATGCCATGAAAAAAAAAAAATTCATAAAAGCCTAAAGCGATAGAGTGACCATGTGGAATTAGTAAATGCCCTGTCAATGTGAAACTACTAAAATTAGGTGGGACAAAGATTTTTTAAGGATCCGTCTGATAAGCAAAAGTGGAAAGGAATTACAGTTCCATGTTAGTTGGAAAATAAAAATCTACCAAACACATAAGAATTCGTTTTTCATGAAAACAAAGAAAATGCAGCTTAAAGAGTTCGGTTTCCATTTCAGCGTTGCTATCAAACGGTCAAAGTGGAATTCGTTTTCCTCGGACGTGACATTTTCCATGAAAAATATGACAATCAAACAGGCTCTAAGATTTTTTTGATCTCAAATGAATGGTGGGAAAATGACCCATGTAGACAACTTTTCAGAATTCATCAAAATCCCAGATCGATAAAGTTTGAATTGGCAAATTTTGTGGAAGAATATATTCCAAATATGAAAAATGAGGTCTTGGAAAAGATGCAAAATCATTTTCTACTTATTCAAAGGAGCAGCTGCCTAAATAGTTGCTAAGATTCTAGTTGTAATGAATTCCGACCAGACAAATAAAAAGATCTACCGAATATTGAAAATAAGACTTAGATCACATGTACTTGCGTTTAAAGGTAGGTCAATTTACTTTTATGCAAGGTCGATTCCTAACTATTCTAGAAAAGTAACTTTTAAGCTGAATACCGAATTTTCCACAATATATTGGAAGAATGACATAAATGGAATAGAATAGAATCTAAGAAAGTAAACCTTGATTTTCTTGAGCAAATCGTAGCCCGTCATTTCAGGCATACAATAGTCTGTAATTACAAGATTTACTTCCGCTTCCTGTAAATACAAAGAAATTTATTTTCAGATAATCCCATGAAATCCTTACAACCTAAGAGAATGAAACGAATAGAAAATGGGCAAAGACTAATAAATAAATAAATTTACCTGATGGTTTTGAGGAGAAACGGAAGTTCCATCTGTGTTTCTTCTGTCATCTTCATGCCAACCAAGATATTCTAAAGCTTTGCTACCAGAATCAACTGTAGTAACTGCATTGAACAATGCAAAAAACCCAGAAAAATTAGAAAAATAAATATATGAATTTTAAGCAAAAATAAATTCTATGAATTGTATTTTTTTGAAGAAACATAGGTACCTATATAAGAAGAGGTTTTAAGTAGCCTTTCAATGAGCTTTCTGTCTATAAGGCTATCATCAACAGCAAGAACATGAAACTGTGAGTCTGAGGCCGCCATTCCCATTGCTCCAAATTCAATCTTCAATGCCAGAATGCGAGTTTTAAGAAGAAGAGAGAGACAGATGAGAGAGAAACAGTCTCTTTGATTATTAGAGGGATTGTTTTGGATTTTGCGTTTGAGTTTTTGAAGAGGGAATGGGGTTTTGTTGAATTGAAATAAGACTCGAGAAATTCCACAACCCACAAAAGCAAGATCTGACCAAATTGCATCCAAAGATTTTGCAAGATTTTTCCAACTTGGAATTGAATTTCAAGGCAAGCAATAGGATGTGTAGACAGTTAAATATAATAAAATAAAGAATATTGAATAAAGAGAGAATAGTGTCTAACAGGGAGTTTTATTTGTAGTGATTCTCGGTGGGTTTGGTTCCTATATGCAAGTCTCTAACTTATTGTCTAAGTAGTAATTTGGTCTTCAATTTTTAAAGAGGAGTAAATTGGTTTAATTGTGAACCAGACTTCAATGACAAAAATTGTACAAATATTCGTCAAATTTCAAATTAGTCCTCTTCACATACATGTTTATTTGAGCATTTCTCCAACACAGTGTTCAGATCGTATGTCTTTTTTGCATGTTGAAACTTACTCGACAATAAATTTCACTATCTTGGGATTTGTATAGTAATGATCACCATTCAACGGGTCAATTCCGTTTGAGTTCATCGATTTATCAATTCTGAGTCCAATCCCTACTTTCGTCCAAGATGAACAACGGAACTTAGCTTCATAAAATTGGAATGGTTTTGACAGTAAGGACTAATTTCCCAACTATAATGAACAGCTAGTGATTCATAAGCTTCTTTTAAAGGTAGGGACCAAGTATATTGAGAACATAGACTGGGGACTAATGGAGAAGTTTTCTAAAATTGTTTAAGAGACCTTGGAATTGAGAGCAAAAGTAGGTTGGACATGGGACCCACAAAAATCCTTCATAAGATACGGGTGATGTAAGCATTGCTGCCCTTTTCTTATGTGAAATCATGTGCTCTTACTCTGTCCTAACCCGGTGGGTGGGGTGGGGTGGATTGGGGTGTCTTTTGATTCTCTTTTATGATTTGCTTCCCATGGCCCAATGGGAAGAGTTGGGTGGTGGTGAGGGGTGATGTGCAAAGAGGGGAAATTTCTTTGGATTCACTTTTAAGATTTGCTTCCCATGGCCATCCAACTTGTGCCCCATCGATGTCATAGGTAGTTACATCTCGGCATGTATGTCATGATCATTCATTTAATTATCATTACCCTTTTATATAAATGTGATTATAATTGTTGAAATTATGTTTTTTTTTAGTTAAAATTTGACCTTAACTTAAAATAGATTTGGATGTCGCTGACTAGTGAGTGTTTGGTGATGATTAAAATTAGATTTTTAGTAGATTGTGATATAAAATTTTGAAATATGTGATTGAAAAGTTGTGGTACCCATGAAAGATGTGATTAATATTAACTGATTGACTTTAACTTGTATTAAAATCTGATTTTAATTCAAAACAAACAGGGTCCTAGTATAGTTTATGCCCGCTTCTAATGTACACGCTTAATTGCTTCTTTTAATTTCGATAGCTAAAGTGAGCATAGAATTGTGCTACAGAAGTAAATACAGTTACACAGATATTTTATAAATTAATATAAGACGTAATTTATTAGACATTAGTAAGGTCATTATGCAACAATTTTTATGCTTCATAAGCACTCAATTCGGTAAAGAATATTGTCACGCAAAACTTTTGTATTTCGTAAGAGTAAATTATCATCATGGTCAATATTGATGGTTGAACTTTTGTAAGAAAAAGCAGTAAGGTTTGTTGCTCTTAGAATGTCATGTTCCAAACCAGATTCAATTGGTGTCTTGGTCGTTCAATTAGAATAAATAAATAAAATTCAAATACTGTTTGATTATAGACCAGAATCAAGAAATTTAGGCCTTGTATGGGAGGGATTAAAATTGGATTAAAATTGAAAATATAGCCGTTATTGTTGACTTTTATTAGACGAGTGGGACCCAATAACGGCCATATTTTCAATTTTAATTGGCTTTTAATCCCTCCCGAACGGGGCCTTAAAAACAAAACAACATAAGAATCCACCGATTCGATCTCAAAATTGTCCTGTTTGCAGTAAAACCTGTCGGAGTTGAGTCCACAGTTGACTGGTTAGAAGTCAAAATTTTTAAAAAATTTTTTATTTAATTTTAATGACCGATTCCACTCTTTAATATTTGACCCTTTACGTTTTACAAGTCGTCGTTCGTACCAATTATTAAAACATTAATTTAATTCAAATGGCCAAAGCATAAATTAATTATCATTTTCAGCTATTGGCTCAAATAAATATAAATGTAGTCAATATAACTCGTTATCGACAAATTTATCGAATGTAAAGTCCATTTTATTGTTGTTATACAAATGTATTTTTCATTTTTTGATGTTATACAAATGGCCGAGTTTAAGGATAGAGATCATTTAATCGATAACCTTTTTTGAGGGCCAATTTTAAAATTCTCGATCTTAGTTATGGAAGCAACAATTTTTAATCAATCGAGACAAGGTAAATTGGTGAATTGCGATCTTTTTTATTTTTGCAAAATAATATTATTTTTAGATGCAAGTTAAATATTTTAAAGACTGAAAGATCAATACTCTAATTCTATTCAAACAAAAGTGATTCTTAATCTTAAGGTATTACAAAATTATAATTATATAAAGTTCGAATAAAATTACCTGTGAGTTTGATAAACGATACTCCACGAGATCGAACGTTCAAAATGCATAATCATCCTACCAAACATCTCACGTAAGAAAATTTGAAAAATACAAGGATAGGCCAATTAAATTTAGGGCTCGAGCCAGTCATTTCTTTGTGTTTTTTAGTGGGTTTTAATTTTTTGTTAAAAAAATAAAATTGACCCGTACGTTTTCAATTTTTTTATCGATGAAATCGATCGAGCAAGTCCAAACTAACAAGTCCCTTCGTGTCGAACGAATTCCTAACATAAGGTTCTAATCAGACACTTAGGACAGCAGTTGTACCTTCCTCTGATACAGTGGTACCACACCCCACACCCCACCCCCACCCCCACAACCATTTTATTTTTTGGACAAAAACATCCACCGTTACAAGAGTTAGATTATAGTAGATTGTGTCCACACCATAGGAACCTTGCATGTTTTCCTTTCAAATTTCATCATTTCCTTTACCCCACCACAATTTCAAGATAATCCACGTGTTCATACGTATACCAAGCTTATCTTGGATTCTTGTGTTGGAAGTGTAATGATCATCAAGATTTCTCAAAAGGACATATGAAAAAAAAATTCTAAGAAAATTTGATGCTAGTGTAAGAAGATATTACATTTTATATATTACTCGTAACTATAATCTTCTTGTACGAAGTCAAAGTTACGTAGTATAATTTAACACCACAACTTAAAAACGTGTGTTACTTAGATATATCGTAGTTTATTTACAAATTTAACATTTGTAATCATCGAGTTTTGACATTTGAACTATCTTTTAGAAGAATGCCTTCAATACGTATTTACAAAAATATCACATTGTTTTTGTCTGCATCTAAGAAGAGGACTTCAATGTATAAGCATTTGTAATTCAATGCGTTAACGTTCATATCAATTTGGGGAAAAAAAAAAGTAAACAAAACAAATCAATGTTAGTTGACCTCAATTATGTGTTGCTCTAAATTGAAATATATTTTGTGGGGGTACGATAAATGTTCCCTTGACCCCATGGATTAAAAACCCACTATGTATAGTAACTCTAAATAATTGGAGCTCATAATTTATTTCATAACTTTAGTCAAAACTATGCTTTGATAATATATTCGATATAATTAAATCGTACAATTAATCTTTTTTTATTTTATGTTTTAGTAATATTCAATTACTTCGATTTTAATTATTTGATCGAAAGAGTATATTTTCTATATTGAATTAAACATAATAAAGAAGTAATAATATGTAACATAGTTTATTAAAATTACATCTAATATTATTTAATTTACCATAATAAATGTCGAAAAGTATCAATTATCTATTTATCCCACTTGAGATCCGTTGTCCATTTATACTGTCAAATTTGTTGTTCACCCAATCACAAATTGACAAATTATGTCAAATTAAAATTGATGTTAAAGCTGAAAAATTAATTCGCGAAGTGCCAAATTGCAATAAATGTCTAATTTGTTATCCATCCAATTTATAATTGATTTGACATCGAATTGAATAGCATAAACGAACCTCATATCTCAACTCGTACAAGGAACATACTTTCATTAATTTCATTTTTTATTACAAAAAGGAAAAAACCTTAAAGATGAAAGTTTGACTTTTTAACTTTGAATTGAGTGAATGTCAGCCCTTATTTAATTCCTCAGTGCATTAGACTTTGATTTTGGGAATCAAATTACATCGTTAGAATTGATCATTTGCAAGAAATTATATTAAGATAATTGATATGGGTGATACTCTTTAACTTATATTACAATGTCAATGTCAATCCAAGAGAGATACAAATCAAGTGCTCAATTTTATATATAATTTTTATTTATTTATATATATATATATATATATATATATATACCAACTTTGATGATGTGATTCTTGGCGGATGGTGGAAAAGTGGGTTTGACAAAACTTTTTTTGTGGTTAAACAAGATTTATTTATATTAAATAAAAAAATACTCAAATTAATAAATAAAATTTCATTTTTTTTTTCAGTTCTTGGAAATAATATTTTGTTTATAATAAAAGTTTCATCCGAAAAAACTAATCTAAGTAATATTGTGTTTTTACACGTTCTCAATAATTTCATCTCGAATGATAATTTGTCCATCCCTCTCCATCAAACCAAAAAGAATAAAACATCCCATCAAGGCCTAATTTTTTTTTATATACGTCATCAAGATCACCATCTTTTGAGGTAAATGGAATCAAAGCCAACGGTTTAGAGTGTGTTTGGTAGGGATTTTTAGGGGAAGAATTGATTTTTGAATAGTGATACTATGGGAAATGTGTTGTTGAAAAAGAAGAAAAAAGTATTGATGTGATGTAAAATATTATTTTATTGAAGAATGTGTGATTGAAAATGAAAATTGATTTACTGTAGAAAATAAGAATCTGTACCAAACAGACTCTTAATTTCTTAAACTGACGTGATTCAACTTAGGGCCCAACGCCTTCATTTCGCTACAACTTGGAATTCATCTTGTATGTCGAAGTGACTCACTTTGGAACTTCTCTCTTATACAACTTGTTGATTGAAGTTTCATCCTAATAGGTCGACATATTAGGTCAAAAATTCAACTTCTTATAAATATATTATTTACATATATATTTAAATAAGCGAGTGTGCATATATACGTGTGAGTTGTTTCTCTAAATCGACGGGGTAAAAATATCAAATTATTTTAATAATGTGTGTAGAGTGGAAGAGGGAGAATACTAAAGGAATATAGAAATAATTAATAATGTGTAAATGAGCTATAGAACTGATTATTAACATACTAAATTGTAGAAAAACCTAATACATATTGAACCCTCCACCATGACAATTATTTTAAGAGATTTGCTCAGTAATTGGAGATTGGATCGTAATATATATTTAATTATGTGTGGACACCTCTTGCTTAAAGAACTTGCACTAAGGGAGAAAACAATAGTATAAAACATGTCATATACTTTAAATGGTTTACTTTTTCTTTTATAGAAACTTAAAAAGTAAAAGAATTCTCCTCGTCAATATATGGATGACTAAAGAACTCATTTAATTCGATATTCGTGGAACCATGTCCTGAATGGAATGGGAATTATCCGTCTAACCGGGTAAACAGAGTGGAGACGGAGCGAGGGTCATTGACCCGAAGCAAGTATGGGACAAGTACGAGAAACATAGTCCATACCCCACTACCTGCCCCATTTAAAGTTGCTTTCAAATTTAAGTTTTTTATCAAACAAAAATAATAGATTTATCATATTTTTAAAGATGACAAAAGTTGTTTTTAACAAATTGGTAATAAAATAATAATATTTACTAACTAAAGACATAAAAACATAAAAAGAAAAAATAAATGGGGCGGGATCCCATCCTGATCCCTCCCTGAACCCACCGTCCTGCTTTAAACGGATATGGAAATGGAGTAAGGTATCAAAAATATCTGAAAGGACGGGATGAAAATGACCGACCATTCATATACTCATCCTATTGTCATCCCTGCGTCAATCCAAATTTTATAAGGATTCTCTATACAAATCACTTAAATTAGATAATGAAATTTAATTTGGTTCTATCACCTTTGCTTCCTCCACCAAGCAAATGATGCAACGTTGATTCCTTTCTTCCCCTCGTTTGCATTAAAAAAAAAACCAAAAAAATTTATAAATGGTCAAATGAGAGAGAATACTAGTCAGCATGTCATTTGCTGATTGATTAGATCTAAACAATTGATAAATAAGATAACGTTAGTTTAATGCAAGCATAGAGATTCTACACACATTGATAAATCTTTTGCATTTTTAGACATGAAGATGACTTTTGTAAGAAAAATAAGTAAATTACTCACTTTGACACTAATGTAAAATCATGAATTTTACCAGTACAATCCCTAAACTTTTGGTTATCAAGATTTCTTTTTTCTTCATTGTTTCTAGGGAATTTCGAGTGATCTTCTCTCGTGCTGCAAACATTCAATTTTGAGTCGAAGCTTGTAGCAAGAATAGACCTTCAATCGGTTTAACTTTTTACCAATGTACTAGAAAAAGATTAATGCTTTCATAGGAACCAATCATATTAATCCCCTAGAAAAAGGTGTAGGAAGAACCAATTGAAGCAAGCCATAAGAACAGATAGTAATAAAAACTTTTACTAAGTTAATGTAAATGTCGGGGTCCCAAAGGAAGAATTTTGTCTTAAAAACTAGGGATTCTTTCTTGGTTGGGAGTTTTCAAATCGTGATTCTTGCTGGGTATTGTGGGTCAGGTTACCTTTACATAAAGAACATGGCAAAAAGTTTTGTGGGGTTTTGGTGTCCATTTCTCATAAGCCTATACACCCCTTAATTTCTGAAGACTTGTTTAGATTGTATATTGGACGGGTCGAATAATTATTCATTGTACTCTTTAGTTCGATATACATGCTGGCTGTACTTAAGAGTTAACTTTTGTGGGCAGCAAATTTTTACATACTATCGAAAAATGGTTTTTTTTTTTAACGATTTTTATGTAGGATCAATCATGCTCTAAATATTTGGTCTTTCATAAGATAAATATGGCAGTAAATATTACATTTTAACCAACTCACGTTTTTTCACGTTCGATTTATTTCTGTGAATTAGTAAATATTGTAATTTTTTTTAATTAAAAATTGATTTTCTTGAACTCTTAAGTAGAACTATGTAAGATAAAATAAAGTAAATGTAAACTTAAAATAATTTCCAGTATTAAAATTACTTCGATCTTCTTAAAAATGTATATAAACCTATGTTATAAAGACAGGACCGAAAATCGGCGGAATCCAAAAAATCAAGAATCTGTCTAAACATATGCTGAAAACCGTATATACGAAATTTGGAATTAAATCTCATGGACTGATAACTAGATCGATCGATCGCAAGGATGATTGTGTTTCTCGGTTTTTTTTATTTGTTTTTGAGATATATATATATAAAATTGAAGAGCGATTCTGTCCTGATGTATATTGTGTTAAGTTACAAATACTCTTCACATCATAAAACACTATATTTTTTTTTTGTTGATTTTATTTAATATTTTATGTTGATAAAACCAAATTATTCTTACATTTTTTTTGAATATGTATTCACATATAAAAACCCTAAAACTTTTTATTTCCATTTTTTAAGTCTGTTTAAGAAAAGTGCAATAAAAAAGACAGAGACACTAACACAAAATCTTTGTGGCACATTCAAAATCTTTTTGCCAGCTTGTATGTGTAGTTTCTTGTTTTGTCTTTGTATAAATTAGTTTCTTTTTTTTTGGAGGATGATTGTGTTTCTCGGGGTTTTTTTTTTTTAAAGATATATATAAAATTGAATCGCGATTCTGTCTTGATGTATATTATGTTAAGTCACAAATACTCTTGACATCATAAACGCTATTTTTTGTTGATTTTAGTTATTATTTTATGTTGATAAAACTAAATTATTCTTACATTTTTTGAATATGTATTTACATATAAAAACCCTAAAACTTTTTATTTCCATTTTTAAATCTGTTTAAGAAAAGTACAATAAAAAAGACACAGACACTAACACAAAATCTTTGGGGCACATTCAAAATCTTTTTGCCAGCTTGTACATGTAGTTTCTTGTTTTGTCTGTGTTTGCCTCTGTTTGGTAGGCATTTTTGTGGAGAGAATGTATTTTTTTGGTTGATGTGATGAGGAATATGTGGCTAAAAAAGAATGAAAAATTATTGATGTGATGGAAATATTATTTTATTGAAGAATGTGTTGTTGAAAATGAGTAGAAAAACGAGAATGAAAAATATAACGTGGCTCAAACAGGGGCTCAATATTCAATTGCACCATTAATTAAGGGACATGTCATGTACAAATTAGTTTCTTGTTTTTGTTCTGTGATTCTTTTTTAGCATTGTGTATTGTTAATTAATGGCTAACCTGCACCAATTCAAGAAAATATTGTGCCCTTAAGAAGTAGTGTAAGGGCAAATGGGATTCTGGGTTGTCCCTGAGAGGCTTCATTGGGGCACTTAATTTGCTTGTGCTATATCTTGCTTTAGAGTTGCTAGTTTTGATTACTTGCTGAAATCTTAAATTAAGCATTTTGCCAATTGTTTTTGCAAGGAAACATTGAGGTTTCCACTGAGAAATTTGAAAACATGTGTGTATATATGTGTGTATATCTTTCTATATATAATTAACGGAAAAACTAACGGAATTTGTTGTTTTAACGGATTATGTAACGGAATTTCTTGTTTTAAACAGGCAGCTGCACCTTCTTTCAGTATTTTTATCATAACTTTATATTCCGATGTTCGATTGAGGCGATTCAAAATGCGTTGGAAAGCTAACTCATCTGGCTACAACTTTGATTCAGACATCATTCTTCAATTCGATCACTTTCTATGCCAAAAATATGTCTCAATATAACGGACTATGTAACGCAATTTTTTGTTTTAAACAGGCAGCTGCACCTTCTTTCAGTGTTTTTATCATAACTTTGTATTTCGATATCCGATTAAGGCGATTCAAAATGAGTTGGAAAGCTAACTCATCTCACTACAACTTTGATTCAGACATTATTCTCCAATTCAATCACTTTCTATGCCAAAAATAGGTCTCAATATAACGGATTATGTAACAGAATTTCTTGTTTTAAACAGGCAGCTGCACCTTCTTTCAGTGTTTTTATTATAACTTTGTATTCTGATATCCGATTGAGGCGATTCAAAATGAGTTGGAAAGCTAACTCATCTGACTACAACTTTGATTCAGACATAATTCTCCAATTCAATCACTTTCTATGCCAAAAATATGTCTCAATATAACGGACTATGTAACAGAATTTCTTATTTTAAACAGGCAGCTGCACCTTCTTTCAATGTTTTTATCATAACTTTGTATTCCGATATCCGATTGAGGCAATTCAAAATGCGTTGGAAATCTAACTCATTTGGTTACAACTTTGGTTCAGACATCATTCTCCAATACAATCACTTTATATGCCAAAAATAGGTCTCAATATAACGGACTATGTAACAGAATTTCTTGTTTTAAACAGGCAGCTACACCTTTCTTTAGTGTTTTTATCATAACTTTGTATTCTGATATCCTATTAAGGCGATGAAAAATGTGTTGGAAAGCTAACTCATCTGACTACAATTTTAATTTAGACATCATTCTCCAATTCGATCACTTCCTTTGCCAAAAATAGGTCTCAATATGAGACTAAAACACCGGAGCATAACTTTTCGGTTGGAAATTGATTTGTGATCATCTTTTGACTAAATTTGATCCCCTTGACATCTTCCTTTATCCAATTAACTTCGAGCACTCTCAAATCTTCATCGTGAGATTCGGCACAACTTTTAAGTATTTACATTTTAGCCCTAGAACTTTGGATCCCTTACAATTTAGTCATTTCTCCAAATTTATCTACTTTTACTTATTTTCTTCAATCTCATCAACCTACATCACAATATCAAAATCACGCATTTAATTATTTATCAATTATATAAACATTACATCATTAATTATTTATAGGGTGTTTGTTTCTGCTTTTCAACAGAAATCAAGCCGTTGGCAACACAATTCATGCCGTTGGAAGCCACAATTTTGGACCAATTCTCTCACTGTAGAGCTGTAGGTTTGAAAAAAAAAAGGGTAACGTAATCAATTTTTCTTCCTCCTTACAGTGCGGCTAGACACGCCCTTAATTAACCAAAAAAAATTACATCTTTATTAATAACAAATTAATTATTAAACAAAACCATTAAATATAAATTAGGCAAACGTGCATTGCACGTTACTTGCACATAGTATATATGTGTGTGTGTGTGTGTGTGTGTATGTGTGTGTGTGTGTGTTTTATTTAAATGTGTATTTTATTTGATTATTTGTTAATATTCAAGGTTGTATTTTGATTTGAATTATCTTTGAGAAAATTACCTAAAACCCTTCTTTTCAAGATTATAATTCAAAATTAAAGGGATAAAATTTTACAATTCAAAAATCAGGTAGTAAATAGAATCATTAATTAATATTATAAAACTAAAAATTAATTTATATACATCCCACCCCACTCTACCCACACACCCCGATTTTAACGCACCTGTTCGCTTCTCTCTTTCTTATTCTCTCTCGGCCTTCTCTAGTGATGGCGGCGTAGAAGGGCGGTGGCATTGGTGGCGGTGGTGCCTAGTTGGTGTTGGTGGCGGTGGTGCCGATCTTGTGATGGGTGGTTGGTCGCGATGATGGTGGCGGATTTGGCAGCGACTTTTCTCCTCCTCGTTCCTGCATGATTTTCTGGACCAAATTCAAATCATTGGGTTGTAAATTGGAGTTGACCCATTGCTGGGCAAGGTGCACCATGAGGTGGGGAAGACGACCCAGGTGGTCCGCGACCGTGGGTCGACTGGACAGCATCGGAATCAGTATTTTTCGAACCTATCTGTTGCGAGTTCGCGACTACGAGAATTTCTGTGGCCAATTCAAATTTATGGAAGGCTATTTGGGATAAATTATGGTCATGGTTGGGGTCGTTTGGTTGTCGGCAGTTGGTCGGAGGAGGACCGCGATCGTGGTGGTGGCCAGAATGTATGATTCCGACAATTTTAGAATTTTTGGGTAGTTGATTTTGACTGTTAATTTCTCTCACATTCTTGGTTGATAATGGTGGATGTTGGGTGGGAATTAAAGAAGAAGTAAAGGGCTTTTCAATGGTACCTATATCCTGCGGTTTAGGTGGCCGGAGTTCACTGGAATTTGGTTGCATTTTTGGTTGGGATACCTTGATTGATTTTTAGGAAAAATGATGAAAATTGATTTTAGTGGTCTCGCAGCCTCAACCACGCTTTGTGGCAACACAGATGAATTGTGCAATGAGATTTCGACTGGACAGAAATTTGAACTTCCTATTGTCGTTGACGTGATTTTTCTTCTTCTTTTTGTGTTTTGATAAAATAATAGTAGTTATTTATGGTATTATGCTGTTGTTGTAACTTTTTGGATGAATTGTGACCGATTATGTGGTCACGGTTAATCCATCTCCTGTTGACATTGAATTGGGAAGTTCATATAAGTTGATAACTCGTTGTCGGAAAATGTTGGGGGTACAGGTAAGCTCCTCTATGATGTTAAGTAGGGTGCAACCTGATATCCATTCCATTCCATTCTGGATTTGGAGAAGGTATGACTTGGGTTGTAAGAAGTATTGACGGTACAAAAGGTGCAGTTTCATTCGATGCCCTTGGTTATTTGTGGTGATCCTATGGGATCAAGTATGTGTTTGATTGTGATCGATTTTGACCAATTTTATGTTGATTGTTACCGTTTTGTGACTTGAGATTAACCTGGTCACAGACAGTCACACTGAACACAAATTTGATCACAGTTAATCACATTGAATATAAACTTGGTCACAATTAATCATGGATGACACGTGTCAACGAATGGGGATGGTGGTAGATGGATCTATGAGGGTGGGGGTGTGATTTCCAATTTTTGATTTTCTGAAAATGTTTAAGTCGTCAGAACAGTGGGCAGAGCTGCAGCCGGAGTGATCACCGGAACCGGAGCGACCACCGGAGCAGATGGCTGTCTTCGGTGGAGGGAATGTCGTGCAGTGGGGTGAAAGGATGGGGAATGTAAGTTGGCGTTGATAGAAATAATTAATGTATATTATATTGTATTTTAATATTTAATAAATTTATTTACCACCTGATTTTTGAAATATTTTAATGAGTTTGTTATTTATGAAATGTGTTCTTTAAAATTAGGGGTTATGTATTAGTGGAAATTACACGGAACCCTACTATTAAAATCCTCAATTCTAAAATCAGGTGAGAAGGTTTACTTTTCACAAATAAGATGTTTCATATTTAAATTATAAATATTAAATATACAATTTCCATCATAAAACCCTAATCAATTTCCCCTCTCTCTCTCTCTCTCTCTCTCTCTCTCTCTCTCTCTCTCTTTATACCCGTCGTTACACAGACGGCAGATGCAGTCCACCACTGCTATCTGCAATGCGATGCTCCTCAGTGGTGGTGGTGGTTTGTGGTGTGATTTGGTTGATGGTGGCGGCGGCGGTTTGTGGTGGTAAATCGGCAGCGCTGCGATGTGAAGCGGTGATGGCGGTTTTTGAAGTGGCGTTCTGATTTTGCATGTTCCTTTTCTTTAGCTTCTCGCTGATATGATTATTAAATCGCCGTTTAAAAATGGGAAATCACCATCCGTCAACCAGTGGTGGGTGCAGTTCGGTGATGATGGTAGGGTTCCATATTCTTCGCCCCGAAGCCCAGGCTTCGCTCCTCCCCCACCGCTGTTCCTTTTCTTCAGCTTCTCGCCGGAGTTGGGTGGTGACCAGGTTCTGTGGGTTTTATTGTGGGTTGTTGTAGTGCGATGTTGTCGGAGTTAGGTCACGATTTGGTGCTGAATGGTAGGGAAACTGGGGAATGATCTGCTGAAGTGTGAGCGGCGATGTCGTCGGAGTTGAGTGGAGATCTGGTGCAGAATGACAAAAAATCTGGTTTTCAGATCGTGACGTAGTGGTGACGTGGCGGAGACGGCAGTGAGGTGATGGTGGTTGTGGGGTGTTGGCGGTTTTGTCTCTATTTTTTTGGTATATCTGGCTGTAGTCGTCATGGTTTCTAGCCGCGGTGGAGGTGGGTGATGGTGGTGGATCTGGTGGTTGCGTGGGTGCTGCTGGTGTAGTGGTGGACGGTGGCGATGATGTTGTTAGAGACAGCGTTGAACTGGTGGCTGTGACCGCATAATGGAAGTCATATGTGACCTTAAAATTTGACAATTTGTGACTAAAAATTAATCTGTGACCTGTAATTTTTTGATATGTGACCAATAAAATAATCCGTGACCTATAAAATTATTGATTTGTGACCTCGAAATAAATCGTGACCTCCAAAAATTTTGATCTGTGACCGATAAACAAATTGTGACTTATAAAATTTTTGAACTGTGACCTTGAAATAATTCGTGACGTATAAAATTTTTGATCTGTGACTTCAAAATAATTCATGACCTATAAATTTCTTGATTTGTGACCTCAAAAATAATCCGTGACCAATTAATTATATATCCGTGACCATTAATTGTATAATTATGACATCATTATATTTAATTAATTAATTAATTAATTAAATCATAATAAATTTTAATAAAAATCTAATTTTTGAAATTCCAAACTTTTTTTCTTAATTTGGAAATAGGGGATACTTATCCTCTTACTTATGAATTTTTCCCTATGTATTATTTCCATTATCTTTTTGTTTTAGGAGACAAAAATGGGCTGTAGCCCACAGTGATGCCCAAGCCAGAAACAGAAACAAGTTAGCCTAGCAAAAAGTGTATTGTAGCCCACTCCAAGCCCCAAATCGAGAGAGGTTGACTACGTCTTTTATCTGGCTGGTCAATGGATATCTTCTATACAGAATTTCGTAGCCCATTGTTACCTAATTGCTATACATCAATGTCAACAATTTAATTAATTAATTAACTTATTATTATTGTTATTTCGGCTATGTTTGGCAATGGTTATTTTCAATTAGATCTAACAGTGAACCAAATGGATTGGCAAAAATTTATAAGTGTCCAACCCTAAATTTAATGGAACAAGACTTAATTTACTGTCATTGTTGGTCGTTTAGAGTATGCTGGGATATAAGAAAGTACAAGTTGCTTTTAAGTAATTTATTCTTTTCAAACATGTTTGAATATGTTACTTTTTTTGTTCTTTTAAGTAAAAAAGTTACTCATTTAAAAATAGTTCTTACCTTAATATGAAAACAAGTAATTTACTTATTTTCAACATTAATCAACAAAAATGATTATTTATTTCAGCACTTATTTATTTATTAATGATCTCTTTAAGTTGTTGGAGTAAAGAAGATACCACACTCAAGCTAAGTAGCTTAACTTTGGACATTTGTAGTTGAGTTGGCTATATAGTTCCTCGAATTTTGATTGTGATTTACACGAGTGGCATTCTTCCAAAGACAAAATGTCCATAAGACGAACGTTAGCAGAAGCGAGAGTATGTGGCCATACTAGAATAGATAAGATTAGGAATGAAAAGATCAATTTTCAACTTCCAACTATGAAGGGCAAAATATTTTGGATTAGATCTTTCTTTTTGAGCCTTTTCATCAAGATATTAAGATTGAAACAAAATGATTCTATTGGGGCCTTTTGTAAAGTCTAGAATCATTTATGATGTTTCAATAATATTGGGGAGACACTGGCAATGTCAGTATATAGTTGGAACTCTAGATTGAGAGAACGGTTGGAGTAAGCAGTTAGTGGTGGCAATCGAATCGAGCGGCTCGTCGGCTCGACCGCTTGGCCCGTACTGTAGCGATCCACGAGCCTTCGGGCTCGTCAAAACACGAGCCCGAGCCCGAGCCCGAGCCAAGCCGAGCCCACTCGGCTCGTACTATTCACGAGCAGCTCGGCTCGTGGGCTAGTCAAATTGAAAGAAAAAAAAGTAAAACATACGTAACCGGAATGGTCACTAAATTTTTCAGTATTTTTTTTAATTTTTTTCTTTTTTTTCTAATTTTCTTCTTCTATAAATACTCACTCATTACACAAATTTTTCCCCATCAAACTTTCATTCTTTACTTTACTCTCTACTACATTCTACAATTTACAAATTATTATCAATAATATCATAATTATCATTCATTTATTCTATAATCCTCTTCTACATTTTTTTTTACATTCTACAAATCATTATCATTCATTTTTTTACAATTCATTTTATACACTACTACATAATCTTCACTCACTTCTCAATTCTATATTTCTATATTCTAGTATTTTACTTCAAGTCTTCAATATTCAATTTCTATTATTCACAAATGGATCCACAACAATTTGTTACAAACTTGTTCGGTATGGAAGGAGAAAACCCTATCCAAAATCAATTTTAGAATGAATTTGCATGTCTCAATGAATTACCAATTCCAGAAAATATTGAAGATTTCGACGTTAGTGAAGGTAGTCATCCAATTGATTTAGATGACGTTGATGTTGATTCTAGTGTTTCAATTGATTTGGAACAAGATGAAGAACCCACATTAAATATTCCCGATGCAAGATGGAAGAGAAAAAGGAAGAAGTAGGCAAAATGTTGGGACCATTTCAAATTGGTTCATACTGGTTGTGTGATCGATAGACTTCTAGAAACCAAAGCAGTATGCAAATACTGTCAACAACGACTGACATGACAAAAAGGCATTAGAACCACTCACCTCAACCGTCAGTACAAAACATGTGCGGCCAAACATAGGCTTCTTTCAACTGGTCAAATGCATAAAAAAATTGTTGCTTTTAAAATTGTTGAGTATCCTTATAACGCTCAAACTATATTTAATATTATTATATTAATAATTAGAGAATATAAATACGAGAGTAAAATTCATTCTTTTACGTTCGACAATACTTCTGTAAATAAGGTTATTATTGATAAATTGTATAGAGTATTTCAACCCGATTTCGGTGGTTACTTGTTTCATATTCGATATGTGTGCAATATTTTTAATTTAATAGTACAAGACAGTTTAAAACATGTTAATGATGAAATTAACCGAATTAGCAATACACTTATATATATCACGATTACACATAGTATAAAATAAGTATTTGCGAAATTTTGTGAACAAGTTGGGAATGAGCATACAAAAACCTTTATTACTGACGTAGGTCATAGATGAAATTCAACTTACTTATAATTTAAATCCTGTGAAGGTTTTGAAACAATTATCACTGAATTTCATAACAATAGGCATGTTAGAGACGAGGACAATACTATCTTGAATGAATCCGATTGGATTATAGTTTTTAAAATTAAAAAAAAATTTGGCAAATTTTTATGAGTCTACAATTATATTGTCTAGTGTTTATTATCCCACTAGTTGTATAGTTCCTAAACGTCTTTATATAACTGTTAGGGCTTTTAAGAGATTTCAAAATAACACCGATTTTCATGCGGTTATATATTTCATGGAATTAAAATTTGAAAAATATTGGGAATAATTACCTATGTTATTTCCTTTAGCGTGCTTTATGGACCCCAATATAATTTATCGGGTACTAAATTTATAATTGACCAAATTTCAAATGCTTTAACTTTTAATATGCCTATTACTTTTATGAATTTGGAACAAACGTTACGTGAAATGTATGAATTATATGCTTCACGAATAGGTATACATATTACTCGTGTACCTACAACTCCTCCTCTTACTAATATAAACGATGACAACGCTGAAATTTTAAATTTATTCGAAAACATGAACTCATATAGATATGATTCCACTGCATATGCATGTGGTTCCTCTAGTAGTAGCAGCGGCAGCTTGACTTCCACTGCATGCACTCAAATTTCGAGTACTAGTCCAAATGCGTTGTCATTTGAATTAATTGATTACTTTAGTCATACTTTGCCTAGTAACAAATCAGTTAGTAAAAGTTCAGAAGAAGTCATTGAATTCTGGCGAAATAACGAACGTCGATGGCCAATAGTTTTTGCAATTGCAAAAGATCTATTAACACCTTCGGTTAGTACTGTAGTTTCGGAGTCTGCTTTTAGTGCAGGGAAGAGAATTCTATCTGAGATCCGAAGTCCACTAAAAGAAGATATTTTGGAAGTGTTAATGTGCGTGAAGGATTGGGAAGACGCTAATTATCGAATTCAACATAAATATGTTGAAATTGCATGTAATCAAGCAAGTGATATTTAATTTCACTGTATTCATTACAAAATTTTATTTTTATACCTTTATAATTTTTTTAAAAAAATTATACACGTAACAAATTGTTTGTATACAATTTTAACTCCGGATATTCGAGATTGAAGTAGCTGATCCCAAACCCCGAAAAATGGTGAGAGTTTATCCTTTCTTTTTTTATATAAATAAAAATGTCTTTAGAATATGTATATTTAAAAGATTGTTTACAAAATATGTTTATATATATATATATATATATATATATATATATATATATATATATATATATATATATAATTTTTTTTAGGTTTAATATATTATAAAATGGTAATTGGGTAAACAACAAATAAAATTTTGTTCTTATTATTTTAAAAATTATAAATATTTTGGAAAATGTATATTTAAAAAAAAAGAAAATGTGTGTGTGTGTCTATATATATATATATATATATATATATATATATATATATATATATATATATTTATTTATTTATTTATTTTATTTTATTTTATTTTTTTATTTTTTTTTTGTGGATTTAAGATTTAGTTATAGTAGAGTTTAAAAAAAAGACGTAAAAAATGACGAGTCGGCGAGTCGAGCGGCTTGCTTTGGGTGAGCTAGCCCAAAAACCAACGAGCCGAGCTTAAGCTCGACTTGTTGGCGACGAGCCATGAGCTTGGCTCGTGCAGCACGAGCCGTGCTCGTTTGATCGGCTCAGCCATTCACACCTCTATAGTAGTTATATAATTTAAGGGGATGTACATGTTCAGATTTTCGTGTAGCGACAATAATTAGACTATACAACTTAATAGTACATATGTTGTTGAATTTATAAAATTGATATAACCCTGGTGGAACTAGTTAGAGGGAGATAGCCTAATCTTATATGAGCTGTTGTAGTTACTAGAAAATTTCATCGTAATTTTCAATTAACCTTTAATTTTTTTGGATATAAGACGATGCTGCTAAATTTGAAGTGGAATTCTTTTCACCTCTTCACCTTTATGTTTGCCTTTCTTTGAGATGTCATTGAATAATACCATCTAAAATCACTTGTGCTGGAACACTAGTTTGAATTTATAAAATTGATATAATCCTGGTGGAACTGGTTAGAGGGAGATAGACTAATCTTATATGAGTTGTTGTAGTTACTAGAAAATTTCATCGTAATTTTCAATTGACCTTTAGTTTTTTTTGGAAATAAGACGATGTTGCTAAGTTTGAAGTGGAATTCTTTTCACCTCTTCACCTTTATGTTTGCCTTTCTTTGAGATATGTCATTGAATAATATTATCTAACACCACTGATACTGGAGCACTAGTTTATATGGCATTAGGTGATATGTCCAATGATGGGGCACCAAATGTCCATTATGGACACTATTATGGTGCCCATTATGTACCCCTAGCACATCTCATAAAAAATTACATATCACCTGACATATAGTTACTTTTTGGTTCAGGACTAAGAGCCGTTGGAAACAGGTTTCCCATTCATGCCCTCATTTACAACGTGACAAATTACAACATTGCCCGTGTAAGATGTGGTTAATTGTTCAAATGCATTTGAGCGTAGATTGGGAAAAAAATATATATATATATTGCCTTAAAAGTATAACGTATCATTCAAATGATAAGACTAAGGCCCTGTTTGAGAGAGATTTAGATTTTTCTACAGTAAATCAATTCTCATTTTCAACCACACATTTTTCAATAAAATAATATTTTCCATCACATCAATAATTTTTTTTTGCTTTTTCAACCACACATTTCCCATCATATCACTATTCAAAATCAATTCTTCCTCCAAAAATCCCTTCCAAACAAACTCTAAATGTCACTCTTCAGTGGCCCACTATAATGTTGAAAACATTTTTTTTCCATCCAAAATAATGGACGTCAAAACGGACGTTTAATTATACATTTCATTTAATGATACTTAATACCACGTAAACTAGTATTATAATATTAATGATACTAAATAGTATTACTCTATGTCATAATGTAACCTTGATTTTTTGAGAATAAATTGATAAGATCCTGGACAATTTATAGTTCTCACAGATTAATAACCAACGAGAATTGAAGAGAATAAAAGGAATTCAATGTATTTGATTGAAATTGGAAGCCCAATACAATAGTAAATGACTGTAGTTTTCAACAAGAAAAGAAATAAGGATATTTGGCATTCGAGAGGCCAATTCTCTCCCAAGGTGTTAACTAATTTCTGAGTGCCTTCCAAAATGATTCCAGCTCTTATTTATACTCGTGTGTCTAACAACTCAGTGCTGATGCATGTGGCTGTTACTTGTTCATTTCCTACTTTGCCCTTTGCTCTTTTGGACGCCTTTGGTAAGTATTGTGGACTGCAGGTCTATCAATACCTTCCCCTATGAGATTCACCTTGTCCTCAAGGTGGAAGGAAGGAAATTGTTGCTTAATCATGTCGTAGGACTCCCAGGTTGCTTCTAGCGGTGGTAACCCCTTCCACTGTATTAATACATCCAAACCTCTGATATTTTTTCCTAAACCTGGGCGAACCCCCAGTAATGCCTCTGGTTCAGCCAACATTTCTAGCTCTTCACTCAACTGGTTCGGCACTTCATTTACTGCTTGCAATGCTCCTTCCGCCTTGCGCAACTGGGATACATGGAACACCGGGTGGATGTTACACGTTGATGGTAGGATCAATTTGTAAGCAACTTGGCCAATCTTCTGACCCACCTGAAATGGACCATAAAACCGTGGTGCCAGCTTTTCATTGGGTCTCGTAGCTAAGGATTTGCGGCGGTACGGCCTCACCTTCAGATATACCAGGTCACCCACGGCGAAGTGAACATCTCGTCTCTTGGAATCAGCTATGCTTTTCATCTTTGCTTGAGCCCTCAGTAACTGTGCTTTCAGTTCGTCCAGAATCTGGTCCCGCTCATGGAGTTGCTGTTCTATTGCCAAAACAGGTGTAGTCCCCTTGTCAAACCGAAGCAAAACAGGTGGTTCACGTCCGTAAACAACCTGGAAAGGAGTTGTTTTGCTTGCTGTGTGAAACGAGGTGTTATACCATAATTCAGCCCAAGGCAACCAACTGAACCACGACCTGGGTCGCGAGGAAGCAAAACAGCGGAGATAGGTCTCTAGCGTGCGATTTAGAACCTCCGTCTGCCCATCAGACTGGGGGTGGTAGGCCGTACTACGGTTGAGCCTTGTCCCTTGTAAACGGAACAATTCCTCCCAAAAGTGGCTGACAAATACTTTATCCCTGTCTGAAACTATGGAAAGCGGTATCCCATGCAATCTTACCACCTCCTTCACGAAAAGTCCTGCCACACTTGCAGCCGTAAAAGGGTGCTTGAGTCCTATGAAATGCCCATATTTGCTTAAACGATCCACCACCACCAAAATAGTATCCATGGTACCGGACTTCGGCAATCCTTCGATGAAGTCCATTGCAATGTCTTCCCAAATTTGATTCGGAATAGGAAGCGGCTGTAGTAACCCCCCTGGTGACATGGCAAGGTACTTGTTCTGCTGGCAAATCGCACATTGTCGGACATATTTTTGAATGTCTACCTTCATGCCTTCCCAGTACACATTAGATGAAATTCGCCTGTACGTTTTCAAGAAGCCCGAATGCCCACCGCTCTTACTGTCATGCCCCTCTTGTAGCATCAACGGAATTAATTTTGATTTTTTTGGCAAAAACAGACGGCCCTTGAACAACAAATGCCCATTTACTAATGAAAATTCTGACCTGTCAGAACTGCCCTGCTGGAGTTCTTGAAGGATGGTCTGGAGCTGTGAATCTGCCCGAATTTCTTCAGCCAAAATGTCCAAATGTAGGACTGCAGGTACCGAAAGAGCCATCAATTCAGTGGAAGAGCTGATGCGGGATAGTGCATCGGCGGCCTTGTTTTCCGCCCCCGGTCGGTATTGCACTTCAAAGTGGTATCCCATTAATTTCACTAGCCACTTCTGGTAATCTGAATTCACTTCTCTCTGTTCCAACAAGAATTTCAAACTCTTCTGATCCGTTCGTACAAAGAATTTGTGGCCCAGTAGGTAATGCTTCCATTTTTGCACTGCAAATACAATAGCCATAAGTTCCCGCTCGTATGCTGATTTCATCCTTCCCGTTGGATTGAGTGCCCGACTGAAGTAAGCTATAGGATGTTGGTCTTGCATCAATACCGCTCCTAAACCGAACCCGGAAGCATCCGTTTCTACCACAAAAGGCCTGTCAAAATTTGGGAGAGCTAGAACTGGGGCCGCTGTCATGGCTGCCTTCAGTTTAGTGAATGCCTGCTCCGCCTCATCATCCCAGAAAAAATTATCCTTGCGTAGGCGTTCAGTTAAGGGCCAAGCTAATTTTCCATAATCCTTCACGAAACGACGGTAATACCCAGTCAGCCCTAGAAATCCCCTCAACTCTCGTAAGGAACAGGGGCTCGGCCAATCAACCATAGCTTGAATTTTGGACTTGTCAGCGGCCACCCCGTGAAGTGAAATGCAGTGTCCCAAGTACTCTACTTCTCGCTGACCAAAACTACATTTCTTTCGGTTGGCATATAACTGATGGTGTTTTAATACCTGCAAAACTCTCTGCAAGTGCTCCACGTGATCTTCCAAATTCCGGCTGTAGACCAAAATATCATCAAAAAACACCAAAACAAATCGCCGCAACTGCTCCTTGAACACTTCATTCATGAGAGACTGGAATGTGGCAGGTGCGTTAGTCAACCCGAATGGCATTACTAGGAATTCATAGTGCCCTTCGTGTGTCCTAAACGCGGTCTTTGGAATGTCCTCCGGCCGGACTCGAATTTGATGATACCCCGCCTTAAGATCGAGTTTAGAGAAAATGGTGGCTCCATGTAATTCATCCAGCAGCTCATCGATCATAGGAATGGGAAACTTGTCCGGGATCGTTACTTTATTTACGGCTCGATAATCCACACAAAAACGCCATCCACCATCCTTTTTTTTAACCAGTAGCACAGGACTAGAGAAAGGGCTATTACTCGACCTGATAATTCCTGCAGCTAGCATTTCTCGAATCAGCCTCTCTATTTCATTTTTCTGAACATGCGGATAACGATACGGTCTTACGCTAATCGGGTTTGTCCCGGGCTGCAAATGGATGCCATGATCCTTCTCCCTTGGCGGGGGTAGTCCCATTGGTTCCTCAAAGACCTCACCAAACTCCCTCAGCACTTTCAGTATTCTGACTGAGGTTTCCTCTGGTTCTTTTCCACCCTCCACTCCCATACTCCCCAGCTCAAGTAATACTCCTGTCCCTCCCTCCTTGAAAGCCTTCATCATCGCTTTTAGTGTAATTAGAGTTTTACTCAAACTGGGGTCCCCTTGCAGGGTCATGGTAGTGCCTCCGACCTGAAATTTCATCGTCAACAACTTCCAGTCAACCTTGGTCACACCAAGGGATGATAGCCACTTCATCCCTAATATCACGTCGGAACTACCCAAATCCAAGGGAAGAAAATCATCAACTACAGTCAAATTCTGGAGGGATAATTGCACTCCTCTGCACACACCCGCGCCTTGCACCGCCATACCAGTGCCCATGATCACCCCATACCCGGCAGTCTCTGTTCTCTTCAGATTAAATTTCTGAACTAATTCAGCTGAAATGAAATTGTGGCTGGCCCCGCAATCAATTAAAACCACCACTTCTTGCCCGGAAATCACTCCCTTCAATTTCATAGTCTGAGGGGGTGTGAGACCAACAACCGAATTCACTGATAGTTCCACCACTTCGCCGGTAACTTCCTGTTCTTCTCCTTCAGCTACTTCGTTCCCCTCCTCTGTTTTCCCTCCTTCATCTAGCTCCTCGTCATAAACCAACAGCACCTGTAGTTCTTTATTTTTACATTTATGCCCCACAAAAAATTTCTCCTCACAACGGAAGCAAAGCCCTCTTTCACGCCTGCTATTGAACTCCGCCTCGCTGAGTTTTTTAAATGGTGGAGAGGCGTTACCTGGGGACGTCGCGATCCTAGCTCCCATGGGTGTTGAAGCTCTCAGATTCGCGTTTGCAGTAGAGGGGCTGGTCAATCGGGATGGAGGGTTATACCAATTGGGGTTGGGGACTAATTTTCCCCTTACTGGATCATTTTTGCTAACGCGGGCCTGCCATAACATATTCTTCTCCTCGATCCGTTGGGCCAGGTCCATTATTTGCTCCAGCCCACTAGGTTGCAAGACTCGTATCTCAGCCTTAATCTCTGCCTTCAGCCCATTTATGAAGTGGCCTTCAAGAATGGCGTCTGATACTTCTCCAATCGGTGCAGCCAGTTTTTCGAAGGCATTCCGGTACTCCTTAACTGACCCATCCTGCCGGAGAGCCAGAAATCGCTCTTCCATGGACCCTTCTACTGTAGAACGGAATCGCGATCGTAGCAGTAATTTCAGCTCCCCCCAACTTCTAATTTCCTTCCTCTTTTGCTCCCACTGATACCAGGCAAGAGCATCCCCGTCAAAACACAAGGCAGCCGTCTCCAGCTTCTCAAATTCTGACAATTGATTCACTACGAAATATCGCTCAGCTCTGAAGATCCAGTCATCTGGGCTCTTCCCTGCAAACACCGGCATCTCCGCCCACGCCCCTTATTTCCGGTCGCCAATTGTCCGCAATACCCCCATTCCCGGTTCGACTGCTTGTCGCCGCTCCTGTGGAATTTCCAGAAAGTAAGGTGCACCCAGATTCCATCTCGCCGTCTACCCCTTTACGATTTTTTTCATTTTCTCTTTCTTCCCACTTCGATCTCATGAAAGCAAATTGTTCCATCATAATAGACATGTTTTTCTCAATGTTCTGAACCCCGTTTTGCATTCCTTCCAGTTGTTCCTGTAATTTTTGCTGAGCACCTTCCAAACTCCCCACTCGATCTGTTACATTCACCATCAGGACGGAACTGCTCTGATACCAATGATAAGATCCTGGACAATTTATAGTTCTCACAGATTAATAACCAACGAGAATTGAAGAGAATAAAAGGAATTCAATGTATTTGATTGAAATTGGAAGCCCAATACAATAGTAAATGACTGTAGTTTTCAACAAGAAAAGAAATAAGGATATTTGGCATTCGAGAGGCCAATTCTCTCCCAAGGTGTTAACTAATTTCTGAGTGCCTTCCAAAATGATTCCAGCTCTTATTTATACTCGTGTGTCTAACAACTCAGTGCTGATGCATGTGGCTGTTACTTGTTCATTTCCTACTTTGCCCTTTGCTCTTTTGGACGCCTTTGGTAAGTATTGTGGACTGCAGGTCTATCATAAATTTGTCTTCCTCTTTTTCCTCGGTTTTAGCACTAACAATTTGATGAGTACACATTGCTCTATTGTTCGACTTTCTGTAGTACTTTCTTACAATGAAGGTCGAAATGTATGTTCTCTAGATGCTCCTATACAGTTTTATTGCACCGAAATTGTTCTACAAATGTTTCAGTAAGATTGAGCCATTACATTTTCAGTGCACATTGCTCAAAGAGAAAGCTTACTAATTCCTATCATAGTTGTGAGACTCGATTTGGTGATCGACTCTATCGAAATTCTGAGACAGTAACAGAGTTTTAGATGAAATAAAAATATTTTCTTTATTGAACTTAATAAACAATTTTGTGTCATTTTCAATTCCCAATGGAATTATAGGTTAACTTGACATTCAACCCTCCCCTCGCCTTCTTCAATTCTACTATGCTGCACAATTCCAAGAAATAAGATTCAACCAAATCCTCCCCACCCCAATTCTTGATTGTTTTTGAACTTAAAACTTGTGGACTGAAAATAAATAAAATTATAAGTTCTCGATTGTGTTGCTTATTCTAAGTCATTTTAGTTGACTATGTAAAATGTCTGTTATGTTTTATTATCGTTCAGCGTTAGGCAATGTGTTGGAATTGTACGACGTGACCTGAATTAAAACAAAATTAAATTAAAGTACATGGATTCACTCGATATAAAGTGAATTAACCCCAACAACGTGTTTCCACATGACCGGATGACACGTTGCTCGAGCAAATGTGGGAAAGCCAACTTAAGCTCGTGTAGGCCTCGTGTTAAAATCGCATTATTAAATTATCACATCAATAATATATACTTAGCACGGGCTTGCCTGCAGCCTGCGTGTGCTCTTAAGTTGGATTATTTAAGAAAAAACTAAACAGATAATGGATTAATTATATCCAAACAGGAAATAGAATAACCTCATCTGTCATTAAATTTCTTTTATTTTAACAATAATTTATTCAAAAATAACTAAATCTATATGGGATTGTAATTAATTATTTGGAGGTGTTTGAATTTCTTAATTAAGTTTTGTTGTAACTTAATGGAATGGCTTTGCCTTTATTATTTTCTTTCTTGAAATAAGATTTCCATTTATCGAAACTTATTCTTGAATGCGTTTATCTACATGTATATAATTTTATGTACATAATGGTGTCCACACCCTCACATGGGATGAGACCCACTTCAAGGTGGATCCCACCTCACGTGTAAAAGTAACATATTTCTTCTTGATTCGGGTTGAACAAGATTCAATCTAGAAAAAGATTTTCACTCAGAAAATGATAGATATTGCTAAAAAAAAAAAAAAACCTTCAAAAATTTTGATTAATTAGGTAATACTTTTAATTCCAAGAACAAAAACAATTAAAAATCCTGTTATTTTGCATTATAATATATATGCTGATGCACATGATGAGATAAGTAATCTAATTAGTATATAAATACATCTCATGATTTACTATTAAACTGCATTTTCTTATCAAACAAAGTCCCAAATTCCAATTTAAATCAGTGATTGAAAAATGCTGGAAATATGCCCTCAGTTTTCGAATTTTGGGTGGCTTTTGGAGGATCCAATGAGCCATGAACAGGAAAATTTTTATAGAGAAAGAATAGAAACTTCAGACTCCATTAATGTTCTTCATTCTCCTTCATCTAAGATACATGGTGGAAACAGTACTGAATCTTTGCATTTTGATGGAGATGTGAAGATGGTGAAGAAGCTCAACCATAATGCCAGCGAACGAGATCGCCGGAAAAGAATTAATACGTTGTATTATACTCTCCGGTCACTGCTTCCGGCGGCAGATCAAATGGTAAAACCATTGTTTTTAAGTTTATTTATTTGAACTAGATCGTCCAAATGCTTAAAGCCCTTAAAGAAGATACTTATTTAAATTATATTCGTCACACACCCCCCATCACATGAAGGTTAGATTCCTTTATTCATCAAATGCACAATACTTGTGTAACTTTCATAAATGAGTAATGATGAGACTCAAACTCAAAAGATATCTTCCGACGCTGGCATTGAAGAACGTCATTATTTTAGGGTCCGTTTGATTGCAATAGTAAAATTTGGGTGTAAATAAAATAAATTACATGGAATTGAATTGTTTAGAATTGTTTTCATGAGAGTTGTCAATTAATTGTGTTTGATTGATATAATTTTTCATCTGAAAAATGTTGAAATTTTGGATCTTTTGATATTTGTTTGACTTTGTTTTCCATGGAAATTGTCAATTAAAGGGAATTATTTTTTTATAATTATTCATAGAATTTGTTTTCATTGTCAAATTGGTGGGAAAATGGTTTATACCTAAGAAGGGAATATTCTAGGACTAATTTAACCTACTATGAATGAACAATTTTTTTTCTTCACCTATTAAATTTGGTCCGGCATCAAGAAATAATTTATGATAAATTGAGGCTATCATCGATATATGAATTTTCTGAAGCTAAATTCCATTAAAACTTTTACATGCCCCTTAATTATTTGCATGTCGAATTCTTTCTTCATCAAAGCTCTAGTTAACACGTAGACGATTGTTATAAATGGGTGATGGTAAGACCTATAGTTTAAGCTTCGAGTGAGGGACAAACTCTATAACTATTGAATAAACTTCTCTTTGCAGAAGAAGTTAAGCATTCCTTCAACAGTATCCCGAGTGCTAAAATACATACCAGAGCTGCAGAAAGAAGTCGAGAGACTAGTCGAAAGGAAAGAAAACCTTGTAGCAAAGATTTCCAGGCAAGAAAATTCAAATCGATATAGGAAGCAAAGAGGTTCAGCAGATCATCAGAACTCAGTATTAGCTGTTTCAGCGAGTCAAATAGGTGATCGAGATGTATTGATTCAGATATCAACTGTGAAGATCAAAAGGGGTTCATTTTCTGAAGCTCTACTGGATTTGGAGCAGGAAGGGATTCTTGTACTGAATGCATCAAGTTTTGAATCTTTTGATGGGAGGGTTTTCTGCAATTTGCATCTTCAGGTACTGTTTATATTTTCATGCTCAAGCATATATGGTGAAATATATTAACAGTTGTAGTAAGTAGGCTAGGATTTGGTCGTGTTGGAATATTCATAACGATTGATCAAATGGGGTAAACAATTTATGCACTCGACACAAATTTATAACTCCAGAAAATAAAGGTTGAAATTGTGTTTTGAGCATACAATCAATTCTTTAAAATTAAAACAGGGAAAATTCTAGCACCAAATATCCAATAGAAAAAGTTGTACCTAATGGCCTTTCAAGAGACAGATGGCAAATTATCAGAAAATCGATTAGATACAGGAGAAGACGAATACATATTCGATGACAAAACTAATGAAATGGACGATGACCTAAAAGAAGCCTACATAGAGATGATAGAAAAATAGTAACGTAATTCAAAAGAAGAAAAGACGTAGAGGCAGATAAATGAGCATTATTAGGCACGGACAAATAAACAATACTCGATGGACAATTATCAACAAAGAAAGTCAAAAAGGAGAGGCGTGAAGACTAAGTTTTCAAAAGAATCTTTTTTGTTTTCACATAGCTATAAAGTATTATTTCTGTTTGATAGGTGGAATAGATAGAATCGAAATGTATTAAAAAATGAAAAGAAGTTAAAACATGTCCTAAGAATAGAGTACATTGACAACACAAAGTCATAATCGACTTTGATACATCAAGAAAAAAACATCCAAATAACTCTCCACAATATTCCTATATCTACAACCCCCCACCCCCCAAAAAGACCAAGAAATCAAAATTAAACCCCTTCATTTATCTGTGTAACTTCTAATGCTTCTATCCTCTTGTTGGTTTGGATTCAACAGGTACAAGGAAGTCAAGCCATCGATGTTGAAATGTTGAAGGAAAAGTTCTTGTCATTGTACGAGAAGAGAGAAGAAATACAGGGTTAAAGTCCAACTTCACATCTAATTGGAGATTAGAGATATAGAATGTATAGGACCTTCTAGATGGACCATGTTTTTCTACTTTATGAACTCTGTCTCTTACGATTGCTGACTTGATTAATAAAAATATTAAAGAAGAAAAAGAAATTATAATTATATTTAATTATCTATTAGCACGTAACTAACATGTCCCGTACACGAGATTGTATTGTTATTGGATGAGGAAATTACACCCACAAAGATTTTAAAGTTACCATTTTCAAAAATACAGAATCAACTTTAATAATACATAAATCAGGTTTTAATTAATAATTTTTAAATTATTTTTTATTTAAATCAATTCTACACAAAATCAAACCCTAACTTTTTCATTTGCCTCTCCTCTCTCTCTCTCTCTCTCTCTCTCTCTCGCCATTCCAACCGACTACCACCACCACCTCTCTTCTCCCTCAAACCGGCTGCATCTCGCCAATCACTGAAGAGGTGCCCACGACAGCATACCTGAAGAGGCGCCCACGATAGCATCTCGCCACTCGTTGCCGCAGCGGCATACGGTTTCAGAGACGATGCAGTCGGATACAAATCGCGATGATGTATGTGGAGGTGATAACAGAGCCGCCCCTGGAAAGAGATTGCTGGTGTAATTGATCCCAAAATCTTGATGTTGGTGGTTGAGAAAGGCGAAGATGCTGAGTAATTAGGGTTTGTGTTTTCGATCTGCCTTCTTTGTCTTCTCTCTCTTTCACAGCTGCGTTTTGGTGGTTGTGGTGGCGCAGGCGCCGATTTTTGGTTGTGGTCCTAGTGGTGTTGCAGCGGCGATTTTGTTGGTGGTGCGGGCGGCAATGGTGGTGGTTCTAGTGCGACCGCAGCGTCGCGATTGTTGGTGGCTATGGTAAGGTTGTGGGGATGGTGTATTGTTAGTGTTGTTGTTGGTGTTGATTTTGTTGCTGGGAAGTGGCGGTGGTGGTGGTGTGGCTGTTGGTGGTGCGTTTCTGTGGTGGTGTTACTGGCGCGATGTTGTGGTTTCTGTGGTGTTGGTGTTGGTGGCGGAGACGACAGTGGTGTTTTGTTGATGGTGGTCACAAACGATTTGTTGATTGTGACCAATAAATTGGTTGGTGTGGACCAATAAATAATAAACTGTAACCTAGAAATAATTTGTGACTTACAAATTTATTAATTTGTGACCAATAAAAGTAATATGTGACCTATAATTTGATATTTTGTGACCATAAAATAAGTTGTGTGACTTATAAATTTTGTGATTCGTGGCCGATGAATAATTGTGAATTTAAAATTTTTAATTTGTGACCGATGAACGAACTGTGATCTATGAAATTTTTGAATTGTGACTTACAAATTTTGTGATTTGTGATTAATGAAAAAATTATGACTTTTAAATTTTTAAGTTGTGACCGATGAACAAATTGTAACCTATGAAAATTTTGAATTGTGACCTAAAATTTTTTGAATTGTGACCAAATTGTATAGATCTGTAACCTTAACATATTCGCCGGAATCGGATTAGTCGTCGAAAAAGTCGCCGGAGAAGAGTGGTGACTGGAAAGGTCGCCGGAATATCCTCGGAGTTGTAGGAGTGGTAGAGGTGGGGGTGAGTTAATTATTTTATAGAAGAATTAAATATTAATAATAAATTAATTTAATAATTATTATTTCATAATTAAAAATTTAAAGAAACCTGATTTTTGAAATTTGAAACATGTTTTGTTATTTATGAAATGGGTAAAAATAAATACCTTATTTATGTATTCTTCCCGGAAGAGGAAATTACACCCACAAATAGGAGAGAATTGTAGTGTCATATGATATATATACCAAATTATATAAGGGATCATTCGTAATCCACGCTCAATTTCAAAAATAAATAAATAAATAATTAAGTGACGAGGAGAGGAAGGGGAGAGAATGAGAAAAACCCGAACCAGTCTATCGAGATGACCGTCAAGGTCCAAATCCATTTCAAAATATTTTTCAAAGATAAATTTAACTCTCTTCTTATTCTAAGTGCGGCGTGGGAAAGAAAATCATTTTATTCTACAAATGAAAAAAGATAAATATACATTGGCTGGTTTGTTTCCCCCATAAAAATCATAGAGATGGCAAATGGGCCGAGCAGCTCGTCGGCTAGGCCGCTCGACTTGTGAAAACACAAACCGCGAGTCGCTCAGCTTGAGCCCGAGCCGAGCCGAGCCGCAAGTGAGCTCGTGAAAAATTAAAGAAATTTGTTTTAAAAAGGTGAAAAAGTATTAAATTTTTTTTTTCAAAAAGCTCGTTGGCTCGTGAGCTCACGAACTCTAGCCGAGCTCGTGGGTTTAAGAGCCTAGTCGGCTCAGCCGCCTCATTGCCATGACTAAAAAATCATAATCATTAACTCGCATAAGGACCCCGATTGACATGACTTTTGCTTTTACTTTCTATAGAAAATCTTTTGAAGAAAGGTACTTTGATTTTTATTTGAAAACTAATTTTTAAAAGCACTTTTTATTTCATAAGTCTTTTTAGAGGAAGCTGGTGAAATCACATTAAAATCAGCATCCTCTAAAACTTCTTCTAATTGTCAGAAGTGCTTTCATAAATTAGCCAAAATGATTCAAAATTAACCGTTTGATTTCAAAATCACCTTTTGACTTTTCAAAAATCATATCAAATGAACCCTTAATATAGATTAGATATTGAAATAATAATCAATATGAGGACTTAAGTAACTCTATAAAGAGTTCAAAAGAGCAAATTGAATCATATAAATTTCAAATGAGCTAGTCACATATTAAGACTAGTTTTCTTATACGAGTTATCATTTTTTAAGAGCATGTTAAGCTTAAAATTTCGCGTCACTTAAATATGAAAACTATAGCTAGCGTAAAAAGATGTAGATTACTTCCTAGAGCAAAGTTGATATTTTAATATACAATCCTAATAATCAATAATTAATAACTTCAAATGAATGGGTAAAAGTACTCACATGCTCGATTAGAACATTCGATCATTAAATTTGTCGTTCACCTTTTAACAAGCCTACTCGATTTTAACATAAGTAGGTAGAAAAAAAATCATTTCTTCCCAAATTTAGCTTTATATATGCAACTATCAATCGCTGCTCTCATATTCTCAACCTTTTGCTTTTACTTTCTATATAAAATCTTTTGAATATTCGAAAAAAATCTTTGTTCATTGAATTTTTAGTTCATCTTTTCAGACAAGCCGCCTCGATTTTATCACCGTAGGTATGAAAAGAATCATTTCTCAAATCTTTCTCGACTTATATGAATAATCCTTTAAATATTCTATCATAATTTCTGAACTTTGTTCATTGAATTTCTAAGTTGATTTTTATGAGCCATAGGGTAGGAAAAAGAGTAATTTCTTCCAAAATTTGATTCGTTAACTTCGAACTTATTCAATCCATTTGGAAAATTATACGAATATTATATCATAATTTTCTAGTCTAGATTTTAACACTATCTGATTAAACATTTGAATTTGTACTAAAAATCTATGCAAATATTCTTTTAATTAAGCTCCTATTTGGTACATATTAAAATTTTCATTTTCATTCTTCAACTCATTTTCAACCACACATTCTACAATAAAATAAAATTTTCCATCACTTCAATAATTTTTTCTTCTTTTTCAACCACACATTCTCCATCAATCTACTATTTCAGAATACATTTTTTCAAAATAATGTGACTCAAACACATACTAATTTGAACAATATGTGTCCAACATAACTCGTAAAATGAATTGAGTTGAATCTCATCTAACTTCATATGTTAATAACATAATACTTATATTTATTTTAATATTGTGCGTCAATGGTCTAAATTTTTTAAGACCAGACATTATATAATTTGTCTGATGACTTTGATATTGTTAAGATTTGGAGTTCCATTTTAAAAGATCAACATTGTTA
Source organism: Fraxinus americana (assembly GCA_035079005.1). Lineage (NCBI taxonomy): Eukaryota > Viridiplantae > Streptophyta > Magnoliopsida > Lamiales > Oleaceae > Fraxinus > Fraxinus americana. The sequence continues at coordinate 35,679,708 of CM068715.1, read as the reverse complement.
AAAGGAGTAGCTCAAGATCTTTATTAATTGATCCGTGTCAACATCATTTATCGATATGGGATATATATCCCTTAACACGCCCCCGCAAGATGGTGGCTCATTTGAGCAGACCAATCTTAAAATTCGCGTACTCATTTTAGAGTTTTAACGGGATCGAATCGCTCGTTGGAGCATAATTGGTTCTGATACCATGTTAAAAATTGGAGTTCCATCTTAAAAGATCAACCTTGTTAAGAGGAGTAGTCCACAGATCAATTAATAAAGATCTTGAACTACTCCTCTTAACAAGATTGACCTTTTAAGATGAAACTCCAAATCTTAACAGATATCATGTTGACTATCTAGATTATCTAAATATTTCAATTGTTGGAAAAGGATTATTATGTTTATTTAAAAGTTGTCTTCACGCGCATTTCAAAAATCGATAATGAGATTTGACCATAATCAGTAGCTACCTACAGTAGTCGGCCTAACCAAAGCGTCACGACAACATAAAATTAGCCTTATCATGAATTGAATCTTACGTATTGGGCTTATCCCGTCCGCCTACCAATAAAAGAGATTGAGAGTAAGTTTAAACTCAAATTCTAATATCATCTTAACCATTTTAACATGGTTGTAGTGTTTCTACTTCCTATACACGAAACCATTAGAATTACTAATGAAGTTATTTATAATTGTGGATAGCTACTAATTAGAATCGACTCCCGTATATGTTAGTTGACGACAAAAACACGATTGTAGAAGCATTTTGGGGTTAATTTAATGGGCTGTTGCCGGAAGCTTTGGAGCACAGAGTATTAAAAATTAAAGTACGCTTTCCACATGGAAATGACAAAGAGTGATCGTGCTGTGGAACCACGCTTCTGTCAACTTGAGTAGTTCTTGCATGCGCACGCACAGTGCACATCTCTCTTTCTCGTAGCCTGCTCACTGAAGATAAATAATAAACTGAATTAACTCTCCTGAGATGATGGTTTGTTTCGAGAACGTCAAATGTTAAGAGTGTGTTTGTTTTCTATTTTTTTTCAATCACACATTGTTCAATAAAATAATATTACAAAATATTTTTCTTTATTTTTAACCACACATTCACCATCAAATCACTATACTAAAATATATTTTTGGTTAAAAATGAGGCTCAAACAAGCTCAATTATTCTTTTCACCATTAGATTGATCGACTTACACGTTTGAACATAAATCATTTCGAGACTTGTGGTTCGTTCTTTTAAATTATGTGGGGTGGGGTTTTACCTTTATATATTCCTTTTAGCACGATTGAAAATTTTCATTTCCTTATAACAACTTCTTTGGAAGTTAGCTAGAATCAAATTCCCAGCAATTTACAAACGTTTTAAATAATTCTGTCTTCTTTTCTTGAATATGTTTCTTCAAACTTCATCCATTCACTTGAGCATGGAACAAAAACAAAAAAACTAGGAAGACATTTTTAGAGATGAAGTTGGATAATTGCTACGGCTTGTTTATCTGGGAACTGTACCTACGACAAAAGGGTCGAGAAGTGTGTTTTTCAATAGTAAACGGATAAACAAATTTCCTTTGTATAGTTGAATTAGCGGTTAATACCCTAAATAGTCACCGAATTTTGTCAAAAGTTTCCAAGAGGTCACCGAACTTCAAAAGTTCCCTAAATAGTGAACTTTGCAATAAGTTCTTAGGAGATCACTGAACTTCGTTAATACCTTAAATAGTCACCGAACTTTGCCAAAATTTCCCTAAATAGTCACTCAACTTTGCAAAAAATTCCTAATTGATTAATGAACCATTGATGTATGGGGTCTTAATTTACAAAGTTCGATGACCTCTCGGGAGGTTTTGGGAAAATTTGGTGACTATTTAGGAACTTATTGCAAAGTTCAGTGACTATTTAGGGAACTTTCGAAGTTTGGTGACCTTTTGAGAACTTTTGACAAAGTTCAATGACTATTTAGGATATTAACCCTTGATTAGCAATCTCTATCTTTTCTCTCCTCACTTCTCTTAATGGAGTACGGAATTCATGCTCATAAAGAAAAGGTCATTGTTTTAGAGATGGGTCTTTATAAGTAATGGGCCCAATGTATAGTTTTTGTCTCTGGGTGGGGTGACAATGGAAAATATATAACTCAGACCTTAATTATACTCCAATTCAATTTAAAGAGAAAATGTTTAAAAATTCAAAACTCAAGTGGTAATTAATAAATATCTCGACTCATTCCAATCTCTCCCTACAGACTCGTCCAGCCAATCACTGCTATTGCATCCTCTTTCACACCATGTTGGTAATATAGGTCTAGATAAAGGTGCTGATTCAAGATCCATGAATACAACATCTCAAGGGTAGCGACTTGTTTGAATTTTTAATTTAGCAAAACATCAACGAGAATTGATTGATGATCTAATTGAACTTCAATTGCCGAATTTTTTGCTGTGAGATTTAAACTACATGTAAAATGTTACCTGTGATATTGATCCAATGATTGGTGATCAATTCTCTTGGATCTGTGACCTTTGGACATTGACCTTTATCAATGATATTTATCCAATGACCAATTCTCTTGGATCTGTAACATGTAAACATTGATTTGTTACCTATGCAAAATAACATGTGAAGTGTTACTTGTAATCTGTAAGATATGAACTGTGACCTGTAAATTTGTAAATTTGAATCTGCAACCTTTTATCAGTAGACTTTACATGTGACATCTAATTTATGACCAGTTAATATTGATCCGTGATTTATTGACATTGATCAGTGACCTATGCACATATATTAAAATAATTGCAAACTGCAAATAAGCAAACCACGAATAACGTCTCTGACACTGTTTACATGAGAGAGAGAGAGAGAGAGAGAGAGATGTTGTGAGCTTGACGATGGTCTCCGATAGAGGTTGTGGCAGTGTTGGATTAGTGAGGTGTGGGTTAAGTGGAGAGAAGAAGAGAGCAAAGAGGGAAATGATTTTTAGGGTTTGGAATGAAATTGGGTTGGGTTGGGTTGGGTAGGGTAGGGTGGGGGTGGGTGGGTAGATTTTATACTATTAGAATTAATATTAATAGTTGAATTAACACATGATTTATGGTTAAGTAAACTTTATATCTGATTTTTTTAACTACAATCTTTAAAAACCTGCCATAATGTAATTTCCATATCATTCATTTTTAAATAACTTTTTGGGGGAAAAAAAAGGAAAAATTGCACCATAGGTTCTCAAACTGTTTGATTAGTAATAAGTTCATCCTCAACTTTTATAAAAGAATATTTTGGTTTCCAAAATTTCGTTATAGCTGCACTACAAATTTAGCTCTCAAAGCCATTCAAATATTCATAAAAATGCCATATGACCCTCGTAAAACCATGACTCATTTCCAATTTTTTAGACACTGAATAGGAATAACAAAATGTCCCGCCCTGTCATAACTCACTCCAATTTTGACTCATAACATCCGAGCAAAAAAAATGATATATTTGAGGGTCATTGTCATACATATCGCCATCAATTCTCTCTATGTGTAGGGGAAAAGTTCATTACTCATAAACTATATTTAATTTTAAATTAAAGTAGGGTTGAAGTTGTCTAAATGCATGCACCTATTATTGTTGATATTGATTTAAAACAGTAATTGGGAATATGGCGATAGACATATGTCATAGATTGACAAGTAATTTGTAGATTTTTGCTCGATCAAGGTTAAATAAACATTAAGGTCCTGTTTGGGAGGGATTCTCAAAATTCTACAGTAAATCAATTCTCATTTTCAACCACACATTCTTTAATAAAATAATATTTTCCATCACATCAATAATTTTTTCTTCTTTTTCAACCACACATTTCCCATCATATCACTATTCAAAATCAATTCTTCCCTCAAAAATTCCTTCCAAATAAGCACTAATTTATGATTGATTTATCATATTTGAATTACATGCCCTTGTTTATTTTTAAGTATGAGTTCAAGATCGCAGACAAATTACATATTTATCTATGGTCAAGTTGAACGTCAACTGGAACATATATAGTTTAATTAATCGGACTAACGTAGTCCACATTAAAGCTTTAAGATGGCTATAGAGCATCAACAATCTAAAAGCTACAAATTTTCACTTATAAATAGACAATCTCTAATAACTTTGGGGATTATTTGTTGATCTCAAAACTCTCTACGGCTATGCTCTCCACAAATATCCTACCATGCATATGTCAATCTTATGTTACTTGCACACTAAAACGAAACCGTTAGCACCTAGATCACCAAATCGAAAAAAGGGCTAGCCACGGTTGATACTCCAACTGTTAAGTCAACTAATGATATAAAGTAATATAGGGGGATCGGGTGTGAGAGATAAGCAAACGGAGATTTGATTAAAGTTTAAAGAATTACATAACTTCAGGTTTTGTGTGGAACAAGGACTTAAAAAAAGGGGGGCAACCCTAACTTCACATGCCGTATTTCCATTGGCTCACGTTAAGTCTTATTGAGTTATAATAAGTTCACTTAAATTTATTTTCTTGTACAATTAGGCTTCCTTGTAGAAATTGATTCCGTAAGATCTTCCTTGATCTCCAAGGATTCACATCACGATTTTGATGAATTTGCAAGATAGTTTCGTTATCCAATACTTCCAACCTAAACAGTGTCAAAAATCAGATTCGAATGCAATGTTATCCAATACTTCCAACCTAAACAGTGTCAAAAATCAGATTCGAATGCAATAATGACCTTCACCTGTAAGTTACTGATTGTTTCACAATTATCAATGCCGCCAACGTGTTCGTTTGGTTGGCTGCTAGGTCAAGTTGTGCGAAGACCAGATGGATGATGGAGTAGAGCGAATATTCAGAACGCGACAAAAAAAAATATAGAACTATCACGTGCCTCACTACTGAAAACCTATATGGCCTTTGCTACCACTTTGGTACCTGCGTGGGGTTTCGTAGGATCCATGGTGTAACGCTATTAATCCCAAAGGATAATCACAGAGTAAAAGTAAAACATAAACTAACAAAACTTTTTCTTTTTCCTTGTTTTATCCAAGTTGCCAATGAATTTAGCCACCAACATGGGGATAAAAAATCAAAATAAAACCAAGTAGGGACATCTAAACCCAATCATAGGCAGATTGCTGGCCAGAGAAGGTATTCCATTTTTTAAGGTCCCCAACCTATTGGTAATGTAGCAAGTAGGTCCTCAACCTATTATCTTAGCGGCTGCACTCAGACCCTTTAATTTTTTTAGTAATCTATTCGGACAAATTTACCCTTACCATTGATTAAAAAATTAAATTCTTATTAGAAAACAGCGAAGACAAGAGAAAATTAAAAGAAAACAGAAAAATAAAAGAGCACAAAATCCATCAATCATTGTCTTCGAAAATATTTTCCTTTTCCCTGGCTGCATTTATTTATTTCGGTTTGATTGTATCTTCAAAATTTTGAATTTCTAACTAAACATAATTGTCCACTCAGTCCCAAACATTATAAAAATGAAAAGTTGGACTCTCGGAGACTCAGGCTACCAATATATTAGGTTGGAGACTGAGTTGTTACATTTTTAATTAGTTGGGGACTCCAACTGTAAATTTCCCCACCTCTAAATATTACAAAAAATTCACAGTGGTACCATGAATCTAACCCAAACTTTGACAATACGTTTGTGCTTTGTCAGATGACGTGTCGAATTGACAAAGACCCGTCCCACCTTCTCCCTCGTAACACAATAATCTCTCTTCATTTATAACATAAATTCTGGGTTACAGAGCAGAACAAAGGACAAAAACTCAACACTACACCACAGTATAATCGGAAATTCGAGATTTGTTTGACTGTAATGGATGAAGATGAAGATGTGCAGGATTGAGCAAAGTCTGGCATTTCAGGTGAAAAGTAGTGAAAATCAAAGGTCATTGAAGGATTTAATGTTAAGGTATTATAGTTTAAGAGGGGTGATTATAATGGTTTTGTTAACTTTATCACTCTTGGTGTTGCCACTGCTTCTGCCACCACTTCCGCCGCCGCCGCCAGTTCTCCTCCTTGTCCCAGTTTTGATGATGTTTGTGCTGATATTGTTGGCCTTTTCCCCATAACAAGTGCCCAATATTTCTGTCATTTCTGTATGAGTTACTATATACATATATGTATATCGGTGTATGTAGATATCGGTGTACTGTGGAAGATTGGAATATGTGTTCGTGATCTTCTGTTTTTAGATCGATTTGTAAGAAAATCTTGCATAGAATGCTTCTAACTCGACCTTTTGATTTGATCAATTTATTCATATGCATATCGTATTTATTATTTTCATTATTTCACCTTCCAAAATTATTTTAATTTCCATTATCGTCTATGGCAGTATGTTGATTGACTGAGATTGGTAAAATATTGCGTCTTACTGATTTTTCTTTGAAATAATGGAATAAGGGACCGTTTGGGGTGCTTTTATAGAAGAGTTTTACTTAAATCAGCTTCATCTAGAAGTTGTTCTGGCACGAGAAAAATATCTTAATATACGTTTAAAAAAACGTTCTCATTATTTCTTTCTTGTGAAGTAAGCCCCCATTTGGTTTCTATTATTTCTCATTAGATTATAATTTATTTTTCATAATTTATTTTTCTTTTATCTTCTTATCAATCACACATTCTTTAATAAAATAATATTATATATAAGCTCAAAAACTTTTCTTCTTTTCTAATTACACATTATCTAGAAAATTACTATTCCTCCCATTATAATTTGGAATGGTGATAGCCAAACGAGCACTTAGATAAAATGGATTAAACGTTGCATTTGGAATTTTTTAAAGATCTAAAAAAGTGGGTTCAGAAAAAGAAAGAGAGAAGTAGATTCTCTCTCTATATGCTTGTTCAAATCTATGCTCATTTGAATAGTGTAGAGATGGCAAACGGGTCGAGCAGCTTGTCGGCTTGAACGCTAGGGCTGGTCATTTGACGAGCCTGAGTCGAGCCGCAATCTTTGAGCTCGCGAGCGGTTCGTGGGCTCGTGACAAATTAAAGAAATTTTTTTTAAAAAAGGTGAAAAAAAATTCAAAAAGCTTGTGGCCGAGCCGAGCTCGCCCAAGAGCAAACGAGCCACGAGCTAGCTCGACTCGTGGCTCGTTTCTCACGAGCCACGAGCCGAGCTCGTGGGTTTAAGGGCCGAGCCGGCTCGACTCAGCCCATTGCCATGACTAGAATAATGTTAGCTTTTCTACCTACTTCGTTTGTCTTGGATAAAGGGGATAAATTCTATTGAGAAATTCGCTACGTGAAACTCATTCCATTATTTAGCAAGTGAGATCGACTTTTAAATATACTTTTAACAGGGTTATATAAAATTGGCACGATTTTCATTGGATTTAATGAAAGCGATCGACATTAAGGCTAAAACCAGGTCTTTCAGCTCGAGTCCACATGTGGCAGTATACTTCAGTATTCGCATTTTTCTTTTATTTTGTTTCAGGGTTGGGTGTGGTTTGTTTTGGACTTAATAGATTACAGCGGAGCATAAGAGGAGACACATTTTATATGGGATGTCCAATTAAGGGTGGTGGCAAATTTAATATACAATCCTCGAATGTTGCAAAAACTTGGCAGTTTGCCGTGTCCTTTTCTAATCTAAAAGAGAAGAAATGTGGGTTTTGCTGTGGGCTGCAGATTCATCTGTACTTGGACCACCAGCTTCGTCTTTATGCGGTGGCTGATCATCGCCGGCCACCACATCTTTTTCATCGCCCTACACATACAAATGCCTAAATGATATAGCATTTTGACGCCTACTAGATTCCACCTGGTATGGCCTCTCTGAAATTGTCACAAAGGCTGACATTTATGGGTACATTTGGATTTCAACCATCTATTCAGCATGGGACGATGCTTGGTATACAATCATTAGGAGATTGTAAAAATTACAATATCTCATATTAGTGTGTGGCTCGCTAATTAGCGGGCCCCACACTAATGCGAGAAATTGTAAAAATTACAATCCCTTAATGATGGTACAAATGGATTTTCCCATTCAACATTGTTTACACAGAAGAGCCGTGTAAAATATTAAGTCCATGTTCGAACTTTATTATTTAAACTTATTTTTAATTATCCATTTTATGACTCAATTTTCATCAGCTTTTTTAATCACACACCCTATCTACTTTTCTCAAAGGGAAGAATACATAAATAAGGTGTTTACTTTTACACATTTCAAAAATGCCAAAAACATGTTCTACATTTCAAAAATCAGGTTTCTTTTAAATTTTAATTATGAAATAATTATTATTAAATTAATTTATAATTAATATTTAATTCAACTATAAAATAATTAACCCACCCCCACCTCCACCACCCCTATAACTCCGGGACTATTCCGGCGACCGTTCCGGTCACCACTCTTTTCCGGCGGCCGTTCCGACGACTTTTCCGATTCCGACGAAAATATTAAGGTCACAAATCTATACAATTTGGTCACAATTTAAAATTTTTTAGGTCACAATTCAAAATTTTCGTAGGTCACAATTCGTTCATCGGTCACAATTTATTAATCGGTCACAAATCATAAAATTTATATGTCACAATACTTATTTAGGTCACAATTTATCAATTTATTGGTCACAAGTAATAATTTTTAGGTCACAAATTAATAATTTTTAGGTTACAATTAATAATTTTTAAGTCACATAGTCAAAAATTTAGGTCACAGTTAAATACTTGGTCACAAATAACCAAATACTTGGTCACAGACCACCAACAATATCCACTACCGTCGCCGCCCCCGCACCAAAACCTCCACAACCTCACCGGCACAAAACCGCCACCATCTCACCTAAGAACCGCACCAACACCACCATTGAAACAACCAATACCCCACACAAAGCACCACTACCACCACCGTCGCATCCAACCACACAAAACCGCCGCCGCCGGATGGCTATCAACAGATCTGTGCACCAAAATATCAAAAGCCACAAAAAATTACAGTGGATCTGTGCAAAAAAACTACAATGCCACCGACGGAAATTACCTTCGGCGTCGCGAAACGCAGCAGCGACGTCAGCAGCAGCGTCGCGACGTCGCTGCTGCGATCTCCTACCGGTGGACGTGAACAGAGCGACATCAACAGATTTGGAAGTGAAAAAGGGCGGGCAACGCTGCTGAAAAACAAAACAGCAGATCTGAATGGCGGGGAGGAGAGAACGGCGGTGGGCAGGGGAGGAGAGAATGGCGGTCGGTGGGCAGGGGAGGAGGAGAGAACGGCGGTGGACTGGGTGAAGAACAATGGAGGAATGGCGAGAGAAGACGGCGGCTCCGGCTCCGGCTCCGGCGTCGGCGTCGTGTCGCAGAGAGAGAGACGGGGAGGAAGAAGGGGGTGTGGGATAAGGATTTTAGGGTTTGAGTTGAGATAGATATAAATTAATTTAGTGTTAAAATTTTTTTTTTTAATTATTAATTAAAACATGATTTTTGAAAAGTGGAACTTGAATCAGGATTTTTGAAAATGGAAATCTAAAAACAAATGTCGGTATAATTTCCTCTTTCTCAAAATCTACTAAAAATATAATTTTTAATAAAACCATAAATAGTATTAAGAGTGAAAAATCTCTAGTTTTTTAACAGCAACGTAGTAATTTGTCCATGTGTGCCCCCCATTATTCTAAACATTTATTATTCTCTCTTATTTTCAACCACACAATCTTCCATAAAATAATATTACACGTAAAGTAAAAAATTTTCTTCCTTTTTCAACTACACACTCCTCAAAAAAATACTATTCCAAAAATTATAATTTGAATTGATGGGAGCCAAACGGGGACTAAATTTGTGTGTGCAAGTTAATTAAATAATTGACGAAGGAAAGGTAGAATTGATCAATTAAAGCTCACTATGCAGAGATACTCCAACTCAATAATTCTATTGCTATAAAAATTGAGCAATTATGTCGTGACCTTCGGTGTGTTAACAATTAGATATCAAACTTTGGAGTATATTCAGTACAATATGACCAATTTACAAAGGATGTACCTCGTTAAAGTAAAAATTATCAATTTACCATTTGTAGTAGATCTTCTTCAAATTGATGTATACAAAAATAATTTACAAATGCTCCTAGGTATGCACTTTCCTCATATTAACATTTTCGAAGTGTTAAAAATTTCATCATATTTTTTTTCAATTTTCGAGATTTATTTATTGAATATAAAGAAATAAATGTCACACCGATCACAAATGAAATCAACACGAGGATGTTGACTACTCTTAACAAAATTGTTCTACAAAGATGTAACCCTAAGTCTCAATAACGATGAACTTGAAAAACGGTCGTGATTAAGAGAATTCGAAAGTGGGTTTTCACTCGAAAAGTCATCCACATTCTTAAAAAAGGATAACGAGTAATAAGGTTAAACTGTTGTATTGATCATTTTTGGAAGCTAAACCTTCAAATGATGATAACAAGAAATTCATTACTTAGTGATGATGAAATGTTTAGCTCTTGCTCTTCTACTAAAGTAGATAGAATCTGTTGAGACTAACTTGTTACAAGCTTGAAAGAATGAGGAGACGTTGCAAAATTATAAGTTAAAAGATCAACTTTTAAGTAATTTTATTATTTTCCACTATCAATGATCTACTCTAAAATAAAGATGAGACTTAATTATATATAGATAGAACTCCATATGTTAAACCGATTGTATTTTCAAGTATTTTATTTGCAAGTTCTCTGCTTCTTCACATTTGATCAGTAACAACAAATCAATAGCACAAGAAACCAAACAAATGCATCACAGTGCATCTTAGTAATCCATTACTTAGTTTAATGTATCTGCTCCACAAAATTATGGAGACAGATGTATTCTTTATTGACCAATGCATATGCATTGTGGAAAGTTCTAATTATTGGACATGAAATGGAGAAAATGGATATGAAGACGTACCCTCGAGAGTTTTGAAACCATAACTGGGTGTTAGGTGGGGATAGGGATTTCGAGTTGATGAAAATCTCAGAAAATGCAGCCTCAGATACAGACAACCTAGTACCTACATTATTTCCAAGATCCTGTACAGCTGCTGAAGGCACTAAGAAAGATCGGTTGTTTGTCAGCCAACGACGACCTTCAATTTCAATCGACCAACAATCGTGATTGCATTCCAAAAGGGTAGGGACTGAGTGTTCTATACAGATGCATATTTGCTGAGTTATAGGTTGCAAGTTTGTGCATACATGGCCCATCTTCGACTAATCATGTCATTTCCTATGCAGATTGCAAAGTCACCTCCCCAGTGGCTGTTTGGGCGAAGTTGGCACAAGCCTCCGGAGTGTCTTCTTCACTTGGTGGAACCAGTTGCCAAAAGAGCGGCAAATATTTGTCCCATTCCTTGAGAATGGCAGCGCCTTTGCTGCTCCCGGCTTTTTCCTAGACACGAAAACAGATGCATGTAGTATAAGAACCGTGCAGAACGGTTTCCTTTACGTGGAATGTGTTTCAAATTTTAAAGTTTTGAAGTCAGAATCCAAATTGTATGTTGGAAATTGATATAGAAGACATCCATGTATGGTTTTGATGTGATAAAGAGACAGCAGTGTGATTAACTAAACAAACTGCAAGCTGGATAGTATGACGATGTTTCAACTTACAACATGGGCTTCAATAAGGCTCTTTAACTGCATCTGACCGACCGAAGCAACCACTCTCTGGATCTTCACGATTTCCTTGTTCACCTGTTAGTTTTACATGGTATATAACATGAGACAGAAAACTATAGTTGTACAATCGGTTACAAATAGTCCATCTCTACATGTGACCAAACAAACACGAAACAGAGATATGATCTTCATACATACATACATAAATACGATACACACACCATCGTGATCCATGATGTTTACTAAATTTTTATCAAGTTTTCATTTGGGACGCTAAACTTCATTTTTGTTTCAAATCGGCCGTTGAACTTAAACTTCGCTTAACTTGGAACAAAAAGAGGTTCAGTAACCAATGTGATATTTTGCTAAAAATCAATGACCACCAGAGGTTTTAAGTTACAATACATTTCCCCTCAACAAGTACATAGCAACAAACCTTGGGGATGAGTGTATCGTCCTCATCAAGAATGTACGCCAAACCTCCAGTCATACCTGCTGCCACATTTCTACCCACCCTGTCAAAAGCAAGACAGAAACTCAGAATATGGAAAACCCCCACACATAAACATTCCATATCATATGGTCATTATTAATGAGAATACTCACTTTCCAAGCACAACCACACAACCTCCTGTCATGTACTCACAACAGTGATCTCCAGTTCCTTCCACCACTGCTTGAGCAAGTGAGTTTCTTACTGCAAAACGCTCCCCGGCTTTCCCTCTGACGAAGACCTGACCCCCTGTGGCTCCATACAAGCAGGTATTCCCTACAATAGTTGCATCCTCAGGCAAAAACCCGGTATTTTCAACGGGAGTCACAACCAATTCACCTCCGGCCATACCCTAAAACAAACTTATGTATTAGATGCTATAAAAGGAGGGGATGATAAAGTTCTATAGTCCTCCCTAGCAAACAAGTCATAACTCATAAAATTTAATGCTGGAAAGAAGTAGAATGAAAATGATGTCATTCTAATCATTATAACAGCAACAACAGCAATTATTTCAATGGAAGTTCATCAACCAATTGTATGATTCAAGTGTAAAAGGTTGACCAGCATACCTTCCCCACATAATCGTTAGCTTCTCCTACAAGTCGAATGTTCATTCCAGGTGTCAGAAAACATGCAAATGACTGCCCCGCACTCCCTGTGAATCTGCATGAAGAAAGAAATACATCATTAGTTTCAAAAAAGGTCATTGTATAATAAAATAACAACACTAGTGGAATGAAATTTCTGCCTTAGCCATTATATTACATTAAATTTAGCTGCCCAGCAAAACCAGAATCTCCATATTTCTTTGCGATCACACCTGAAATACGCCCACAAACTGCTCTGTCCACATTGTATATATTTACAGTTTTATTAACCACCAGTTCTTTCTCAATTGCCTCTGATACCTGTAGATAGGAGAACATTGTTTTAGATAATCAATACCATAAATGACACGGTGTTATACAGACAGACAGGAAATCCAGATTAGTCAGAAACAGAAGTCCAAATAAAGAAGCATGAAAAATCTTAAAAATTGATTCTCTTTTATGAAAAATATAGACCACTTGATGATAGTAAATATTGTTGTAGTACAGCTTTGTCTGGAGAACATTACAAAAACCTAAGTAAGATGTGCAAAAATATGCCCGTGGGTGATCCTATGCTAGCTATTCAACCCTGGACTACTAATACTTTATTAGCTTTCCTACAATGGCATTTCAAGGTGAAACCCATATACTTTTTGCAGCAAAAAAAGAAGCCTCTACATGTTTAACAAGCTGAAAGAATAGTGAAATTTTAATCATTCAATGTGCATCCAAGAAATAATCATGGAATCTGTTGAAGTTGGACATGCTTCTTTTTAAGAAAAGATAATAACCCGCTATTTTCCCTAACTCTCTTAGACGGAAATTTCTGATAGTTTTGAAGAATTTATAATAAAAAATTCATGAAGTTATCAACTGAGCAACTGATAATACTCTTTTTCTTCGTCCGTAGAAAAAAAGAAACTCATTTAATTGCAACAATTATTACCTCTTGATCTGAAAGTAAGACATCATCCAAAACTGGACCATTACTGTGAACTTCCTGATTCCTAATCATAGTGCTGCTCCATTTTGGCAATCCGGCACTCTAAAAACAAAAGGCGTGGACGTTATTTTATGAAAGACAAAATTGATTCATGTAAAAATGGATTAGAAGTATATATCGCATACTTACAGAAAGAATATAACTAAGATCAAGATGCTGAGTCTTCATCAATGAAATATCTCGAGATCTTAGTAGCTCTGTACGTCCAATTATGTCATCCAGTTTTCCGTAGCCCAGTTGGGCCAACATACCTCTTACCTAGCCAAATATTGTCAAGAAATCATTAACATGTGCTTTAAAAAGAACATAAACATGTCATAGAAAAGGTTCAAGAAGTTAGAAGCTAAATAACTTGTAAATCCAGCCTTTCAACATTGAATTTAACTAATTCTTATAGTCATTAATTTATCACATCAGACACGAACAACATATTATTGGTTCACCTAAAGCCTTCGTCTAGGATGCTTAATATAGTTTTTTCTACAAGAATATCTCCTCTTTATCTCCTCTTACTCAGAAATTGCTCATTTTCAAAAAGGTAGAAGTTCCTGACAACCTCAAATTTCCAAAAGTCCCCCCACCCACCACAAAGCCAGAAAACAGAAATTAGTGGAAGGAAGAAACAAGGCCAATATCCCTCCAAGTCGTCTTCTTTACAACAGAAACTTGTTTTGGCGAGCAAGGAAATTTCACTCGCAGGAGCATCTGTTCAGCACCCAACCCCAACCCCCAGTTATACTTTCAATGCTGAATGTTCTTAAATTAGCAGCAGTACGAGGAAGTCAGATACAGGTGTTCAGGAGACCAATCTTATTATACTAATATTCATGATTTAGCAACTTCGCACATATTACTGTGTTGCATTAACATTATAAGCAAAGGAATTAGAACTCTTAAGAAACCTGAAACATGATTAGATTGAAGCATCTTGTGACAAAATTCGTATATGCCGAAATACAGATTACCTCTTCAGCAACATATAAAAAGAAGTTGACCAGGTCACCAGGTAGACCAGGAAAACGAGCCCTTAATTCCTCTCTCTGAAGTAAATTAAATTGAAGATATTATTAAATATTATAAAAGAAATCAGAAATTTCTAGGTGATGCACAAGGTGAATATAAAAAGCGCCAGTATTATGTAAGAATCCTTATCACCTGACTGGCAACACCAACAGGACAATTATTCGTGTGGCAGATACGAGCCATCACACAGCCAGTGGCAATCATTGCTACAGAACCAAATCCATACTCATCAGCACCCATTGCTGCAGCCATTAGGACATCAAATCCACTTTTAAAGCCACCATCAACTCTAAGAATAACTCTCTCTCTGAGTCCATTTGAAATGAGTGTCTTTAAATGATAGCAAAACCCCCAGACCCAAAAAATAAAGGAAAAAAAATGTTAATTTGATTTCAGATAAAGATGGATGGGAAAGAAGGAAGCGGTCATATATTGAAACTATCAAGCCCACCTGGTGCGTTTCTGTAAGCCCGAGTTCCCAAGGACCACCAGCATGCTTGATGGAACTCACAGGGCTGGCTCCAGTTCCCCCATCATGCCCAGATATCTGCAAACCAGGTCAAAAATATTAGTGAAGGTTGTCAGTTGATTATGTTCTATTTTACACCACAATGATTATGTTCTATATTAATGATGGTTTGATGTAACAATTGTTGTCTACCGTACAAGAATAGCATTCCATGATTTTTTACAACATGCAAGTGTTTGCATGTGATTCACATTTCATGATGACGATATCAAACAATCTAGATAATTATAGCATTCGAAAAATGTATGACCGACAGCATCCCAGAGTCTCTTTGCGCTATCAAACAAAAAACTTAATTTACGCTTTGTATCGTATGGAGGGCCAAAAATGTTTTGCTGAGCTTAAAAAAGTAAAAGTAACTAAATTTTTTGTTTCCTATCATGTCTTGATAACTTAACTTACTTGTTCGAAACTTTCATCGATGAAAAAAAAAATTATTTATTTCAAACTTACTTATTTCCTTTATAAGTAGCCTTTTTAAGCTTAGACAAACATGCTATCAGCACTTCGACTTCGGGCAAAAAGAAATCATGTTTTGATAATCTAACTTGCTTATTCCCAACTTTCATCGATGAAAAAAAATTTATTTATTTCAAACTTACTTATTTCCTTTATAAGTAGCCTTTTGAAGCTTAGACAAACATGCTATCAGCACTTCGACTTCGGGCAAAAAGGTGAATCATCTTTGATTTATACCTGTATAATATCAGCATTACCCTTTGCTACCCCAGAAGCCACTGTGCCAATGCCTGCTTCTGCCACAAGCTTTACAGATACTTTGGCCTTAGGGTTGACCTGATCATTATCATTAAAAAGAAATATGAATCTCATAGTTCTCTAATCACATAATTTCGGGCGTTTACAGAAAAGTACAAATATATTGTATATTGTATATCTTCACCTGATGAAGGTCAAAAATCAGTTGAGCGAGATCCTCAATAGAATAAATGTCATGGTGTGGAGGTGGAGATATGAGAGGGACACCGGGTTTTGAGTTCCTTAGTCTTGCAATATAAGCGCTAACTTTTTTCCCTGGCAGTTGTCCGCCTTCACCAGGTTTTGCACCTTGAGCAATTTTGATTTCTAGCTGATCAGCATTAGCCAAGAATGTTGGAGTAACACCAAAGCGTCCTGAAGCAACCTGAAAGATCAAATTAAATAACCATGGTAGTTTTTGTTACTGATAATACTTCTTATGAGTGCATGTTGGTAAGTAGCACTAGACAAGAGTGGAAGGCATAACAAGCAAGACTTTAGCTTGTTTTTCATCCTTAATAATGTTCAGGTGCTACTGAATCCTCCTCACCAAACATGCAATGAACAGATAGTGTTCGCACCTGCTTGATGGCACTAGTTGCAGTGTCACCATTTTGAAGACCTTTAAGGTGCGGCAATGTTGGAGAGTACCCATCAACAACATCAGTAAGTGGACTCCAGCGAATAGGATCCTGGATGAAGATGAAATTTCAATAAAGTAAATGTAGCACAATAAGTTTTGCCATGGTAAATATAATATTTATCTGAAATTAATCACATTCCAACTTAAAAAATTTCTTCTTATCTTTTCTAAAATCTAACAATAAAAGCCATTAATTTTCATGATACTAACAAAAATTTGGTTTAGAAGGCCAAAATGAAATGGATGAGGATTCAAATTCAAGTAGATTATCTAATTACCTATCCCTTCCTACTAAGATGCATAGTATAATAAAATTATCGTGATATATGAAGTTTAATTGGCAGTTACTGTATCATAATTTTAATAATTTCAATATGGATTTAGTTGACTTTTCAGACTCTTGTCAAGTTTGGGCTCAATTGATGAGTTCCTGTTTGCACTCAGATTTTGAATCAATGGTATTGTAAAATATCGAACTGGACTCGTTCCATCCGGATCCAACGTAGTTGTTTACCTCACCCCCTTCTCCTGAATTAGATTTCCCACCCAATCTATTCATGGCAATAGCAATCGCTTCATGAGTTTCCCTGGAAATAGCTCCAAGTGACATGCCACCAGTGCAAAACCGCTGAACAATAGATGTAGCAGGTTCTACCTTTCCAACTGGAATCGGGGAACGATCACTTTTAAACTCAAGGAGATCCCTGAGAACCTGCAATCAGGGCAAGTATAAAAAGCATTCAAAGATTGTTGATAATCCGGTGAAGTGTCAATAATAATGCACCAAAGGTGTCAAATGAGCATGCCAAGTTTACAGAGCTTTCTGTAGAATCAAATCATTATATTAATTTCAGAAACTCACATTCACAGGCCGGTTAACCAAATGCTGTTGATAAATTGAGTAAGCACTTTCACTCTTTTGGCGGACAGCTTTATGGAGCAGCTTTGACATTTCGGGGTTGTTACCATGATATTCGCCTTAGAATTAAAGAGGCAAAAGAGTTTAGCATTTCTTAGTGAAATAAAATAAAAGTTGGTCCAATGAAGACATAAAAGTCGCATGCATTATAAATTGAAAATTCTGTCATAAACCACAATAGGTGTACAAAGTATAAGTTCTTCAGACATTTCAACTTGTCAAAAACATATACCTCCAGGTCTAAATTGTATGAACCCAAAATTTTCAAGTCTTTTAGCTGTATCCTCAGAGAAAGCCTTAACCCAAAATGAGAGGGTCTCCCTCGCCAACTGCAAGATTTAGCTATTGTTAATGCAAGAAATAAACAGTATGGATATGTCAACATTGAAGCTAAGTACAGAACACTGCCATATATCGTTATGGCAAATCATTGTATCAAATCTGAAGTCGTATTTCAGTTCTTTGGTTTTAGTTTCCATAGGTGTATTATTCTACATTTCCCAAAAGAACATTCATTTGATAGCATGCAGTAGATGCAAACTTTTTGCAAAGATATCAGAGGTTGACAACATCATGCTGAAAATCTTATTATTCATCAAGTTCATTATGTTGTGTTTGGTCTAAATTTCTTATCAACGAAAACATTTCTTGAAGTTTCTAATATAATAAGAAACTTAGACATTAACTTACATTAGTTAATGTCTTTTAAATATTTTCACCATCTTCTCAACATTTTAGCGAGACTCAGCAATATTTTTAAAGATATATACCACAGACAATAAGCCATTCTAAAGTGTTTATAAGTGCAAAAGATCAATAAAATAGAGCTCCGTGTTGAGTTTGAATCTCTAGTACACTACTCTCCAACAATTTAAAGACGGGATCAAAGATAGGTTCTCAAGTAATAAGTTATCTTTTAACAGTGGAAGCATTACATCATTTTGGTTTTTGAGAACACATTATGCCAAAGAAGAGATGAATGTGAAAAGCCAGCTGTGCAGGTTAAAAAATCTAATGATATGTCATAAGCAGGAGAGGTTAAATTTTAGGAAAAAGTAATTTGTAGTCATGTAGTTAATAAATTGTAGTCATCCCACCAAAAAATAAAATAATTTAATTTTATATTAAAAATAAGAACAAGGGCCAGTGCAACTATACAACAATGTGCTTCACTCTTATTTTGAGCATTACCTCGTCCAAGGTTAAACCACCAATGCTCGACATACTCCCACAAAATGCGATATCAATGATCTCATTGCCCAATCCATAAACTTCAAATATCTGAGCGCCACAATAACTAAAGCCAAGTACTTTTCAGCAATATTTATTATGTAAAAAGAAAGACAGATAAAAAAGTAATATAGGCCACAAATCTGGGATAATGAGAAACTACAAATTAAAAGGTGGCTTTGACATAAGCATGTACCTTGACAGCAATGAGATGCCCATTTTGGAGAGAATTTTCAGAAGGCCAGATTTTACTGCCTGGAATCGAATTTAGAACAATTATTTCCCATTCAGCATAGTCAACCAGAAAGTTCCTCCAGGGAACAAAGAACTAAGGAAAAAAAGTCTCCAGAGATCCCATAAAAAGTAAAATACTTAAAACAATTTTTGAATCATCAAGAATTTAAAGTAAAATAATTAGCCCGGTAATTTCCAACCATGGAAACACCTAGAAGTTTACATAGAAAAAACTAGAATTATACATCTTTCTGCTAGATGCTAAAATTATTTTAAAATGGGATGCAGATTTCCCATCTAATTCTTCTGAATTTTTCTACTTCATTCAAATGGGTTCATCTATTATTTAGTTCACAGTTCGTGTAATCATGTGCTTCCATAAACCCAACACTTCTAGTTTGCATTTGTACTCTCTAATATGCGTTTCTACTCTACTGACATATATGAACACTTATATTAAACTTGGTGAATGTCTACAATTTCTTTGGAACCTAACAAGTTAAATACTTCCAATACCACAAACTTGCAAAAAAGAAATACCTCAAGGGCATGCACATCCTAAAAAATTCATACAGCATAGAAATTTAAAGAAGGATAAGGATACCTAAGGATGGGTTGCCGAAAAAAATTTAAGAATTGCACGTCTACACAGCAGAAGCATCATATAATAAGTTTGGAACACTAAACATTCAGAACTTCTCATATGTGTGAACATCATATCAAGAATATCCAGGCTATGCAGCACTGATATAGGGGGTCCTGAATTCGAGTATAATACAGGCAATGTCTACACATTCAACAAATATTGGAAACGGATCCACAAATATTCATATTGCACATGTAGAAGATTCTCTTTGTAATAGTAGATATGTTAGGAGATCTCAGGCACATTTTGCAGAACTAAGAAATATCATGAAGCTGTAACTATTTGATATGAATGTCACTTAAGATAATGATTCGATTTTAACCAACAAAAGGCAACAAAATATGAATCCAGCGAAAGGAAACATGACTCTTATAAACATGGATAAAAGAACAACAACAAAAGCAATAAACATCTAAAGAACATTGTGACCAGAAAATATAAGAACCTTGCGAAAGTTCTTTTGAGCCTGTTCAATTGTAACAGTGGGCATTTTCCCGTTCCGCATCAGGTTTACAGTTCTATTGCTCAAGCGCCACTGTCTGCAAGTCTCAAGTGCCAAGTATGGACATACAGCACTGCAAAGATATAAAGAGAAGACTAAGGAAATGGCAGTTGAAACAACAAAGAGATGCACAAATAAAAAATGAACAAAATTGAATTGAACTATGGAAGCAGAAATTTTGAATATGTTAAAGGGAGATATTCTGTACTCCATTTGTCAATACACGTGCAAGAAGTTCTTTAGCCCATGTACCAAAATAAAAAAGAACGGAGGAAGGACGGAAGGAAGGAAGGAAGGAGGGAGGGACGGAGGGAGTAGAGAGAGAGAGAGAGATGCAATATAAAAACTGTAATTTCAATAAATCAAGGGCACAGCCAAACTAAAATAAAAAGAATTACTATAGAGAAACTACAACAAAAAGGTATATCAAATATTGCCTGGAGGATATAAAAACAATTCTATCCTATGTCAAATGCAATGACAATAAATAATAAACCGAGATATATCAAATATTGCCTGGAGGACATAAAAACAATTTTATCCTATGTCAAATGGAATGACAATCTCTCCAATAATAATTGTTGAAAGCAAATAATCAAATAGCGGTCATAGATAACGGAAGTAACCTTGCACCATATCCAATCAGACATGCAAACTGATGAGTACTAAAGCACTGAGCAGTATCAGCAATGATAGAAGTTGACATTCGCAGTCCATTCTGAATTAGATGCTGGTGAACAGCACCCACAGCAAGAAGTATTGGAACTGCAGGCCGAGTTGCCTCCTGGAAAAAGCAAATGTTATCTGGATGCACAACCTAACAATAAAAAGGCTAGATAGTGGATGAGACTAGGAAAACATTTTTAAAAATTGGTTATTGTAGGACATGCCTATCAGTTGAAAGGATGTTAATTTGCACATAAAAGTAAGATAAAACAAGTTTAAATGGAACCAAATTGTAAGATATCTGTTGGAGTCTTTGATTTATAATTTATCATAAACAATATGTCAAACCTCATCATTGTAATTACTGTAATTTAGATACTGATTTGTAGCTCCTAATTTAGGGTAGCTTCCACTACAATAGCCAAAGTTAGTCAACTATTGTAATTATATATTGTATTGTTTATTGTATTGTACTTATAAATATAACACGGATTTCTCTTTTCCAGAAATTCTAACATCAACAAACTACAAAAGCTATAAGCAACAAGGAACCACAATATTCTTGCTCCCTTCAACCAATTGTTACAGTAACACTTTCCTGTTCCAGACCATCTTTTGAAAAAGGAATCTAATCTTACGACTTGTTTCCTGAACTATTTTTGTATCAATGGATTTTTCAAGGTTTTATTCCACTAATAATGTCATTTATCCTTTTATTTATACGGTAGTGTGGAAAATAGATGTGGACAATCTCAGAGGCAGGTAACAAAGGCATGTTTCCTTAAAAAGATGATACTCCAAGAAGTGAATTTTGAATGGGACTGAGGGAGACTGACTCATGAATGGCATCTAAAACCTTAAATTCGTAATTATACCGGGCAATCTGATGCAAGAAAGGCTGTGTTATGTCACTGCAACTAGAAGATAAAAGTGGGCACATATGAATTGTGCTCTTACCAGCTCATCAGACCTATCAGAAAGCACAAGCAGCTGAGAACCATTTCTAACAGCTTCATCAGCAGCTTCACAAAGGTTAGTAAGTGTTTTCTCCAGCGAACCATCAACCCCTTTCCTTATGTTAAAAAATGCAGGTAATACTTGGGCTTTCAAGTATGGATCTTTCAATAAAGACTCAAACTCCCCTTCATTCAGCACAGGACTTGACAAAATTACCTGGTTGAAAAATTTAACTCACTAAGCTCAAAACACAAACAAAAAGGAAAATAGAAGTGTAGAAAAGATTAAATATTACACCGAGTGTAAATTCAGAAGATATGAAAGAAACAAGAAGCCTTCCTCTGTGTTCCTCTGTGTTTTAAATGAAAATAAAGAAAAGAAGAAGAACCTGAGAGGCATTCTCAGGACCAATTCCTAGTATATTTCCTCTCTTCCCAAGGTTAACTTCAAGAGACATGACCAATCCTTCTCTGAGAGGATCAATGGCAGGATTTGTAACCTGACATTTACAATCACAAAACCCCATTATGAATGAAACAAAGTCTAAAAAGTTTAGCAACAAGATATTTTTCAGAAAGATAATTTAACTGCCAATCTGGAACTATGATAACAGAAAATTAACTTCATAGGACCAATAATATATAAAGCTACAAAAAGAGAAAACAATATATTGAAATTCTCCAGAATCCCACACTTCACATATTTAACTAGAAAGTGATTGGATATCAAACAAAAAACTTCAGTACTTACACAAACATCTAAAAGTGCCAAATCTGCAGAAAGATTGAAGTTGCTTTAGAGCACTAAACATTGTTTTCGCAAAAAAAAGTTCCATACCTGAGCAAACCGTTGCTTGAAATAATCATATAACATGTGCGGCTTTTGAGATAATACTGCCAACGGAATATCGTCCCCCATGCAAAAAGTAGGCTCCTTCCCTTGACCAGCCATAGTTTCAATCACCATTTGGACATCCTCACTCGAATAGCCAAATGCCCTGTTGTCATAAAGAATAAAAAATTCATGACAAGCCAAAGTACTCGATACTGCAGTCTGGCACAAGTCACACCCATGGCTCGAACAAGGTTACAAGAGTACTGGCATATGTAAAGCATCTGAATCCCCGCCACCCACCAAAAATAAAAAAAAAATGAATATTTAACTATAAAATTTCCAAGGACTTACTGTTGGCGTCTTAATATTACTTCATTGTCCATTAGTGTAGATGAAAGAAAGTTTGCTGGCTTTATAGAACGGAGATTTTCAGTAACCCATTTTCCATAAGGATTTGACAGTGCAACTCGCTTTTTGACCTCTGTATTCTCATACACCTGCATAAAATAATGAACAATTTACTAATTTGTTATGAAAAGAATATGATGTATTATAAATCATAAGCTCTTTAATATTCAAAATCCAAATCTAACATGAATAGCAATGTATGATTCAAATATTTAACCTCATTGAAGCCTAGACATACATTATAAAATGTGTGTTTCTTCGTAAACTTGTAACACCATCTAACCTTCCTGAAAATATATTGACTTTGGGATATTGGATTGACAATTTAAATAATATTTGTGAAAATGTAGTTAATCATGGAAAGATACAGAAGATACATGTGAAAAGTCAACATACTAATTCAATGCAAAGACAATAAAAGGTCCACTGTTCTATATTGTTAACAGAGTCGCCAATGCCAAAAATTTAATCCCAAAGGAATCAAAATTAATGTTAGATCTCTGCACAAACCTGACCACTGGGTAGATCGACAGTTATCATCATTCCAGGACCTAACCGTCCTTTCATTATGATTTTGGAATCATCCGTTGGTAGGACGCCAACCTAGAAAAGAACAAGATAATTTATAATTAGGATATCATTTTATGTATGAATGTAAGCATAATTAAGAAGAAAAACTAGTCATAATTTGATGAGTAGTTTTCTGACTAAGCAGTTCAAGAAAGATAATAATATTACAGATATTTTATTGAACTGTCTGGCAAACCTGGTTTCAATTCATCAGCAAATATCCATTTCCAAACACCACCACTTTCATATGAGGAATCAGAAATTTTTTCAAAGACTGGCATAAGATTCTTAATCCAGATAAAACTGATTTCTACAAAAGATTTTCTAATGTCATGGTCAATGCTTCGTATCTCCTAAAGGTCTTCCTCTATTGCACCATAGGCAGTGAACGAAGTAGAGCTACAGTTTGACTTCAAGCTCCAATTGAGTTTGTGTTGAGCTTCAGCCAGTTTGTTAATACTGAGCATGATCTGGAAGATTGGAGTATTGGCTCAGATTGTAAGCTTATACCAGGAGGCTGTGCTCTCTCTAATTCTTCAACACCAGACAAGCCCCAAGTCTTATTCATAATAAGGGCATTCGGCCTTCCACGCTATCAAAGGAGTTTAGTGTGCTTTCTAGAAAAGTTAAAACCTAGAGAAGGGACTGAAACAGATATAGAAAAATAAACACACCTCAGATGCGACATAGACAACATTGTCTACTGTCCGCCAATATCTAGCAGGGCGAAGACCATTACGGTCCAGACAAGCTCCAACTGTTTTCCCATCACTGTCAAAAATGACGGCAAATAAGATAAGGATGTGACTACGAGGAAAAAAAAGAAAGAAAAAAAAAGAGGTTGTTGTGTTATACTTGACTAATTGTAGAAATGCTGGCAAATGATGCAATCAGAATCTGCTCACATATTGATATCAGCATGCATCCAAACTCTCTTAACGAATTTTATTTTAGAGAATGAACAGTAATTCACTGAACGGTATTATCTTTTTTCTTTGGGGTTTTAAACCATTTATTCAATCCTCGAAATGGAATTTTGACAAAAAAAAAAAAACAACTCATTGGATCTAAAGTAACACGTAGAAATTCAAATTGTTCGTGGTTAAGAACTTTACGAAAATGATTAAGCATAAAAGTAATAGATCCAAGAAAAAAATTTCACTTAGTTTCAGAACTCAAAAATCAAGGATATAACTTAACAACAATTAGGTAACTAAACAGATGACAACAAATGACACCCAACGGAGAGCTGAAACTCCTTTAAATCTAAAATAAAAACCACAACAAACCATGCCCTATGTTTGGGTGGCCATTGGCCAAGATTCACAATTTAGACTACTTACCCCACACTTAATCTTGACAATGAACTCCTGAGCACCTCATATAGGACAAAAAATAAGGTAATTTTACCTCTTATTAAGAGCAGAAATTGGCCGTCTCCCCTATGAGACACTCTGCACCTGTT
Source organism: Fraxinus americana (assembly GCA_035079005.1). Taxonomy (NCBI): domain Eukaryota; kingdom Viridiplantae; phylum Streptophyta; class Magnoliopsida; order Lamiales; family Oleaceae; genus Fraxinus; species Fraxinus americana. Next base: position 35,654,604 of record CM068715.1, on the reverse strand, counting down.
CAGACTTGAATGAGTTTCCGATATAAGATCATATTACTTCTCGTGGACTTCATTCCAGGAAACAGGGTTCACTTTGTGCATCTGGTTATTAGTAAAAGCACTAATTTGACACTGCTTGCATTGAGAATCTTAGGGGGCAGTAGACCTACATGTGTGTTGTGAAGGCTAAATATAAATAAACATGTCCACTCTCTAAAAGCTTAAGCTTTTAGATGAAGAGGTTTAATGTGGTATCTAAGTAGGGTAACCTATATATGAAGATTGTGCATGTAATCGGGCTTTGATCAAAAATGAATCTAGACAGCACATGAGGGGTCATGTTGAAGACTATTTTAAATAAGTAAACTTATCCTCACTCTAGTAGCTTAAGCTTTCCGATGAGGTGGACCATAGAATAAACATTTTGCTTTCAGTTTCCCCATCTTCATCTCCTCACATCAAGTCCACGCTCTTCCAACTTCGAAGTCTCCAATCTACTGCCATCGTACATTGTGTCCATCTCACGCATTCATGAACAATAATTTTTTATTGCATCAAGTCACTCGCTTGTCAGAAATATTTCTGCCTCATCCATATAAGAAGATCAAAACCACAGTTTTCCATAAAAATCCCAGCACCTCCAGCAACAGACCACTTATCCTTCTGATACTGCTATCAATTATCATCTGAACTCAAAGTTTTCATTTCAAATTTTTTGACACAAACTTACACCCAGAATCTTAACAGTTCCATTTTTCCAAATACTGACCCGCTTCCTAGGTCTTGACTAAATCCTCATAATCGCTGAACTCAGTTAGCTTAAGAGTAGAGAATGCTTGACGCATGATAGAAAAGAATAATAAAACTTACATAAAATGCCAGCAATGTTTGCTATATGTCAATATTTTTTCAACGGTACCACCAGGTGACAATCATAACTGTTAATGCATCATAACTTCTTTACATTGTCATTTCTATGGTAAATCTCCCAATATATCATAACAAGAAAAATAGTGCCATAGGTTACATCAGTTTAGTCTACCAAGCAACCCTTGTCTCTCAACATGATATTGTTTAGTGATCCAATCTTGAGAACTCTGGCGCAATTTAGTAAATTAGCAACCCATTTGCAATTGGAATTCTCATCAATACATGCATTGAAATGTATGAAGAAGTTGATGGAGTGTTTAATTATACATTATCTATGGTGCTAATTGACTCTCCGACATGGCTTGGAATTTTATTTCGTGTTATTATAAAGGAAAGGTTAGCCAATCATCAAACATATCAAATAAATATAATTCTTGAAGTTACATAAAATCATTTCCCAGACATTAAAGATTTGAAAATGTAACTACCGAAATTGCAAAAATAATAAACATCTTCATCCAAAAAGCAATACAGCGTTCTTGACTCTAATGGATTATGGAGAGAATCAATTTATGGGAATATAGCGATATTATATATAGTAGATTCATATCACAGCTATTTGTTATCTGCAACAAGCACCATTAATTGGTCAAAAAATCTGTCGGAAAGTCATCATTTCTGAAAAGGGTGCTTTTCAGGAATGCTGATAGCTTCACAAGCTTAACCACCAACTTCTAAAAGTGTTGAGTTGAAAGGATAGTGAAATGATTGTTGAATCAATAAATACACTCCTTGAACCTCGTCCTCTGCTTGTGAAGCATAATCGGTATGCGAGGGATAAAAAATACAGAAAAGGATCGCACCAAGTATAGGCAAGTCATTCCCTCGTTATTAGGTGCACATGGGAAAGTATTTAAAGCGTGACTTCAAATCCAATGAAAGAAACGAGCATAAGCTAATGAATAAAACATGATACTATAATAGAATCAAACATAAGTTAGTCAATAAGGGATCGCCATCTATCATTTTCCTAAATGATTGAATTGGAAAATACTCCTATGCAAGATAAAGAAACCATGCACAATTCAAATATCTCCATCCCAAATAGCCATTTCTCCTCTTGCTCCGATTTGAGTATCAAAATTATTGAGTTTAGGAGGCGAAAATCCTGACTAGGTGAAAGGAATTTGTTGATCTGATTTTTATCATCAACAATGACATAACTACTAAATAAACCTCAAACGATAAAAGCTGCATTTCAACCGTCACCTGAATAAAAGTAAAGCAGGTCCATCCCAAGCCTCCATTTGACCTTTGTAGTAATCATAAAAATCAACAATCTGACAAGAAAGAAGAATGAGTCATGTCTACCGGTTCCAGGACGACATGAGAATGATGTTAAAAATAAATAAATAAATTCACATACTAGAATCATGAATTAATCTATTAGTTTGAGAAGGTGCAGCATTGAAGTCAGGTAAAACAATAAGGTCAGTCCCAATCAGGTAACGAATTACTGTCAAGAAAGTAAGATTTTCTACTGAATCCCACAAAAAGTAAAAAAGAGGTTACTTCTAAAAGACATCAACATGCTTTCGGTGACAAACTTAAGCTGCACTAGTACAGACAATCTTTATCAAAAGCATTTATATAGATGTCAAAGAAATATAATAATACCTCAGGGTATTTGATCATCAATGTCGGATGATTTTTGTATGCCTCTGGGACAAGAAGCATCAGAGCCTCCTCAGGAGTGCGACCACTTCTTATTAACAACTACATCAAACATACATTACAAACTAATTGGCCTCTCAAAAATCAATGCAATACCTAAAGAAATAAACCAAAAATATAGTGCGAAAAATTCTCTCTGTAAATACTAAAGAGATCATGTAAGATTCAATAAATCAATATACATTCATTGTATACTTGGTTTAATGCTGTGGCTAGTAGGCATATAGATGGGCTGCCTAATTTTTGTTTGTTCCTTTCTGATTTGTATTGATGATACACATCATGTGTATTAACCTTGATTAATATATAATATTTGGTTACCTTTCAAAAAAAAAAAAATAAATCAATATACATTCAACTCATGCATTGGGTAATGGTATCCATCCATACAATCTACCACATTATCCTATGACTAGTCACATGATGGCAAAAGTGTATATCTTTTTCTTATAAAATACTAAAGTAAAAAACAATCTTATTTCTAACATATTTGCTGATGAGACTATCTCCCAGATTCACTTTAGACTTTCTGCACTTATCGTTTCCTATTTAAAGTCATGTCAATATTTCTAAGGATAACCTAAGATTTATGTGATTATAAAAGCAGTTGGGCATACTTCAGCAGCACTATCAAGATTTGCAGAGTCAGATGCCTTGGGATTTCCAAAAGGGCGAATTTCATTTTCACGACCACGCCAAACAGGAGACTTTAGTGATGCCTCCCGGGATTGCATCCAGTTCAAGTTACCCTGCATAAAGATTTCACTTAATACAATGAAAAATCTGGTAGAAAACCACACATATCATCACTTTGGAAAATATTACCTGAATAGTGTTGATCTCTCCATTATGACCAAGGAACCTCATTGGTTGAGCTAGTGGCCATCTAGGACTTGTATTTGTACTGTATCTTCGGTGGTAAATAGCGAAAGCAGATTTATAAAGATCACTTTGAAGATCAAAATAAAATAAACCGAGAACCTCGGAACGAAGCATTCCCTTGTAAACAATAGTTTGATTGGATAATGAGCAAAAATAAAGATCATTTCCCCAAGTTTCCGTACTTGCTGCTCTTTCAATCAATTTCCGACAAATGTACAGCTCTCTTTCAATGTCATCAACATTTTCTTCTTTAGAAATTTGGACAAAAACCTGCTGTATGTTCGGCATGGTTTCTCTGGCATTAGGGCCAACTATAGAAGTATTTACAGGTACAGACCTCCATCCAAGCACTTTAAGGCCCTCTTGTTTAAATATATTCGAAATAACTGCATATGCAGCTAAAAATCAGTAGACAGATTGTGACCTCAAGTAGAAAAAAGATCATCAGGATTCAATGCTTGAGTTATAAGGACATTAATAGATTCATTTCACAAATTTCAGAAGCAATTTTGAAGTAATTAAAGTGCTTCCACATATAAAAGTTGCTCCTTCCAACTCCTAAACTAAGTGTGATTCCATTACTTCTTTTCTGCTATTCGTCCTAACTTCATAAGTGCAATGAAAACTGCGAAGCAAAAGAATCCCCATGCTTTTTACCATAACAGAAAATGGGATGAACACAGAGAAGAAAGGAAAGAAAAGATATTAGTCAAAGAAATTATACAGGTTTTTCTCTCTTTAGTGAACACACAAAACAGGGCATGCCTGATAACTTGGCACAATCAATGGAAATCCCAAGAGATCACACATCCTCATTGTATTGGATAGGAAAACCAGAATAACTAAACACAAATAACAAAAATAGTAAATGGAAAAACAATTTTCAAACCCAGACAGGACAAGAAAAGTTGCCTGTGACAACATAGGTGCAAATTTCAAGACAAATTCCAATTTCATCAGCTGGCCTTCTCCTGTGGTCCATAAAATTCATGCCATCTCTTTAACAATCAAATTTCCTTCTCTAAACGTGTTTAGAGAAAATTTAAATACATAAATATGGCCTCTCTATGAGGTGGTTAAACATATTATCTTATTAGTAAGAGGTCTGAGTTTAAAACTCTCCGCTTCACATATATTATGCACATATCATGCCTTCAATAAAAACTAAATCCAGCCTACACGTAAGGGGCTTGTAGCATATAGCCGAGGTGGTTCAACATTGTACAAAATTTGAAAACATAAAATCCCTTGTATCTGTGTTTAAAGTAGCATTCTATTAATTGGGAAAACATGAGTGCAAATAAAAACTTGTACACATATATTAATTGGGATTCAAGCTGCAAATCAATTGACCTGTTCTAGCTTCTCTATTCAGGTTATCATCCATGGGAAGAAACAGCATTCCAACACTGGTGTGCAATCGGTCAAAAGCACCTATGCCTCGTTCATTGGCCCAGTTGTCAAAAAGCTCCCAAGGAATTGAAGTCATCAGTCCAGAACCATCACCTGAATCGTTATCTGCTCCACAACCCCCACGATGTTCCATGCAGCCAAGAGCAGTAAGAGCATCCTTAACAATTTCATGTGATGCTTTGTTATCCAAATTGGCAATAAAGCCAACTCCACATGCCCCTCTCTCGGATAGTATGTCCTTTAAGTTCACAACCTAAAAGTATAAACCAATACACAGGGATAAATAGCAGCTTATGAAGCCTTGATATAACAAGGACGATCTTCAAAATCTATTAACCTTAAATGCAATATAATTGGAAAAATAATTCTACATCTTTATATTCTATAATCATAAAACAGAATATGTTTGTGAGCTTCAATGTTTCCCCCTTAGATAAGTTTATGGCATATTTTGACAAAATATAATGCTTTTGCATCACACTTTCGAGAAAAAACAAAAGGCAAATCTAATAGAGGGAAGGTGAACAAAATGAAAGAATAAACAAACAAAAAAAAAGTATTTAAAGAAAAGGAGCATTTTACCAACGAAATGCAAAATATTACTAAAAAGAGGTTGAGGAAACCTTAGCAGGGCACTTATCGGAAACTTAAAATATATTTGACCAAGAAATGACATGTTTACATAAAACACTAAACTACCTCCAGAAGCATTACTTGGAGTGGGGCTGCAATGCAACCTCGAGATAACAAATAAATACTGAAAATACGAATTTCAACTCCTGCATTACAACATCAACAAACAGCCATTATTTCTAATAATTTGGCTTTCGCCATCACGTGTGGCCATGTTCATCCTGTTCCAGTCTACTAATCCCTCTTTAGCCATTTCTACTAGCATTGTACTACTGTTGTAAATGGGAGATTCTTTAGGTCTGCCAAGATGTGCAGCAGCCACATGAGTCGTCCCTCCTTTATTTATCCTAGCCTCATTCCACTTCTACATGTGCTAGTATATTCTCATTTCATATAGACATTCCTCTCAAAATCCTCATTCCACTACATTCATCTTTTAGATGTTTTGATATTTAACGTCTCAACACTCAGTTTTATAAAGCATGTGTAGACTAATGACTCTTTTGTAAAATTTCTTTTTAACCTTATAGAGATCTTCCGATCACATAAAAACCTAACATGCATTTCACGTAATCCTTTCTAATTCTATGTGTACATTCTCTTCAAGTTTTACTTGTAATAATCAAATCTAAATACCTAAACGTATCATTTATGTGATAATAGGAATCCCGACTACGTCCACTTTACTTTCAGGCTCAAAAATCTTTGCATGTGAAAGCATCATAACTGTTTGACAAACATTCCTGTTTCCTTTTCAACAAGTAAGTTTTGACAAAAATGAATACAAATCATTGCTTTTGGAAAGTATCACTCAAAATCTGCCAATCTCTAACTATTATGTACAAAAACTCGTATCACCAAACATTAAACCATTCACAAAATTGTATAAAAACAACCAATATTTTCCAACAGTAGAAACAAGCCAGATATCCAAAAATATACAAATAGCGTGCACCTTAATTCATAAGTGATCCATTAGTCTTTACAATTAAATTACAACCAACCTTGCCCAACACACACACACAAATTACAAAAAGAATCACAGTACTTATCGGAATAACTTTCACACTTCAGTATTTCAGATAACCATTTTAATTGGAGGAAACATTTAAGCCTTGACATATAGAAAAGTATATACATTCAGGCAGGCACGCCTATCCACAGAGAGAGGAAGAATTGAAGTCAACCTCAGATAACATTAGAACAATTCAAAGCATAATATTAACCAAAAAAAGGGGAAAGAAATACTAATCAGATTAACTCCATTGCAGTTATATCAATGACAATTATAAACTCCAATCGACATAAAAAAAATAATCAATACACAAACAGAAAGTGTCTACTGAGATTTGAAGTCTACCCACCTTGGGTTTAAGATCAGAGGACTGCTGTGAGGCACTATTAACCCGTTCAAGATCAAGAACTGATTTAATAGAAGATGCCCAGTTTTTCCTTGGCCCAATAAAACTCTTTTGAATTGTACTACCATTTACACTAATTCTCCTGCGAGTACTCGAACAAGCCTTCTTCGACTTTTTCCCACTACATAACCCAACAAAATCAACAAAAACCAAGTCTTTACTGCTGCCAACACCATTCCCAGCAAACAATTTCACAGACTGCACAACCTGACACACTGATTGTACAGACATCGTTCATCAACCTTCCCTTAAACGCCCAACCACTTATTATTTCACTGTATTATCTATAAGCAATGGGTGCGGAAGGTGAAGTGGTAATATTTCAGAGAAGGAGAGACGTGTGTAGAATGTGTGGAAATGGGGAAATAAAGATTTGGAGATAAAAATAAATAAAGAAAATGAAAAAAAATAAACGATTTGCAGCCACCCGCCACCTACTTTTAATTTCTAGGCATAATTTTCGACAATGCTAAAGATTTTTTTTTTTTTCCCCTCCCTTTTTCCGATGGATTTTTTGTGTTTCTGGTTCAGCGGTTTGTCTGTATATGTACTCTGTATAAAAGTGTGTGTGACTTTTGGGATAATTTTGTCTTCATTATAATGTCCTCGCACGATTGCAAAGCTTAAAGCAATCTAAGATACTAATCCATGAATCTTTAATTAAAAATGGACATTGAACTAATTACGATTAAAAGATAGGAAAAATTTAGTGTCATAACCCGTCAAACGAATGAAAATTCTTGTCGTGTAACTAGCGTCCTTCACGAGTCCTGTTGAAATTGTTGAATTTGATCCGAAACTTTTTGAAATCGAAACGTAGTGAAGGACGAATGAAAACAAGTTGGTCTATTAAATCATGATCGCTAATATATGGACTATGTCATTGTGAAAGTTAAGATGACTCCAAATTTTTTTTTTTCTTTTACCTAGATTGTTATTTTAAAAACTTTGTTTGCCGTTTTTCGTAAAAGCTTAATCAATTCAACTATGTAATCGAGATAATTGAGTGGAAGGGAAGAAATGAAATTAAATAAAGAGTACTCGCCCTATAAAGAAATCCTAATTAGCAATTTAGCATTATATTATTTAATTAACTGTAATTGGCCGAGTAGATTAATAATTCAAAATTAAGCAATTACCTGTATTTTGCATGAAGCCTGTAAGCATATGTCATGCTTACGTAATACTGAAAGCAAAATTTAAGATTCAATTCACATGGAAGTTGATACTTTGATAGGTTAGTCTGACTTGGTCATTCCATTGACTTACAGGCAAATGCCAGTTTCACCAAATGATTTCCCTTTGAAAGATTGAGAGATGACCTGTAACAGCCGGTATTTGAGAAAAAGATGAAAGATAGATCCGGTGATGATCCGACGGGTGATTTTGATTAATGTTGATTTTTTTATTAATTATAAAAAGCTTAGGTTCAATGACATTGATATGAAAATAACAATTAATTGTAAAAAATCTCAAGTGGAATCTTTAGAGATTAGGCTGCCACGTGTCGACTATCATTTTGTAAAAATTAGGGGTGTAAACATAATCGTCCAACTACTAAATTTGAGACAACAACTTAATCTTTATTTTAGTTCGATCCAAATCTCTCAGTCCACTCGTGTAGACTTTTCTTCTTTAGATTACAAGTCGTTCTTGTTGGTCATACTCATGTTGCGCTTTCTTTTATGTTGGTGAATAAGTTTATGTTAAGCTACATAATTTAAATTAAATTGATTGAATTTGTGTATCTCGACAATGGTGCTTAGTATAAAATAAACAAGTTATTTCTCAAGGTTTGATATTATTTGTTGGAAAATAATGATTAATGAATGAAAAACGTTTCATCAGTTCATGGAATCAATTCATAAGTTTTCAGTCTCAATGAAAAATAGTTTCAGCATTGAAAAATCAGTTTCAGTCGGCCATTCCTCTTCAGTTTTGAAATCATCTTCAATGTCATTTATAGCCAAACTCCTCCTCTAGTGCTATAAATAGAAGAGCTCTCTTGTTGGTTGAAAGACACACAACACAACAAACACCGGCACAACCAAAAGAAAAAAAAAAACAGCTTCCTTCTTTTTCCATTTTGGCAGCTGTAGTTTATTTTTTTTCTTCTTCCTTTGTTAATCGTTTGAGAGATAGATACAGCTGGTTCGTAGGTCGGTAACGTATTGCAACGTGGATCGATAACTGATTGTATCTTGGGAATCGAACATCGATCAAAACCTCGTGCACCTCGGTGAGACGGCGAATTCGATTTAAGGAAACCGTGTGAACACGGGCCTTCGGTTTGATTATCTACTTTAATTCACCTTTATTTTATCCTACATTATTTACATGAGCAATAAGAAGATTGAAATCACAACCCATGATATATCATACTTTTACTTATTGTCGTCTCATTTCTTTATCTTTATTTATTCATCAATTGTCTTTTTAATATTCTTCTTAGTCTCGCTTTATTTTCATAAATGAAAAGACATGCATACAACTTCTCAAGTTGCCCATGTTTGTAGAATACTTTAAAACGGGTTAGACAGTGTCCCCTTTTTTCTCATTTTCTACAAAAACACCATCAAAGTTTAGATAGGGTTTTTAGGCTTAAGTCTAAATTTAATGGGGTTTTGGATTCCAACCTTATTTTACCAAAAGAGTCTAACCGCTTAGGAGAACGTTCTAGCTTATCTCCAAAGAAAGTACATAGGCGGGGAGAGAGATGGGGCTATTAAGAAAAGCAATACGCAAGGAAATATTACTTCTCTTACATAAAAAATAAAAAATAAATAAAAAAAAGATAGAAAGCAACCAAACACTTGTTCAAACAAAACGTTGAAATAAGCTTCTTCACACGAGTATTCTGAGCCTCCAGTCTTAACAAACTACTAAGATCCGAACTAATACTATGTGCGAAGAATTGTTAGTATCTCGAGATGCTAATTCCTTCATTCGCTAAGTAGTCCGCAATTTTGTTTCATTCATGATATATATATATATATATATATATATATATATATATATATATATATATATATATATATATATATATATACACAAATTTAAATGTACGAAAACGCCGACAATCATTTACTTGGTCGAGTAGAGAATGGACACTCCAAGGTCCTCTACCAATAATCATGAACATGTAAGACCATAAAAGAATCGGACTCAATCCAAATATAGGTACACCCTGTCTTACTATACAAACTTAAGCCAACAATAATAGCCTGCAATTGCTCAAAGTTAGAACACATTCCTTAAGAAGCACAAAACGCAATAAGACACTGCCCATTTCGGTCTTGGACAACGATGCATGGATTGGATTGTCTCCTCCCGTTCAAAAAATAAAAGGAAAAGGAACGATAAGGACAAAATTAAGCAAATCATTACCTTTTAATATAAGAATAATGCTACATGTACATAACCATTCATATAATAGTTCACATAATTACATGTAGCATGTGATCCAACCTTTAATTCAAATTTCACACTTACATGATTGCAATCATCCACTTGTTGATATGTAAGTGTGAAATTTGAATTAAAGGTTGGATCACATGCCACATGTAATTATGTGAACCATTGTTGGAGATGTTACACCGATAATGTGCATATTATATTAATCAAGAACATACCGTGAAATCGAAATATCATTCGATTTATCGAAATCTGATTTGAAAAGACAAAATAGTGATTACCGACTTCCAATATATGAATATGGATTCATTACTTTCCAATGTTGAACGCTTGTCATTCTTTATCTCAATCCTTGCATGAAATCAAAAGAATATTAGTTACTTTCCGAAATTTTAATATTAAATTAGAATGAAATCAGAAAGAAAAAAGATGAGTGCAAGTGATGCGATCAGTCGAGGCAAGTGTTTGACACTTTATTCTTAAAATGAATTTGCCTCGCATTGGTGCTAACGGTTTCTTGGCCATTATCTCCCAAGATATAACGACCACGTCAAGTCATAGGAACACTCCAAATGACTTAGACCAACGAACTCGAACGGAGTTCCCTCTCTACCATAACCATGATTTTGATGCAAGAAATAATCACTTCTATAAAGTGTTTTATGCAAAACTAAACATGAAATGATATGAAACTATCAATTGAATTGCTTCTTTTTTTTCTTCTTGTTGTTGTGATCTAAACATATGGGGAATCCATATATATAGTAGTTGGAAAGGCTTGTCAAAAGACACAATCATACCAAGAGACACATCTTTTGAATATACATAATTATTTGAAGTTACTCATACCAAAAGTCATGATCTCCAAAGGTCATTATATTCCATATGAAAAGACACATCTTTTCATCTACATCATCTCTAGAATATTCCACAATATTCTACACAATTTTTCAATAATTTCAAGTATTAAGTGGTTTAAGTTTGGCTTAATTTCTCATTCACCAAATAAGGAATTTCTACTTAAATCATTTCAATTGGTCACAACCAATTTCTAATACAAAATTCCAACACCATTATGTGAATGGTTATGTACATCTAGCATTATTCTTATATTAAACTAATGAGAGAATATAAAATCTTTTCAAATTTTGAGCCTAAACTTATATTGAAGCCTCCTACCATTACAATTTCTCATTAAACAACATTCAACAAACAGTGTTGAAGAAAATGATGTTAACTCGAAGTGTCAATAAAGATATAAAAGAACCCCCAAAATGAAAAGATAAACGGAAAATGAAGAAAAATTATGAAGAATCAACATCCAAAAAAATGAAGAAGTCTGCTTCCCGTAGGGAAATCGTTGAAGAAGGTGAATTTCGCCTAGAGGTGGCAACGAGCCGAGCCGAGCCCGAGCTTTTTTGGACCGAGCTTTTTTTGGCTCGAGCCGAGCCGAGCCAAGCCGGGCCCGGCCAAAAAAAATGAGGCGCGGCCCGAGCTTTAGGCTCGAGCCTTAGCGGGCCGAGCCGAGCCCGGGCCGAGCCGGCTCGGTCTTTTTTTTTTTTTTAAATATAAAATCTACATTAAAAAAAAAAAATTGTACATTTTATGCGTAATACGTGTTATAAATTAAAGAAATTATGAAAGTTTCATTTTTACTTAAAGTATGTAACTATTATTTCTTGTAATGTCATGGTGAAATTTCCTTGAGGGTCGTAATTCCAATAATTCAAGACAATAACTATTCTATTTATCATTGAAGAATAAAACCCTCCTCCTTTATCCGGGCTTGGGACCGGCTACAATTATCGTAGGCGGAGTTAAAATTGTACACGAATAAAATATTTCGTGTACAATTTTTTTTGAAAAAAAAATTAAAAATTAAAAATTACGTATTGAATTGAAACTAAACAATTTAAAAACTTATAATATCTTATGCTTTAATCTGCTGTAACTCATCGGCCATTATACTATCAACTTGTTCTTGAAGACGTAATTCCGCACATTCCCAATCCTTCAAACATATTAAAGCCTCCAATATATCTTCTTTTAGTCTTGATCGTTCGTCACTTAAAACTCGACCACCTAAACTAAATGCAGCCTCCGATGCTACTGTAGACACCGGCGGTGTTAGTAGATCGCGAGCAATTTTTGATACAATTGGATACTGCCTTTCGTTACATCTCCACCATGATAAAAGACTAAAATCCTGTAATTATTGTGGTTGTAACATACTACGAACGTCCACGCACATATACCTAGCTAACTCCGAAGAAATTTCAAGATTTGTACCACTGACATCTATTACTCTAGATATTGACGAACTAGAACTAAATGAGGGAATACTAGTATTGGTCTCTAAATAACTCCATATATTATCTACATTTGTTGAAGTGTTCTTTGAAAAAGTATTTTGGGAAGAACTACACTGACCTTCTTTTTCAGTGTAATAGTTATACATTTCGCATAACATTGATTCTATATTTGTATGTGAAAATTGTATATCCATGAAACGTGAAATCCCATTTATAATAGCTTTTGTGCCAGTTAAATTAAGTCGAGGGTCCATTACAGAAGCTAATAAAAATAATGAGGGTATCTCTTCCCAATATTTACGAAACTTTAACTCCATAGAATAAACTACATCAACAAAAATTGGGAAATTCCTATGTCTTTGAAATATTTGTGCAAAATAGAAAAAATATTGTAAAACAAGTGAAGATGTAGGGTAATAAATACCGCTACATTCCTTTGTGGCATTGAAAAAAGGTTTTAAAAATGTTTTAACGATAAATGCAAGATTCCATTCCCAATCTTCCAAATTATGTTCGGGTCCATATGTATGCCTACCATTATAATACATTGTAATAACTTTATCATAATTTTCACACGAGTGTAACATAAGATATGTAGAGTTCCATCTATGTGATACATCAGTGACAAATGATTTCTCTTCTAAGCCATACTCAGCACATAAACTGTTAAATGATTGCTTTCTTGCAGGTGATATAGTAATAAAATTAATTGCTTGCCTAATTTTATCTAACCGTGTTTTTATATATTCTAATCCAGCTTTTACAATCAAATTAATAATGTGGCATACACAACGTTGATGAAAAAATAAACCTCCAAATATAGGGTTCAAATCATCAATAAATTTATCGACAACAACTTTGTTTACACTAGCATTATCAAAAGTAAAACTTCGAATCATTTCTTGCATACCATATTCTTGTATAATATCTTTTAAAACCATGTATATGTTAGTCGCATTATGAGGATATTCTACACATCTAAATGCAATAATTCTTTTTATGCATAATCCATAGGTGATCAATGTAATGAGCTGTAGCAGCAATATAACCTTTTTTATTAACACCGGTCCATAAATCAGAGGTAAATGATATAACACAATTAAAAGTTTTTAAACTTTCAATATTAGTTTGTTTTCTTTTGTTATATAATTTTATAGCATCAGAACGAAGAGTATTTCTACAATAAGAATGATACCTGGGTTGGAGATAATTCTGCACAAAACGAGTAAAGTGTATTGACTCGATCATCGTTAGCGGCATCTCGTCGCGACCACGTATGTAACCATTCCTTCACGAAATCTTTCCTGTGAATATACAAAAGTGGAAAGAGTATAATCGGAACCAGTAAATGTTAGTTCGGTCTGTTTTGGGTCAAGACCGACTGGTTTCGCTTTGCAACTTCTTAATATGTGTCTATTTAAATGCGATGTGCTCGAACTAGGCTTCCAACTGAGTTCTTTACCGCAATAATTGCAACATGCTTTCCAAATATCGACTCCATGTTGAACCCCAACCTTTTTTCGAGTCATATGTTGCCAACAATCTGCAGACTCTTTTTTCGACTTCTTAACCTCGACTACTTCCTCCTCTTCGATATCTTCCAAATCAATTGGAACATTTTGAGATGTATTGTACCCCAATGGAGTACTCGAACTACCTCTAAACTGATTAATCTCATCACTGGTAAAATCCATGTGTACGTATTATAAATTTATAATAGAGGGAAATTGTAGTAAAGAATTAAGAATATGATATGTAAAAAAATAGGAGAGGAGAAATGGAGAATATAGAATATCGTAGTAAAGAATATAGCAAAATGAGTAAATTGAAAATAATATTGAGTTAAGCGATTGAAGAATGAAGAGTGATATGAAATAGAAAAATTTTCTCGTATTTATAGATAAAAAAAAATATTCAATTTTTAAAATTTAAAAAAAAAAAAAAATTTTGCGTGCAAGCAAGAAAAAATCTTGCGTGCACGTTAATGCCTAATGTGTCTGACAAACTATTTGTGATATGATTTTTCAGACAGAATTTTGAAAACACGCAAATTTTTAAAATTTTTTGAATTTACACGAAATCGAACGGATGAATCGCCCGATTTCGAGATTCGTCGTCACATAGTAATTTAATCGCTCGCAAATTGCAGATTTGAAATTTTATTTTTATTTTTATTATTTTTTATTTTTTTTTTTCACACGGGCCATTTTGGCCCGTGACACGGGCCGGCCCGTGTGGCTCGGCGAGCCACACGGGCCGGCCCGGGCTCGGCTCGGAGCCCCCACATGGGGCTCGGCCCAAGCCTCGGCTCGGTGCGACCGAGCCCGAGCCTGGCCCGCTCGGGCTTTTTCCGAGCCGAGCCCGAGCCGTCCGAGCCGCCGAGCTTTTTTGCCTTCCCTAATTTCGCCTATGCACTTCATTTATTATTATTATTATTATTATGTTCGAATGCAGTGTATAGGCATGTTGGGTGATTTGAATGGGTTTTTTGTGACATAAATTTGGTAAAATGAGACCTATTTTGGTAATTTGTGACCGCAATCACGTGCATATAGTTCATTTTTTTTTAAGTGCTTTGTGATATCAAATGCAGTGTATGGGTATGTTTTGTATGATGTGGGTGGATTTTTTGTGATCCCCTAGTTTTGATAAAACGTGACATGATTTTGGTAATTTTGACCTAATTTTGATAATATAATAACCTAATTTTGGTATAATATGACCTGATTTTTGAGATTATGTGACTTGACATCTATAAATTCTAATATAAATTTCTATTGTGGTCTATAGTTAGTGTTTGTTAACTATTTCTCATTAATTGTATTTTGTGCGTGATTGAATCGTATGGGTATGTGAAAGATTACATTCTCATAGTCATTCACGACATATGTTTTTGTGACTGCAGTTATGGTCTTGTGACCTTAGTTTTATGTTTCTTAAGCTATTGTTCGAGTTTGGCATCATGTGCTTTGGTACGTGAAGATGTTTTATATTCTTTTCATTTTATTGTAGATGAAATCTGTTAACAGAGAAAGAAGATGCATTTATTCAATTTTGTTTAGTGTTCATTTTTGTGTCCTCAAGTTTGATTTTGTGACCATAGATTTCAATCAAGATAAATACAATCACGGTTTCATGCAGACTAATTTTCACTCATGTTAGGTTGCACTATCATTTGTATCACCTTTATACAAGTTTGTATGTCAAATACACGTTATTGCATAGGTCACAATTTATAATGTATTTGGTGGAACATGTGGCGCTCACAAAGAGCACGTCACATTCAACCAATTATAGGTTACGGTTAAACATGAATATTATGTGTTTGTGACCTTAGTAAAAATTTTGATTTTGATGGCATGTCTAACGTTCTAATGTATGCAAGAATGGAAATACAAGAATTTTGAACACAGTAGGTTCTAGGGAAAATTACTACAAGCTCTACAATAAACGTGATCATAAATTTTGTGACAAAAATCAATGATGCCTAGAAGAATATATTAAATGACAGATGATAGATTTTGTTTGACCAGATTATTTTTCAACGAAGTTTCATGAAAGATCATTATGTGGAGGAATGTTGGTTGATACATGCATGGATATTTTACAATTTTTTTAATACTAGGAATTGCTATCTTATGATTATTATTTGCATTTCGAAGTTTTTAAATTGGTGGTTGTACTGTATTAATAGATATTGATTAATGGTGAGTCACATATTATACTTCACAAATTATCGGGCTATTTTTCATACATTTCAAGATGCAATCACTCATATGTATTACCTTTATACACATTTGCTGGTCAAATATATGTTATTTCTTATGTCACAATACAAAATAGTATGTTATAATAAGCGAATTAGATGTCACGGTCAAACAAAATTATAGGATGTCGTTAAAATTAGCCAACACAACAAGTCAAACTTATCACTATATTCTTATAAACTCTCTAGTCTCAAAATAATACATTAAATGTTAGAAATCTTGTTTATGGTTGTTCAAAATCAAAAGTGATAGCCAGGGATTTGATGAATTTGGAGAGAAGAAGATTGAATTTGAAAAGAGGAGAGAAAACCACGCTTGGAGCCTTCAAAATAGCCTATGCGACCGCATAGGCCATTGTGGCTTGTGGTCGCATATAGGCTATCCGAGAATTAAAGGGCAGCCAGTGCTACAACTATGCAACCGCATAGTTATAACCTATGCGGTCGCATAGTGATAAAATCCGACCTTTATTTTCAAAATTCTGGTGGTTTTGTTATGAAGTGATACATCTTTTCAATACGATTTGAGACCATTTCGTGTGAGGATGAGTGACTACTATAAATATGAGTTTATGATCATTCCAAAAATACTTTTAAAAACTCACATTAATCATTTCTTATTCATCCAATATTCTAGCTTTTTTGTTCTTCATAGAATCCATTATCTATCTTTCTTTCACTTGTTCTTTTGAAGAAACATTTAAAACTTTTAGTGTTCTTCATTCATAGGCTCAAAATCCTACAAACTATTTGTTACTTTAGTACTCAAAAGCTTTGATGGAGGAGACAAATATCATTTGAGGACAACGATTCATTATTCGTGATCAAGTCTTTATATTATATATTTTCTTTTCATCTCCTTGTTCTATTTCTTGTTTCGATTGTTGTATCATATTTTCAACATTGAATTCACAACGTAATAGCATATAATGACACTATACAACCAACAATTTCACATGTACCAAGTCACAAGTAGTTTGGGTCTTGCTTGTTCACAATCGAATATAAGTTGTGGTTGCACTGTCCACATATTTATGTGGCAAATAAACATAACTATAGGTCATACCCAAAAAAATTCCATAGATGCATGAAGTCCCAAAATATTACATGATTAGGTCACAATTTCTCATTAATAGTAAGTCCTATTCCAATATAGTAAGTCCTATTCCAATGTGAGTCAATACAATAATTCCAATAGTTCACATATTTATGAATAAATCAAAAAATAAAATAAATTTATAAGCGAAAACAGTAACATGTACCTATTACACAAACTATTGTACTATGTGTTGACCTTTCAGTGTTTGTTTGTAGTCAAATTTTCTTATTTTTGGTTCAGTGGCACCATGTTGTTTCAAGTTCTTCGACTGTAATTACATCCATCCCACTGTATATAATATTGTAATTTCAACTTCTACATAATCTAATCCCAACTCCAAAATAACAAGGTCGGCTAGTTCAATATACTTGAATCTTTCACTAGAATTAACAATATGTAGCCTCCACACAACAGGCATGCACAGTGGCTAACGCAAACATTTTGAATTAGTGGTACACAATCAAACTTGCAAAAAAGTTATGAAAAATTAAAGTTAAGGTGTACTCGCATATCTCGAACATTCATTTTCATTGGTATTTTGCTTATTGCAAGAAAACGCAAATGTACGTTTAAAGTACTTTTCCATAACTAGTTCAAATAATTAGTGAAAAAACAACCCTTCTATAAATAATCACAAAATAAATATCACAATTGCCTAAGGTTTAAGCATAAAGGTTTCACATTTGCCTATTAATGCCACCTCTATTTTGAATTTTTGATGAAGTTCCCAAACTAAATCTCACATATTACAAACACAAATCAATTATCCATCACAAATTTACAAATCAGATTGACAAACGACCAACATGTTATAAAAGCAGATGAATTCAACCATTCAAATATAGAAAATTCGCAGATTCTGAGATTCATAAAATCATATATTTACTGTTTACAAATGCTCAAATCATAGTTAATTGATCGGAGTTACTGGACATGAATTAAAATCACTAAATCAAAAATGTTAATATATTGACTTTATCACTCTGTTTAGGTAGGGTGTCAATTTGGTTTGCCAACTCGGGCTGCCTGTGGTGCGACTGGCTTGGGTCGAGCCCCATTTTGAAGCGTTGTAGAGGCAGTTACATGGGTACATGCTACCTTTTGAAAAAAATAAAATAAAATCACGAGCCTGCTCAATAAGGCTTCAGCCGAAATCTTGGGTTAAGCTTAGATTTTTTGGTTGAGCAAAAGTTCGATTCGGTTCGGTTCGAGCTAAAAAGAGCTTGAACTATTTTTATTTGAGCCGAACTTGAGTTTTGACTCGGCTGGTGGCATCTCTACATTTAGGGCTTGGACTGTTACTGGCAGACGGTTGTAACGGATTGGAAGCAAGTAGCAACGACGAGATGCGGGACTAGGCAGTAGCCCTCGTGATTGAATTGTTTACGGTTTTGCCGATTGCAATTTTCAATGTCATAGGCCACGTATGGAATCATAATTGTGACCTACTATTCTGGCCATAATAGACCACACAACACCTTCAAAGAAATTCTAATCAGGATATATCATGCCACAATCAGAATCACAATTGTGACATACAATATTGTTGATTTTACCATCCAATTATATTAGCACAATTTGAAGATACTACACAAATATAAATGTCACAAATCACACTTCAGGTCACAATATACTCCACAACACCTTCAGAATATTCTGATCAGAATGACGAAGGTCACAAACTGAATCAAAACGTGGCTTACATTTTTGTATACTTAATCATCTAGTATACTATGCAATTATAAAAGTTACAAATCACAATATTTGTCACAATACAGTACACATCACCTTCAAGAAAAGGATGCAACTATGGGTATTCAGCCTGTGATTATTGTAAAAATATGGCCGCAATCCGTACAATCATGTTGATAGATGTTGATGCAATCGAAACAATAATTCTTTACAACCACGTGATTGGAAACTGTTGGGAAATATGTAGGAAATCTGGAACAATAAATAACTCCAAGGCACGAAAATCGTTATCTTTTAAGAGATGTTTCTCCCCTTTCCAACAAAGTCACGATCGGGGTATGATAGAAAATCTCTCTCAGGATACAATGGAGACGTTTGATTCAAATTGTGACTATTTGATCAAATCAAGAAACACTCTATAGAGAAACTGATGATGCCAAGAGAAAGATAGAAGAATAGAAATTTTTTAAAAGTGTCTCGCAAATGAGAATTCGCCCAAAATATATAGAAATGGAGGCAACCTTTTGAATAGGTGTGTCCCTTGAAATGAATGGACGCATCTGTTGGAAGAAATATATTTATTCAAAAACTTCTGAAATAAAATTCTCTTTTGGGGGCATTGCCCCCGAGCCCCTACGGGGGGCGCTGCCCCCTCGACCCCCGCGACCTGACCGGGCAGGTCGATCCCCGTTGCGTAGCGGCAAACACTAGTCGGAGCGGCAAAACATTCACAAAACAAAAGATAATACATGCAAAATGATGAAAAATATCTAACAGAAACAGATTGAATGAAGGAGAACCATGTTGTTTTGCAATTCCCAGATTTAGATTCATTGAAATGATGAATCAATCAAATTCTAGGCCATTAGACACTTGAAATCGTAAAATTAATGAATAATTTCTGTCTTACTCAGTGGAAAACTGTTGATGAACAATTGTATTAATCAAATTATGGCCAATTTCAATGACAATTTTAGCGAGATTTTTCGATGAGTTACTATGTATTATAAGAGAGAGTGGAAAGCGAGAAAAATGGGATATTAGAGAACTGAGAAAGTGGAAGGTGACAGAATTTGTTATATATTGATGGATATATGCTATGTATACAAGGATACGATAATGTTGATCATATTATCTTTATTTAAACTATAATTTTTCTAATTGAAATTTCAATTAGAATATATATATTTATACACACACTTTTTATTATGATTTAGCACCTAATTTATGAAGGTCTTTTTTTTTTTCAAATAAGATTGTTAAATGTAAAATTGTATACTTAAATTATTGTTTTTATGAATTTTTTTCCAAATATTAACCCAAAATTATTCGTCAATACAGTCCATGTCTTTGGGCTATCAAACCCAACTATTGTTTTAATTCTTTTCTCTTATAGTAAATCAAGAATTTTGGACTAATCGACCTATCATCCGATACTTGGAATTTTGATACTATAATTATAAGGGGTGGATTTATGCGGGGTTCGACTATTTCATAAATGTAGTAGTCATACCTCAAACCTTTAGGGTATGTTTGATTCCCCAAACTTTTCCATGGAAAATGGAAAACATTTTCTACTTCCCATTTTTACATTGTTTGATACAACATTATTTCCTTGGAATCTATTTTCTGCCTTTGGCTTCACACAGTGGGTTTTCCTTCAAATTGTGGAAAATCAATTCCCACCACTTTGGTAGGAAAATGATTTCTATCCCTTTTTTTTTTTTTTAACAATAGCAACAAATTCTATCCACAAATGCAAAAAGAAATTTCCCTTTAATTGACTATTTACATGAAAAACAAAGTCAAACGAACACCAAAAGATTCAAATTTTCAACATTTTTTAGGTGAAAAATTATACCAATCAAACACAATTAATTACAATTCCCAATAAAACAATTTATAGGCAATTCAATACCCTGAAATTTTACAAAATTTATTCTTAAATAATGGGCTCAAAGTGACTTAACATTTAGCCCATGTTTGGTGGGGATTAAAAAGTTGATGAAATATGCTATTGAAAAGTTGCGGGTCTCATGAAATATGTGGTTGGAATTAATTATTAACTTTGACTTGGATTAAAATCTTCATTTTAATCAATACCAAACAGGGGTCTAATTAAACTTTTTGGTTAGGTGAAGATGATACGCGCACGATATTAATAGGTCGAGGATTTGAGTCTTACAAATGAAAGGCTGGGGAACATGGTTACTATATTTATGAAAAATTGGGGATCCGAAGGAATTTATCCTAATTGTTTTCTGTTTATTAGTGAGTGCATTAAACGTTCTATTTATATTAATATAAATAGACACTAAAACTTGGCCAGTGTTTGGTATTGATTAAAATATAATTTTAATCTGGATCAAAGTCTATAATTAATTTTAACCACACATTTTATAAGCTCCACAACCTTTCAACCACAAATTATAAGCTTTTATAAAATAGACTGAAAATCTGATTTTAATCCCAAACAAACATAATCTTAATAACAACAATAATTATTATTGGTGACTTAAAATGATTAATGTATTAATGTTCAAGGAGCAAGTTTCTCTCTAACCTTTTTAATTGAACAAATTGATCTTGCTATCGTTGAAATTTCTGTAAATTGTCATGTTAGGCACGTAAAAACAAGCTACACTTCAAATTTATGAATATTAACCTAACTAGAAAGGAAATCTAATTTTAAACCGTGTCAATGTTAAACAATCCAAAGGAGAAAAAGAAAAAGAGGCTAGGGTTTTATTGATTCTGCATAATGTAATTGAATGAATAAAACCTAGATACAAAGAGACTATATATAGTCTAAAATAAAGAAAACTTAAAAGACTATTCTACCCTTAATAAATAATGTTAACAAAATAATCATATATTTCTTAACATCTCCCCTCAAACTCACGATGCAGCAGCTACAAGCATCGAGAGTTTGCCAACTAGAAAACGAAAACGAGAAATAGAATGCGCCTTGGTAAAGAAATCTGCAAGCTGCAAAGAAGAAGAAACAAATGGCAAAGTAATTGTGCCATGCTTGAGATGATGACGAGTAAGGTGACAATCGATCTCAATGTGCTTAGTTCGTTCATGAAAAACCGAGTTGTGAGCAATCTGAATGGAACTCTGATTATCACAATACATAGGAGTGGGATGTGAAAGAAAAACTCCCATATCCGCAAGTAACCAACGTAACCAAACAATCTCTTTGGTAGTGGATGCCATAGCACGATATTCTCGCTTGGTTGAAGATTGAGACACAATAGATTGCTTCTTGCTCTTCCAAGAAATAAGAGAATCACCCAAAAAGATACAGGCCGATGAATGACTTACGATCTGTGGGATCACCGCCATGATCGCATCGTAGTATGCACGCAGCCTCCAAGGAAGATGTGGATGGAAGTAAAAGACTTTGAAAGATCGTACTGCAGATATCGCAAAATACGAAGAACAACCGCCCAATGAACTGTAGTAGGAGAAGCAACAAACTGACTAACAACATGAACAGCATATGCAATATCTGGACGAGTAATAGTGAGATATACCAAGCTCCCAACAATAGTACGGTATAAAGTAGGATCTGGTAAAGGTAAACCATCAGAAGAAGAATACTTTGCGTTAACCTCAATGGGAGTATCAACAGTCTTATTATCAGTAAGTCGAGCCCGTTCAAGAATATCTGCAACATATTTCGACTGAGAAAGAAGATAACCTCTAGGTGAGCAAAGCTACCTCAATACCCAAGAAATATCGTAGAGAACCCAAATCCTTCATTTCAAACTGCCTAGCCAACTCGTCTTCAAAACTGAAATACCATCAATATCATCACCAGTAATAATCATGTCATCAACATATAAAGATAGAATGATACGACCTGCATCAGTGCACTTAACAAAAAGAGCAGAATCATGACTACTGGAAGCAAATCCAAGAGAAGAAATCACAACAGAAAATTTCTCAAACCAAGCACGAGGTGCTTGTTTGAGACCATATAACGCCTTCTTGAGCTTGCAAACATACCCAGAATCATGTGGAACACCAGGAGGGGGAGCCATATAAACTTCTTCTTGAAGATCTCCATTCAAGAAGGCATTTTTAACATCAAGTTGAGAGATACGCCACTGACGAATCGAAGCTATTGCAATAAGAGTACGAATAGTAGTCATTTTTGCAACAGGAGCAAATGTCTCCTCATAATCCATACCATACTGTTGAGAGTACCCTTTTGCAACCAACCTAGCTTTGTATCGCTCAATTGATCCATCAGAATTAGTCTTGATCTTATACACCCAACGACAACCAACAACACTCTTACCAGGAGGTAGAGGAACCAAATCATAAGTACCAGTCTTATGCAAAGCAGAAAGTTCCTCATCCATAGCTTGCTGCCAAAGAGGATTAAAAATTGCCTCTTTATAGGAAGAGGGCTCAGAGAGATAATGAATAGAAGCTAAAAAGGAAGTAAAAGATGAAGAATAACAAGAACAAGCAAAATCTGGTAACTTTGTATACTTACGAATGCGTATGGATTGACATAGAGGTGGATCCACAATTTTAGACGGAGCTTGAGGGACCATTGGAGAGGAGGGAACTTCAGGTGTGCCGGAGAATAAAGTGTCGATACATGCGAGAATGATCGGTATTTGAAGTGCTAGAAACCTGAGATGACAAACTATCAGAATCGTCAGAAAAAGGATCTATTTTAATAAGATTGGATCTGGTCAAATTACGAGTAGTGGATGGAATATAAAAGAAAGGTATATGCTCGAGAAAGACAATATTACGAGACACATAAAGTTTTTGTTATTGGATCAAAACAACGATACCCGTTTTTACCTTCACCACAACCAAGAAAGACACAAATAGCAGATCGAGATGACAACTTGCTGCGTTCTACATGAGGACGAAGAACGAAACAAGTACAACCAAAAACTCTAAAGAAAGAATAATCAGGGGCATACCCATACAACTTTTCGAAAGGAGAAAAACCTGAAGTATGAGAAGATGGAATTGTATTGATCAAACTTACAGCAGTAAGAACAGCTTCACCCCAATACACACTAGGAACTGAAGTAGACAACAAGAGAGAGCGAGCAGTTTCAACAATGTGCCTATGTTTTCTTTCAGCAACACCATTTTGCTCAGGAGTATCTGTACACGAAGTTTGGTGCATAGTTCCATCTAAGGCAAGCAGTTCACAAAATTTTTTAGAGATTCCCTATAAGATCCATCAACAGATTTATCGTTTTCATCATTGTAGAGATTCCCTATAAGAATTTTTTTTTTTTTTTTAAATTGACCGCTTCCTTTAAAATTAAGAATTTTTTTTTTTTTTTTAAATTGACCGCTTCCTTT
Source organism: Fraxinus americana (assembly GCA_035079005.1). Taxonomy (NCBI): domain Eukaryota; kingdom Viridiplantae; phylum Streptophyta; class Magnoliopsida; order Lamiales; family Oleaceae; genus Fraxinus; species Fraxinus americana. The sequence goes on along the minus strand of CM068715.1, from coordinate 35,630,040 downwards.
AAAATTAGGGATCAACTTACTTAGCCGCATTGGACAACCATTTTTATAAAGCCCTTGTTTGATCCTTATTTTTTTCAACAATATTGCTATACATACATCAAAGCTTACACAATGACTTACATAACTGCCATGTGTCACTTTATCATCGAACATTTTAAGATACATTCAATTTTTTCGTCCAATCATTTCCCCCAACTCATCTTCTAAATTGATTTTGGACAATTTCTTCTGACAAAATAGATTAATTTTTTTTCCAAAATATATTTCTCTCTCTTATTTATAACCAGACATTCACCAATAAAATAATATTACATGTAAATCCAAATTTTTTCTTATTTTTTAACCATACATTCACCAATCTACTATTCGAAAATACATTCTACGCCGAAAATGAGGTTCAAACAGACAAGAGTTTTTTTTTGGGGAAAAATGAATTTTGGAATAGTGATTTTTTTGGAAAATGTGTGATTAAAATATAGGAAAAATTTTGAATTTACCTATAGAATATTTTCCCCTGTTTGGCCCCCATTATTGTGCATTTTTTATGGTTGAAAATTTTTGGAATAGTGATTGATGGGAGAATGTGTGGTGGAAAAGTAGTGAAAAGTTTTAGATTTGTGTGTAATATTATTTTATTTGCTGAATGTGTGATTGTAATGAAGAGAGAAAAAAAATTAATGTAATGTAATGAAATTTAATGGGGGCGAAACAGGGGCTTTATGTGAGAATACATAATTGAAAATGAGTTTGGACTCCCCTCTCTCTCGCCTGAGTCGCCTCCCCTCCCCTCTAACCTGAGTCGCCTCCCATCCCCTCTTGCCTGAGTCGCCTTCCCTCCCCTCTCTCTTCCGTCCCCTCTCTGCCATCCACCTCTCCTTCCTTCCCCTCCCCTCCCCATCCCTCTGCTGTGATTCGCGATTTCACTGCTGCGATTCGCAAAATCGCGAATCGCAGTAGCGTCTCACGCAACAGACGCTTCTGTGTCGCTTTACGCGAATCGCAACAGCGTCTTGCGTGAGACGCTGCTGCTACCAGACAGCTGTGGGGGTGATGTACACGGTAGAACCCCTACCGACAACTCACAAAAGAGGTGTGTGGTGGTGTTGATGTTGGTTGTGGGGTGGTAGTGGTGGTTTGGGGTGGTTTCGGTGACGTTGGTTCTGGCGGCGGTGAGTTGTTGGTAGTTGTGGCGGTGGTGTTTTTTATGGTCGCGACGCTGCTGTCTTCCATCTTTTTTGGGTCTCGATTTTTGTAGCGATTTTGGGTCGCGATTTCGGTGGTGGCGGATGTGGTGGCTATGTGTGCGATCAACTACGATGTGGTAGTGGCTGTGGCGGTAGTAGGTGCGTGCGATCTGTTGCGATTTGGTGGTTGGCGATGGCTGTGGTGGTGGTCTGTGGGTGTGGTGGTTTGTGGCCGTGGCTGTGGCTGCTGCAACCTGTGACCAAGCGACGGTAGTTTGTGACCAAATATTTGGTAATCTGTGACCAAGCATTTGGTCGATCTGTGACCTGTGACCAAGCGGCGATAGTCTGTGATCTAAAGATTTAATAATCTGTGATCTCGAAATAATATGTGACCAACTAATTTAAAAATCTGTGACCTCGAAATAATTTGTGACGTACAAATTTTTTGATATGTGACCTCGAAATAATTTGGGATAAATAAATTTGTAACTTAAAATTATGAATATGTGACCATTAATCACAAAATGTGACTTTATTATCTTTATTTAATAAATATTTTTAATTAATTAAATAAATACCTGATTTTTGAATTTTTAAATTATTTACCTTATTTTTGAATTGTAGTAAAGAAAACACTTTAAATATGATTTTTTCCCTTTTTTTTTTAAATGACTGTGGGCTTTACTTGCAGCGCAAAAAAAGTTAACAAAAAAAAAAAGGATTGGCCTCGGAAAGGTTGAATTGGGGTGGTCATAGCCGTGTAGACAATGCTAACAAAAACACAGCAGCAACCTATTATTCCGATGATTTTCAAGTACTAAAGAAAAAAGTCATCACCTCTTCCGCACTCTTTCCATATCTATACCTGCTGTTCATCTTCTTCTCGTCAAAATTAATGGCGGCCTAACAGAACCCATAAAATTTCTCAAAAAAAGTCCCAATTCATGGAAATAAAGAAACCCTAATCCCTGTTGTTCTGTTCGTATTTGTGTAAATATATATATAAATATTCACTTCTTTCCTCGAGTAAGAATTATCGTGGGCGAGATCATTGCAGATCTGGGCTTGGATCGATTCGGTAAGGTTTTTATTTAGGAAATTTAATTTTATTGTAGATTCATCAAGAACTTTTGATGGATTTCGTTCTAAATTTTGTATTTTTCAATTTTTTTTTCTCTTCTTGTTGTTGGTATTTTTTTTTTTAGATTTTTGATTATAAAGTTGTGTGATTTTGGGGTTTTGAATTTCTGGACTTGTAGGTTAATTGTTTGTCTTTTTGATTTTTTATAATTGAAAAGTTTGGTGTTTTTGACTAAGTTTTTAATAAAAACCAATTATTTTCCAGTCATGCGTTTGTCTGTATGTATATCTGGATAAACCTTGTGTTGATTTGTGTGCATCCTCTTATTCCTGCTGATTTTTAATAGTTGACATTGATTTTGGGGTTTAGTTACTGCAAGTTTGGTTTGATATTTTTGTTATGTCCTTTGGTGGTGCAACTTGATTTGAAACAGATTTGTAATAAATTTATTTAGCTAATAACAAGTTGCAAAATACGAAATATGAATCCTGATATTCGTGACGTCTTTGAGGATGTATCACGATCTCGTGTTTGCTTTAGAGGATGAAATTCACACGTGCATTTTTTTTCTTTGGAGGTCTGGTTCTTACTTCTTAGCTTTTTGCCTGTCTTGTTTGCAATTGATAATGTAAATTTTTATTATACTGTGAAAATTGGGTAATGCCATGATTGTCAGTATCTAGGTTTGGGTAATGATGAGATTCGAGTTTGACAAGTGTTTATAATATAAGTGTTAGCATATTTAGGTATGGAAAATGCCAGGGGTTCAATTTTGACAAGTGGGCAACGAATAACTGATGTCTTTTACATCTGTGAGGCAAGGACTTAGCCTCGGTGTGTTTTGAGGTGTAAACCATGCAAACACATAAAATAATTCAGTATAAATAAAAATTTGACAATACATTTATAATAAACCATAAGTCATTTCAAAACTTCATAATAAACAAATTGTCTTATCAAAAAAAACTTCATAATAAACAAATTGTCAAAATTAAAGGTGTAGCTTGCAATCAAAAATTAAGGCCCTGTTTGGGAGGGATTAAATTTTTCTACAGTAAATCAATTCTCATTTTCAACCACACATTCTTTAATAAAATAATATTTTCCATCACATCAATAATTTTTTCTTCTTTTTCAACCACACATTTCCCATCATATTACTATTCAAAATCAATTCTTCTCCCAAAAATCTCTCCCAAACAAGCTCTAAGGAAATCAGTATAAAGCAGAAAATAATAAGTTTCAAATTATTTATCATGTAACAATTTTGGAATCCGGATTATCTCAGATTTTTAAGTAAATCTTCAACATATTTGATTCCCTCTCATCCTAATCACCACCATCAATTTCTTCTTATTCTTTGTTATCACTTATCACTTGGAATAGTGTCTTCCCGTTAAAAGGCAGAAACGAGAAAGTGCTTGTTTGGGAGAAATTATAATCTCCTTATAATTTGATGTCAATGTCAAACGTTAAGTTTAATGAATTAATCACGCATTCATAACTACTAGCTACTTATTATCCACAAATTTTGTGGACTCACTACTCATTTTCATTATGATCTTTTCCAAACAAGCAAAGAAATAAAACTGGTAAAACGTTCTAGCCTGTAAAAAAATAGCCAAAAAGTTGATATAATAATAAGTTCGTAAAAGGCAAGACAAATGAGTGCACACCTTAATGCCTGTGAGGCATAACTCTCAGGATTTGATGCGTAAGCCTAAAAAATGGCACTAAAGGCGTATGCTTTAAGGCTTATCATGAAAGCCTGATGTGAGGGGTGCCTCAAGGCATAAGTATCAAACAACTTTTTGAAAGAACTGACACAAATGAATTGCAAGTCTATACCATTCATGGCGGTGTGATAAGATTTGTTTCAATTTGCTTCCTGGGTTGCAAGACCTCCTCCCGTGTTTTGATTTTCTTGAATTAGGAGAATTGTGCGTTCATTGCAATAAAGTTATCCTTTGCTTTACCGATGTGAACTATACGTATCTTTTAACCTTCGCAACAGTTTAATTGAGAAGTATTTTACACGGGGCACAGTGTCACTCCTAATATTGACATTTCCTCTCAATGTTATCAAGCTTCTCAGTTTTCTGGCTACTTATTCTGGTGATGTTATGCCTTTTTGTACTACTTAAGTCTGTAGTTGTTGACATTACCTTATAAATGCATAATAATGCTACAGAAGATTATTGTGGTTCGATTTACTTTTGGTTAGAATTTATTACTTCTTGACTACAGAGTTGCTTTTCTTACTTGAATTCCAGATGTATATCAAGTAACTTAATTTTTTTCCCCTACCTTAGTGTGCTTACTAATAATAGATGTTGAAATCTTGCATTATACTTCTTGCACATTAGTGATTGAGAGGCTATACTGCAGGCAGTTTCTTGTGGATTAAATATTATATGTTGCATCTGAAGTCACATACTTTTGCTTTTGATGGATTATGACCATTCCATTCTGATGGATGATGATAAAGAAAATTCAACAAGGGAGCATGTTCAGCGTCTCTTCAACAAGGTATGCATGTGCATCACTCGTTTAAGTCTTATTATCTGCTGGATGTTGATCTGGCATTGTGCATTTTCATTGTTATTCACGTGTATGCAAATCCATGTAACATACAGAAACAGGCTAAAACACCGTAATAATTCTTCTTTTTTCAGAACATTAACTGAATGATTGCCACTTTTTCTTGTCCAATCTGGTGGTTTAAAAAATATGTCATTGTCATGATTGCACAGTACTCTTCAATCAATTATGTTCTCTTGTCCTGAGTTTTGTTTCACTATAGAATGTTGAGTTGGAGAACAAGCGTAGGAAAGCAGCACAAGCCAGAGTACCTTCAGACCCAAATGCGTGGCAACTGATGCGTGAAAATTATGAAGCCATTATCCTGGAGGACCACGCTTTCTCTGAACAACACGACATAGAGTATGCTTTGTGGCAGTTGCATTACAGGAGGATTGAGGAGCTACGGGCACACTTGAATGCCGCTCTAGCTTCTTCAGGATTAGCTGCTTCTCAGAATGGGAAAGGTCCAACTCGAGGGGGACCTGATCGAGTTTCAAAGCTCCGTTCCCAGTTTAAGACTTTCCTTTCAGAGGCCACTGGGTTTTATCATGATTTGATGTTGAAGATAAGGGCAAAGTATGGTCTGCCATTGGGATATTCTTCTGATGAACCAGAGAATCAGATTTCCATGTCTAAAGATGGAAACAAATCTTCTGAGGTGAAAAAGGGCTTCATATCCTGTCACCGCTGTTTTATTTATCTGGGGGATCTTGCTCGTTACAAAGGCTTATATGGGGAAGGTGATTCTAAAGCTCAGGCTTTTGCAGCAGCATCGAGTTACTACTTGCAAGCTTCTTCACTTTGGCCTTCAAGTGGTAATCCTCATCATCAGGTGAATCCTTTGTGGAATTGTCATTTTGGTTTGCTATTACAACTTTTTAGAGCCTTCCATTGCTTATTTCTAGTTTTACTTTTTGGTTTTTCATATTTAACTTGGAGCTATTCCCTCTAATTTTCAGCTTGCTATACTAGCATCATATTCTAATGATGAGCTGGTCTCCATCTATCGCTATTTTCGAAGTCTGGCAGTTGAAAACCCATTCGTCACTGCACGGGATAACTTGATCATTGTATTTGAGAAGGTAAAAATTCAGTAGATGAACAAGTGTGACAGTTTAAAGTATATAATACACGTCTTTGGTGATTTTAAACTTATTGCGTTGAAGTTTTTTCTTTGTATCACTGTAGTTGATAGTCTTTTTATTAGTACGGCAGATGACAATTACATTCTGGAAGATAAAGATTCTGCACTTTCCTTCCCTAGTCTCACCTAGCCATCTGGAAGGTAAAGATTCATCACATAGACAACAAGTGGAAAATGGCTATTGTATAAACTTCTTCAGGAAGCTGGTGTTAATTGGGCATTCTTGAGCATGGTTAATGGAGTAATATTGAAAATACGATTGTGTATGGTAAGGGTAGAAAAGGTGCAATCACGTGGAAAGCGATAATTTCGGCTATTTTTTGGTTGATCTGGACAGAGAACCTCTAAGATCTTTGAAGGAAAAGATCAAGTTTTTGAGTTAAGAGAGATCTAGATTTCAGGCAGTGGACTTCTAGAGATGAGGAATTCAATGGCATACCTTTCTCTTTAACCATACTTAGTTGGAAAATATATTTTATTCGTGAATGACTTTAATTTGTTTGAGTTAGTTGGGTTCCCTTATCCTCTACAAAATTGTACTTACGATTCTATAATTATCAGACTCACTTTTCTTATAATAAAAAACGTGTTTAAGGCCTTTCTTCCATAAATCTGGCATACATTCTAATTATCCTAACTAACATTCCAAGAGTTTTTCATTCGTCAACAATTATATATTTTTAGAAGAGGAAATGTATGGATTGTAGAATGTGGTCTCGGGATCTTGAGATTTGCAGGTTTTGAGTCTGTTACAATAGAAATCCTTGAATTGAGTTTCCTTTGCATGCAGCAAGATATGCCCATAATTGTTTTTGGTATATTTTTAAATGCGATGCTACCTTGCTATGAGCATGCAGTAAGTTAGCTTGCTCTCAGTAAAACTGTAAGCATTCACGACATAGCTCTCATTCAAGAGTGAAATTTATGTTTTTATGCTGATTAAGAACAAATGTACTAGAACTTGCCATTTAGCTGAAATTGATTTTTGGGAGGAATTGTTTTCTTGCCTTGATTCTTTAATATGTTTGCATCCTCTCTTACAACGTGGCTTCACCACTCCTATGGTCTCATATTTAGTTTTCCTCTATTTGACAGAATCGGCAGAGTTATACCCAACTACTTGGTGATGCTAAAGCTACTTCAGTCAAGACCGTATCTTCCCAGATGCCTGGGAAAGGGAGAGGCAAAGGTGAATCAAGGCCTTCTATTAAGGATGATAAGGTGGATTCAAGTGCAGTCAAGGAACGCGTATGTACTGCACCTGAAGTCTTCAAAGCCTTCAACATTCGATTTGTTCGACTAAATGGCATTCTCTTTACACGTACAAGGTCTTTTCCTAATTTATTACTGTGTTTTATATATTTGGAGACCACTATAATTAATCGCTGATGCGTATCCAATTGCTATGTTTAACCAGCTTGGAAACTTTTGCGGAAGTCTTCTCGATGGTTAAAAATGATTTGTTGGAACTCCTTTCCTGTGGGCCTGACGAGAAATGCAACTTTGGCTCGGATGCAGCTGAGTGTAGGCTTGCAATTATCAGGCTGGTGGCCATCCTTGTTTTCAGTGTTCACAATGTAAAAAGGGAAAATGAAAATCAATCATATGCTGATATTCTACAGCGCTCAGTTCTGCTTCAAAATTCATTTACCGCTGTCTTTGAATTTATGGCCTGCATGCTTGAAAGATGTAACCAGCTAACAGATCCCTCGTCGAGCTATTTATTACCTGGGATTATGGTTTTTGTGGAGTGGTTAGCCTGTTGTCATGATGTTGCAGTAGGCAGTGAGATGGAGGAGAAACAAGTGAATGCCAGGTCTGTTTTCTGGAAGTACTGCATTACCTTCTTCAATAAGCTTATATCAAATGGATATATGTTTCTTGATGAAGATGAGGATGAAACATGTTTCTCCAATATGAGCAAATATGATGAAAATGAGACTGCTAACCGTCTTGCATTGCCTGAGGACTTCGAATTGAGAGGATTTCTTCCTCTTCTTCATGCCCAACTCATCCTTGACTTCTCAAGGAAACCTTCTTTTGGAATTGATGGTAGCAGTAAGGAGAAGCAAATCCGCATCCAGAGGATTTTTGCAGCTGGAAAGGCTCTTGCTAATGTCGTCCAGATTGGGCAGGAGGGATTTTATTTTGATGCAAAGTTGAAGAAATTTGTAATTGGTGTTGAACCTCAAATTTCTGATGATTTTGCACTCATGGGTTCTTTTGAAGTTCCGAAATCTAATGGTAACACACAAGGAATTTCAGTTGTGTCTCAAATGTCTCTGGGTGCTATGCAGCCAGAGCCACATGTTAGTATGGATGGAGAGGATGAGGATGAGGTGATTGTGTTCAAGCCATCTGTAACTGAGAAGCAAATAAACGACTTTGCTTCAAATATGACTTCTGAGGTTGCTTCTGGTGCGGACAAGTTTGATTTTGGAAATGAAAATGGATCACTTCATGAAAGTTTCCTCTGGCATAATGCTTTAAGCACCGGCATGAAGCCACCTGCAAATATTGCTAACAGCGCTGCCCAATATCTGCGTCCAGTTCAACCCAGCACTCCACAGTGGCTGGTAGAACAAGCTCCTGTAGTTAATGGATTTTCCCACTTGAATTTAATGGAAAATAGACCTGCCATGAAATCTCATCTGCAAGATCATTCAAGAATTTCTCAGGCTGCTGCCCTTTCTGTTCCCTATCCACCTTTTGTCAATCCTGATGCAGCTCATAGTTATCCCATTCAGACCCCTCAGACTGCTTTATCATCGAAGTTTGATTCCATTACTTCTTCAGGAGCAGCTGCTGATGGTCTGTATGTGAAACCAACTTTGGTCGTGTCAGCAGGCTTGAAGAAAAATCCTGTGAGTCGACCTGTTAGGCATGTTGGTCCTCCACCTGGCTTTGGTTCTGTGCCTTCCAAATTTGTGGATGAGTCAATGAATAGTATGACCTTGAAAAATGAAAATCCTCCAATTCCACAAATGGATGATTATAGCTGGCTAGATGGATATCAGTTGTCCTCGTCAAATCAAAGTCTTGGATTTGACCATTCCATTAATAATTCAGGGCTGATGTTCGGTTCAGTGAGCAAGAATAATAGTTCAATGGGGATGTCAAGCTTCCCTTTCCCTGGAAAGCAAGTCTCCACACTGCAAATCCAGGGTGAAAAGCAGGGCCATCGGTTTTCTGAACATATGAAGGTGTATCAGGAGCAGCAGCAGCAGCAACTTCAGAAAGGAGACCAAAAATCTGTTGCACTGCCTCAGCAGTATCAAGGACAACCTCTCTGGGAAGGTCATTTCTTTGTGTGACCCAATTTAGGGAGTATTGACGGTAGGCTGAATCCTCTCTCAAGCTCTTTCCCCTTCATCTTTTGACCTTCTTTCTTTTATCATATTAGATAAATTGGCGCACTGACACATTTATTTATTCTATTTATATTTTTTTTTTTTGGGGGGTCGGGGGAGTGGTCCAAACCGTACTGTTTAAATTTTCTTCTATAACATTTTTTATTTAATTGCTATGTATTAAGGTAGTGGACATGGGGCTATTCTTTCTGCCATTGCGTGGTTGGTTTTTGCAGTGTTGCGGGCACTTGCTGTTGAACAGGTTTGTCTCTCCCCTCCTTCCTCTTTTCGGGTTTTAGAGTCTCGACGTGTTGGTCAATTGTTTGTTTAATTTTGTCTCTCCCATTGTGTTTGCAGCTTGTGCCATGTTCTTAAGACTGGTTGAACGGTGCTTCTGATGTCAATAGATTCGCTTGAGTACCTTGTCTAGTTGGATTGGTTGGACAGAACTCTTCAGGGATATCAGCTTTTGGTGGACAATGTAGATGGAATCAAGGGAATTACTAGCAATTTTCTACCTGGCGGTGAAGGACTTACCTTAAGTGTTAGTAGTTCCCCCCGTACGTGCCATGATAAGCAATTTCAACAGCTAAACTTTTAAGGTAGATTATCGGCGGTCACAAGTTTCTGCCTCAAATGATATATATGAAAGATCCTGAACAAAGCTTCCTTAATAATGGTAATTATTAAACGTCTCGTATATTAGATGGGAATAAGTGTACCATACTTTCATGCTTTGTTATTTAAACTTTTTATGGGTGATGTTTTAGTTGCAAACACAAGAACTTTCTTTATGGATGTTCTCTCGTCTGTATGAAATAAATACTCTTGTTATATTTTCATTTTGGAATTGCAATGGTGTTATATCATATTTTGCTAATGCCTTACAGTTTGAATATAAATAAATATTTTCTTAACATTTCCATTTTGTGCCAAAGGTGGAATGAAGAGTTGTACAATTATGACATGTCGTTTTGTAGGGACGATTGGATAACATTGAACGGGATTAATGAAGGATATGAAGCTAAAATCCTGTTTATTATACTGTATACTTTTGTTCAGTGTCACAGAACTATATACATGCACTTGGTGGTTATATTTGGTTGGTCAAAAGCAAATTTTCACTGGCAATTTCTTGTTTTTTTTTTGGTTTTTAATGGTCTAATATTGTATTCTAAACTTGTGTTACGCGTTTAATGAATTTAATATTTGTATAAAAATAATTGATCAATTACGAAAGATCATTTTCACTTACTGTATCTCGTCATGTAAATTAAAAATAATAATCGTGTTTGTAGATAATACTTAAAACTGTGAACCTCTTAGTTAACCTGTAACATGTACACTATCCCCACCACCGCTAGCTTGGGTTTTGGAGGGATCATACGACTCCATTTTTGGAGGGATTATACGATACCCTCGTTCAGACGTCAAGTTCTCCTCTTCCCTTCCATGTCAATGGATATCTTCAAGTCTAGCTTTCATGATTAGGGTTTAGGAGAGAGAGAGAGAGAGAGAGCATTAAGGCAAATCAATATAAGCATTCTTGAAGTCTAGAAAAAATAATTTTAAGAAGGTTGAATATTCTATCTTCAGATGTTGTTTTCTATCTTCCCATTGGGAGGCAGCACATGAAGTTGCCACCCAAGAACTCGTTGAGTTGAATGAGGCAGCACATGATGTTGACACCCAAGAACATGCCGAGTTGAATGAGGCCTTCGGGGGAGAAGAGTCGAATGCTGGAGATGCTGGGTACGGGAAGTAAGAAACAGACACCACTGGCACAGCGATCTCATCAAACATATGGGTTATATAAAACGAGACCATTTAACATCGTAAAGATGATAAATAAACTTAATTAGCATTATTAATACAACATATCAATCCCCAAACAAATTGAAAAAAAAATTAAATCTGCTTCAACCTGATCATATTTTGTTAAGTTTTGCAAGCAGAAAAACAGTAGCAGAAGTGACAGCAGGAATGAAAATTTCATTTGGAATAGCTTTTGGTATTAATACTTGCTTAATGAGTAGTGCTGTCGATGGAACTCCAAATATGTAGAAGAATATATCTTTTGCACCAATTCCAGTAACTCCTGTGTCCAAAACTATATCTTGAAGGATTTTTTGAAACTCCTCTTTTGTCAAGGTTTTTTCTCCTTTCTTGTGATGTTTCTGAAAATTATGATTAATAGGCAAAAAGTTAATTAAACACAAAAAATGAATCCAATACATATGCAGCAAATCAATGGACTCAGAATAGTACGTTCGGCTATGCTTAAAATTAAGCATCTTTCAGGTGTTTATTGAGGTAGTTTCATTGAAAAAACATGCTTTTAAGCAGGACTACGCTATCAATGAATTTGATAAATGCAGTATCGAACATGATAACGAAAGAAAATTCATATTCCCGACTCTAAATATTTGCTGGTTGTAGACTTGTGCATGACTATACATATATATTTCGGTCTTTTAACTTAATCTTCTATAAACATTGTCATCATACGTCAGACTTGATATTACTAGCTAGTTAGACAATATTAAGAAAAATAAATGAAGTTAAAAATTAGTGTATACTACATAGAAACTTTACCTCGTATGCCTCCTCAAGTGTGTTAGTTTTTGGCACCCGAAATGATGTGCTACCGATTTTTTTGTTAATGTCCCTAAAAAAAAAAAGACAAATAATTTGGAGAATCGTCTTCTGGTAAAAAAAAATTGTTAAATAAAGCTGCATTGAAATGTTCGAAAGAGAAGTGAAATACTCGACTGCTTGGCAAACTGCATGGTAGAAGTCAGGTAAGCTCCCAAATTTTTGGTTTTTAAAGTAGTTTTCATAGCATTCTTCAATGATGGATTCAATTTCGCTAATTTTGTTCTCCCCATTTCCTGCACAAAACATAAACACATAAGATTAATCGATAAGTTGTACCAAGAATTAGATAAACGACACGCACGATATTATAGATTCAACTATTTATCCAGTACTACTTACAGCAGTAATAACACAAAATAATTGAATAGTGATTCGCTTTTTATGTGAGCTACTTCGACTTGCTACTAAATACTATTGTAGGTTCGGTGAATAAGAGAACTGCAATCTGTTTGAAAGTGATCACGTCTCTCTACCAAGAAAACATGCCACCATTATATAGAAGGAACCGTAAGAGCAAAATCTATGATAAATATGCGAACTACCCAATATGTTCTTATACGATTGAAAATTTGCACAGAGATGCGCATAGAGAAGGAGAGACAGTACCCATTTTCTTGAGGGATTGACCCATCTCATGCAAATTTTTGCAAGATATTAGCAGACTTGAAATGGAAAGAGGAGTTTTATGAGGGCTTAACACATGGGAGAAAAGTTGGATTTTAGATTTCTTTAAAATCAAGAAAAGAATTTTTGATGCTTCTATCCATGTGATGCATGGATATGTAAGGGAGGAAGTGTTGGCCACTAAGCAAAGAATGGAATTATGGGATTATATAAGAAGATTAATTAAATTGAAAGCATAGTAATTAACTTGTCGTGTCGATTTCTTTTTTTTTTTTTGCCTTCATTGATCACGATTATTAATGATGAATTCTTGAATTATTGTGTCCATAATCTCACGAAAATAGGGTTTTGGTTAATTTTTTTTTATAACCTTGGAACCTAAATTTGGAATATACTAATATTCAAAAGAAATTACCTTCGATTAGTGACAAGAATAAAGTTATTGGATTGTCCAAACTTCATATACCTTAAACAATGTAAATTTATATTTTTCGACAATTATACATAAAAAACATGACGAGCAATCACTCTTACATCTTCATATTGAATAATAATATTCTTTTCTAAGAACTCATTTACTATATTCCAACGAATTGAAATAGATCAAAGATAAAAATAAACATATCAAGTCGAGGAATGTAATTGCTTTACTGCATTATTCAAATCGTGTATAATGAAAGGTTTATTTTTACTATAAAAATATTTCTTTACTTGACCTCAAACTACAACTTCAATAATATTGGTTTTATTGAATTACCCGTTCAAACAAAAATTCAAATGGGACAATGACGATAAAAGGGTTATCGTTGATCGGAGTTGAGGCAATTCTACCAAATAGGTACTATAACAACAAGATTAACGCTATGTAAAATTTATTTTACACTCTCCTGATCAATGTAAAATTTTCTATTTTTTGCGCTATGTGTGCATGAAAGTAAGCAAATTGACAGCCTATGTTAGTGTGTTATGAATTATGCATTTTTTTTCTTGTTTGCTTACAAGATGTTTTTGCACAGCTATGTCCCTCGATAATATTGCTGAGACACTACTCTTAAAAGAGAAAAATTAAAGTGAATCACCGCTTCCCTTCAACAAAAATGAAAAAAACTTCATTTACATACGAAGTAGAGAAAAAACAGCGGCTGTCTGTCACCTTTTGTTCCAATGAATACTCTGCCTCCGCCCCTGCTCATAAGGGGGACATAATGGCTAGAATATAAGATGAACCTAACTGTTGGATATTGTGAAGATTTTGTCCATTCTTTATTATATTACAGGCTTTGGTGGGTTCCATTTTTGAATTTTGGGCAATAATCGAAAGGTTGAAGGTCCTTAGGAATGGCACGGGTGTCCATTTTATATTATTTTTTGAGTTTGGTTTGTATTAAAAATTGTCTCTCTCATTGTTAAGACATTTTAGAACACAAATATCCTAGCCATACAAATGTTGAAAAGGTCACAGTCGCTTGTACAAAAAAAAAAGAGAGTGTGAAAAGGTGTTTAGGAGTGGCACTCGCACAACGAAAATTCTTATTAGTAACACACAAATTAGCATTGCTAGAATTTCGTTCGAACGTGAGGAGAACTATTGAAATCCATGGAAAAACACTAAAATATTATTTATCAAAAAATGAATGTAATTTTTAAACCCTTAACACATATCGACATGCACAAGTAAGGATGTGAGTGGGCGCGATGTGCGGCTAGACTTGCTTTTAGAAGAGTTGTGATCCTGTGCGAGTTGCTCACCAGCTCACGTAGCGAGCCGACAAAATGGATAGGCCATTTGATGTTGCTTTTGCAGCTTATAGTGCTGTTGCCATCAAATCGAACAAAGGCAGAGACGGCTCCTAATTCATAATTATTCAAACGACAAATTTCTAACTGATAAATTTGTTCTTGATTTGAACCAATAGTATCAAATTCCAAAGGTAAAAAAACGGTGAATGGAGGTGGTTGTGGGGGCACGCCACCTATATTAGAGGGGACAAGTTTAAGAGGAAAACGGTTATGGTGGACGGTAACAAGGTCGATGAATGGACTATATGTAGTAGACATGCTCCGATAGAAGCTGAGACGCGCTTCGAGTTGTATAAAATAATTGAAAACCATTGTCGTGTGACAAGCGAATTATAAAGAGTACACAAATTAATTTTATTTATTTTACCATACCATACAGTATGGTGCATGTAGAGATGGCAATGTGGCGGGTTCGGGGTTGGGCACCCCCTCCCCACCACTCCCTCACCTTAGACGGGGCGGGGCGCGGGCTTGCCCAGTTTCCTGCCCCGTTTATATTTTTTTTTTCAAAAACTTCCAATTAACTATTTTTTGTTTTTAATTTGTAGTTAATTATTTTTTTATTCTTCACGGGATTGGTTCGGAGTGGGGCACCCCCTCCCCGCCCCGTCAACCCGTAGGGGCGGGGTAGCGTCGAGGCGGGGTGGGACAGGTTTTTTTGCCATCACTAGGTGCATGGTTTAAAATTTATCGATTTTACTAGTGGTACATCACTATGTACATATGGGTGTACACCCCCTCATATGGGGTGGGATCTGCTTGAATAAAAAAAATATTTTATACGAGGGGATCCCACTCCCATGTGAGGAGGGTGTACACCCTTATGTACAAGAAGAACTATTCAAAATTTAATAGAACTTTCTTAACCTTGCAAACTAGAACTATAAACAATTTACAGCTTGAAATTCCAAAAAATTAACATTTGGTGCATTTTTAAGGAATTGTCCACATCTAAATACCTCAGAAAAGGGCATTCATAGTTTACACAATCCCACATTTCTACACTTTAAAAAGAGCAAACTTATAGATACTTGATTTTTCGGCCTTCGTTAGATAATTGTGACAGGCGGGAACAAAATGATGAAGCGAAACCCCGATGAAAAGACACCGAGGGCCTTGATAGTTTCTGGAGCACAGAAATTCCGACTAGAGAAATAATCAATGACTGATTGCTGACTAACTTACCCGTTAGCAGTTTAGTTTTCAATTTCGAATCCGAGTGTCATCCTCCAAAGCAGATTTTCTAACCCCTCAGTGTGCCTGTGACTCGAGCAGGATGTTAGTAGCAGCATTGACATCGTTTCCGCCACGAATGAGTGCTTGTCTCGCTGAGTTCCTCTCGAAACCCATAGAAACCAGTGTAGCAATGGAGTCTTCAGGCGGATTGATTGTGGATGATGATCGAGCAGAATAGTTCCCCTGAAGCCAAAGGAGGAGGAAGATTTTTGAAAGCCACCAAGAAGAGCTCATAAAGGCCACAGAAATAAAGAAATAACTGTACTAATAACTAAATTTAACACTATCCTCAACATATGCATGTTTAAAGAATAGAAACAGTAGTTTGCACAACAGGATGGGACTGGACAGATTAAACAACAATATTTTAACTTGGATTTTTTAATTTAGTACTATCTAATACTATGCAATTCTCATTAACAAACATGCTATTGAAGCTATATATAAAATTATATATATTCATAATTGAATTTGTTGCACAAAAAGTAGCAAGAGTATAAAAAAAAAAAAACCAGTGCACGAAAGTTGAAATTGCCAAAGAGATTTGTATAATGCTTCCCACCAGATTGCAAGTGAAAGATGGGAGAAAAGGAGAAAACAATACCATCAAGGGGATAAAAGGAGAGAAAGAGATCACTGGGAAGAGAATAAGCTACGAAACTGGATATAAAAGACAAAATATAGAAAATGAGGACAAAACGCAAGCTGTCAATAGCAGTGTTTTAAAACCCAAATGGGCATCAAGGCGGAAAAGACAAAGGTCAAAGGTTCAAACAAGGTCGAACTAGTGATCAAACTTAACTTTATATATTTATTAATAACATAAAAAATTTAAAAACATAAGTCAGTTCCAATATGCAGTCATCCATACCAACTTAACTGTATATATTAGTAAACGTTTTAATTTGTAATTTAATATAATAATTAAGTAATAAAAATTTTCTTTTCTACCAGTCAAATTAGTCAAAAAAAGAGATAATAATAATAAAAGAAATGGCAAAGTGAAAAGACAGAGAATGTGAAGAGACACCAGTATCACTGCCTTATTTCCAACCTTGCCTTGTCTCCGTGGAAATGAAAATGGACACAAGTGAAGACCTTGCAAGTTCCATGTGAGATTTCACATTTTAGTTTTTAAAAGGAATTTCAACTTTTTTTCCCCCGTCATGATTCATGCCCATTTCTTTTCTATTTTAATTTTTTTTTGAAAAAAAAAAAACTGGCTAACACAAAAAATCCGAGCCCAGGTAGACCGGCAGTTGACTCGGTTTGACATGGGTTTTAGATATATTCCTGGTTTTTCCTGTTGAACTAGCCGGTCCGCTACGGTCTGGTTCTGATAACATTGGCCAATACATACACAAGGGCAACTGCAAGGGAGCACAAAAAGTAGGGCACACACCCTTCTCCATCCCCCCTCCCCCATGAATTTCTAGCTACTCCCTCCCCCATGCATCCCCCCCAATACAACTAGTCCCCTTATTTTGTGAGCTGGGTCCATGCTTGCTACTCCTCTCGTCTATGGAAAAGGGGAAAAAATCTAGACAATATTGTGAATTTTTCTCAACCTCTTTTGAGAGAGAGAGTCCCTTCTCTCTCACCCACTATGTCCCTTGTGGTAATTAGGGAAGACCGGAGAAAAATGAGGGTTAACTTTGACTGAGTTGAAGTCAATTTGACTAATTTTTTAAAAAATGAGAAGAATATTTTAAGACATTTTCCATTTAAAAGGACATCTAAACAAAAAAAGTATAGCAAATTTCCACTATGCACATTGCAAGGTCATTTTTGGAAATTTTCCAAAAAAAATACTTGCCTCCACTTGTTGACCTTCATAGGATGGAGCATTTCCCACAGCATTCCTACCCTGTCCTGTTGGTGAAGCACTCCCCATGGAAGGCCAAGAAAGTGTTGAGAAGAATGAAGCAATGAAGTCGGGGAACTGAAAAATAGAAAGATGCAAAGTCACGGATAGCTTTAAGAAAAATATAACAGATTTGGCAAAACCAACCTTAAGTAACCACCAAAATCTATGCAACTCTATAAAAGACAATCAAGAAAATGAATTCAACAAGTAGAGTTTTAAACTTGATGCTTTAAGTATTACTGAAGACAAAAAAAAAACCATTTAAATCGATCTGCAGCTATACTCAGCAAAAAATTCAAGATCCCGTGCCGTCAGTACAAAATATTTGAAACACATCAAGATGTATGGATTACTTAGCTTGACAAATATCTTGTCAAAATGTTATGCAGAAGACAGAAAAACTGAAGATAATGTATTTGCATTTTACCACATAACTGCAAATGAAATTAGTCCAACATGTCGTGATTTGTCATGGATAATAAAATCAATGCACTAGTAGGATTTTCATGCAACGTCATTTTTTTATTAGCCATAGTATTTCTGTTAATGTGGAACGAAGTTCAGTGATCTAAGTGGAAGCATGGCGACAGCTATCATCAACAACAATATGGGCATCTCACTATGAGTGATAAAAGTGAAAGCACGGTTCATCAACAATATATTTCAAGTAACAATGACAACAGCTATCATGCAATTTTGTCAAATCAAGTTCACATATAGAGCAGTAGAAATTGTGGACATCTCACTTCAAAGTCTGTTCCTAGCACCAAACAAGCCAAGCCAAAACATTTATAACGATATTAAAAATTAAGGGATTAGATGTAACCTTCAGCCTGCGGATATGAAAGACATTTAAGCGGTAAAGGAAACCCGCAAGTACACCACAGATCCCTGGTAATATAGATCTTTTCCAGGATGACAAAAGAAGCTGCAAGATATAGAAATGAGTTGAGATAAAAGACAAAAAAAAATTGCAAGAGGATGACCATCAAACTTTGATGAAAAAAGGTGATGGCCACAATTGGTAGGCATTACCTGAAGACCGGCTAAATAAATAAAAGTCTTGTTCGAGAACTGAAACCCAAGCATACGAAATCGTGCTGAAACTGGAATGTCGAAATAGAAGGGTACAAATGATGAAAAAATAAGTGCATAGGGTCCAGAGGTCATTATCTTCAAAGAGGGATCTGTTATGATAATAAAGACAGGATCAGAATACAGATTGAGGCCAAATCCAAATAACATGTAACAACAGGTAAATTATACTTCAGATAGACTATTCCACACCATTTCAGAAAAA
Source organism: Fraxinus americana (assembly GCA_035079005.1). Classification (NCBI taxonomy): domain Eukaryota; kingdom Viridiplantae; phylum Streptophyta; class Magnoliopsida; order Lamiales; family Oleaceae; genus Fraxinus; species Fraxinus americana. Next base: position 35,611,210 of record CM068715.1, on the reverse strand, counting down.
CAGGAGAAACAAAAGATATCAAGGAAAACAAAAGAAATTTATGAAACTACTTAATACAGTAAACCTGTGTGCAAGTTATTTAATAACATCTCCCAATCTTTCTGATACATAATTTAAGAATACTGCAGCTGTCGCTACATCAAAAATTAAGTTAGTTCATCATATCATGCAAGCAAGAGTATGTAAACCAAACTCCGTTTCACCAGACAAGTCAGACTATTTGCAGCTAGACCCCCACTCATGCAGCCTGCAGGTGAGGTACATTCTCCCTCGGAATTCAATGATGATCAAATCTGCAATAAGGGTAATAATTCGAATGGAAGATCCAAATAACTTTTAATGCGGTTGTTGTGCGATACCAAACTTGCATTTCACAAGCAAATCGGCTATCGATCGTCTATATTGCATCTGTAGAAATTGTACTCTCAACCAATATCAACTAATAATCAACCACGATTCATCACGTGGTTCTCTTACAAAAAAAGAGACAATCATCACATGGTCATTTAGAAGAGAGAGCAAACATATATCACTAACTCAGAGAAAAGAGAGATATAAGTATCATTTATCTTTTTCATTTCGTTTCAATTTCTTTCTATAGACCTTCCTACAAATACTTAATACATCACAATTGATGAGCAACAGTGGTGCATACCGTTAAGTAGTTTTAGTGCAAGGACTTCAACCAGTAAAGAGACAATGACAGAAAAGAAGATGAAGACCTGCATGAAAACATACAGATATAGAATGGTCACCAACATATTGAAAAGAAAAGGCTGCCAGTAGCTTATTTCATCCTTTTTGAGAGTAAAAAGATTTGTTTCCTTTGAAACTTTTCAAAGTAATTTTATTTTGCCTTCAAAAATTTTTAGTTAGAGAGATAGGCAGGGACGAACGGAAACTAGCTAGTCTTCGGCAAGTCCACTTGTAGGGAACCTATTCGCAGGAGAGAGACTAAATAATCATTTAATGTAAGGTAATGGCAATTTAGAAGGTAGATGTCAATAAACCTGAAAGAAAAAAAATTTGAGAAAAAATTTCTCAACGAGCTTATTTCAGGTACAGAAGATCCAAATGTTAATCAACCTTTTTTCATGTTAGAATTTGAAAGATGTCTGCATTTTCCAGAGAAGCAACCTATCACACGATATACTTTTCACTATTTCTCACTAATTCTTTAGGAATATTCGTTTGTGAGTTGTCCACGTTCTTCAAATCTGAGGTTGGAAAGGTCTTTCAGTGTTTTTACCATATTTGAAATCATACTATTGCTACCACTGAAAAGAGGTTACTTTCTGCAGGGAAATTTTTTATTTTCTATTTTTGCTAGGAAACCTATTAGCTTTATTTGTTTCCTATTCGGATAACCTGATAGGCCAGGTATCAGCATATCAACAGCTAGCACTAAGAAACATTAATATACTCTTCCATTTCATACATAACATCCATGAGGAAGTGTAGATCGTTAACATTACACAAGTCTCAAATTATAAATACCTATTTGTAGTGAACGAGCGCATTACTAGCAATATAAACATTGTAAATATCAAATAACTAACAAGTAGTTTTTACTCGAACAAGAACTTACAGAGTATTTGTTAGACCCTATTTGCCTCTCAAACACACGAAAGAAGTACAACAGATAAATTCCGAAAACTAGTTCTGGCGTAGATGTAAAGGCAAAAACCGACACTATCAGCTTCCATATTTGTAATTTTGTGAAAATATCCTGTCATGAGAATATAACAATATGGTTAAAAAATGCATTATGATTATAAATTCAAAAATTCAAATAATTATGTAATATATGTGAAACAAAAAAATGTAATTCTATTAGAGCCAAAATGAAGGAGATAGTTAAAGACTCATTTTTTTTTTGTTTTAATGAAAATTTACAGAATATTTGAATAAAAACAGCAGAAGTAGATATAGAAAGAAAACATAAACTATTATAAAGGCCAACGCACCAGAGAAACAAGAAGGCCAAATTACTGAACAAGCTTAAAAAATATCTAGATTGTTCTTCAATTATACTTAAAGTCACCAATTGGAAGCAGGTTTAGAAAATAGCATCTTCAGCTTATTTCAAAACACATAATCAAAACAACTCACCACCTCAAAATTGGTATACAAACACAGGTGATGGGATTTACTGCTGCATGTATTGAATCTATGGTTCTTCATATTAACTCTAATTCTTGTCTTAACCAATGAATCTACTGTCGGATTCTTGTATGCTAAAGTAGCTCAAATAAAAATAGAGGGACTAAAGAACTGTCTAGGTCTTATCTCTTGTAGGAATAGGATCGCTACTGTTAATAATATTTATGCGTACATCAACATTCTACATCAACTCGCAGGAACACCACTATATACTTGACGAAAATAATAATGACCGGAGTAACGAAGCAAATGTCTGTAAAACAGTGTCAGATAGGAAAATTCACAAAGACCGGAGAGGGAAGAGCAATCATTTATATTTTAAAACCTAGTCATCCACGCGTAACAACATTCTACACTTCTATGCAACACAATTAGGAAACAAAATATAAGGAAAAAAAAAAAACCTCAATCTTTTAATAAAAAATATTCAATACAAAAATTAATAGTCATTCAAACGTAATCATATTTAAGCATGCAACAAGAGAAAACTTTACTCAACCGAAACCAGATACCAAAAGGAAAGGATACAGAACAACACCATCCAGGAAAATGTACTTTAAAGTTTAATAGCAATTAAAAAAATTTTAAGCATCCAACATGAGAAAAACAATTATAAGAAAATCAAAAAAGGGAATAAAAATTACACAGCAACAGCCCATAAAAAAATCTAGTCATAACTAAAAAAATTAAACAATAAATATGAAAAGGAGCATAATGAAATTCAAAAAAATAGACTAGTACAGATCAAAAAACCCAGAAATAATACCTGATAAGACCAACCGAGCTTACTAGATCGACCTCGGATCCCAAAGAGAATCGTGAAGAGGGCACTTGCTATTACTATTGCTCTTGTCACCGGCGCATTGTCTATCAAATTTTCAATTTATACACAACAAAATCAAATCAAAAATGAAAAATAAAATCAAATAAATTAACGAATATATGAAAAAGTCGAGATGGAATTAAAGAAACGTACTGAAACCAGACGGACCGCCGTTCATCTTCCAACTGAACCAACGACCACTTAGTTATGTATGAAAATAGGTTAAAAAACATAAAAATGGGTATCGTTATCTATATGTAGATGTATCTATATGTATCTACAAGCCTTCACGGCTCTCTCTCTCTCTCGTTTGTACTGTGTACGTCTGGTCAAACGAATTTGGGCTGCTTCACAACCCACTAGGCCTACCCGTTAATAGTCCAGCCTCAAATAGGCTCGGTCTGGATCGTGAACCGGTTCATCGTTACTGGCTACTGCTAGCCGTGCTAGGCTGATCCAAGATTCCAAAAAAATCGACTTGGTACCATTGCACTGATCCAAACTTGAGGTCATGACTCGACATTGGCCAAGACCGCTAATAGCTTGAGTAAAAAGTTTGAATACTCACCGAACTTAGCACAATGTCACGTTGTAGTCACTAACTTTCTTTTGATATCCCACGGTCACTGAACTTACAAACTACACACTCCATCCATCACCCACGTCCCATCCGTTTGAAAGAGTCTGAGGTGGCTTGACGGCAGTCCACGTGGCAATCGACGGCGTCAAACTCGGCCATGGTGGACACGATTTCAAATGAAAAACACGATTCCACTCCTTTTCTCCCTAACTCCATTTCTAAGATGCCCTAGATCGATTTCCCCCAATTCGATTCTTCCACATTGGGCGATTGGATTGGCATCGAATTCAGAGAAAGACGATCAGATTTATGGTAATCTGAAGGAAATGAGAGATGCCCATCTATCAAATTCAGACCTGAACATGGAATCTTGGCAAAGCAATGAGTGAAAGGAAGTGATGAATGGCTCTGATGAGGTCATGGGTCGCTCAGAGGCTGCAGCTCTTCCTCGTGAAGAGCAAATTAGAGCTACTGAAGTATCCAGGAGAATCATTGAGGCCTCGAAAAGAAATTACTTGAAGTTGTGTGAACTGTGAAGCATCTATCAACCTTATGAATGCTTTGATTGAGAGCTGTGTAAAGTCTTCTGCAACAAATTTATCTATGTCACTTGAGGATGATATTGGAATGAATCTATTTGCTAGTGTAGCTCCTGGAGATATGTCCAGATCTGACTTGGTCTCGTGTACTGATTCTCCAGAAAGAAGCACCCCTGTAATTGATGAAATTTGCACGCACGATCATGCAAAGTCGAAGTTATCTCCTGACAGTCAAATAGCTAGAGACCGAAGTCCGTGTTCTAATGTAGTTGATGGTGATAGCAAATATCCGGGTATTTAGCTGGCAATTCATTGTCTGAAAATGGATTGCATATTTCTAAACATGCATCCCTTGAGCACTTTGGTGAAAGAAGATGTTCTTCATCTCATGCTAATGAAGATTTGCTGATCACAGAATGCATTGAACCTATCAACTTGGCCTCTATGGATTTGAGAACCAGTGCAGATCCTCGGGGAGATATCAGTGAAAAGTCTAGTGAAATAAAGAGTTCTGCTTCTTTGATGCTATCAGGCATGATGGAGAAGATGAGAGATGGTGAATTAAGTAAATAAGCTCTTGAGGAAAAGGTTTTCTAATGACCTTTTTCTAATGATTTTAACAATCTCCATTTGCCTGTGTTGTGATGTTCATGCTGCCTTCAATACCAGCAGCTGATGCTAAACTTTCCTGTTATCGCAGTCCATGTTGAAGGGGTTGCTGCTGGTTGTATATAAGGCTGTTAATTGGGTTGCTGCTGGTCTTCATGCAATGACAGACCGGAAAAAATGTAGTAGGAAAAATTGTCTTCAATATTGGTGCCACCACATTAACACTTTCCCTGTATTGTAGTAGGAAAAATTGGTGGCTTGTGTTGAATGTGTATTGCAACTATAATTGAATGGAATGGAATTTAATCCTTCATGTGTTTTAAGGATTTATTCATAAATACTAATCTGTTAGTGTTTTTTATATGATAATTGCTGGTTATAGTGATGATGGAGGTTGCTGGTGGCTATTTGATGGTTATTTGATGAGGCAGACAATCCAAGAACAACTTGAGTGAAGAGAATGAAAAATTGATATACATGATTGTAGCAGGAAATAATCAGCTATACGGGCAATCAACTATACCGGTATCAACCTGATGCATCAACAGTATGATGCATCATATTGCACCAGTTAAATGCAATCTGATGCAGCAGAGTTCTGATGCATCATATTGCATTTAAATGGATACACCATGTTTGCATTATTCCCAGTGATTGAACAAAAAACATAACATCTCGACGACGCAAATAACGTCAAAAAAACTTCCATTAATACCACAAAGAAAGCACAGTGAAGTAATTTAAGTAGCAAAAAAACATTTGTGGTTTTCAGATTATTGAATTTATTTGTTTTAAATTTGTAAAACAATTCCACTGTTTTCTTTTGTAATGCATCCAAGGTTGAATATGTTATCAATCGTCTGTGAGAAGGGAATGTAGATGCAAATGTTCTTCCAGCAAATCTTAGTTATCAATCTGTTATCAATCGTCTGTTATCAATCTATAATGCAATCTCAGATATCTATTCCAGTCTTTAAAAAGTGTTTGAACTATCTGTTTGGTTAACAGTTTGGGCAGCCAGCATCTGGGATAACAGTTTGAATATTGTTCATAGCCCATTGCAAGGGGTCCTATCTTGCGAAACATCTATTTCTCGTAAGAACTAGCAACACCATTGTTCAAAGGAAGAATATAAAAGCTAAGCTAAACTTTATTAAAAGCAACTTTATCAGATTTTCAGTGCGCAACTTACATATATAAAAGTTTCATTACAATATAATGGAACTACTAAAAAGAACAGCAAGTGAAGTCTTACAACAAACATAATTCGACAAATACAACAAAATTCTTTCTCGGACAATAGCTAGAACAAATTCACCGTGCGCGAAAGTGGTTGGGCTAGGGTGATTTCCTCCTTCGCAAATCGAATTAATTGGAAATTTGGGATCAATGTAAGGTTGGAATCTTGGGTTCGTTCCAGACTTCCAATCCTTTTCTAAAGCTTTGCCATCTTTCACAGCAATACTCCAGTGCTCTAATCCAAGTGTATGCCGGTTCTCTTTGCGCCACCCATCACATGGAGTTTGCCTTGCCAAAGCTGGGTTGCAGGTGCATATCTGAAATAACAATGTTCACAAATTTCACTCAAGTGTAACTGCAATCTAACTGAACTTCTACTTAATTTCAAAAAATATAGATAATACCAATTGTGTTACAGTAAATTTTTCAGCAAGTTCCAACAAGGAATATTTAACAGCTGATAATGATATTGTTCCTCAATTGAATCCTGGGATATCAAAATCATCTGAGCATTTTAAGAACCTAATAGAAGATAAAGTATTTTTATGGAGGGGGATTAAGCACTATACTATAAGATTTTATAAAAATCAGAAACGGTAGCATGGGCCATGGGGTTGAAAAAGGCAATGAAGTTTAATTGCTGCAGTTGCTAAAATGCTCATCTATCTTGTGGGAAACAACCTTCAGTCTTTCCAACTCAAAATTATAGTAAACAGAGAGCAGATAACATGCATCAGGGAATGCTCAAGAACGCATATGTTGTTCTGAAAAGTTATCAAAATTTCAAGTTGATATTACATTATTTTTCCCCCCATTAGAAGTGTGTCCATCAGGAACCAGTCTTAGATAGGTAAAGGCAAGAATGTGTTGATGCCAATATCTAAATTATATACATTTGGCCCAATCTAAAGTTTAAGATTTTAGATCAATTGGTTCAACAAAATGACTGTCAAATATTCACTTCACAACAATAAGTAAGAAAGCATGCCAGAACCTTTTGATTGAGGAAAACATTATTCATTCAAATATATTGGTATTCAATAATTAAACCGAAAGCAGGCTGATGCAATAGAATCTGCGTACAAGACTTCAATAATTTCTTGAGCACTTTTACACGTACAATTTTGTTAAATTTCACCAAACAACTCACAGTAGGGGGTGGGGGATTTTTCTATTAATGTGAAATTCTTTGGGAAGATTTTTGTACACATGGAAAAATGCTAATTTCTTCTCGAGGCTAAGAGTACCATTTTGCAGCCTCCTCAAACAAAAGTAGACACTGGCCAGCGTATCATACTTAACAAGGTAGTGCCGTAGTGGAATTCACTTCAAATTCAACATCCAATTTATTCAATAACATGGGATGGCTGTTCAACACATTTTATGTGCTACCAGCTTCAACACAAATCTCATTCAAAGGAAGTTACGTTACAGAATAAATTAATTTACCTTGGTCTTCAGTTCAGTGGGATGGTGTGCACAATTAGTTTGGTTTAGGTGTTCTGGGACGACAAAGACAAGCAGAAGAGGCTGGTGTTGCTGTGAAGGAGATGAAATTCTGCAAAGTGTTCACCGAATCGATTTGGGGGAGGGTTTTGGAGGAGCGTGTGGGAGGAATTAGGGCAATCAATTTTCGAATTGGGGCTTAGCTTATGGATGGGCAATGTCCGGGAGTCATGTTTTTATGTTAAAAACGCGTCCACCGTGGCTGGAATTGATGCCGTTTCGACGGCCACGTCGACTGCCGTCTAGCCATGTGGGACGGGTTCAAAAAGCCGGAGAGAGAGGTGATGGATGGAGCGGTGTTTTTGTAAGTTCAGTGATTGTTGAGCAACAAAGTAAAGTTTAGTGACCACAACATGACAGTGTGATAAGTTCAGTGACTAATGAAAGTTTTTACTCTAATAGCTTAGCCAAAAATTTTGGAAATTAAATGATCCATCTTTATCAAGAACTGATCCAAACTTGAGGATTTCATCTTGACTATGGTCATGACTAATAATATTCTAACTTGAATTCGGTTTGATCTAGATCATGATTCAAACATGATGGTCATGTCTTGATGCTGTCTACAATCCTTAATATTCCACCATAAAATCGGCTCGATTTGAGTCATAAATTGGCCTGCTGATCCAAACTTGAGCATCTTGACTTGGCAACGGCCTGTATTCGTGGCATGGACAAATTGCACCACCACACATGCTGAGAAAAGGAAGGTTGTGCCTATATAATTGAGCGTGTATGGACAAAAATTGTAATTAGCTTTAATGGGCAGAATTCCACCTCGTTGGGCGGTTTTTAGGGCAAGTAGCAGCCTTAAGCTGTTTGATTTCTACACAATCTAGCAGTTGGGGGTTGTGAATTTGATATTCTTGTTGAGTACATAATAGAATTGTCAAAGACAGGCCATAATTTATCTCTTTATTTTGCGAGCAAAAGTTCGAGTTTAACTCATATATTTTAGGGTCCGTTTGATAGACAAAGGTGGAAAGAAATTTCAATTTCATGTTAGCTGAAAAATAAAAATCCAACAAATCCATATGAATTGTTTTTCATGAAAACAAAGAAAATGCAAATTAAAGTGGTTGTACCTTGCAATTCGATTTCCATTTCCACGTTGTAATCAAACAGACAAAGTGAAATTCATTTTCCTTGAATGTAACATTTTCCTATAACTACATTGTCCCAGGAAATCTTCTTAACTCGTACATTTGCTTAAAATTTTATGCATGCATTAGAGGGTGTGGTACCGGTGTTTCTAAAATGACATAGTACTCAACATTTCAACAAAGAAGGACAACTAGATCCCAAACAAACTCGAGCATGAAGAATCGGATACATGTACGGAGAAAAATAGAAGATAAAATTGCCGACATGGCTGAAGACTCCAATATAATCTCCACTTCATCATATATTTGATTAAAGACAAACATACTAAGCAGAAAAGGATAACCAACGTTGCAACAAATGTTCTGCTCACATACCATAACAAGACCCCACTAAATCCATTAATACAGGTTCGAAAGTACCTAACGTAAATACTTAAAGACCCAAACCAACTGTCCGACCATCTCTCCAACGCAATCCAGCAGTGTATTGCTTCTCGAGATCGAACTGGAGCTGCTCCCTTTGCTTCTCCACGTTGTGGTTGTCTTGCTTTTGCTGCACTTTTGTGTCCCCTTTCACACCCTACAGTTGGATATGGGTACCAAGGCAACCTCAGACTCTAGTGTGTTAGTACGGACGAAGAAAACTCCCACTAGTTTGTAGATTTCAATTATAGTATGTTTGGTAAGGTAAATTGGACAACATGGAACAATATTAAGGACAAAAAAGAAGTTAAAATCTTTGTCCAATATACTGATCCAACCCTATCCAATATTGTGAACCAAACATTTATAACTGTATAATATAGCAGGACAAACATAAGGGATAGAAATTACCATAAGCTTGTTGAACTTTTCTTGTCGTTCCCGATCACCATATGTTGTCGTATCCCAATGATAAACATACTATATTGAGCATTGAATAGAACATACAGAAACAGAGCAAAAAACTGTGAATATCATAAAAAGCATTGTATTGATCAAAATATAATCAAGAAGAAAAGCTTGTGTTGATTTGGTCCAAATCTCTTCAGACTTGCCTAAAGAGAGTGCTTCCGAGCAAGTAGTTTAAACTTTAAAATATTCAGTAGTCACAATTTCTTATCTGTAGATTATATATTAGCTAAAATTGATTAAGACTTTCTTTTGTTTGGATAAAGATTAGATTTTTAGTAGATTTTGATAAAAGTCAATAAAATGTGTGGTTGAAAAGTTGATAGAAGTTGTGGGTCTCATAAAAATGTGCGGTTGAAATGAATTTGAAGAAAAATGAGTTTTAAGAAATGGGGGCCAAATAGGGGCTAAGTTTTCATTTCATATAAAGACCAAAACATGGAATCTGAATTTAACAGAAGTAGAATTTGGGAGATTGACATGGAGAAAGACGAGAGGAAACAAGAACAATACAAAAATACCTCTTCCATTGTTGTGTTCTTATTGCCCCATAACAGATTATTCTTTCGATCAGTAAACATGTATCCAGTTCCAACCAAATTCTTATTAACTGCAATTTATTCCAAAGAAAGAATCGATTGGGGAAAAAAAAAAAATTAAGTTCAACACAAGGAATTAGGTAAGGATCCATTTTATTAGCGTGATTTAATAAATATAAATCATGATATAAGCAATTTTATTTGAATGGCATAAGTTTGGAACCACACCCATATTTGATATTGACATAAAATTTAGAAGTTACATGTGGAAAATCTTTCCAGGATATTCACCATAACCATGTATGTAAGGATACCACTATTTAGTCTATTTTCAATATAAAGTAAGGAGAAAGATCATTAAGCAAGATTACTCAGAAGTTTTTATTAAATTCTGACAATCAGAAAATAAACTGGAGAAGTGATCAAATAAATGAAATTATCCCAGCTTGTAGATAAGCCAGACCATTCTGTTAAGCATGACTGTAAGAACATATTTAACTATCACACTGAAACTCTCGTTGCAGACATGCAATATAACAAAAACAATCCAAATAAAAAATACCCCAAAGTATAATATACACAGTAAATGCTCTAATTTCAAGAGAAAAAGTAGACCACCAGTAATATCAGGTTTTACTACATTTGAACAGTGAAACAGAAGGCGAATTATTAAGAAAACGCTAAAAAGAAGGCATACCTATTCATATTTAGATATCAAATAAAGACATCTTTGGTGAATGTTTCTAACAATGTCAGCAGACAACCAATGGTGGTTAATGTAAAAACTGCTTGCAGATAGAAAGGGCTATTAGTTATAAATAATCTCTGACTTTGAGGGATCAAGAAAAACAAATACAAAGCAAGCTAATCAGTTAATTTTCTTATTAACAGACATGAAAAAGTTATAACTAGTTGGCGTCAATTAAAGAAGCCTCGTAAGCAGCAGCATATAATTAAAACTTACACTTTCTCACAGCGATAAATACAAATGAAAGATAGAAGCAACTAAAGTAATAACAGAAAGGATAAATTATTCGACTTACAATTGAAACAAAATGCCAAAATTGAGGTACCTAGTTCAGCAGCTTTCATAGCAGCAATTTTTGCAGCATCAATATCAGAATCTGTCACATAGGCCTGCTCTGAGGGAACTTTTCCAGAAGCCTCTTGCACTTGCTTGAAGCTTGAAGATTGATTATCAGCTAAGGTTGCTGATCCAGGGGATGATTTATCAGACTCCACAAGCAAAAAAAAAAACATGAAAAATAGTATTTATAGAGAGAATTATCATTCCCATTCCAAAATATGATAAGAGTGCAACATCAATGTGAAAAATTGATGGGCAACACGCTCATGTTTTGCAGCAGAGTTATCACCTCCCCATTCAAAATAAGAATATAAAGGCAGTAGCTACAGGACATAATAAGAGTATAAGACTTGCCACCTTTTCCAGAACACATGCTATCGGAGTTAAATAACTTTGGCTTCTTAGCAACGGATTCCTGTTCTTTGCTGGACAATGCCTTTCTATCTTCATAGTGCTCATCTGGTTCTTCAGAATGTCGCTCCTTGTAATTATCCCTATCATCAAATCTCTTATTTTCATCTCTGCTGTACTTCTCACATTAAGTTCCTTAGTCTCTCTTCGAGAAGCTTCTTTTAGACCATCACTTCCGTAATCTCTTGAATCCCTTCTATGGTCCGTCTTTCCGTCTTGGCCATCTCTATCCTCTCTATACCTGTCCCTCTCCCCAAACTTACAGACCTCAATGCTGGTATATCTCCTACCAGATCCAGCTCTATCAGATGACAAGTCTTTATCTTTATCCCTGCTTCTATGCCCCAAATTATCAGATCTATCTGGAGAATATTTGTCAACACCACGTGGATACTCTCTAGATCGATGCTCATAATCCCGCCTTGAGTGATCGGATTCATAATAATCACGTGAGTTCCAACCAGAACGAGAGGATGATTTAGGATAATCTCTATCATAGTCATCCACGTGCTCATCTCGTTTGCTGTAATCATCATGTGTACAATAAGTATGGGAATTCCTAGATGACTGTTGATCTGAGTGTTTATATAATTCACCACTGCAGCTACACTGACTCCTACTTAAATCCCTATCTAAGTCCCTACGCATGTCTCATCTTCTTTTGTCGACATCAATTTCCTCAACATTCTTCCTTGATGGGGTCGGACTAGAGATACGCTCAAGGTCAGGACTCCCTGGATACACATAAATATATACTAGTGAAAGGATTTTAGATATTAATCTAAGGTATAAAAGAAGTGGCTGTTACATACCCCAAGCTCAAAGTTTTGGTCTCTCTAATTGAAAACCAGCTGGATTCAAAAAAACCTTTCAGTTTAGACTCAAATGGTTTTACCAAGCTAAGAGATAATTTTCATCATCTAAATCTCCAAACCAGTTTGATAACGTATTTTGATTTCTTTTAGTGACTATAATGATATAAATCCAATATATTTCACTTTAACTTTCCATAGTTGACAACCAATGCCTCTACAAGACAAGACTCCATACGTCATACTAACATATAAACTTTTTAACATGACATGTATATTCATGCTAATCCAACCAAAATTCCTTAAAATGTATAACTTGTCTACGCACAATCAGTCATTGTTAAAAACAACATAACTATTTTCACCATCTGCACTATTTTGCCCACGAATATATCATCAAGCCATAATGAAAAAGGAAAAGAACACTTCACAAAAAGTTCATTTTTTTTTCCTCAAACTGTAATTTAAATAAAAATAGATTGTTTTAAAGGCCTTACCACCAGATGAAGACGAAGACCCATTAAGAGGAGACTGGCGCCTGTACGTCCGGTTACCTGAATCATTTGAAGGCTTCCGAAATTTTGACTTTGGATCAACATTTGAATCCATACTTCCGTTTCCTGCAGGAAACAAAAAATCCCAATTATTTTTCGTATTGAAAATCAAAAGTTCATTTAAGACAAACAAAACAAACATGAATTAATATTATACTCCATGTAACATACGAATATATTTATATATACATATACATACACATATGGATTATGCGTCTTGAGAGACAAACCTGTGATTCAATTTGAGGGCAAAAAAATTGGGTATCAGGTTTCGTTATTTAGTGCTTCTGAAGTGAAGCAGAACAAATGCAAGAAAGTAGAGATACGTCAAACGGAGAAGAATTTCTTATTTAGAGAAATTTACTAAAAATAGCACCAAACCAAAGCCAGAAAACGATTTATACCCATAATTTTTAACTTTTATATTTTTTCATTCCTCTTTATTTGAATTTCAATAAAAAGAGGAATACAAGTCTTCTAAATTCTAGTTACAATTTCGCGTTTGATTGGAAGGGTGGAATGGTTGTAAAGAAAATATTTTACATGGAAAAGATTTGTCTAGAAAATATTTTGTAGGGAAAATAATTTCAAGAGATTTGATTGATATAATTTTCCATCCAGAAAATTTTTAAATTTTTTATTCGTTTGGCATTATTTTGCATGGAAATTATCAATTAAAGTGATATTTTTTTCCACATTTGGTTATAAAATTTGTTTCTATTGCCAAAAAGGAAAAAAAAATTGTTTCCTAAAAAATTATTTTTTTATCAAAATTTAGTGTTTGTTTGACTTTGTTTTATATGAAAATTGTCCATTAAAGTGAAATTTTTTTTTATCATTAGTTATGATATTTGTTTCCATTGCCAAAAAAAAAAAAAATTCCAGCCATTCGGGAAAATATTTTCCCATCAAAAAGGCGGGAAAACATTTTCATCAAAAACCCGAAAATTGCACACGTGTGGGGAAAATCTGGAAAATATTTTCCGTGGATAATTTCGCCTATCAAACAGCAAAAAAAGTGGAAAGTGGAAAATATTTTCCTACTTCCCCGAAAAATGTGGCCTATCAAACACGGCCTAAATTCATTTACTTAATAATTTTACATTAGTGAAATAAATTAATAATATTTTTGTGAAATAAATATTTTGTACTGAGATTAAGTATAACACAAAAATTAGAAGCATTGATTTAGAACCGAAAGAAAATCATAATCTAATCCCTAACAAGATAAGAGAAAGAAAGTTTTTTGACTGCATCTAAAAAATGCTAGTGATCATTAAAGTCATATTTGACTGCAACAAATTTCATGAAAAATGTCACATTCGAGCAAAACGAATTTCACTTGGACCGTTTGATTGCAATATGAAAATGAAAATCGAATTCTAAGGTACAACCATTTTAAGTTGTATTTTCTTTACTTTCATGGAAAACGAATTCCTATGTGTTTGATGGATTTTTATTTTCCAACTAACATGAAATAGAATTTCTTTCCACATTTGCTTATCAAACGAACATTAAATAAAAAAGTGGCAAGAGAGATGCAAGAAATTCGAAAAATGAGAAGAAATGAAAAGTGATAACCTATATAACTTTAAATTCTTTAAATTATTGTTAATTTGCGATGGTCGAAGAGTGCAGACTTTTTTTTTTTTGTTTGTTTTAAATTATTATATAGAGAATATAGGCAAAGTAAAATCCAATATTTTAATTCAATTATCAATAAAAGCAAAATCACAAATTTCATTTTCTTTGTTAACGAATTACAAACTTATTTGCCACGCTTGATGAGATAAACACTCAAAAAATTTAGAAAAACACATAAATAAAAATACTATTTTAACCTTCTATAAACTTCCAAGGACCTAAATCAAATATGGAAAGTGCTACAAGTATATTAGAGATGTCATAATGATATCCATAATGGACACATGGCACCCCTAATGTACAAGAAGAATTATTCATGAAATATCATAACTCTACAAACTTCAGGGTACTGTATGACATTATTTAAACTCAAGGGACCATTTTGCAAAATTTACACTTCTATCGTTTGGGTTTTTAGGGTTTAAGACTCTTCCTTCTTCAGCTCAGTCCCTCACTCGTACTTTTTCCAATTTTTCCTTTATTATAGCCATAATTATCTGAAATTCAGCATGTGGGCGCTGCGTCGAGTCTCCACTTCTACCAAGTAATCCTTTCTTTTATACTCTTGCGCGCACATACACAAAATATATGTATGTATTTGTATATATGCGCAATCGTTGGTGTATAGTTTTTGATTATTTTTTATTTTTTGGCTGCAATTTTTTATTCTATCACGAAGTGGTTTTCCATCTGACTGATCTGCAAATATGTAGTGGGTGTGTATATTAAATATGTTTAAGTACATGAATGTATATATATACACAGTCTGCACTTGTTTGTGTTCCGATTTTCTACTTCAATTCCACAAAGCTCTGCAATTTAGCATGATGGCACTAGTGGAGTTTCCGTTCCTATCAAATATTTTGTTTTGCCAGCACTCCTGCACATATATATATACATAGTATATGTATGTGATTATGTATAATATACATGTATTTGTATGTATGTGCAATTATTTGTTATTTTTTGGGGCTATTCTATGGAGTATGTGTGTACACATTCAGCCATGTTTATGCACATTTGTGTGAAGGTCAAAGTGAATTTCTGGTTTCTGTGGTCGATGGATTTAGATTGGAAAAGAGAGAGAAAGGAAAAAACATGAGAACAAATAAATAAAATAAAATTTTAGGTGTTGCTGAATTTTTATTGTGATGTGACGAATGGTGTGTAAACTTAAGATACTTAGGAATTATTGTCTTCAAATAGTTATTAACATGTTATGCCAATCCATTTCAAGTTTTGCAAAACTATGTGGAGAATGTAATAAGATTGTTGATTTAGTTGTCTTGTAGTCAATTAAATCCTGTGAAATTATTATGTGTACACTTTGTTTGCTCCCAGGAATCGAGGATTTGGCATAGGGTCCTCTCGAATTTGCTGTGCTAAAACAGACATAGCAAGATGTTACATGGATAATCACAAGGCTGAATATATTGAACCCCAAGAAATGCCAGCTGATGGATTCCATTCATTTAGAAGATTCTATGGCAAATCATCTAATTTTCGGAAGTTATCCATCGAAATTCGTCATTATTCTTCACAGGCTGATAAGAATGGAGAGGATGATGAAGACTCGGAGGAAGGTTTCTCTGAACTTGAAGGTCCAATTGCCTCTGGTGCCATTCTAGAAGATAACGGTGGAGATGAGAATGACGATGAACTAATTTCTGGGCCAGAGCTATCTGAAGAGGAGTCTTCAGATGACGGCATGCAAGGGACACAAAATGAGTTGGAGGTATTAGATAATGAGACCGTTGTTGCTGAGAAGGTATCTTCAAGACAGATGGGTACTTCAGCATTGACCCGTTCTATCTTAGGTGCTCCAGCTTCTTCTCTTGGCAAGTTTTTGGATAAATGGGTTGCAGAAGGTAATGAAGTTACCCGGTTAGAAGTAGTGTTAGCCATGCTTACTCTGAGGAGACGGCGTTTATACGGCAAGGCCTTGCAGGTGATTTACTTTAGTCTTGTTACTGCATATCATTTGTTCTGTTCAGTGCATATATGTTGGCTTTCCTGTTTCTTTCTACACTCAACACCATACAACTAGCAATAATTTTGTTGGACTATCTATGAGCATTTATCAGGACTCGAAAGGTTGCCTTCACTATGTTTTCACTGATTTGCTTAATACCTTTGTATTGTTGTTCCATAAATAATGATTTGATGTGAGATCTGTAGGACACCACTTCAGTGATGTTAGCCCTGATACTCAATCCCAAAATCCGTTTCAAAGTTATTTTTTTTCTCTGTCATTTTCTCGGCTTTTCGCTAATTCTCTCTTAATAGTGGACCCCCTGTTTGTTAATACAACTGAAGGATCTTTTAAACAGATTTAGTCAAGTTATCAGGAAACTATTTAGCAGGCATTTTATACTCTGTTCTGATGCTCTTGTATACTGGATAGAAGTTGACTCGCTTAGATTAATTCCTGATTTAATTGTTCCATGGAGTAGGAGCACCTCCTGTAATCTAATTATTTTAGCATCTCCATGTAAAAATTGACTGCATATTACAAGGTTTTATTCGTTTATTGTTTTTGAGGTTACGATATATTCCCATGACATTCTTTAGGTGATTTTGTGCTTTATCTTCTTTCTTATGCAATCTATTTTGCTGAATTTTTTTTTTCTTTGAAGAATTAAGGTCTAGGTAAACCTAAATCTTATTTTATTTTTTTGTTCTGTTTTTTTTTTCTTCTTTTCTTTCTAAAGGGGATCAAAGGATTTAAACCCATCTCCTCCAAAAAGAGGCTCGTACCCAGGTCATTAGCCTAGTAAGGTTTCGCTCTAGGCCTTGACATTTATTTTATGTTCTGTTAGATATCATATTTTGTAACTTCTATGTTTGCGTAACTTGACCATGTGGTTGTGCTTTGGTGAGGTGTTGCTAATGTATACCTTTTGAAAAGCTCACAGTGCAATTATATCTGCTTGTTTCAGTTTTAATTTCTTTGTCAATAGTCTCAGTCTCTGTAGTTTGTACTCATCTTGCAAAAATGAATTTCTTGTATGTTAATTTTTGCAAGTTTTGGAAATGCTTTCTCCTTCATATTGTTGTTGTTACTTAATTTGGTGAATTAACATTTTCTTTGCTAGGATGGTTGTTATAGGTCTGCTAAAATGATTCTTAGTTGCATGTAGTCTTTGCCCCCGTTTAGTGCACATTTTTGGAAAAAGAATGCATTTTTACTGTTGATGTGATGGGAAATATGTGGTTGAAAAATAAGGAAAAGTTATTGATGTGATGAAAAATATTATTTTATTGAAGAATGTGTGATTAAAAATAAGTAGAAGAATGAGAATGAAAAAAAATAATGGAGCTCAAACATGGCCTTTGTCTTTAAAGTTGGAATTTCAAGAGACGCACCACCTTTATGGAAACGTTCTGAATATATACACTCTATTACAGTGTTGCATCATTCTTTCTAAATAAACTGTTAACCTTGTCGACTAGGTTTTTCATGACAATGTGATTAACTGGCTCTGGCTGATATAAATCTAGAGGATCTCTAGGAGACTTTCTATTTTAAAGAGCATATTTTCTTAATTTAGAGAACATCTATAAATTTAAAGACTAAAAATTTTAAAATACTCCAACACGCTCTTTATCTTTAACACTTAATTTTACTATTCCTAAAAAAATTAATTATTTTTCCCTATTTTTTATTTTAACTTGCTTCCCTCCAAATTCTTACATTATTTTCCTCCATTAAAAATTGAAATATTTTGAATGTATTTAATTATAAAGAGTGGGTTTGGCTCGCGAAATTATTTTAAAATTTTAATTTGAAGAGTCTCTTGGAGATGGGTTGAATTTTTAAAATAGAGAACATCTTATGCTTAAAGAGTCTCTTGGAGATGCTCTTAGACAATCAATTTCAAATTCTATAGTCTTGTTTCTCCCCCCATTTATGGTTTTCTATCTGCTT
This sequence comes from Fraxinus americana, assembly GCA_035079005.1. Classification (NCBI taxonomy): domain Eukaryota; kingdom Viridiplantae; phylum Streptophyta; class Magnoliopsida; order Lamiales; family Oleaceae; genus Fraxinus; species Fraxinus americana. The sequence continues at coordinate 35,592,782 of CM068715.1, read as the reverse complement.
TCAGTACCATATACCTCTTTAATTGTGGAAGTTGTAGTACCCAATAGTAAATCTATGACAAGTTGTCCATGATTCTTTAAATTAAAACAGAGTTCCATACCAAGGAAGTCAAGTGAGGTTCTTGGCCTTTCTGGATGTGTTTAACTTATGTTTAAGTGGCTCATTCTATACAAGTGCAATTTATTTCACCAAAGGCTTCGTAGGATTCTGCTTCTTGAATATTCTCCTATTGTAATAGTTCAGATGTGAGGAAAAAAAAGAGACTGCATCTTGATGTTTCATTGGCCATATAACCATCAGACACCATGGTGAGGATGAGGTGGAAATCAGTTGATTATTTTTGTTTCAAGCTTGCACCTCTTATTTCAGCTTCATCTTTTTTTTCTAATGTAGCTGTTGAGTCAGAACCTGTAGCTTCTAATAATTGGCAGGGTTTCCTTCTAGATTAAGTTTTATTTTAATCTAGGAGTCTCCTTTTCCTTCTGGGTATCTAACACTTATAATTTTCACATTTTGCAGCTGTCAGAGTGGTTGGAGTCTAAAAAGCTTCTTGACTTCGGTGAGAGAGATTATGCTTCCCGTCTTGATTTAATTGCCAAAGTACGTGGTATCTACAAGGCAGAAAGCTACATTCAGCACATTCCTGAATCTTTCAGAAGTGAACTTATCTATCGAACTCTATTGGCAAATTGTGTTTCTCTAAGCCACGTGAAGAAATCTGAGGAGGTTTTCAATAAAATGAAGGATCTAGAATTTCCTGTGACGTGCTTTGCTTGCAATCAGTTACTACTACTTTACAAGCGGGTTGACAAGAAGAAAATAGCTGATGTTTTGTTGTTAATGGAGAAAGAATGTATCAAGCCATCCCTCTTCACTTACCAAGTCTTGATTGATGCGAAAGGGCAATCCAATGACATTGCTGGAATGGAACAAATTGTTGAGACACTGAAGGCTGAGGGGATGGAGCCTAACATCCAAATTCAATCCATATTGGCACGGCACTATGTCGCTGGTGGCCTAAAAGATAAAGCTGAGGCCGTCTTGAAAGAGATGGAAGGAGACAATATAGAGAAAAATCGTTGGGCTTGCCGGCCTTTGCTTCCTCTTTATGCAGCCCTTGGAAAGACTGATGAAGTTGAACGAATCTGGAGAGTCTGTGAATCTAATCCACGTTTGGAAGAGTGTACTGCTGCCATTGAAGCTTGGGGAAAGCTAAAGAGAATTGAAGAAGCAGAAGCAGTTTTTAATATATTGGTAAAAAAAGTAAAAAGTCCCTCTGCAAAACATTATTCTGTTCTACTTAAAGTTTATGCACAACATAAGATGTTGGCAAAAGGAAAGGACCTTGTGAAGCAAATGGCAGAAAGTGGTTCTGCCATTGGACCACTGACTTGGGACGCACTTGTGAAGCTTTATATTGATGCTGGAGAAGTGGAAAGGGCTGACTCCATACTGCATAAGGCTGCTGAGAAGAGAAGGGGCAAACCAATGTTTACTTCATATATGGCGGTTATGGACCAATATGCTAAGAGAGGTGATATCCACAACGCTGAAAAAATGTTTCATAGAATGAGACAAGTTGGGTACGTCTCAAGATTTAGGCAGTACGAATCACTCATTCAAGCCTACATAAATGCCAAGGCTCCTGCATATGGTTTCAGCGAGAGGATGAAGGCCGATAATATATTCCCTAATAAATCATTGGCTGCCCAGTTGGGTCAGGTAAATGCATTTAAAAAGACGGCATTGTCGGACTTGCTGGATTAAGGACACAGCACGTATGTTTGGTAAGGAGCACTAGAGAAGACTGCATAGACCATTTTAGCTTATTTTTCTTCCTTAAAACTGTTTTAAGACTATCCAATCCTCCTTTCCAAACATGCCATGAAATACTTACCTGGAGCAATCTACGCCCATAATAGCTTTGCTAGCTGTAAGGTATCGTTCTCTGTTCTGCACTTGTGTTATCATGCAACACTAGTGTAGCTAACTGTAGTTTGGAACTTCTCTATTCCTGGCATTCTGTTTGTAAGGAAGTTGGATCATAAATCAAACAATTTCTGCACCATTAACTTTGTATAATATGTTGAAAGTTTTGTATGCAATTTCTTCTGCTGAATGTGTTTTATTTCTTTTCTTTCTGTTATTGTTATTGGTTAAGGAATCATGGGTAGGAAGCAGATTTAAGTTCTTGAAGTAGAAATGTGGAGAGCAACAATATTAATACGATTTTTATATTATTAATCTTAAACATCATAGATACGGGAGGTCGCATCACACTTCATGATGCTTACACCTCTTGCCCTATCGAAGTTTTGTTCAAAAAATCTCGGGGAATTTTGAAAAATAATTTGTGATATCGTGTACCTTCTTTCCTTCCTCGTTATAAAGGATAATGTTCCATTTGATTGGATTCAGCTTATTATTTTAATACAATTCGCACTCTAATTTCAAAAAAGATCAAATACAGGATTGGAGCAAGTTGGGTTGGTGTAGAGTCGTAAATGTGGTGGGGGTGATAAAAGGACGTGTTCGTATGATTCATAGAGAATGATATGATAAACTACTTGATTGTTGGGTATGATTTATGAATTAATTTCCACTTAGTGGGATTATTTTCATAGGGGTTCACCAGGCTATTCACATGGGTGGGCCTCACCATGTATTAAAAAAAATTATGCGCGGGATCCACATGTGTGAGTGCCCTATGAAAATAATCCATATACGTGAAACATGGTTCATGATTTATTTACCTAAAAATGTCTTTATGAACATTGCTATATGCAATTCATGAAAGTCTTTCATTTGCCTGTCTTTGACACGAGTTTGACTCGTGAAGTTGAGGTTCTCAAGGAAATAATTTTTTGCCATTTCAATTTCCCTTGTATTTTCATTCATTTTGTTGCTAAAATACTATGTGAAATACTTATGCGGTTTATACTTTGATGCGTCAAATAGGTAAACTAAGTTTAATGGAAAAAATTAAAAAAAAAAATGGAAAAGTAAAAAAGTTAAAATAAAAAGAAGGAAAGTGACAATCCTTCTTCCCATCCCCACTCCTCTAACCTCTACCACCTTTGGGCGCAGTAGGGATTTATACTTTGATATTTTAATTAAAATTAAGAATTTTTTTAATAAATCTCGACTTTTCAATAATGCAATGAACAAAAATTGTCTATCAAGTGCTACATTAAAGGTTGAGAATGTAGATAAAAAAATAATAATAATAAGAATATGCCATTATGAGTAAGAGAAAGATGGATATAATGACAAATAAGAATCAATTATTGCCAACGATCTCATCTCACAACACAAGCTTAATGGGCAAAGAAACTTTCCAAAAACACTACCATTGAACTTTTTAGAATAAGAAGCATAGATCGCCTTGAAATTGACTAGACGAGTCTTTTTCGTCAATCTGCTTGGTTCATTGTTAGATTTACTCAAGAAATCAAAGCAATATGTTAGTAAAGGATGCTCCAACAAACAAGTATCGTGATTCTTGGCATAATCTTTAACAAAGTTTTAAGTTGAATGTCAATACGTACCGCAACCCCCCTCTTTTTATAGGCTTGAGACCGATTATACAAAACAAAGGAAATATCGGATAACTAGAATATACAAAATTAGAATGACAAAAATATGATTAAGATCTTATAATTTTTTAAAATTTTCTGTTTTAATGTCCTCAACATCATCTATCAGCTTATCAAACTAATAGAATCTTCAGCGTCACAAACCTTTGGAAAAATCTTGACATGATCGATAACAACTTTCTCAGAAAGTCCACATTTTCCCCAGAAAAAAACTCTACATAAATAACCTTTTGCTGATTGTGATCTCTTATGCTGATCCAGAACCTTTTGCTAATGCAGCTTCACGTTCCTGGCGCCGACGTTCTCTCTGAAGGAAATCATGTAATCAGAAAATGAGTGTATAACTCTAAAATGTATCCATGTTGATCGAGCAATAACAGAAAAATGACGTAACAAGTAAAAATGAGAACTGTTTACTGCAGAAAAGAGAAATGCCAACTGACGCCAGAATAAAGTGAAAATTAATTTACTTTTCATTCAATTCAAATAAAATAATAATAAAAACTAAATATGGATACAAAATAAAAGTTGAGCATGAATTCCCAGCTCTAAAGTGAAGGGTGTGGATCATCACGAGTAGTCAGTAGACAACATAGACTCGAGTCAAATGTTCTAAGCTGTATCAGAACAGAATAGCTTTAGAGACCCTAGGATGCACTATGGCTAGTTATTTAGCCTATGTTCAGCTCATGTTTATAAACACTACAGCCACTTTTTATTTACAAGTTTCGAGGGACCCACAAGTACTACCCACTTAACCACAACTCATTACTATCTATTTATAATTTAAATCATTTATAAACACTTTGAGAATTGAATTATAGCTCATCTTCACTACAAAAAAATATTGGATTTATCTAAACTTCAGTACAACTACACTTCTTTATTAATAAAACTAACAAAAAAGATGCTAAAGGTCCCTTGTAAGGAAAAATACCATCTTCCTATCACTCTAACAGTGACTCCATAGATGTCAATTCTACGAAATTGAAAACCAGTAAGATACATTCAGAAAACTGTGATAGAGCAGAATCAACTAATTGTGGACTATCAATATCAAATTATCTGCCTTATTTCACTGAGATTGTGGTTTAATTTTGTCAGAGCACCGCCCTGTCATGTGCGGAAGCTGCAGGTTTGAAGCTATTACACCTGAAAGAATACCACCCCCTCTTCTCCCAGAGGGATGCTAATATTTGTTATAGGGGAAAAGTTGATATAGAAAAGAAAAGGAAAAAAACAGAAAGAAATCATCACCTATAGTTGGTTTTCAAAATCACGTAATGCAGAACACAACATTTAGCGAGCGAGAAAAGAGAGAAAGAAGAATGAGAGGGAAAAAAAAACAGTAGATTTCAGTGACAAACTTATCCAAAATATATATATATATATTACTCCTTGTTCCATGTATTCACTTTAATTTGAGAACATGAAGCAAATACATACCCTTCTTTCCCAGTACGGAAGGAAGCACACGAAATCATAAACCGGAGTTATCGTGGAGACTAACATGGCATTGAGTCCAGTGAACAGCAAAAGTGCAGTCATTGGCCTTGTTCTGTGAGGCATTTCTTTTGGCACAAACTGTTAGCTCTGCAAAGATAAAATAACAGCTAAAATATCATATTTTTAACTAATGATCACAATAGATAATAACCCTAGCACACATTAAACAAAATTGTGAATTGATTTTTTTACTGAACTATAACAAGTTCTAAATTACCTTCTTTTTTTTTCCTTTCATTTGTACCTCAATTACAATAATCAAAATATAAAACATGTTCATGGTATTACGTCAATCAGACATTCCTCAAGCTCAATTAATCTTCAAAACAAATTAAAAATACAGTTTTCTACTAGATTCAGAAAAATCCACTATATTCAAGTAAACAAAACCAGTAAAAAACCAATAAACGCAAGAGAACCTAAATAAAATAAAATTAGGAATGCATTATTAACACCCAAAGATAAAATTCTGCAAGCTGGAAATATTGAAATTCGAATTACACGACATTGTTATGTTTATACAATCAGGAAAAACCAAAAACCCCAAAGGAGAACGAGACTAAAATTAGCATATCACCTGGAGTTTTTCTGCTAATATAATATGTCGGACGGCGACGAAAATACCGGTACCGGAGTCCGCCGAGTGGGAGAGGAGGGTTTATGGGTGGGTGTCTGTTCTCACCGTTAACTTCTGAATTAAAATCGTTTATAATTAATAAAATAAAATAAAAAGAAAAATAAGGGATTAACTGTTGCTAAAATAACCACACACTACCTTCAGCAGTGCTACATGACATCTTCCTTTACATTCTTTCACGTGGCATCATCGTATCTTTTGATTTCTCCAACAATCTTCCACGTCACTATTCAACTTGAGCCTCATCGGGAGAAATGTCAACCATATGGTAAGACAAAATATACATCTAGCACCCATTATAGACATCTAGCAAAATCTTTATTGCTTTGCCTTGTGTCGCAAAATCTCTTTGAACTTTAAAGTTTAAATTGTGACCGAACTTTATCACAATGCTCTCCATCTAATTGGCTTGGAAGACATGCCTAGGTGACACGAAATTCGTATGTAGCACAAATTATTGTCCATTCTCTGAATAAATGATGAATCGAGAATGAACATTTTGACAAAATTAAGTAACGATTCGATAATATTTTGTATCTTTATAGCGGGATCTAAACCTTGTCTTGTATCATGGAGACCTCAGCGAATGTTAAAAATATTGTTGAAACGTGATGGAACTTTGTCAAGATATTCTCTATACATCATTGGTTGGACAATTGGACGACAATTTGTACCATTTCGTTTTGTCACATAAGATGTTCCGCCCAAGCCTGCTAAAGCCCATCAGATGCAAAAATAAGAAATTTGTCATTTGGTTGTAAAATTCTTGTGTAAATAGATGGATCAGCTCTTACCACTGGTTGATGAAGAGGTTGAGGAAGGTGAAATCGAGGAAAAGACACGTCAAGACTAATTTCTGACCACTTTAGGTAAGCATCACGATAACTTAAAACAAAAACAAGACCAGAAAATCGTAAAATCGTAGACAATCACAAGAATTACATATAGAATAGTCGATATTTCAGGGCAAGCTCATGCTTCATACCTACAATATGTGAATCCTCGGGATGCAAAATCCTTGGTTCTTGTCTAACCTCCTCCATGTTGGCATTATGATCCTGAGTTTGCTACTCGGGTGCAATTTTATTCGATTTGCAAGATAACCTATCACGCCTCTAGAATATCCTAGTCAGTATAATCTCGTACACACTTCTTACTGTACTAAGAAAACCATTTTTTTATTGGTAAATATAAATTTGTATTGATCAAAACTTATATACAAGTACTCCGGACATACTCGGGCTCACAAGATCAAAAGATGTAAAACGATAAGATCATGTAAAACGATAAGATCTAAAGATCCAACGCTAAAGACTCGAAATGACTCAAAACATGAGGATATAATGTGAACATAGCTTCGTATACATGTATTTTGATTAGTCTCACAATATTATCAAAATGGTGTCTAAGATCTTCAAAAATGATGTAGGACAATTGGCGTTAGAGTTTGAAGAAGAACTGGACCGAAAATTGTCAAAACGAGCTATTTCGAAGAAACGGGCATAACTTTTTGCACAAGTGTCAGAATTTCTATTATAATATATTTTCGGGAACGTCTCATAGTGCTGTATCAAAGCAGGATTTACTTTGTTTGATGGCCAACAACGAAGCCGGAAGAGTGAACCCTCGCGATGCTGGTCGCAGGGAAGGCGATGCAGATTTGTGGGCAGCAATTGACGAGCAGCGACAAACGATAGAGAGGTTGGAGGGCATGCTACAGCAACTGTTGGGCGGCAATCCAATCCTAACGCACCTGCTGTCGACGCTCCTACCACTGCCAACCGAGATGGACTTGAGGGAGTTGCCCTTGGCCGTTATGAAGGTGGGCGTCCACCTAGGGCAGCGAGGCACGTGCAGTTAGAGGATTTCAGCGATGAAGAATCCGAGGATGATTTTGCGGGATATCCAGGGAACCATCAACAGATCCGAAATCAGTCTGATTACAGAATCCGCGCAGACATCCCGTTGTTCCATGGGAAATTACAGATTGAGGAGTTTTTGGACTGGATTTCTGAAGTTGAGAGATTTTTCGAATTTACTGAAGTCGCAGATGAGCGACAAGTGAAGCTGGTGTCGTATAAGTTGAGAAGCGGGGCTGCTGTCTGGTGGGAAAAATTACAGATAGATAGGAGGTGCCAAGGCAAGACTCTTGTGTGATCCTAGAGGCGGATGAAACAACTTATGATGAACAGGTTTTTACCTCCAGATTATGAGCAGTTTATTTTCCAGAGTTTTCAGAACTGTGTACAGGGCAATAAATTAGTGGCAGATTATACTAAGGAATGGTCGAGGCTGTCTATTCGAAACAACTTGAACGAGATTGAGGGACAACAAGTTTCCAAATATTTGGGGGGATTGAAGCCTTCCATTCGGGATAAAATTGGCTTGCAGGTGGTTTGGACGGTGGATGAAGCACATAACATGGCTTTGGAGGCGGAGTTAATGGAAAAAAGGCCCCATCGTTTTTCCAATTATAAGAGAGACATGGGTGAGTCATCCATACAAATGTAATAGAGGTCGATTTTCACCAGGCAATGGGTAGAATCAACCTAAGAACATTGCAGATCAGACCCAAAGGAATACAGTTGCTGGTAATAACCATATTGGAGCCCGTCAGACAACCACTGCTGCAAAAGAAGCACCACAGGCAGCAAATTCATATGTTAAAACAGGCGGTTTAAAGTGTTACAGGTGTGGTCAACCAGGCCATCGTTCGAATGAGTGTCCAGCCAGGAGACTAGCAATTTTTGTGGATACTGGAGAGGAGGAAGATGAAGTTTAGTATGATGAGGAAGGAAGAGCCACGAATGAACTGTTGGATGGAGCAGAAATTGCTGAGGAACAGAGCGAACATGTAAGCCGTGTAATTCAGCGAGTCATGTGTTCAACGAAATTGGAGGATTCCTCACAAAGAAACAACATCTTTAAAGCTTGCTGCAGTCGATTTAATTGTTGACAGTGGAAGTTTTGAGAACTTCGTGTCCAAAAGGCTGGTGGAACATCTGAAGTTGCGGGTTGAAAAACATCCAAAGTCGTATGTGATTAGGTGGATTCAGAAAGGTCCTAAGGTTAGCGTGATTGAGGTGTGCAGAGTTCATATTTCAATTGGGCAACACTACCGAGATGAGGTGGTCTGCACTGTGGTCGACATGGATGCTAGCCATGTGTTATTAGGGCGCCCTTGGCAGTTTGGTGTGGATGTGACCTATAGGGGGCACGAAAATGTTTATGTTTTCAATTGGGAAGATAGGAAAATAGCAATGGTTCCGAGACGGAGTTCAACTGGGGGCTCAAATAAGACTACAACAGGAAATCAGTCTTGGTTACTTCAATACTTAGTTGGAATCCGGGGTTAAAGAAGTGCAGGAAGTACATGTTGTGGTAGTGCGGGCGATGATGGTAGAAGGGAAAGAGGAGCAGGAAGTTGTAATACCTGAAAAGGTACAGAACCTCTTGGCCGAATTCAATGAGTTGGTGTTAGATGATTTGCTAAATGACCTTCCACCTTTGAGAGACATTCAACACCATATTGATTTGGTTCCCGAAGCAAGTTTACCAAATCTTCCACATTATCGGATGAGTCCCAAGGAGAATTAGATTTTGCTGGAAAAGGTAGAAGAGTTAATGAAGAAGGGGTTTATTCGAGAGAGCATGAGTCCATGCGCTGTTCCCGCGTTACTGGTTCCAAAGAAAGATAGGAGTTGGAGGATATGTGTTGATGTCGCGTAATAAATAATATAACAGTCAGGTATAGCTTTCCAATTCTGCGGTGGGATAACATGCTGGATATGTTGGAGGGTTCGAGGGTGTTCTCCAAAATTGATCTGCGAAGTGGCTACCATCAGATTCGGGTGAAACCGGGTGATGAATGGAAAACGGATTTCAAAACGAAGGATGGACTCTATGAGTGGTTGGTATGCCTTTCGGGCTATCAAATGCGCCTAGTACATTTATGCGGCTTATGAACCAAGTATTGCGACCTTTCATTGGCAAGTGTGTAGTCGTTTATTTTGACGATATATTGATTTACAGTCGGAGTGAGAGTGATCATATGGAGCATCTTCGGGCTGTGTTGGAAGTGTTGTCCGAGAACAAACTATTTATTAATTTTAAGAAGAGCAGTTGGTTGACGGAAAAATTGTTATTCTTGGGATATGTGGTCAGTTCAGAGGTTTAGAGGGAATATTGGTGGATGAAGAGAAGATGAAAGCCATTAGTGAGTGGCCTACACCAAAGACAGTAGGAGAGGTGATGAGTTTCCATGGGTTGGCGACGTTTTACCGTCGATTTATTAGAGATTTCAGCAGCATTGTAGCACCTATAACCGAGTGTTCGAAGAAAGGTAAATTTCATTGGGGGTGAGGCAGTGATCAAAGAGAAGTTGTGCACTACTCATGTTCTTGCTTTACCCAATTTTGATAAATTATTCGAAGTAGAGTGCGATGCTAGTGGAATTGGGATTGGAGCAGTTTTGTCACAAGAGAAGAAACCAGTGGCGTTCTTCAGTGAAAAACTAAGTGATGCCCGCCGACAATGGAGTACTTATGAGTAGAAGTTTTATGCCATTGTACGTGCTCTAAAACATTGGGAGTACTATCCGATTCAGAGGGAATTCATTATCTACACTGATCATCAAGTATTAAAGTATCTAAATAGTCAACGGAGTTTAAGCAATATGTAGAGGTGTCAAGACGGACGAGTCGGCCAGACCCCTGAAAATCGGCCCGGATCGACCCGGGACCGCGGCTGACTCGTGACCCGAGCGGGCGGTTTCGGGTCAAGGAGGTGTGACTCGCGGGATTCGCGGGTTGTACCTTCACGGGCCGTGATTAACCTGCTGGCCCGTGAAATTTTTTTTTTTTAAATTTGAAAAAAAAAATGGGAGGAGAGAAGTAGGTGCCAACCTAGTTGGGATATACTTAAACTATAAATTATAATAAAAGTAGGTGCCGACCTAGTTGGGAAGTACTTATGTTATAAATATTTGATAATAGTAATTAGAAATATATTTAGTTGTTATTTGTTTAAGTTAAATTTAATTTTGCAAAGTTATAAATAATTCATGTAACATTAAATTTGAATTTTATGTAAATATTTCTTGGTATAAATATGAATTTATCATTTTGTTCAATTCTTAGTTTACATTTAACAAAAAAATATTTTTTTCTATAAATATGAAAAATTCTATATTTTTATAATTTTGTTTATACAATAATACGGGCCAAATCGGAACAAACTGCGACCTGTGACCCACGTGGGCTCGACTCGAATGGATCAACGGGCGGACCTGGGTTGTAGTCCAAAATTTGTGGGCCGTCCCGAAATAGGCCCGGAACTCAAGTGAGAGGGCTTTTTTTCACGCGGGCCGTTACCGAGCTCATATGTTGGTGGGTTGACTCGACTCGAACCACTCGGATTGGCACCTCTAGCAATATGCATGCTCGGTGGTCAACCTATTTGCAAAAATTTCCATTTGTTTTGAGACACAAATCTGGAGTTCTGAATAAAGTAGCAGATGCCTTAATTAGGTGTGCAAGTTTGCTGGTAACAATGCAACAAGAGGTTATCGGATTTGAGTTCCTGAAAGAATTATATGCTGATGATGAAGATTTCGCCGAGGCGTGGGGGAAGTGTGTTCTAAAACAAACAGAAGGGGAGTTCCATTTGGTTGATGATTACTTGTTCCGTGGCAATTAGTTATGCATTCCAAAGAGTTCTTTGAGGGAGAAACTGATTAGGGAGCTACATGGTGGTGGTTTAAGCGGTCACCTGGGGCGTTACAAGACTATCAGTGGAGTAGCTGAAACGCGATGTGGGGGAAATTTTGTTCGCAAGTGTTTTGTGTGTCAGACTTCCAAGAGGCAAGCGCAGAATACGAGTCTCTACATGCCTCTGCATGTACCGAATGGCATATGGGAAGATTCGTCGATGGACTTTGTTTTGGGACTTCCACGAACTCAGCGTGGAGTCGATTTTATTTTTGTGGTGGTTGACAGGTTCTCCAAGATGGGACATTTTATTCCGTGCCGGAAGATTTCAGATGCATCTCATGTGGCACAATTATTCTTTCGTGAGATTGTTCGTTTACATGGAGTCCCGCAGTCTATCACTTCTGACAGGGATTCGAAATTCCTTAGCCATTTTTGGAGTACATTGTGGCGACGGATGGATACTACTCTTAAGTTCAGTAGCACTGTACACCCACATATTGACGGCCAGACTGAGAACTTGAACAGTACGCTGGGAAATCTGTTTCGGAGTATTTGTGGAGACAAGCCAAAACAGTGGGATATGGCACTGGCTCAAGCTAAGTTCGCTTATAATAATTCAATTCACATTGCTACTGGTAAATCTCCCTTTGCTCTGGTATATTTGCAGCCGCCTAAGCATGCTTTGAATTTGGTAAGACTTCCCAAGGTTGCTGGAACAAGTATGGCTGTTGAGAACATGGATGATCAGGTTCGTGATGTTCAGACAGAAGTGAAATTACGGTTAGAGGAGAAGAATGCGAAGTATAAGGCTACCGCAGATGTCAAGAGACGTAAGAAATTGTTTGTTGAAGGTGATTAGGTTATGGTGTTTCTGTGTAAAGAGAGGTTTCCCGTTGGTTCCTATAACAAATTGAAGCCGAGAAAATATGGACCGTACAAGGTGATCAAGAAGGTTAATGACAACGCCTATGTGATCGACTTGCTTGCTGATATGATCATATCTTGCACTTTCAATGTAGCTGATCTCTATGACTTTTGTAATGATGTTCCACTTTATCTAGATTATAAATCGGGGTCGAGTTTTTCACAGGTGGGAAGGACTGATGTAGAACAATTAGCGTTAGAGTTTGAAGAAGAATTGGACCAGAAATTATCAAAACGAGCTGTTTCGAAGAAACAGACATAACTTTTTGCACAAGTGTCAGAATTTCTATTATAATATATTTTGGAAATGTCTTGCAATGCTCTACATCGTCCCAACGGGTACCTCGGTTGACGTTGTTTTCAGCCTCAAATTTGCAGTTTAAGACAGTCTACCGGGCAATTGAAGTTTTTATTTTTTTCGCTTTTAATTGTTTTAATTAAGTGGATGTCTATTTTGGTCTTTTTGCTTAAATTAGGGTTTGCAGAGACTATTTAAAGGCTCTTTGTTTTTCTCAATAATACAATTCCCTTTTTTTAGGTTAGTTTCTTGAGATTTACAATTTTCTTTGTTGGGGATTACGCTGGTAAACTCTAGAACTTTCGTTCTGAGTCAAAAAATCAGCATGTTTCTAGCTGTCCAAAGGTGATATATGCTGGAACTAAATAAACACTGAAAGAATATATGCTGGACTGTTTCCTCCTGTGAACCGCAAAGGACACAATTTCTATCAATATCAGAGTGCAGCAGCCTGTCCTTGGTTAGGAGCTTTGATTGGGCACCTAACCGAAAGATGAACTAATGTCTCGGAGTTATACATGACCTCCAAACATCTCTAGCCCATGTCTTCTTACTCTCTTTGGGCCTGAAGAGATCAAACGCCTTGGCTATGCAAAACTGATTCCCAGCAGTCCACTCGGAAAATCTGCCCAGTGCTGCCTGAACGTCCTCTTCGGGTTCTTAAGAACTTTTTCAGATATTGACCCCTTTTCTCTAGAAAGTACGGTAAAAGAACAAAATGATATCATGTCAATAGATCAATTATCTCTATAAGAGGCCTTGTTGAATGATCTCTTCTGAAATCTTAGGATACTAGATAGAAGACATTTAATTAGTTAAATTTAATCTTCAACACGTCCGTACATGTGCAGGTTGGATTTATATTTTATCAAATGTCTAACCTAAGACCTTTGCGATTTCATCTAAAAGCTTAAGCTGTTAAAGAAGGGACATATTTGTTTATTTAAGTATAGTTTTCAAATAAGAAAACCGAAATATTTATAAGCATCACTAGAGGGCAACAAACATTTATATTTTACTAGAATAAAGTCACAAAAAAAGTGCAAAAAGGCAAAAAAACCTCGCTAATTAGACGAGGTAAGAGGTCATCTCAGTCACGGATGAATCTCCACGCGCCTGGACTACCATGGCCATCAGAAACCCCAACAAAGGTGGCGTGTCAACTGGTCTCTACCTGGCTGTGATCTTCAAGGACTTCATTTGCCTGGACCACGGCAAATGAAACCTCACCATGAGAATGCTTCTCTGGTGCCTTTTTATCACCTCCAAAATCATCATCATTTTCCCTGTTCATATTGGCATATTGATTCAAATATCGCAAACACATGGATGCTGTATTTTCCATATAAGAAAACATCCTCCAGCTGCTTCTTATTCGAAGGAATTTAGGATTTTGATAAGTTGCAGAGAATTGAGAGAGAGGAAAAGAAAGGCGAGAATAAGATCCAATTGATTAAACTAATTCAATTGCCAAATGAAATCAATTACAGCCTACTTATATACGAGCTGAGGAACAGCTCACGCTTTAAGCATGAAGGAGGAAATCCACAATGACAGAAATAACCTCTGTCTAAATGGGCTAATTATACATGGGCTTGGCTAATCTATAATGGGCTTGACACTCCCCCTCAAGATGAAGAGTATATATTCAATACTCACATCTTGTGTAATAACAACTTGAATCTGGTTCCACCAATGGCCTTTGTCAGGAGATCAGCAATTTGATTCTGAGACGATGTAAACAACATTTTCACTTCACTGGCTTGGACTTTGTCTCTAACCAAATGACAATCAATCTCTATATGCTTCGTCCTTTCATGGAAAATGGGATTGCTTGATATATGTATTGCTGACTGATTATCACAAAATAGCAAGGCTGCCTTCGTCTGCTTAACTCCTAAGTCGATCAACAGATTCTTCAACCAACTCAATTCACAAACAACAGCTGCCAGTGACCTGTACTCTGCTTCAGCAGAACATCTTGATACCGTATGTTGCTTTTTGGATTTCCATGATATTAACGAGTTCTCCAAAAAGATGCAATAGCCCATAATAGATCATCTAGTATCAGAACAGGCAGCCCAGTCTGCATCACAGTAACCTTTGAGCTGAAGATCAGGTTTACTCTAAAAAAATAAACCTTGACCTGGTGATCCTTTCAGGTACCTCAAAATGTGATGTACAGCTTCCATGTGAGGTTGCCTTGGTGACTGTAAGAACTGGCTCAGTAATTGCACAGCATAAAAGAGATCAGGCCGTGTTATGGTTAGGTAGAGTAGCCTTCCTACTAGTCTTCTATACTCACTGGCATCTGAAACATTATTCCCTTCATCCTTACTCTGCTTCAGATTATGAGGGAGAGGAATGGTTGTTGGTTTGGCACCCAAATAACCAGCATCGGATAGAATATCCAGAGCATATTTTCTCTGGCAAACCAAAATGCCTTCTGCTGTTCTAGCAATTTCAAGGCCAAGAAAATACTTAAAAACCCCTAAGTCCCTCAACTTAAATCTTTCATTTAACTCCTTCTTGAATTGATCGATATAGGATAAATCATTTCCACCTATTATGATATCATCTACATAGATTAATATCACAGTAAAGGAGCAGCCATTTTGTTTGCTAAACATAGAATAATCGGCCTTTGATTGCTGAAAACCCTGTGATAGAATATAGGAGGTCAGCTTAGTGTTCCACTGTCTAAAGGCTTGTTTAAACCCATATATTGATTTATTTAACTTGCAAACAAGGCGTTCACCACACTCTCCCTGCTGCTCATACCCCGGAGGCATTGTTATGTAGACCTTTTGATGTAATTCACCGTGTAAAAAGGCATTATTGATGTCCAGCTAATAAAACACCCATTGTAACTGAGCAGCAACAGCTAACAAAGTTTTGACAGTGACCAATTTTGCTACTGGAGAGAAAGTCTCCTCATAGTCTAAGCCTGATTGCGGGGTAAAACCTTTGGCAACGAGATGAGCTTTCTTTCTTTCCTCAGTGCCATCTGAATGGAGCTTAACCTTATATATCCATTTATAGGCCACTGGCTTTTTATCTGCAGGAAGCTTAACAACATCCCAGGTCTGATTTGAAACAAGAGCCTTATATTCCAGATCCATAGCAATACACCAATCAGGATACTTGGATGCCTCCTCAAAGGTGTGAGGCTCAAACACAGTGGATAGAGCCAAAGCATAAGTTCTGTGAGCTGAAGACAACTTAGTATAAGCAAGATGATCTGATAGTGGATATTGCTTACCTGATGTAGGACCTTTGCCCATAGAGTTTGATGGAGAAGTAGGTGCTATGGAGGATAGATTACAATGGTAATCCAAGAGATAGGAAGGTGGTTTAATAGTTCTTTTTGATTTTCGAACAGGGATCAAAGAAGAAGGAGAAGGAGAATGAGAATTCTGATGTAAGGATGGAAGTTGAGGTGAGGCTAGACTCTGAGATGTTGATGGAATCTGAGATGGAGAAGTGGCTTTGTCAGAAGGGGACATTGATACAACAACATGAACCTTGATAGAAAGAGAATTAGGAATATCAGGAAGGACAGAAGACTGAGGTGAGAATAAGTATTGATCAGAGGAAGAAGAACTTGAAGAACTGAGTAAAGAATTTAAGAAAGAAAGATGCTGGAATGGAAAGACGTTTTCATGGAAAATAACATCCCTGGAATGGAAAACTGTATTGGTGAGAAGGTTATATAACGTATAAGCCTTTATACCATAAGGGTAGCCAATAAAGATGCAAGGTGCTGCTCTAGGATCGAACTTGGATCTGTTTCTTCGCAAAGTAGCAGCATAGCACAAGCAACCAAACACTCTGAGGTGGAAAGAGAAGGTGCTGAGTAATAGAGTGTTTCACGTGGTGACTTATCATCAAGGACAGAGGAAGGGGTTCTATTTAAAAGATGTGTGGCAGTCAGAATGCAGTTTCCCCAGAATTTATGTGGCAAATTTGCCTGAAATTTAATTGCTCTAGCGATGTTTAGGATATGTTGATGTTTCCGTTCAACAATCCCGTTCTGCTGAGGAGTTTCTACACAACTAACTTGATGTAAGATTCCTTTAGAATGATAGAAATCTGTCATTATAAACTTAGCACCATTATCAGACCTTAGTGTTTTTATGTTGGCTTGAAAGTGATCTGAATTAATGAATAAAAATTTCGAATAAGAGGTCTGGTTTGAGACTTGGTTTTCATGAGATAAGTCCAGGTGACTCTACTATAATCGTCAACGATGGAGGCTCTCGATTCACTGATGGGAAAAGGAAGTTTATGTTGCTTCGCCATAGGGCAGATTGGACAATACAAATGTTTATTAAATGTGATGTTAGAAGCGTATTTATGAAACTGGCACATGACCCAGACGGCAGTGCCATATATCAATATTGCTAGTAATATTACTGATATTCTGAACATTACAAGAAGTAGCAACAACTGTATTACAATGGAAATCAGAAATGGGACTGCAACAAGATATAACAGAAGTATTGAGACCAATGGAGTGTGTAACAGAATGTGCACTAAATTGATGAGAATGGGTAGGTGAGTTGTTTTTGGACTTGACATATAACTGATGATCAGGAGTTTGGAAAAGATATAATCCATCCTTAAGCTTGCCTACTCCAATCATCCTCCATGTTAAAAGATCCTATACAAAACAAGCATTATGCACAAAAATCAGAAAACAATTATGTTTAAGGACCAAATTGCTAACTGATATCAGATTGAAATTAAAGGATGGCACCACAAGGACATTAGTAAGGATCAAATCATCTGATAACTTTACAGTTCCAACTTTAGTCACAGCAGCACGATGTCCATTTGGTAACTTAAAAAAAGCTTTGGAATCTACTGTGATGGAGGTAAGGTAATTGCTAGAGCAAACCATATGTTCAGATGCTCCTGTGTCAATTATCCATTTGATTCCAGCAGCTTTCACATTATGACAGAATTGATTACCTGAAAAAGCAGAGGTTTCAGGAATAGATGATGAACTCAATGAATTGTTTGGTGATGTTGAATTGCCAGTAGACAAACGTGCTTGCAATTGAGGAACCGACATAGCTAAGAGTTGCTGACATTGGTCAGGGGTGAAAGGATCCTTCGACTGTGAAGATAATGTCCCAGATCTTCTGTCAATAGGAACATAAGCCACTACATGAGCAATAGGCAGTCTACCTCTTGCAAACTTATGACCTGGAGGATATCCTACAAGCTTGTAGCATTTTCCCCTAATGTGTCCTACCAAACCACAATAACTGCACATAGGTTGATCTCTCCTCTGAGGTATATCTCTGATTAACATTTGGCTTGTTTATAACTTTTCCAGCACAAGTAGCTACCTCAAAATTTTGCTGTCTTTTCACAGTAACCTCCTTCTGTTTTTCATCTTGCAAAATCAATGCAAATACCTTGCTTAATGAAGGTAATGGATCCATCAACAATACTTGGCTTCTAACAGCAGAAAATTGATCATCAAGCCCCATCAAAAATTGCATAACCTGATCCTCATGTTTATATCCAGTGCTGTTATTATCAGGCCTATAGTTATCCAATTCCTCCCAAAGTCCTTTAAATCTATTGAAGTAGGAGCTGATAGAGCCGTTCTCCTGTGAGATAGAGGCAATCTGCTTCTTCAAATCATAAACACGAGTACTATTACTTTGACTGTACCTATCGCGAAGCTCTATCCATACTTCTCTGGCGGAATCCTTGTGCATCACACTAGGATAGAGTTCCTTAGGGGTTGAATTAATAATCCAGGAAGATACTACATGGTTACATCTGCGCCAAACACTAAACAAAGGATCGTCTCTGTTAGGCCTCTCAATTGATCCATCAATGAATCCTTCTTTGTTTTTAACACTAAAAGCCATGATAACAGCTCGACTCCAGGTAGGATAGTTTTCTTCAGTGAGAACAACTGAAATAAGTTGCATTCCTGTATTATCTCCATAATGAAGATAATAAGGTCCTGCAGGATCAGAAATCAATTTACTGAGAATGGAATTATTATCTTCAACAGCCATTTTTCCCACAGATGAATCACCAGATGAATTAGAATAATCGAACTGGCTTTGTATGTCTTCTGCTACATTTGAATTCTCTGCCATTTGAGCAGAATATTAATTGCGTAGCTCTGATACCATGATAAGTTGCAGAGAATTGAGAGAGAGGAAAAGAAAGGCGGGAATAAGATCCAATTGATTAAACTAATTCAATTGCCAAATGAAATCAATTACTGCCTACTTATATACGGGCTGGGGAACAGCTCATGCCTTAAGCATGAAGGAGGAAATCCACAATGACATAAATAACCTCTGTCTAAATGGGCTAATTATACATGGGCTTAGCTAATCTATAATGGGCTTGACAGATTTTGAGGTTGATCAGAGTGATCAATCACTCTGAATCACAAGGTGTACTACAGTGGATCCTATAACAAGACACTGCAAAGAAGACAAAAGCAAACAATCAAGATTTCAAATAAAATAGGAAAATGATACTGTTGAACAGTTAATCGAGCAAAATTGTGTTGTAGTAAAATTTATGAGAAGAGCCTCGAAAAAAACAGTTTAACAACTTACTTAGAGCTCGTCTTTTGTATGATCAATGGATTAACTTTTAATGTAGAACAACAGATCTTTGGAAGCAGTTGAGTTAAAAAGAGCGCTCAAACCGAAGTGTAAGAAAATTGATGGTTTTATATGTTTTCAATACCTCATTTTGATCACCTTAAAATGCCACATTTTTACATAGGATTTGTTTAATTAAAGTGTCGAGCACTTCGACAGAACATCCTTGAAAAGATTTCATAAGAGGATAAACAAGACTAAGAGTCTGCGAGACAGATTTTCTGTGTGGACTAAAAGTTAGTCGTCCAATTCATCCTTTCAAAACAGATATGAGTAGGCATATGTAGCATCAAGGGTGCTTAGCACCCGTCTTTGTGGCTTGTACCTAATGAAGGCATCCCTCAACAATATATCAGTACATACACTACATATCATCATTCAAATCAACATTCATGAAAATTCATTTTTCTAGTTCCAATAGTTTTATTCTTCTTAAAATTGCCATTTTCAAGTTGCCTCGTGTGCGATAAAATCCTCCAAGAACCTATGATGATACTACTATTACAAGCATTTGGATCTATGGTCAAAGTAGATTTGTATGTCGATGATCTGCTATATACAATTGGCAAAGCTAATTAGATAAAATATCCAAGGTTGGTGGAGCACATTTGGAGAGCATTGGTGATAGTACAAATGCACACAGACAAGGGGGTGGGATGGGGGAATTGACCAAAAACAATAGGTATTATACAATACTTTTTACTGAAATTAAAATCTGGTTAGAGCGTCACATCGAGTCAACAAAACGTGTTAAAATCCTTGTTCGACTTTGCGTCCAAGTAAACATTAGAATGCTTGATCATCAGGAGTGGCCACAAGGATCAATCCAATCCAACGTCTAAGTTAGATTTGTATAGTAGAGAAATATATTTGCAAGTATTTTTCCCAAGTGTTAATCCAATGTATATCCTTATTGGCTTGATAAACAAGTATAAGTAAGTTCTTTCACCATGTTTGGTG
Organism: Fraxinus americana; assembly: GCA_035079005.1. Classification (NCBI taxonomy): domain Eukaryota; kingdom Viridiplantae; phylum Streptophyta; class Magnoliopsida; order Lamiales; family Oleaceae; genus Fraxinus; species Fraxinus americana. Next base: position 35,572,500 of record CM068715.1, on the reverse strand, counting down.
TGATCGATTTGTTGAAATTCGACTGGATTATAGGAAAAAGAAGTTGAAATTCTAGTTTACAGTCTTGAATAACCAAGTGTATGCTTTATTTAGCCGAAAGATCATACAAAATAGATTATTCATATTCGTTTCTTCACTAGATATACTTTGTTTTCTTAGTTAGCACAATGCAATATTCAAAATCCTCAAACCTTTTTAGAAATTTCTATAAATAGATTGAACAGTTTGATTAGTTGGCTGATTGTGCAAATTTTCTATAAATGAATTTTGCCTAGTTATATTAACTTCCTGAATATAATTTTGAAAGCATATACTTTTCCATTGATCTTCTATTTTAACAATGTAAGAGCTAAGCAAGGTAGATGCATCAGAACATTTACAGTTACAAAGCTAGAATATGAACTCGACTAACAAAATGGTAAAAACAACAAAATTTACGCGTTTCAAACTAACAAAATTCAAAAACTATTACAATGCAACAATCTCGATGGCATCAACTAGGAGACTTCATTTCTACACACCTCTATAAATTTTGCGTGTTTTTCTATTTCATTTTGCTTAATATTACTCTCGAGATTTGGATATAGGCCTTTGTCAATAACAGAGGCATCACACTTTAATCTTGAGGCTCTTCATCAGCAAACATAGATACAATTTACAATAACAAAAAACTAAGCTGTTTCCCCAATAAATTTGGGTTCCTCGACACTGATCTTTTCCATCACTACCTAATATTGCATTCTTAAATGATAAAAAATGATGGTTTTACTTGTATTATTTGATTATAAGATAGGCAAGTGATTTTTCTAAATTATGTGATACTCCTGCAAGAAGAAGTTTATAATGCATACAAGTATTCCACACTCGTACTTTCCAAAAATGAGAAGGAGAGGGCGAATTTACAAAATATACTCAAGTCCGTAATCAAAGCTGAATTTCACTATATAAAAATAAATAATTGAATATAACTTAATTTTTCAAAATCTGAAACTATTCTCTTCTTATATTTGTTGACCTTCAAAGACTAAAAATTCACTACACAATGTTTCTCAAATCTTTTTCCTAAAGAGAACTAGATTAAGAGATATTCTATTTCCGTTCGAAGAATTGTTGCAATGATATATACCTAATTCAAGCCATTTATTAGACGTTTGTGCTGGTTGTAATGCTTCTCCATCCAGACTCTTGAAGCCACTTCAACTGTTCTACGCCACGTCTGGTTATACACAAAAAGAGAAAGTCAATAGTTTCAAATGAGATTTCATTGTTCATAAATCACAAAATCTATAAGGACAACATTCAGATTCATAATGCACTATAGAAATGTGTGGTGGAAAGACAGGAATATCCATTATAACAGGCATTACTCAATGGAGGGAGGTGGCTCAAGAGGAGAGTTTTGATGGCAGGATTTCACCCTCATGAAGTCATAATGTCCTGATGTTTAGGGTGTACGCAGCCTAATCATAGCGCACACTTATATCTCGACCAACATATAAAGGCTTTCCCTAACATACCCACTGCATAGAGGATTCTGTACTCTGTGCATTCAAGTTGTTATTGTATTCTTTATGTATTCTTATAGTTTTTACAAACTTCTCAATCCATTGAAGGCAATTTCTTCCTTCATATTCAATCCTTTCAGAAAATTTAGTATCCAAAAGTTTCCCACCTTAATGCAATTTCATCTAACTTTTTACTCCAAAAATGTTCATCAATGAATTTTTTAACAATGATAATTCTGAATAAGATGGTTAAGTTAATCTTAAAAGTTCAGATCTTGTTTGACAAAGTAGTAAGAATTCCAAGAATCTACAATCTCTTTGTAAAGTGTTACCATTGCCTTCATGTTTAAACTCATTGTTTCTTAGAGTTAAACTAAACTAACACAATAAAAAACCCGTCATTCGGTTCATTTCTAGATGTACAAGAAGACAAAATCTAAATTATCTGAATCCAAACTTTCAAGTTCTGTCCGAAGCAAGCATGAAAACCAAGAAACACTAATTCTAAATTCAAATAACAAAGCAATCCTCTATTATCTATCATATCAAATTGAATATTAAATGCTCCAAAGATAAATCAAATTTAAACAAATCTCACCTTCTCAACTGTGCCCAAAATGGACCTGTTCTTGAACTCCCTATCTCTGATCTTGGCCTTTCCTATCCCTAACCTTCTAATCAAAGCCACGGGTCTTCGTGAAGTAGCCGGAGGTAGAAGTGACTTTCTCTCACCTTGGCCACTGCAGCCACCTCCATTAATGGCTGCTTGGCTTCTTTTTACGCGTTTCGCCAATCGTAACTCTTTCTTGGTTAAGGATTTGTCATTTGATTCAGAACCCACTTCAGCAAACTTCTTCAGGAGTTCATCTGATGATGCTTTCGTTACGTGCTGAACTTTAGCTGTATTAGGACTAGTATTTTCCATTGAAGAGTGAGAAAGAACTATGGGAAAAGTGGAGCAACTTTCAGTATTTTTGAGAGAGAGGGGAGAGGATGAATTCTTGCGAGAGTGGGATTTTAAGGTAGAAGGAAATTTTGTGTTGTCCTAGGTTGGCTTATTGTGTGAAAATTGGACCGTTAGGGGATGGGTGATGTTTGATTTGAGTAATATTAGGTAGTGGAATATAGCCGTTGGTAGTGATGCAATGAAAGTTAGATTTAAGTTGCAGCTCCACGGCCCTCCACCCATGTTCTTTGCTGACAATATTGCAATAAGCAGGGTAATTGGTAGAGCTGTAAGCAAAAATCGTCAAATCGAAAAATCGAACCGAAATCGCAATTTCGAAACCGACGGTTTGGTGTCACGTGGACCCGTTAACGAATTGGTTTTGAACCAAACCAAACCGGTCAAAAACGGTTTGGTTTAGGTTTGGGAATTTTAATTACGGTTTAAAACCAAACCGGACTGGCGAAAAAATATATAAAATAAAAAATTGAATTTTTTTGAAAATTTATCCAAAATTCTAATTTTGTAAATCAATAATTTTGTCATTTTGTTGGTATTTTTGTCAATTTCTAATTTCTTATTAGTTATTACAATTTACGACCCGCTCAAATCCCAACCCGACTCGCTATCTTGATTTTTTTAAAAAAATGAACACAAACTCTCACAAACACAACCATAATCCCTAACCTTCCATTTATCTCTCTCTCTCTCTCACTCCTGAATTTTCCTCAAATCGTCGGTAGTCTACGGTCAGAATTTTCAGTTGTCAGCGACGGTCACCGGTAGTCTACGGTCAGTCACAACTGATAGCCTTCAATTTCGTTGCAAAACTGCGTGATTTTTTGTGACCTATGGGTTAGTTCTGTGATTTTTTTTTTTATTATTTTAGTTACATAGTTGCGTGTTCTTGATTCTTGAACATGGAAACCGTTTAAGTTATTACTAAACATAGTTTGTCATCTCGATTCTTGAAAATTCCCAAATTCGTGATTTTTTGTGACCTATGGATTTTTCTATTTTCGAAGTTCTGTGATTTTAGTTACATAGCTACGTGTTCTTGATTCTTGAACATGAAAACCGTCTAAGTTGTCTTTGAAATTATATGACTGTGATTTTAGTTTATTGTGATTTTACTTTGATTTTGTTGGTATTTAAATTTATAGTAAATATATTTAGTTTATTTTAGATTTATTGTCAGTAAGATATCAATATATATTGAATTAATGGAATAAAAGTAGACACTAGACATGCAAAAAAATATACGCGAAACTGGCGATTTAAAATCTGACCAAACCGTTAGGTTTAGGTTTGAGTTTTTTTCAAACCGATCAAAACGATTTAGTTTAAGTTTGAGTTTTTCTCAAACCGGTTGAAACGATTTGGTTTGAAAATTTGTAAAAAATCGGTAAAATCGGACTGCTTACACCCCTAGTAATTGGCTCCTTGTTTTCAGGATTTTAATATTTTTTTGATTTTATCAATGAATGGATAATTTATATATTCAAGCCCCTTTTTTTTTTTAATATTCACTCCTAGGCTTGAAAGGAGGTGTAAAACGCTCCATGCTGAGCCACTAGTTTTTTAGGCGAGCGTGGTAGGGCCGACATGGCCCCAGGCTTAATGACTATTGTACTCGGGCATTAGCTATGTAGGACAATTTAACACATTTTGACACATCTATGCTCGATTGAATGATCGGCCGAATTAATTTATTCAATTATTCCATCCAACACTTCAAAAATTGTATTAGAGTGAAGCTAGAATTTTAACAAGAACTTTAAGACTTGGGTGAGGTCAGCGGTACGAGGTAAAAATCAACATTTTCGTTGGTCTTTTGCTTGGCAAAAATTTGGCAGATTACGCAGATAACTCGTAAAAATCCAAACCCTGATAAGTATTTTAGTTCATAGGAATTTAGCAAATATTTAGTAGATTAATGCATACAATCGAAGGAGACTATTTTCCTCTGAAATAAAAATTAATAATATTATTATTAGTAATAATGATAATAATAAACTGTTTTACTTAAAAATCCACACAGAAGTAGAAATAATTCTTGATAGTAGTATATTTTGCAAATATTTGTCCAATTAAAAAGACAACTATAGGGCCTAAATTTAATGTTGTGTAAAAATACTGAAATAATTTCAACTATTTAAATTTCCAAAATTAAAATACTCAAAGATTAATAATTCTGAAATAATAATACCTAGAGACAAACTTTATTTCTATAATTATTGAACTGATCTTTACCGTCAATTCCTCTATTAAAACAGCACAATACCATGACATTAATTCCTGTACTAAACTCAGAAATGAGCCTACAACACATTTTTTTACATGCACAGATAGAGTTACACTTTACAACAAAACAGTCACTGCAGTTTATGAAGGCCGCCTCAACGGTATCGGCTATATATTTTCCCATTCTGCTTTACTTTCTGATGGAAGGGTTATTTAGCTTCACTCTTGTGGCCTCGAAAGCCAAAGAGAACTGAGGGCTCGAAGGCGTGAGGAATAATCGTTCATTAGAAGAAGGGCACGGGCTGATTGCCTAGTCGTCAAGATACGATGCATCTCCTGTAAAGTCTGTTGCCTCGCGTTATCCGCCTGAAAATGTCAAAAATGGATAAACGGAGCTGAAAAAAGTCCACAACTTATTTATACTATCTCCTTCAAAATGTCAATCAGCCCCTGTTTGGCTCCATCCTCCAAAAACTCATTTTTCCTCAAATTAATTTTCAACCACACATTTCATTAACTCTAATCAAAATCTACTAAAAAAATATTTTTTTTATCTAAACCAAACAGGGCTAAATTTGTTGACAAATGGAGGTTCCACACTTCGACCGCTACCTACTAATGTGATCAAACGTGGATGGTAGGCTTAAAAGTCACTTAAAATTTACTTTTAAGTAACTTTTTACTTTTAAACATGTTTAAATAGGTTACTTTTTCGCTTTATGTTCTCTAGTTTTTTGGTAAATGTAATCAAACATATTCTAGAAATCAAATATTTCACAAAATGGATAGCACAGCCGGATCAACGAATGAGATTTACTACCTGGCGCAAGAAACCTTCAAGAGTCCCCAACTTCCCCATGGCCATAGCCATCTGACCCATATAATTTGCCATGTTACCGGATGGCCCTTCGGGTCCTGAAGATTCAGTAGCTAATGTCTCGGCTAGAGATTGCTGTAGCGCCTCTTTACCTTGTGAGAGAGCATCTTCGGCTTGGTGAGATGATTGCTGCAATGTGCTTATCTTCTCCAATTGTTGCTCAGTTAGAGGCTCCAATCGATTCTCGAGAAGCTGCATTGCCATTAAATGCCATTATAGAACAATGAACAAGGCAATAATATGAACATTTTTCCCAGGAGAAAGTGCAGCATGTCACCCATTTCCAATAAAAGAGATCCAAATTTAATGGTAAAAGCTGTGACAGGTCCCATGTTGAATAAAGATAGATATGTTAATAACATATAAGGGCTTTGGGCTACTACTCTTAAAAAGGAGAGCTTTTAGAAAAAATCTAAAGTTTTAATATAGCAGCAAAGCCTATTAAGCTCAAATGAGCAATTCAGTCTGTCTAAAGCAAAATCGAGCAATTCAAATTCCAAAATTGGTGTTTTCACACGAGCCACCATTTTGCAAGGAGCATGTCAAGAGAAATTCCGCAATGCAACATATAAGGGCTTGGGTTATTCTCTTAACAAGGTTGACCTTTTATAATGAAAACCAAAGTCTCAACAAAAGCATCATGGAACGAATAACGACTTGTTAATCCACGAATGTTGGACGGTGTGAAACCTCATCATACTGTTGAGTTATTTGCTTGGCTATATTGGCATTCGTGTATTTGTATTAGGTCATCCTAGATTCCTATGCTATATAGAGGAAAATTTGGGAGCACTTATCTGTGTGCATGAGAGGCAGAGACTGAAATCTACAAAAATATGAACACACACCTTGAGAAGTTCAGATGGACGGAACCCACCAATCCACATAAAACACCTTTCTGCAGGCGATTTCCACATACCAGACAAGAGGTGGAATACATCACCCTTGGCTGCTTTACTTTTCAGCTGGAATATCTTTTTGAAATGTTCCGTCACGTTATCCACAATAGTACGAAGTTCAAGGTCACTTGCATGTGAATTGACAGCCATCCTAAGCTCATTTATCTGCCTGTTGTGCTCTTCCAACCACCGTGCATATTCCACATCAAATGCCATGGCCCCTGCAATAACAAAGATATGTTAGTTTCATCATAGCCATATCGAAGAATATAACGAGAAAAGTAAATTGGAAGAAAAGAAAACAGGACAATCAATCGAGTACAGCCACCGTGCTTTTTTCCCTGTTTGTCCATCAACTAAAACTTAAATTTGTAAATAACCGGAGGAGTAAGATTGCCTCTGATAGTCAAATTTCTCTAGAAAATAAAAAAGGGCAATAAAATTATTAAGCATGAATGGTTCAACATATCATTTCCATTGTACAAGATCAATAAACTTCCTAATTGTTCGAAATGTTCTACATGTATATGAACTAGTCCATACAATCCTCAGATGAATGAGCTTCTTGACCAAACAAAAATTTTGGCATTTAATTTGCACCACGTAAAGCATCAAGGAACAATACACAAGTATCCTTTTCTTCCAGCTATTGTTTCCTCCTTGCCTGCAACCTTGCAATACTCAATAGACCTTTTCTAGGATAAGTAATTTTGTTTTCGAACATGTTTGGAGAATTTAATTTTTCTTAATAAAAATAAAGTAACTCTAAATTTATTGTCAAAATAAGTAACTTATTTCCAATTTCAGCACTACAAAACTATTTATACGAAAACATACTTATGTACTTAAAAGTAAACGTTTTAAGCTTAGACAAACATGTTCACTGTCTACTGTACTGCTTGTGCTCAAAACAACTAAAAAAGAATTGTAAAGTCTTTTAAACAATATTGTGGGTAGGTTTTTATCATCTAAAATTATCGATAAGAGATGAACAATCAAGTCTACAGCAAAAAAAGACATCATACCATTGCCACTCCCAGCATTAGATTGGTCTCCAGTGCTGGAAACGAACATACCCTGCAAAAACAAATAATAATAAAAAAAAATCAAAACTTTTAATGCAGAAAATATGAAAGGTTTAAACTACCACTCACGATATTACAGGCAAAGGAACAAAAAACTGATATAGCACATCTAATAAAATCCAACCTGCTGACGAGCTCGCTGCAGTTCCTGCTCTAGTTGGGTCAGCTTCAAGCGGCTATTCTCCAGCTGCTGTACATAGGCCTACAAAGTAGACGAGAAAATAATTAATTTACTGTACTCCAACATTCCTATACATGATTAGACTATTTGTTTCATTCAACAAAAAAGAATAAAAACAAAATTTTGCAGCAAAAAAATAAATTAAAGAAACCTACTTTCTTCCTCAATCGGCTTTTCCTAGCAGCTTCACGATTCTGGGCAAGCCTTCGCAAAGTCTAAAAGACATAATAGTGAGAGGAATCAACAAGTTATTCTTGAAATTAGTCAAATGACAATTAGTATAAACTTACAACCTTATGATCCAAGGATTTTTCTTTTGATTTGCCACTGGAATCTGAGACTGCAACGGCACCGGACTGACCCATATCAAACTACACAAGATAGAGTGGCATCTTAGTCACATATCGATAAAAATTAACAACAAAAGCCCTTGTTTGAGCCCCATTTTATCAAAAAATCATTTTTTCAAAACTCATTTTCAATCACGCATTCTCTAATAAAATAATATTACACGTAAATCGAAAACTTTTTCTTCATTTTAACCACAATTTCTCCAAAAATCACTATTCAAAAATGCATTTTTCTCTCAAAATAGGGCTCAAACAAGGGTTAATCTTCCTCAAAGAATTACGGAATGCAATAACTTGAATTCGTATGCTGTAAGTTCCCTGACTAAATAGATATAAACTTTTCGAGAACCTTAAATGCAAATTCATAAATAACTTATTTTGAGAAGGCAGAATGAAAACGCACTTCTAGAAGCTAAAAACTGAAAGTCAGAATTACAAAAAAAAAAATCACCCTTTGGTTTCTATCGTCAGGCTCCATGTCAGTTGAAGTATCTGTATGGGAACTGGAATCTGCCAAGTTGGACTCTCCCCAGTTCTCATGTTGCGCACCAGATACAGAAACTAGATTTTGCGATGGTCCCTTTTGTAATTGCACTGTTTGAGATCCCATAAGAGCGGCAGAGAAATGTGTGTTGGTAGGAGCATGAGACTAAAAAATCAACGAAGATGTGAAGATCTCAGAAACTGATAACAGTTTTCAAATCAAATAAAGCAACAGGCTAAAATAAAAAGAAAGTACTGTTACCTTATCAAAAGTGTTAGCTGGGAGAACAGGGTGCATTGTTTGGCTAGTGATGGTTGGATCAAATACTGGATCTGTAAAAAAATAATTTGTTCCATCTTTTGTCATAAGAAGAAAAAGTACCAAGCGAAGCTACAAGAAGAAATACCCAACGCAAGCCAATCACTCTAGAAACTCCTAAAAACATCCCTAAAGGACTGCAACCTAGCTTGGTCCCTCTAATTCATGTTTCTGAGAGAGCTGGACTACACTACTGGCCTGGCTTGCATAATTGAACCAAAAGTGTGCTATGGACAAGCAATGCATCAAAGTGCACATGTTAATATCTTTTCACAACGCTGTAGAACAATTGTTCATTTTTTATTTTTTTGAATGGGGTGTTTAGGGTTTTCCAATTAGATGCGTGTTTTGGAGTTATCTCGAGTGTAATTTGTCCTCCTTTCAACCGAGACCATATTTTCCTCAATCAGGAGTGGTGCATGTATCAGGGATGTCAATCCAATTAAAAGGAGAAATTTTCGGAATATTATTCTACCAAGATATTAATGTGAAGCATGACATTGATGTAGTGCGTAGAAACACACACTCACAGAGACAAGGGAGAAGAACTTGAGGACATCAATAACTTCAGACAAGATAAAGATTTGCGGAACATACTTCGACTGACATTAGTAGCATCTTCAATTCGAAATCCAAGATATTGCTCTAGGACACTGTAATCAGAAATTCGAGAAGAATTGGTGGTGTTCCCTTCTGTGCCCCTGCAAAAAAAATGGATACACGAATTGATAATTGATTAAGGAACAGGATGTTATCCAGAGACTCCAAATTCACTGACTTCAGAAAAGAATTTACCATTACAAGTTATTATGCTTCCAGATAAATCTCTAACAAACAAAGAAAAACTGAGGAAATTTCTGAAATCTAGAAGGGAAGACTTTACATTTCAGAGATCTAGTAGCAAAACACATAACTGAATTACACATAATTGCATAGCGTGAAACTTCCATAATTATGTTTTGAAGCTGCTAGAATCAATTATGGCAAAGAAACATTTCTTATTACTTGGGTCTAACGACTCAAAAATTACTGAAAACAAACTGAAGTTTATCTGTGGCTCTCTTCTACGTGTAATGCACAAAAATCATTATCAAGAAAGGGTAATTTAAAGGCCATATCTGCCATGTCTCAGTAACTAAAATTAATTACTTCAAGAAGTCTTCATCTAATACAATACAATATGCGCGGTTACTAACAGCAAGCAGGCATCTTTGCTGCTGTTCCTGGACAACTGTAAAGTTACTTTCAATTCGCTATGTTGTGTTAGAGTAATCTTAATGAAGCTTTAATGAAATAAGGGGTTCGGAGATGTCATAACATTCAAGTTTTAAATTGGCATCCAGCTTTCACAAGTAAATCAAAGACATATTTCATTAGGATTAAGCCCTAATCCCTTCTTATGAGAGCAATAATAAATCGAATAAAATTGAAACCAAGCAAAATGCGCACAAATTTTATAGTTGTGATAGCTACATTCACTTGCAACTCTAGTTTATCACAATAATGAAAAGGAAGGAAACAATGCTTTGCCCAACCGCTCTTCCAACCATCAACCCTCTAGAACCCTTTATATACGGAGAAATGTAAGGGCGGCCTAATACTTATATACTCAAGGGGATAAATGAAATTAAGCTCTATACTCCCAACATATTCCAACATCTATATGCCCCACAATAACATAGCAGCACTAAGAACAAAAAACTATACTATATGAATCCAGCATAATCAAGAAATAACAACACTATTTCCAAATAAAGATTCCAAAAATTATAATTATTTTCAAATTTTGACAAATTCTTATAGCAAGATATGGAAGGATCATAAAAGTAAGTGATATGGAGAAAATTACATAGTATTTGAGACTGATGTATAGAAATGAAGCCTTGCAATCCACAAGTGAGACTTCTATTATCTTCTGCACCAACTTTACTGTTTTACTAATCCACGGGTACACAAAAACAAAACACAAATTTGAAAAACTAAATCTTAAACCTCTTTCGATCAAGCGTTCAAACCTTGAGACTACAAAGAATAAAAACGTTCAAACCCAGTTCACAGACAAATCATGCAACCAAAATCGAACTTTTGGAATCAATTAAATTACCAAAAACAGCAAACCCCGTAAACCCTTTTCACAGAAACCTCCAAATTGAAAAAAAGGAAAAAAAAAGAAAAAGAAAAACACTCGGAGAAAATTAGAGACAACTGAGCGAAACCTAGATGCTGAAATTTACTCAAACAGCAAAGAAATACAGAACTTTTGAAGTTTTGGGCATAAAAATTGGATCTTTTTGACTTTTTTGCGAGTTCAAAAAATGAGTATCGAGCGGTGCACTAAATTTCATATAGAATTTTCTTTCCTGAGGAGACTGTTTCAGCACAAAACTCAATGGGACCCAGTGTCATATCATTTATTGAGCTTCTTTCTTTAATATTTTTGTTATTTGTTTAATAATTATACGTTCATTCGAAGACAAAGACGTGATGCTCAGATCATTCCATTCTGGGGGTCATTTTCATTTGAAGCATTTATTCCACAATTAAAAGCCTTCATTTTCTATTACAGTCCACACCCTTTTGTCTAAAATTTCATTTCATCCTTCATCTTGTAAAATTATCCAGATAGAGATTATTGATTTTATTTTTGGAGGTAAGAAGCGGGATAAAAGTAACAACAAACTTTTTCACGTAATAATGCGCTTTAAGTGATTGAAAATATCATGACCTTGAAAGCACCTTGGATAGAAATTGAAAAAAATTCGTCATACTCGATATCAATATTTCCTGCCTCATCAAGTACATGGGGTGGGTACGCAGCGAGAATCATTGCCCCGAGACAAGGGTAGGACAGGTACAGGGAACATGATTTCCGACCCATTACCTGCCTTGTTTAAAATTTATTTCAAAATATAAATTTTTTATTATACAAAAAGAAAATAATCATCATCATTTGTAGAGGAAATATGAATTTCCCTACAATTAAAAAAAAATAAAATTACCAACTAAAAATTTAAAAAAAGGGACACTAAACGAGATAAGATCCAGCCCCACCCCGCCCTATCTTAATCCCTATCCTAATCGAGTATGAAACGAGGCAAGAAGCCAAATTACCCAATGGGTTGGGAGACATAAATGGCGGCCCCAACCTTCTTGATATCCTACTTCCTTTAAAAGAGAGGATTCGAAATCCACTGTTCATTCCGTGCCCTACTTTTCACATGAAAAACTGGTTTTTTGAACTGGCTTTAAAAGAGAGCCGTTGCCCTACTTTTCACGTGAAGAATCGGTTTTGAACTGGTTATGTAACATGCCATATGTAATGATGACTGGAATTACCTTTACTTTCGTCTTTATTTGACTTCCTTTATCACTCCTATCCTTAAAAGTGAGAATGTCAGGATCACTGTTCATTTTTGTCTCACACTTAAAAGTGATAATGTCAGGATCACTGTTCATTTTTGTCACACTCCATTTCACATTGAAACTGGTTTGTTCCTGTAGCTAATATGGATTATCTTGCCAGTTCCAGGATCACTGTTCATTCATTTCACATTGAAACTGGTTTGTTCCTGTAACTAATATGGATTGTCGCCACAATTGTTGACTTAATTCTTTTGGCTGTGAAATTTGCCGCCATGTTTTATTAAAAAAATCATCTGCAACCGACTTACTCACACTGTATGTATTATGCCACTTTCTACCAAATTGTTCAAGCTTCTGGCGGTGAAATTTGCTGCCTTAATTAATTTTAAAAAGTTATCTACAACCGACTTACTCACACTGTATGTATTTTGCCACTTTGTACACTATATATATAACATGCAAATGCAATTCCAATCACACACTGTGAAGTGACAAAACAATTTCTTGAAGGTAAAATTTCTATTCATTGTTGTTATATTTTTGCTTTTTTATTTCTTTTTTTTTTTTGCAGCATGGTTTATGTTTTTTCGTTTTTGTTTAGTTTTGTACTTTCGTTGTTCCCTGCCTTCCGAGAAGATTTGGTCGATGTTTTGGTCGAGAGTGTTGAAATCATTTTTTTTTTGTTACGTACTTCCGATTTTGTCATTTTTGTTTAGTATTATTTGTCGTCCTTCTCACAAACTTCTTTATTCTCCAGTACAATTTCTCTTTCGTATTAGATATTAAAACTTTAGTTTATAACCGCGCTGCACGGCATCTACTACTACAAGTTCGAGAAAAGTTAAAGAAAACTTCAGCTTCATCCTGTCAGGTAAATGATTTTTTTGTTTCAATTGAATTTGTTGACTCTTGGATATTGGTATTAAGTAGGTCCATGAATGTGCAGTATATTTTCGTGAATGAATGATGAAGTTGAAAATAGTAATAAATCAGAGCAAAACGTACGGGGGAGAACCGTGCGCGCACGGGGAGTAACGAACTCCCCGTGCTCGCACGGGGACCCAGGATCTCCCCGTACGCGCACGGGGAGACACCATCTCCCCGTGCGTGCACAGGGAGTTCTTTCATCCCCAGTGTATCAAAATAAAAGGGCATTATAGAGACAAAAAAAAAAAAAGGAAAAGAAAAGTCAATTTTAGTGTGCACAGGTGAGAAAAGGTTTTAAAAAAAAATGGCAGAAAAATTTACGCTTAAAACTCCCCGTGCGCGCACGGGAGAAACTAATTCCCCATGCGCACACCAAATCCAAAATCCGTCTTTCACCTTGCCGGCGATTGGACCTCTAATACTAACCGATTCAGCCCCTCATCCCTCCTCCCATCCTCTAACCGATTTAGCTCCTGTTGCGAGCCTGTGACCGATTCAGTCAAAGAGAGATTTGGCGAGCACTGCTACCTTCTTCAGCCTCCCGTATATGTGTTGTTCGCCTCCCGCCTTTAGCATCGACGTCCGTCCCTAAACGAAGTGATAAGGTTAGTATAGACTATATAGTATTAGTTTTGATTTTACAGTATTCCCCTCATTTCCTTGAAGAAAGAAAGCAAACCCTAGAAATCTCTTCCACCAAAATTATTGTTGCTTGTCTATCTTGTATTTGTTGTTGTCGATTGTACAAGGTTTTTCTCTTCTTGAATAGAAACCTCCCATCTCTCCTCTTGAAATTGGCAAATTGAATCGATGACTATAGCGCCGTTTCTTCATCTTGCTGCGATTTGCAGCAGTATCGCGACCTCAGATTTTCTTTTCAGACCGCAAGGTATGTCGATTTCAGATTTGCTTAAGTTTTGGGTCTTTTCTTCTAAAATAATTGTATTACCTGTCGATTTCTCACTATTTTGCCTTCAATTCTTGGATATTGTCAACTTAATATTGTTTTCCTTCTTTCTGTGTGTACAATTCTATTTTTTTGTTGGTGGAATCTCCCAAAAACCAGAACACTCGCACCGAAATTCGAAACTCGTGACCTGAGGTATGTCAGTATGTGGATTTAGTATTTGATTCAGTTGAGTCTAACTTTTTCAACTTAATTTTTCTTTCTATGTTTCTGTGTGTAGAATTACATTTTCAGCTATGGGAATCAACGGTTTGTTTGCTAATTGACAAATTCTATGTATTTTTGCATTTAACATTGATATTGGTAATTTGTTCTCCACTTGGCTATTATGTAGGACACTTCCTGCTGGTTTCATGGAGATCGGGGAGTCCACAGCTGAAGGAGCAATTAGGGAAACCTGGAAGGAGGCAAATGCAGACGTGGAAGTTTTATCACCATTTGCTCATTTGGACATCCCTCTTATAGGCCAAGTATGAGAAATATCCTAACACTAATTTTACATTGATTTCCCTGCTCTTGGCATCTTCATGTACTCCATTGTCTCATGTGGAACAGACATATATTATTTTCTTGGCCAAGTTGTAGAGACCTCACTTTTCGCCAGTCCCAGAATCTTCAGAAAGCCAGCTTTTTGCTCTTAATGATATTCCTTTTGATACTTTGGCATTTTTCATCAATGCTGGTCACCTTACAACTGGTAGGTTTCTATTTCAAATGCCAAGACAATTATATCAGTTCATTTAGTGAACTTTTGCTCACTTCTGTTATGATGTCTTCTTTGTTTCTATAGTATATTGAAGATACAAAAGTTGGAAGACCCATGTTTCACTATAGCATCATCAATAAAAGGTATTTTCAATAAACTGATGTTCCTCAGTGAATTTATGAATGAATTTAGGTGAGTTTCCGTTGAGAGAGTTTAGCATTCAGATCTCTTAGGCACACTTCTCAAAAAACTTATTTTCAAATTTGACTGTCTGAGAGAAGGTTTTGATACCAATTTTTTTGGGAGTAAATGATTAAACAATACATGCCGTAGTGAAGTCTTTCAATATGGAGAAATACTTGTGGAAGAATATTCAATCATTCAATTCCTTAAAACATTTTAAATTTATGAAGCTAATGCCAGTTAAACTATATATTTGACACTGCCACGTTATGTGCACAATTATGTAAACTATTGTGGTGACCTTTTCTTGTTGCTCTACGATTGTACTTCATAAGAATTTGTTACAGGGTGGTTCCTTTGGAATTTTCATGGGGTTTAATTAGTGGCAAAGCATTGTACGTACAATTTCTTAGACAATTGTAGTGCTCCCTCACCATACTCAGCAACAGTCGAAAAATTGGGGAGCTGATTTTTTTTTTTTAAACCACTTGCAATAGACAGAAACAGCACCACCAGAAGAAGTATGTACCAAAATTCTGCTCAAGCAAACTGATGAGTGCCACACCTAACTGATCTTATGTCCCTCTTATTTTAGTATTTTCTAAGTCTCTTATGAAATGATCATTACTGTAATGAACAACTACGAATGAAGTATTTTCCATTCTCAGAAATTTCTCAATTGCTTTTGGGGTGGCAGAACAACTGTATTTTAGATTCTATTTGGAATTACTAATATTTCTTTTTATTGATGATAGAAGGGTAGATACTTGGCTTGGTTCTTAAGCGTTCGTTTATCCAATTCATGGACATGCCTTTGCTTTTTGTAGCTGTTAAATCAGTCCTCAACTATTACATTATTTCCCTTTTGGGG
The DNA here is from genome assembly GCA_035079005.1 of Fraxinus americana. Classification (NCBI taxonomy): domain Eukaryota; kingdom Viridiplantae; phylum Streptophyta; class Magnoliopsida; order Lamiales; family Oleaceae; genus Fraxinus; species Fraxinus americana. The sequence continues at coordinate 35,556,594 of CM068715.1, read as the reverse complement.
TTTCTTTTTTTTTTTTTAATGCAAATTCAACATTAATGCATTTTGTTTCTGAATCATTGTTCATTTTTATGTTGCAGTCATCATATTTACAGTGATTTGTTGTATTCTTGAATTTCTTTTCTCAATCTTCAATTAGTACTTTGGGATAGTTCGATGTTGGAGTTACCTTATGATTTGGGTTTGATCTGAGCCTTGTGCAATCCATTTTGGTGCCAATTCCATTATTGAAAGGGAAGTTGATTTCTTGCTTTGATTTATTGATGTTTTCTGTATGTATATATCCACCGAGGAGCCCAATCCACACGATTTCAACATGGGTCTGATGGCAGTTGTTGAAGACAAAGGAGGAATCCAAATGTGAAGAACATGTACTTTATATGTAGGATGGAGTAGTCGTTTGATTGACGCAATTAATTAACTTGTAAGTTTCAGATTTTAGTTGCATCTTATTGATTTTTGAAATTGTGGAACAGGATAAGTTTTCTTTGATTTCGAGAGTGGGCATCCAGCAACTCCAATTGTTGATATTTTTTCTAGCTGTCTTCCATGTTTTGTCCAGTTTTCTCATATTCAGTCTTGGGACAGCTAAGGTATTTTATATTCAACTTAGTTTTGCTCTTTTTTATTGTACTTCCTCTAGGAGAATTTGTTCAGTTTTTTTCTTTTTATGTTGGGTGGTGGACCACGGATGTTGAATTGTTGTTACACAAAAGCGTTTAAAATTTTAATCAATTAGTTTCAATGATTTTAGTAACTAAAGATTCAAGATTTTCTATTTGCCCTTTTATAGATAAAGAGAGAAAAAGTGGATATAGAGAAAAAATAAAAAGTTGTATTATTGTAACAAATAGGTCGATGGGGAAAATAAGACTCCCCGCCTTGGAAATGAGAAAATAGACTCAAAAAAAAAATTGAGTTCATCTCCAACAGCCATTCTCTACAAACTTTTGCTTATAATAGTGAACAAAAATTCTTGCCTATCACTCTGTTTACCATAATTATACATTCAACATACTAATTAAATTTCATTTCCACCTATCTTTTCCATAGGCCAAATTGTGGAGTATTTTTACTTAAATACATAGAATGTTTAGTTCGAGATTACCCAATAGAATCAATTTCTGCAAACAGAATGATTTTTTATAGGCGAAAGATTGCCTTAGATATTTGCTTCAATGAATACTTCGTCCATCCTCATTGACTCTTACACTTGTGGGTAATCATACTTGTGGAGAAGACAATATTTATGGCCAATTCTACAGAAGGTTTGATAACTTTCAATACTCCTTTTACATTTCTCATTTTTGCATTCATTTGATTTCAGAAGCTTTTTCTTTCTTCTTTTTGCATTCATTTCATTTCAAAAGCTTTTTCTCAATTGTTTATATCATAGTAAAAAACTTTTGTTCTCTGTGTTAAATTAAATTTGGGCAAATTGAAGACCTTAAAGTTTTTCTTTACATTTCATTATTTATACCAAATTTCCATACGTCAATTATTCTCCAAAATCCTACACATTTAATAATTAAAATAACTACCTAATAAATACTTATGCATATACTTTGCCTCACTTTATCATGGCAACCAAACTTAGATCTATAGCTATTCAGAGTGACATTGCTAACAGTTCATTATGTCATCCAAATGGAAAAACTCGTTTATAACAGTGAATTTCTAATATTGTTTCTTTAACCTGCCAACTTTTAGGTGCTCTTAAGAGAGCAAACATCGATCCATCACATGTACAAGAAGTTTTATTTCGAAATGCACTCAATGCAAACTTGGGACAGGCTCCGGCTAGGCATGCAGCATTAGTTACAGGGATTGCAAATACAGTAAATATTAACTGTAAGAATTATAGCCATCTATCTAATATTATCAATCTCCAAAAATACTGTTACACATATGGAAAATAATAATGTTTCTTTGATGACCATTTATCATCTTGAGTACCGCTGGAGAAAGGTCAGCCACCATCTTTAAATTCTCTCATCTTTTTCTGAACTTTTAAAATTAGTCCTTTTTGAAAACTTATACAATTTGGTCAACAAATTTAAGTTTACATAATCTATCTTTAAGGGAGAAAATTTCCCAATTATTTGATAAATTATTATGCTACTCTCATGGAAAGAAGTTTCATTTCAAATTTCTGGTTCCAGCCCATGTTGGGAAACATAATCCCCCCATCCTCGTAAATTTGGTATATGTCACTTGACAATTAATAGAGATTTGGATTGTTTCTTTGACAATTGATTGTGCAGCTATAATGATGGCTTAGAAGTTGTCTTGCTCTTTTTAAAAGTTTGGTTGACTGACTATTGGGGTAATAAATTTCGGCCGAGACATGCAACTTTCACTGTATTGTTTGTAGAATTGAATTTGACTCGTGTCTTTCCGCAGATTCTGGCAATATATGACATTACATAATATACTTAGGTTTACTGACCAATTTGTTATACATCTCGTTTCTCATGAAATCAAATTTATAGATGTGCTCTCATATGGTTTCCAGGGGAAGAAAGGAAAGATACGGTTTGCATTGCACTTGCTCATGACACCAGTCAGGAGCCAAAAATCAAGATGAACAAGGTCGTCGGAACAAATTTGAGGATTCGTCTTGGGAATGTTATATTTTTGCACCAGTGTCCTAATGTTAAATATGGAAACTGTGCTAACATTTTCTCTTTGGATGATACAATACAGGGAACATCATTTCTACATTTTTTTTTTTCACTTTTTCAATTTCTGTTCCACATTTGAATCAATTCTATTATATCATCATCTCACCAGACAATTCTACCAACTTCATTTGTGAAATCTAATGGTTAACGCTGGCATTATATTAACAACCCAGCCTTGCCGCTTTCAGTTTCTCTCTTTTTATAAATTTCTCATATCCGACACCGAGCAATGCAAATCTCAGATAATATACACTATTCAGACATTTGAATTTAAGATTAGGCCCGTAAGTGCCCTCTGAATAATTTCCCTGTACGTAAGAATTATTCTGTTATTAATAGGTTAGAATCTTTATCAAAACTTCTTTTCAACGCTAACATTACCTTGAAAATTACGTTGCCCGTGCATTGCATGGGCGATAAACTAGTCTAAAGAGAGAAGAATATTCTCATGTAATTTGAATAACACTTGAATTATATTATTAGTACTGTTCACTGTGTTTAGGCGTCGCCAATACACGAGGCGTGGCAAAAACGTTACACCTCATGCTTGAGCGCTAAATAAGCAGTCAACGACGGATTTGACCACTGATAGCGCGTCTATGCGCGATGAAAATATATATACTTTCTTTTATAAATCTTAGAAGGTTGATTTGTATCGGACGATACGGATGATAAATTAGATAAAGAAGAGGATATTGAACTGGAGACTGATAAAGAGTCAGATAAGATTTAAACTCCCATACTATTTACATTATGTAATTATGATTTTGAAACTTATCTTTTTTATGAAAACTTTGAAAAATGTGTAAAGTTCTTAAAAATTTATTTTAAATATTTGGTATGTATTATTTTAATTATTAAATGATTTTTAGATTGAAAAAAAATTTAAAGTAATATTAAAATAAGAAAACTTATTTTTTTTTTTTTTACACTTTGACCTCACCTAGACTTTGTCTTGCCCGAAAGTTTGACCTCCACGCATTACGTTTTTTATAACGCTGATCATTAGAGGTGTGGATATGTAATGTTGTAGTTTGATCAACAAATTAAGTTGTAAAATTTGTTAATATCCATTTTACTTCTAAAAACATAGGTTTATTGTCGAAATTTCTAGTACTACACCAACTTTACATTTTATATGAACATTTTGAACTGCGTTTAGTTTTATATATAAATGTTCGTTTAACTCGTGTTTCTTCCATCAATTCTTAGTCGACAAAAGATGACTTGTGTTATCTATCTGCACAATCATATAAAAGTTCAAGTAAAAACATGTCATTTTCAAGTGAGTAGATACTACTGCTAAAATTCAATGTGCATACTATTTGTACATAAAAAATTGTATATAAATGGATTACATAATATGATTGGATGAAAAGTGGATTGTATTTTAAACTGATAAATGTTAGAATTTTATGTGGCATTATGTAATTTATTATGCAGATCTTGATGTATTCCTCCTAAAATGCTCCATCATAGTTGTCGAAAAAGTGTTAAAAAAATAGTGTAATTTCACAATAAACAAACAAAAGTGGGAACTTTTTATAATTATTATGGGATATGTTGTAGTGGAAGACAAAAATTAAGACTTTGGCTTTCCTTTTCCTCCGCCGCCTAACACGAGAGTTGACACGTCTTCTAGTTGAATTGACGAGTCTAATAATTATACGATAAAGTTAAATGCATTTTAAATAAATTATTTAATTATATGATGGAAATTGAGTGAAAAATAGTTGTTTTTAAAAGAATATTCAATAGTATTTATAAATAAAAAGTTGGGGAAAGTACATTTGTTTGCAATTTTTTTCGATGATGCAAGTCTCGTAATCAAAGTGAAAAAGCAAACAATTTTGGAACGAAATGAATTATCTCTGGTCTTTCGTAATTGATATTTTGCATTTGCTTTTGAAATTATCAATGTTTTTTCAAAAAAAAGTATAAGCGGAATCAGTACTTTCCAATTTAAAACTTTGTATTCAACTTATTATTGATAAATTTTCTTCATTGAATATGATCAGTACTTAGGGCATGAGACGAGCCACGTGAATTGAAGCGCAAATTACAAAAACAGTGTTTTTTCATTTTTGAAAACTCCAAAGATTTCCGTATCATTAAATTTTGCTACCAAAATGCTTCAATTTATCTAATTATTTGGAATTATTCGATGCACCCAAAAATACTATAAACAGGAAAGGTTTGCCATTTGTCCCTAAACTTTTGTACCAGTAGCAAGTTGGTCGACACCTTTAAAAGAGAGCAAGTTGACCCCTAATTTTTTATTTAATTGCACAATTAGTTTGTACCGACTGAAAACCTTCCAAATCTTTGTTATATTCATTACATGGCAATCACAAGTCCAACTTTATAAGCTTCTTAATCTGTATTGGTTTAAAATTATTCGAAGGAGGCATGTTCTTATGACGACCATGTGAATTTTGAAGTAAAATTTGGACAATTTCTATCATTAAGATTGATTACTCAAAAATATATTAGGTTCTGAACAAACTTGCTCGTTTCTAGCGACCAACTTGTTGCTAAATCATTAAGTCGGAGACCAACGGTGCAACTAGATATATGTGCCTTGTTGGAAAATGAAATTTTGGTTTTGGTAGAGACTTTCCCTTTTTCATTATGAAGCACTAATATGTAGTGGAACCAATTCTTTATAATCCCATTACCCAAAAAGTTGTACAAACTTTAAGGGAGGCAAAAGTGGGTTCAAAATAAGCATTTTCAATTGCAAATTATGATGTCTTCATCAGATTGCTACCCCTAGTTATAAAATGCAATTATTCTCATGCATAGATGGGAAATAATGGAGATGAGCCTTTCAAAAACATATTTAGAATGTGTTTGAGTCACATTATTTTGGAATAATGTATTTTGGAATAGTAAATTGATGGAAAATGTGTGATTGAAAAAGAAGGAAAAGTTATTGATGTGATAAAAAATATTATTCTATTGAAAAATATGTGGTTAAAAATGAGTAAAAGAATGAAAATTTTAATGTTACTCAAACAGGGGCTTAGTACCATGAATCGACTAATGTCAAATCCAAAAAAAATAATAATAACAACAACAACAAGAGACATAACATTTATTGATGATCATGTCAAATCTAATTTCAAGCAGAGCAACATATGAAATCCGGCTTGGGCCATCCGCTCCATGGACTAAGTCTCAGAAAATTCCCATTAAAAAACCACGCAACATTATTTGGGTCATGTCGTCAATCGGATCAAACAAAACTAGGCTCCACAAATCCCAAAAAATAATTCAAGGGAATTATATTCAACCAAACAATGCACTTATTTTTTTCAAATTCTAGATGCTAAGTTACAGATGTGAAGTTCCTCGTCTACAGTAAGATTGAGAAATTTAGAAACTGATGATAAGGCTGGAGTTGGTCAATCTGTCAAGATAAACGTAAAAGGTACAGTTATGGGCATTTTAATTTAACATTGCTATTCTAGTTCATCAACTATAATATCATATTGTTCGCCAGATGAAGGAATTTTGACTCCAACCATACCCTTTTGCCACTCGGCACTACCCACTAATATCAGCGTGCGATCATTTATTCGTGCTGCCCTTTTTAAACACCCTGGAGATTATAAACAATAAGAAATTATATAAATTAAAATAAAGGAACGACCAACATATAAAAGAAGCCAATGTTAATATTGGGATGGTACAAGAAACAAAGGATATGAACTAAAGAAGTTAACTTTTAGACATAGGTATTATGAAATCTGGCATACCATTTAAGGGGTTTATTTTCCAAAACCAAGACAACACTTTTGACCTTTTCCCCTGAGTTTAGAAGCAATTGCAGAAGCTGCACACTGGAGATCCCTATCCAACGAGCAGACAATGTTTTCTATCTGGAGACTAAGTCCTCTCTCTTTGAGCAGCTGCATAATCACCAAATGGAGTGAAATAGCATAAAAAATTGAACTCGGATATTTAGAGCATGTTTGGTTAAGACGAAGAACACAGCAAAAGAACTTTTTTTTGGAAATTAAGTAAAGATATACTTCTAAAGAAATAAGATTTTAAACTACTAATCTCCCAAAGAGAGTAACACCTAAAAAAAGGCAAAAATGTTTGGCAAATAAGTTACCTGAAAGTAACTTTAAGGCTTAGCCAAACATGCTCTTTACTCTTTAGACTGTCGGAGCAGTTTATTTGAATGTTTATTTACTATGATCAGGATAGGGGTTCATCTGAACTTCATCTTACAGTTCTTGGATTGCCATTCTGAAAATATTGCTTTTGGTGGAGGGAATTGGTGCAAAGTTCAATGTATTGTTTATGAAATGGGAAAAACTCTTAAGAAACACCCCAAGAGAACGAGTTAAGAGACACTCAACTCACTTCTACTATAACTGCATCACCAAATCCAAAGCCAAAGGCTGGAATATTATCGCCTTCAAAAGTCGAAAGTAACCTATCATATCGCCCACCCCCACAAATGGCTCGTAGCTTTCCTTCTCAATCAAATCCCTGAAGAAGGAATTCAATAAGAAAACGAGGCAGAAAGTAACCTACTTTTTATTCGACAATGATTGCAGCCAGCCGAGAAACAAGTCGAGTGAAAATGCTATTCTTATAAATTTATTATCTGGTTTCTTATTTAAATGTAGGCTAGGGATTGGAATATTAGTTAGTTAGTTAGTTGGTAGTTGAAATTTGTAATTCAATGAGTAAGTTGAAAGAGTTAGTTAGCTAGCTGTCATATTCTGTTAGATATCCCAATTCTATTTATACAATGGCTGTATGACATTTCCGGGTTGAATGAATTTTTTCTTCCATTTCACATACTTGATCTTCAATATGGTATCAGAGCATTCATACCTTCACTAACAAATCTGTTTAATCTAATCTAGTTTGAAGCTTCTAAACAACAATGGCTTCAGATTCCAAATTCATTATCGAAAATTCTTCATCATCAGCCTGTAATCCAGCAATCGATGATGGAGCTAGTCCATATTTTCTGCATCATTCAAATAACCCAGGCCTTGTCCTCGTTTCACAACAATTGGTTAGAGATAACTACGCATCCTGGAGTCGATCGATGATGATTGCACTTTCGGTGAAGAACAAGTTAGGATTCATCAATGGATCCATTCTACGACCTGAAAATTATCAGGAGTTACTCAATTCATGGATCCAAAATAACAATATCGTCATATCTTGGGTTCTCAATTCTGTATCCAAGGAAATCTCTGCAAGTATTATATATTCTGAATCTGTATATGAGATTTGGATGGATCTAAAGGAATGCTAACAACAAAGGAATTGGCCACGCATATTCCAGTTGAGGCGAGAGCTGATGAATCACACACAAGGTCAATCATCTGTCAGTTCATAATTCACTAAGCTGAAAACAATTTGGAAATAACTCAGTAATTATAGACCTATATGTTCATGTGGAAAATACGTTTGTGGAGGCACTAAAAAGCTTGCTGAACATTATCAGACGGAATATGTCATGTCCTTCTTGATGGGGTCATTTGCTCAGGTTCGGGGTCAACTACCAACTAACTTACTAACTAACTAATATCCCAATACTAGGAGTGGGCGTCGTCTGCTTCGGCTCCCAAGAGAACCGGGCTGAATCGAGAACCAATGGGATTTCTACACATGGAACCAAAAAATTCCACGTTTTGAGAAGGAACCGAACCAGACCAGAACCGATGGGCTCCGGTTAGGCAGGGCGATGGTTTTTTCTTTCCTTCAGAAAGTAATTATATAGTGTGTAGATTCTGTTTCAGGGTGTCAGCAGTGTCAATATATGTAAATCAGATTTATGAATTTGATGACAAAATAATAACACAAATATATTTGAATCACACATTTATGAAACCGGCCGAAAACATATCTTCTTTCAGTGTTTTGGTCATATCTTCTTTTCCCGATATCCGATTGAGGCGATTCAAGATGCATTGAAAAGATAACTCAAAGGGCTACAACTTTGCTTTAAATATCATTTTCCAATTCGATCGTTTTCTATGTCAAAAATGGGTCTCAATATGAGGCTGAAAATCGATGTGTAATTTTTCGATTGGAAATTGATGTGTGATCATACTTTGACGATATTTTATCCCTTTGACATCTTCTTTCAACCAATTGACTCTCAAATCTTCATCGTTTGGTTTGACACAACTTTTGTGTATTTGCACGCTAGTCCTTGAACTTTCATTTACTTTCACTTTGATCAATTTTCACACATTTTTTCCAAATTACGCTATATCTATCAAATTGCCACCTAAACCAAAATATGAGATTAATAAGTACATTTTGACATAAAATAGTAATTTTTTTATTTGAAAGTTAATACTATTCTCCTTAATTCTATTCCCTCTAACCCAACATAGTATACCAAGCTCACCCCTCAATGTATTACCATTTGATGCACAATTTGCATGCATCAGTCATGGTACAGTTTGATCAAACTTTACCATGAATAACATTAAGGATTTAGAACCAATTTTGCTTGATAATATGTGCACTACGAAATAACATATATCTATGTGCTCTTTGGTGAAATATTGGTTAGTAGAGTGAAAATTGAATCAAATAGGATTGATAAGATCTGAATATTCATCACCGAAAAAGTTTGAGTTGCAAAGACAAGCTCCAAATTTGAGTTGGAACGAATTGACGAAAAAAGTAGGCTAAAAAAAATTAGTCTTTCTATAAGAAAAACTTAAAAATGTTACTTTTCATGTCCTCCTACTAGTTAGGTCCTTGTTAAGAAATTTTCACCGTGGATAATTTGTTTTGACTGTTATATGTCTTCTGGTTCTGAATGAGATTGGAAGAAAATTCCATGGCTGAAAACAGAGAGAGAGAGAGAGAGAGCCGACTTCAAAGACGAGAAAAATAAGAGAGTAAATCAAACGTGGTCCTAACTAGTATAGAAAACTGTGCAATTAATTGACCCCAAGTATCAATGGACCTGGAAAATATGAGGTCAAAAAATAAGAAAAGATTTTGAGTTTACGTATGATATTATTTTATTGAATAATGTGTGGTTGAAAATAAAAGAAAGAAAAATATATTTTGAAAATAATGGGACCAAACAAGGGCTTTCTTAGTATTTTTGATCAAATATGTCCATTTGTTCAATTTGTACTATCTTATTAAGCTTGCAGATGATTCTGAGCTCAGATAGAAAATTCTAAATCCAACTAGTATAAGATTTATGGGATGCTATAAAGGAATAAAGTTCAAATCTCGTTTAATTCTATCTAATGTTGTATACGAAATATAATATATTTGGCATGCAAGATAACATAAAAGGATTATAAAAGAAGTTCTATAACAAGAGAAAGTCAGTATACTTTCAATTATTATGAGACTCCAAGCTCCAGTTTGGTGCAGATTCTGATAGTTTGATTTCATGGGATTATATTAAAATAATCATCAAAATGGCAATTCCAAGTGAAATAATGAAGTTAGACCCTATTAGCACCTAGAAAGGGGTGAATAAGTATAATATTTGGAATTAAAATTAGTCAACCAATTAATTGCAACAAGTTGTCACAATTAATGAATCTAGATGAATTAAAACACGTATCTAAATTCTAGATGTCAATCAAACAATAATATCAAGACTAGAATGTAAATAACACTGAGATTTATTAAGACGGAAAGTAAATAATACCAAGATTTGTTTATGAAGGAAAACTCCTTGAAAAACTCTTCAGAAGTAAAAACCTCTATGCAAACTTGTCAATAAATATTAATCCACTCTAAAAGAATAATTTACAGGATTCATCCAAACACAGTTAAATCTTAGTAGATTCTAGCCCACAACCTGAAATCATCGAAAATCTTCTTGATTGTACACTCCAAAACCTGTGGACTCTTTTCTCATTTAGATCATCAAGAACGAACTCATTCTTTACAAATCGAAATTTCGGTCTCCTTCATGGATCTTCAGAGCTCTTACGATGATTGGAAGTGTTTATTTGGAGTTTTGAAATATTGGGTATTTTTTTATTTTTTGATTTTATGGTTGAATCAAGAGATCTTTGGTATGTGTTCTTGATCTTCAATAATATGTTCAACCAACTGAAAAATATATTTGGGAATTTTTTATGCTTTGATCTTGTGGTAGAATCAAGAGTTCTTTAGATTGTGTTATTGATATTCCATAATATGTTCTCTTGAATGAATAATTATTCACCCACATCTAGAAACGAAATCTAGCTTGTGTATATATAATATGGAGTGCTTGATGTGGTTTAGGACTGTAAAATAGGCTGTTTATGCAAACAAGGGTTTTTGTCTCGAGCGCATTTATTCGTGGCCAGCGTGGGGTAGGTCATAGCTCAAACGCCCAAGTCGCGCCCAACGAGCAACCATCCTTCCACGTTTTTCACTCAGCAAGCAGTGGGCGTTTAACTAGCATTTTTATGGCGAATTCTTCTCCTTGATCCGTCTTCAACTCCTTCAAGACCTATGCCAGCAACCCCTGTCTCTTTTAACTTTAATTATAATTCAATAACTATGATTTTGGACGTGGGAATTGCTAATTACAGTTTGGACCTAACAGTAATAAATGATCCTGACATTCCTAAATGACCTAAATTGCCATTTTCACCTTTGTCAATGACTTAGAATAGTGAAATATCTATTTCCCCATCAGTCGATTTTTCCTAACCCTACGGAATTGGAAATGGCTTGTTGGGAAAAATCAATTTATCATATAGGCCTACACATGTAATTAATTGTGTATAAATGCTATCTTAAAGTTTAGCTTGAAATTAAAGTGATCTAATAAATAATTGAATTATTGGGTTTAAAGTTTCTAAATAAAGTGTGGACTTGATTATATGTGTAGAGACCTGATCCATTAAAGTTGTGTTTCCTTAATGGACGTAAACACATGGAAACTATATATAGAGTTATAGTCCAATATTCATGTGTGACTTCTCATTCTTTATGCTCCCATCCACACAAGAATAATTAAGAGAAAATATATTGAAGAGGAAGATCCAGTACCCACAATCAAGATTTTGAATCCGCAATCAACACAAGAATAATTAAGAGAAAACATATTGAACATGAATATCCAATACCCACAATCAAGACTATGGATCAAGAAGCAAGATCAAGAACAAGAATTAAAGAATCAAATGAGGCAAAATTTAAGATTAAAAGTGAAAAAACCAAACATGAAGATATTGCAGTTGATCTTCAAGATACAAGATTCGGAATTAAGATCTAGTAATAAAGAATCATTTCCAATGAATTAAGGTATATTTCGCATTTAATAATTCTCTTGGTGATTTGATTGGGGGAACTTGACAATTAAAAAAATTAGGTTTTCAAGTTCTAAAGTTTCGTAAAATATTCAACAATGCCATGTTCACATTTTGGGATAAAATGGGTATGTAGACCAACTTTGTTGATGGGGCAGAACTGCATGGACGGATTTAGGGGGGGAAGAAAGAGAAATCCAACTTGCCATCATGTGTCTATTTCATGATTCATTGAACCTACCAATTTGAACCAGAAACTCAATTTTTTGGGGAAAAAAAAAAAAATATCCAGACGCGCCAAGTATATATGCATAATATTCAAAGTGGGAACCTACAAAGATACAATTATTTGATCAGTATATGTGGAGTGGTGGACTTATTTGTAGAATTGAACTGTGTTCACACAAAACTAATCAATAAATGTATGTAAAATTAATTGAAGTGGGGGGTACATTGACCCCAAGAATAGACCTGGTTCGAACTAGTACAACTTCACCTATTCCATAGTTTCATTCAACCTTATCACCAAATTTCTCAGTTCTTGTTCAATTTCTATTATAGATTTTTAATATGCATAATAATTCATAAAATTTTACTAGGAATAATGTTACGTAATACTATTGACAAATAAATAAATTAAAATCGCGTTAAAAGTTCAATCCTATTTAATTCCGTAAATCAAACAAACCATAAGAGTATGTTTGTTACAGATTGCATGAATTGAACAACAAAGAAGATTTTCACTTCTTTTTTTTCCTTAGCATCTGATTTTAATTTAAGTTAAAGTCAACAATTACTTTCAACGACATATTTAATGGAATTCACAACTTTATAACCATACAGTTCATCAACTTTTATCAAAATTTACTATAAGTTTAACTTTAAGCTCCACCAAACAAGGGCTTAATGATATTTGAGGTATGTTTCCTCTTTTTCGGGCTTGCAAATTTTCAAAAATAAAGAGTTAGTTTGGGAGAAATTTTTCAAAGTGAATTTTTTTTTTTAATGTATGGTTACACAAAAAGAAATAGTTATGAGTCACGTAAAATATATGCTGAAAATAAATTTGGAAAAAATAATTTTTAAAAAATCATTCCCAAACAAGCTCCAAGATATTATAGGCCACTTGAAGAGTTTTTCCATAATATTATTTTCAAACATCATTAACGATCAGGGGAGCAAATCCAGGAATATCTTATCCACTCTTAGCGAATAACTGTAGGGGAGCAAATCCAAAAACAAAAAACTTACATTAGGTTTAGAAATAATCAGGCTCAAACTCATGACTTCAACCATGATGTGGTGACACTTTACTGTCGAGTTATATTACTTCCATTGAAATTATTTTATAATTTTGTATAGATCCCAAGGGAACCATCATTGAAAAAGTGCGTTGATGGTTTTTGCAGCTGCATTATACGTTAATGTATCATTATACTCTATGACAACATTAGAGCTTGAAACACACTGTAAGCATTGAAAAAATCTACTGCAACATTTTTTATCCGTTGCAAAAAAATAGTTTTTTCTTGTAGCGAATTTTTCCTCGGAGTAGAGAATTTTTGGCGACATATATTTCTTATAGCAAAAAGTAGACCCAATTGCATCACAAACACTTTGTTGCAAAAAATAAAAGTTTGTTGTCATAAGTTTCCCACCAAAAATATTTTTGGCGCTTTGCTTTCCTCATATTTTTGGCGACATTCTTCATTATTTGTCGCGAATTCTCACATTTCACGACAACTTTTTATGTCGCCTTATATTTTTTGGTACTTATTTTTTTCATCACAATTTTCGCAATAAACTTTAAAAATGTGTCACGTTAAATCACTTATTGCAACAACTTTTCGTATGCCGCGAAAAAAATTGTCGCGAAATCACAATTTTGTTGTAATGTGGTGATTGTTGAAAACAAGTGATTACAGTAATCTTAAAAAGAAGCGAATAGATCTGTAGATTAATTTTCAGAGAGCATTAATGGCCTACATGGGAGTTGTGGGGTACCGGTTTTGGGTTTCTTTAAAGTACCCATTTTGGGCGTTTAAGATGGATCCAATTTCGGGTGTGTTTGAATCTAATTTTGAGGAGAATAGAAATTTTGGAATAGTGATTGATGTGAGAATGTGTGGTTGAAAAGTGATGAAAAGTTTTTGATTTATGTGTAATATTATTTTATTTGAAGAATGTGTGGTTGAAATGAAGAATGAGAATGAGAAATTAACGGGTGTCAAACGGGAGCTTCATGTGGTTTTTAGTAGCAATTTTCAAAATAGTCCAATCTATGCTCGAGGGTTTATTATCCTGCGATTTTGAAAGTTTTTTAGAAAAATAAAATTACATATATGCTCATATATAGAAAAATGTAGGTGTGCGTAAACAATAAGGAGTAAATGTATATGTCACTCGGTTATAATTCAATATGGCTTTACATAATTACCCAATCATTTTTTGTTGTGTATGTACTAACCTTTAGACTAATTATTGTTGCTTGGATTATAAGATGAAGAAAAACCAATATAATCATAAAGCTAATTTTCATGAGTAGGTACATCTAAGCTTTTTATTTTTTGGCGGCACCGTTTGGTAACCATTATTCTAGAAAAAAATGCATTCTTTATGTCAAATCACACCTTTTTTGTGGTTGAAAATGAAGGAAAAGTTATTGATGTGATGGAAAATATTATTTTGTTGATGAATGTGTGGTTGAAAATTAGTAGAAGAATGAGAATGAAAAAAAGAATGGATACCAAACAGAGGCTACTAAATTGGCATCCAATTTTTTTACCCAGTGATTTTTTTTTAATTTATCATTTCTTGTATTAATTTTTTTCACTCATAAGTAATATTTTACTTATACGTATATAAGTTAACTTTTAACTTAATAGGTGAAATATTTACATATAATAAAATTTTTAAGTTATAAGTAAGTTTTTAATTATAACTAAAATTCCCGTTATATGTTAATTTTGTACTTTTAAGTAATCTTTTACCATAATGACATAAGTGAATTTTTTACTTATAACCTTTTATATTTTATAAGTGAGTTTTGTCATATTTTAGCAGTATTTTTGCGTTATAAACAATTTTTTACATAAAAGTGAATTTTTGTCTTATAAATGATTTTTTTTTACGTATAAGTACATTTTTAGTTATGAAATTTTTTACTTACGAGTAATTTTTTTTATTTGAAAGTTAATACAATTCTCCTTAACTCTATTCCCTCTAACCCAACATAGTATACCAAGTTCACCCCTCAATGTATTACCATTTGATGCACAATTTGCATACATCAGTCATGGTACAGTTTGATCAAACTTTACCATGAATAACATTAAACAAGCTCCAAATTTGAGTTGGAACGAATTGACTAAAAAAGTAGGCTAAAAAAAATTAGTCTTCTGGTTAGGTCCCTGTTAAGAAATTTTCACCGTGGATAATTTGCTTGACCGTTATATGTCTTCTGGTTCTGAATGAGATTGGAAGAAAATTCCATGGCTGAAAACACAGAGAGAGAGAGAGAGAGCCCACTTGAAAGACGAGAAAAATAAGAGAGTAAATCAAACGTGGTCCTAACTGTGCAATTAATTGACCCCAAGTATCAATGGTCCTAACGTTTCTGTCTGCTTCAATCTAGAGCTGTCTGAGCCCCCCACCCCCACCCTCCCCCCCTTTTTTGTCCCAAATGTATTTTAGAATAGTATTTTGATGAAAAATATGAGGTCAAAAAATAAGAAAAGATTTTGAGTTTGCGTATGATATTATTTTATTGAATAATGTGTTGTTGAAAATAAAAGAGAGAAAAATATATTTTGAAAATAATGTATTTTGAGCTCAGATAGAAAATTCTAAATCCAACTACTATAAGATTTATTGGATGCTATAAAGGAATAAAGTTCAAATCTCGTTTAATTCTATCTAATGTTGTATACGAAATAAAATATATTTGGCACGCATGATAACATAAAAGGATTATAAAAGAAGTTCTATAACAAGAGAAAGTGAGTATACTTTCAATAAGAGTAATGCTATTCATCTCCACTGGGGATGAAAACACAGTCTACTTGGCGTTAATGTGGCATTAAATGATAGGTTTATTTAATTTCACATTTCATTTAATCTATCATTTAAAGCCACCTAAATTGTGTTTTCATCCCCACTGAGAATGAATAACATTACTCTTTCAATAATTATGAGACTCCAAGCTCCAGTTTGGTGCAGATTCTGATAGTGTGATTTCATGTGATTATATTAAAATAATCATCAAAATGGCAATTCCAAGTGAAATAATGAAGTTAGACCTTATTAACACCTAAAAAGGGTGAATAAGTCGGAATTAAAATTAGTCAACCAATTAATTGCAACAAGCTGTCACAATTAATGAATCTAGGTGAATTAAAACACGTATCTAAGTTCTAGCTCTCAATCAAACAATAATATCAATACTAGAATGTAAATAACACTGAGATTTATCAAGATGGAAAGTGAATAATACCAAGATTTGTTTATGAAGGAAAACCCCTTGAAAAACTCTTCAGAAGTAAAAACCTCCGTGCAAACTTGTCAATAAATATTAATCCACTATAAAATAATAATCTACAGGGTTGATCCAAACACAGTTAAATCTTAGGAGATTCTGGCCCACAACCTGTAATCATCGAAGATCTCCTCGATTGTGCGCTCCAGAACCTCTGGACTCTTTTCTCCTCGTAGATCATCAAGAATGAACTAATTCTTTACAAATCGAAATTTTGGTCTCCTTCATGGATCTTCAGAGCTCTTACGATGATTGGAAGTGGTTTACTTGGAGTTTTGAAAATTTGGGTTTTTTGATTTTATGGTTGAATCAAGAGATCTTTGGTATGTGTTCTTGATCTTCAATAATATGTTCAACCAACTGAAAAATATATTTGGGAATTTTTTATGCTTTGATGGTAGAATCAAGAGATCTTTAGATTGTGTTATTGATATTCAATAATGTGTTGTCTTGAATGAATAATTATTCAACCACGCCTAGAAACGAAATCTAGCTTGCATATATATAATATGGAGTGCTTGAAGTGGTTTAGGATTGTAAAATAGGTTGTTTATGCAAACAATTAGGACAATTAAAATCTAAAGATATAGAAGCTATAGACGAAATAAATAATATAGATTCAAAAGATGAAATAGCTAAAGAAAGATTAGAAATTTTAAGCAAAAATATGTATAAACAATTTAATAAAATAAAAGAACAAATTAATAATTTAGAAATACTTGATGAAGCAAAACTTGAAGAAATTCAAAATCAAATATCAAAAATTGCACAGAAAAATAGTATTAATAAAATAGCAACTTTAGAAGAAAAGATAAATATTATTAATTATAAACTTGATATTCTATTAAATAAATTAGGATTTGAAATTGAAAAACCATCTTATAAAAAACCTAAAGCATGAGTATGAATGATAAAATCAATTTAATTGAAAAAAGTATAAAAACAATTGATGAAAAAATAACTAGAATTGAAATAGGCTACGAAGAAGAAAAAGAAAAACTACAAAATAACTTTTTAAGAATAGAAAATCTTTTAAATAGAATAATAGAAAATCTAAATAAAGAAAAATCATTTAAACCAGATTATGCCAAAGAACTTAAAGAAGTTAGAAAGAAAATTGAAAAGTATGAAGAATTAATAAAACTTAATGGAGGATTAAAAGAAGATATAGAAAGATTATTGATTGATTTTAGAAAGCAAGAAGAAAATCTTATAGAAAAAGAAGAAGGAAAATTAGTTATAGAAGAACAATGAACGAAGATATGGAAAATTTAATATTTGACTTAGAAGACTTAAAAATTTGTGAACAAATAACTAAAAATCATATGGTCGGAAAAATGGGAGGACCACGAGCAGTTAAACGAGAAGAATATGGAGAAACTAGTACAGCTAGATATGAAGCAGAAATAGACCCTAGAAGATATGTTAATACAAAAGTAAATTTTAAAACTACCAAAGAAAGAATGTATAGAGACCAATTTAAACCAGTATTAAGAGAATCAAACCCAATGAAAATTGCAGGATCATATTTAAATTTAGATTGTGAATTAGATGTTAGAAGAGCTATAAATGAATGGAGTACTAATATGATAGCACACTTTAATTATAATCGCAGTAATACAGATAATAAAAATAGAACTGGATATTTATTAACAACATTTAAAGGAAATGTATTTAATTGGTATAGAGGATTAGAAGAAACAACAAAAGGTATTTGGAAAGATAGTATTGAAGTAGGATTTGGAATTAGTATAACAGAAGGAATAAATAGAGTCGCTACAAGAATTTATAGAGAATTTGCTGGTGAAGACTGGGTAAATGAAAGTACTAAAACTAGATTAGAAGAAATAGAAGATGCTAAAAACAGAATGGAACATTTACAAATTTGTAATATGTGTTACCTTAATGAATATTGTTGTGAATATAGTAAATATTATTATATGATGTTTGGAAGTGGAGTTGATAATAATTATTATAAAGAAGTTTTTATTAGAAGATTACCACCACCATTGAATAATTATTTTCAAAACAAGATTAAAGAAAAACAATTAGGAAGAAATGAAGAATGTTATACATTAGGATTTATTATAAGAACTATAAAAGATGAAATAAGTACTATGTGTAGTAATCAAATGATTTATAAACAATCAGGATTTATACAAGATAGGATTTGTTGTAGAGATACCGAAGTATCAGGAAATTGGGGATGTTATGATTATAAAAGAAAAAGAAAAATAAGACCTAAGAAATATAAAAAATATAATAAGTTTAAAAAGAAATATTTTAAACCAAAAAGAAAATATTTTAGAAGAAAATATAAACCTTATAATAAACTATTAGATAAAAAACGATGTAAATGTTGGAATTGTAATGAAGAAGGACATATAAGCACTGAATGCCCAAAAAAGAAAGTTAGAATATTAATTACGGATTTTGAACAAATTAGAGATGAAAGTTAGAATATTAATTCCAACCTATGCTCGAGGGTTTATTATCCAGCGATTTTGAAAGTTTTTAAGAAAAATAAAATTACATATATGCTTATGTATAGAAAAAGGTAGGTATGTGTAAACAATATGGAGTAAATATATATGTCACTCATTATAATTCAATATGACTTTACATAATTACCCAATCATTTTGTTGTGTATGTACTAACCTTTAGACTAATTATTGTTGCTTGGATTATAAGATGAAGAAAAACGAATATAATTGTAAAGTTAATTTTCATGAGTAAGTACATCTAAGCTTTTTATTTTTTGGCTAAATACTTAATGAGCTTCCAATTTTTTTACCAAGTGAAAATTTTTAATTTATCATTTCTTGTATTAATTTTTTCACTCACAAGTAATATTTTACTTATACATATATAAGTTAACTTTTAACTTAATGGGTGAAATATTTACACATAATTAAATTTTTAAGTTATAAGAAAGTTTTTACTTATAACTAAATTTCCCGTTATATGTTAATTTTGTACTTTTAAGTAATCTTTTACGCATAATGACATAAGTGAATTTTTTACTTATAACCTTTTATATTTTATAAGTGAATTTTGTCATATTTTAGCTGTATTTTTGCGTTATAAACAATTTTTTACATAAAAGTGAATTTTTGTCTTATAAATGATTTTTTTTACGTATAAGTACATTTTTAGTTATGAAATTTTTTACTTACAAGTAATTTTTTTTATTTGAAAGTTAATACAATTCTCCTTAACTCTATTCCCTCTAACCCAAGATAGTATACCAAGTTCACCCCTCAATGTATTACCATTTGATGCACAATTTGCATACATCAGTCATGGTACAGTTTGATCAAACTTTACCATGAATAACATTAAACAAGCTCCAAATTTGAGTTGGAACGAATTGACTAAAAAAGTAGGCTAAAAAAAATTAGTCTTCTGGTTAGGTCCCTGTTAAGAAATTTTCACCGTGGATAATTTGCTTGACCGTTATATGTCTTCTGGTTCTGAATGAGATTGGAAGAAAATTCCATGGCTGAAAACAGAGAGAGAGAGAGAGAGAGAGAGAGAGAGCCCACTTGAAAGACGAGAAAAATAAGAGAGTAAATCAAACGTGGTCCTAACTGTGCAATTAATTGACCCCAAGTATCAATGGTCCTAACGTTTCTGTCTGCTTCAATCTAGAGCTGTCTGAGCCCCCCACCCCCACCCTCCCACCCCCCCCCTTTTTGTCCCAAATGTATTTTAGAATAGTATTTTGATGAAAAATATGAGGTCAAAAAATAAGAAAAGATTTTGAGTTTGCGTATGATATTATTTTATTGAATAATGTGTTGTTGAAAATAAAAGAGAGAAAAATATATTTTGAAAATAATGTATTTTGAGCTCAGATAGAAAATTCTAAATCCAACTACTATAAGATTTATTGGATGCTATAAAGGAATAAAGTTCAAATCTCGTTTAATTCTATCTAATGTTGTATACGAAATAAAATATATTTGGCACGCATGATAACATAAAAGGATTATAAAAGAAGTTCTATAACAAGAGAAAGTGAGTATACTTTCAATAAGAGTAATGCTATTCATCTCCACTGGGGATGAAAACACAGTCTACTTGGCGTTAATGTGGCATTAAATGATAGGTTTATTTAATTTCACATTTCATTTAATCTATCATTTAAAACCACCTAAATTGTGTTTTCATCCCCACTGAGAATGAATAACATTACTCTTTCAATAATTATGAGACTCCAAGCTCCAGTTTGGTGCAGATTCTGATAGTGTGATTTCATGTGATTATATTAAAATAATCATCAAAATGGCAATTCCAAGTGAAATAATAAAGTTAGACCTTATTAACACCTAAAAAGGGTGAATAAGTCGGAATTAAAATTAGTCAACCAATTAATTGCAACAAGCTGTCACAATTAATGAATCTAGGTGAATTAAAACACGTATCTAAGTTCTAGCTCTCAATCAAACAATAATATCAAGACTAGAATGTAAATAACACTGAGATTTATCAAGATGGAAAGTGAATAATACCAAGATTTGTTTATGAAGGAAAACCCCTTGAAAAACTCTTCAGAAGTAAAAACCTCCGTGCAAACTTGTCAATAAATATTAATCCACTATAAAATAATAATCTACAGGGTTGATCCAAACACAGTTAAATCTTAGGAGATTCTGGCCCACAACCTGTAATCATCGAAGATCTCCTCGATTGTGCACTCCAACCTCTGGACACTATTCTCCTCGTAGATCATCAAGAATGAACTAATTCTTTACAAATCGAAATTTTGGTCTCCTTCATGGATCTTCAGAGCTCTTACGATGATTGGAAGTGGTTTACTTGGAGTTTTGAAAATTTGGGTTTTTTGATTTTATGGTTGAATCAAGAGATCTTTGGTATGTGTTCTTGATCTTCAATAATATGTTCAACCAACTGAAAAATATATTTGGGAATTTTTTATGCTTTGATGGTAGAATCAAGAGATCTTTAGATTGTGTTATTGATATTCAATAATGTGTTGTCTTGAATGAATAATTATTCAACCACGCCTAGAAACGAAATCTAGCTTGCATATATATAATATGGAGTGCTTGAAGTGGTTTAGGATTGTAAAATAGGTTGTTTATGCAAACAAGGGTTTTTGTCTCGAGCGCCTTTATTTGTGGCCAGCGTGGGGTAGGTCACAGCTCGAACGCCCAAGTCACGCACAATGAGCGACCATCCTTCCGCTTTTTTCGCTCGAGCAAGCAGTAGGCGTTTAACTAGCATTTTTATGGCAAATTCTTCTCCTTGAAAATGGCCTGTTGGGAATAGCTAATTACAGTTTGGACCTTACAGTAATAAACGATCCTAACATTCCCAAATGATCTAAATTGCCATTTTCACCTTTGTCAATGACTTAGAATAGTGAAATATCTATTTCCCCATTAGTCGATTTTTCCTAACCCTACGGAATTGGAAAATGGCCTGTTGGGAAAAATCAATTTGTCTTATGGGCATATACATGTAATTAATTGTGTATAAATGTTATCTTAAAGTTAAGCCTGAAATTAAAGTGATCTAATAAATAATTGAATTATTGGGTTTAGAGTTTATAAATAAAGTGTGGAATGAATTATATGTGTAGAGACCGAATCCATTAGAGTTGTGTTTCCTTAATGGACGTAAGCACATATGGAAACTATATATAAAGTTATAGTCCACAATTCATATGCGACTTCTCATTCTTTATGCTTCCATCAACACAAAAATGATTAAGAGAAAACATATTGAAGAGGAAGATCCAATGCCCACAATCAAGATTTTGAATCCGCAATCAACACAAGAATAATTAAGAGAGAACATATTGAATAGGAAGATCCAATGCCCACAATCAAGACTATGGATCAAGAAGCAAAATCAAGAACAAGAATTACAGAATCAAATGAGGCAAAATTTAAGATTAAAAGTGAAGAAACCAAACACGAAGATATTACAGTTGATCTTCAAGATACAAGATCCGGAATTAAGATCAAGTAATAAAGAATTATTCCCAATGAATTAAGGTATATTCCGCATTTAATAATTCTCTTGGTGATTTGATTGGGTGATCTTGACAAATAAAAAATTTAGGTTTTCAAGTTCTAGAGTTTCGTAAAATATTCAACAAGGGCCATGTTCCAACTTGCCATCATGTGTCTATTTCAAGATTCATTGAACGTACCAATTTGAACCAGAAACTCAATTTTTTGGGGGGGAAAAAAAATATCCAGACACTCCAAGTATGTATGCATAATATTCAAAGTGGGAACCTACAAAGATACAATTATTTGATCAGTATATGCGGAGTGGTGGACTTATTTGTAGAATTGAACCGTGTCCACATAAAACTAATCAATAAATGTATGTAAAATTAATTAATAGAAGTGGGGGTACATTGACCCCAAGAATAGACCTGGTTCGAACTAGTACAACTTCACCTATTCCATAGTTTTAGTCAACCTTATCACCAAATTTCTCAGTTCTTTTTCAATTTCTATGATAGATTTTTAATATGCATAATAATTTATAAAATTTTACTAGGAATAATGTTACGTAACACTATTAAAAAAAACACTAAAATCGCATTAAATGTTCATCCTATTTAATTCCGTAAATCAAACAAACCATAAGAGTACGTTTGGTACGGATTGTATGAATCGAACAACAAAAATGATTTTTACTTCTTTTTTTCCTTATCCTCTGATTTTAATTTAAGTCAAAGTCAACAATTAATTTCAACAACATATTTCATGAAATTCACAACTTTTCAACCACAAAATTCATCAACGTTTACTACAAGTCTAACTTTAAGCTCCACCAAACAAGGGCTTAATGATATTCGAGGTATGTTTCCTCTTTTCCGTGCTTGCAAATTTTCAAAAATAAAGAGTTAGTTTGGGAGAAATTTTTCAAAGTGAATTTTTTTTTTTTTAAAGTATGGTTAAAAAATACAAAATAGTTATGAGTCATATAAAATATATGTTGAAAATAAATTTGGAAAACATAGTTTTTGAAAAATCTTTCACAATCAAGCTCCAAGATATTATAGGCCACTTGAAGAGTTTTTCCATAATATTATTTTCAAACATCATTCACGATGTGAGGGGAGCAAATCCAGGAACATCTTATCCACCCTTAGCGAATAACTGTAGTGGAACCTCCAAAAAGTACAATTATTCTAAATGTAGTGCGGACTTATTTGTACAATCGAGCTGTGTTCATTCACAATTATTGAATCTCGATGTAGGCTAGTGTAACAATCAATTAAAGGTAACAGACAAAATGTACAATTAATTAATTGAAATGGACCTCGTTCTAACTTGTACAAGTCTACGCCTCAATCTTGCTATATGTATAAAAATATTTGATAATTTTTTTGATTGATCGTCTATGACAATATTTAATTAGATGTTGGGTAAACAAAGGTTAAATCAGTTAATGCAGTATTCCCACCTCATCATTTCTAATAATTTTTGTACATTTTATGTATAAGGAACTTAATTTGTTTACATTTTTAATATTAAACCTTCTTGTTCAATTTCTATTATAGATATTTTTTGATAAATATTACGTAATACTATTAAAAGAAAAAAAAATCACAATCAGTGTATGTTCAATCATATTTAATTCGGTAAATCAAACAAGCTATAAGGGTATGTTTGGTACCGACTGCATGAATTGAGCAACATAGAAGATTTTTAATTCTTTTCTCCTTAGCCCTTGTTCGGAGATGTTTAAAATCAATATTTAATTTAAGTCAAAATTAATAATTAATTTCAATGACATATTTTATGAGATTCACAATTTTTCAACCACACATTTTATCAATTTTTAATAAAAATATGATTTTGATCTCCACCAAACAAGGACTAAATGATATTCAAGGTATGTTTCCTCTATTTAAAAGAGCTTGATTGGGAGAAATTTTTCAAAGTGAATTTTTTTTATTATATGGTTAAAGAGTACAAAAGAATTTTGAATCACATCAAAAAATATTTTAAAAATAATTTCGGAAAAATGATCTACTTTTTATTTAAAATAAAAAAAAAATTACTTAAACAACAAAAAGATATTTATTTAAAAATTACATATTCTCTTATACAAAACTCGCTTGAGAGAGGTTAAAGGAAGAATGATGGGTTTTTTTTTTTTTTAAAGAAAGTATAGAAAAGGCAGGAAAAATGATTGGCGTGTGGTTGAAAATAATTTTAAAAAATATAATTTTCAAATTATCTATTTATCGTTTCAACTTTCTATTTTTTACATTCAAAATGGAACTATTTACAAATATCTTCCAATTATATACACGCAATAAAACACACACACACACACACACTCTCTCTCTCTCTCTCTCTCTCTCTCTCTCTCTCTCTCTCTCTCTCTCTCTCTCTCTCTCTCTCCACAACACTCTTTCAGACATATTTCTTAAGTTTCTGGTTAAAATCGTCGGAAGACTTAGGTTGGTATCATCGAACGGGGAGGTAACTTTCAATGTAACTTTCTATTTTTTACATTTCCATCTTTCTCTACTAAGTATTTATTACTAATAATATTACTTTTTTAGCTCTTCGATTTTTTTTCTACATCAACATGCCATCTGTAGAAACCTTAGTAAAAATATAAACTAAGATTTGATTTGTGGCATTTACTTATGGGCATAATCACCTAATCTCTACTAAAATAGATAAATAGTCAAGAAAAGTGGTACAAATACAATGTTTTTAAATATTTAGACTCCCTTGGAAAGAATTTGTAAATATGTAGAAATGAGTACTTGTGAATTTATTGCAGTGTGTGGTTAAAAATTAAGTTTAATTAATTTTATAATGATTTTTATAAAATTTCCAAACGGAGGCTTATTTTTTCATGTCAGATTATTCATTTGATAGTTATCTAGTTGATATATTTTATGGAAAATTGCAG
This sequence comes from Fraxinus americana, assembly GCA_035079005.1. Taxonomy (NCBI): domain Eukaryota; kingdom Viridiplantae; phylum Streptophyta; class Magnoliopsida; order Lamiales; family Oleaceae; genus Fraxinus; species Fraxinus americana. The sequence continues at coordinate 35,531,178 of CM068715.1, read as the reverse complement.
TCATGATACAAAACCTTTCACTTTTTTGTAAACTTTGCCCAAACATTTCATTTGTACCATCACGTTATCAAACTTTTAAACAATTCGTACCCGGAGTCCAAATGGACGGTTTCCGTCTAGTTGACCGTTGTTGACCAAGAATAATAGATTTTGAACAATTTTGACAAAATTAGGAGGGGGTAAAATAGTAACTTGACAATTTTCTCATTAAATACATAAAAAAAAAAAAAACTTGCAATCAGTTCTCCTTCCCGGCATCAACCAAGGATATTGAGGCCTATCCTCAATCCGTGAAGGGAGAGCACATCACTAGCTTATTATCCATCAAATATGTGTCTCCAAGCTCGACTCTTAGTATGCTCTTCTAGGTGCGATAACAACTATGGAGTCTAGAACTACCATGTACTTCTTATATTATCCATGCATTTTAGGAATTGATAAAGACACGAGAGCGTCCTTACATAACGACCGTGTCAGGCTAACAAGGTAATTAGCACCGCAGGGGAAGTTTTTTCATTCCCTTCCTTTCTCGGATATATTCCCAAAATATACGCACCTCGGTATGGTCCTGATGCATACAAGTATTTTCGTTGGAACGTTGATAACTGTCTATTATACCATTTAGCAAGCGAAAAAATGTAACTTACGCCCTTAGTAAAAAGTTACTTATTGTGAAAGTAAATTTTATCTTAGTGTCAAATTAAGTAATTTAATTACTGTCTTTCAAATTTTATAATGTCTTAAGTTTTAATTTTTCGAATTTAATTTCTGCCTAAGATTATTTTTGGCTGAAGGTGAAAGGCAAATGTGTTTCCTTCTTTCCTTGAAGGTCAACAATAACCTGAAAGCGACTTTGCCATTAAGAGTACAAAAAGAAATTCGTAGATGATTAATCCACATGTTTGGGAATTTTTGTACACATTTAAATTTATAAATAAATAAAATAAGTGATGAATAATTAAATAGTGCTTGTGGCTCTCATGAAATGTGTGGATAAAAAAATGATTTGACAGTTTATGAAAAAATTATAAGCATTAGCCAAACATGGACTTATAAAAATAATTCTGGTAGTTGCTTGTATCATATGTGCACATCAAAATAACAATAGATCTATATGCTTTCTGGTAAAATTTTGGTTAAGTAGAGTGAAAAACTAGCTCATATGAAGATGCATAAAAAATCATAAAATTGTACTAGTATTAATAATATGGAATATATTAAAAGGAAAAAAAATTCTCAATCGACGTAATTCTCAATTCTATAAATCAAACAAGCCACAAGGGTACGCTTAGTGCTTACAAAGTTTCAAAAATAAGATGTTAGGCCACTTGAAGAGCTTTTCCACAATATTTATTCTTAAAAATTACATATTCAGTGAATTCACTTTGTTAGATAAGTTTCAAATTTCTATTATTACATTCAAAATGGAACCAGTCAAAAGACTACATTACAAAGAAATAACTCGCCATAATCTTCAAAATATACTCCATTATTTACATGCCATAATCTCTCTCTCTCTCTCTCTCTCTCTCTCTCTCTCTCTCTCTCTCTCTCTCTCTCTCTCTCTCTCATATCTTCATTTTTATTGTATTTCCCAAGCTTCTTGTTAACATCGCTGGAAGGGTTAGGTCGGAATCGTCAAACAAAAAGGTAACCTTCAATGTAACTGTTTATTTTTAACATCATTTCCATCTTTCTCTACATAGTATTTGTTTTTGCTAATATTGTTACTATCTAACACTTCAATTATTTTTCTACATGAGCATCAATAGAAACCTTACTAAAAAGTATAAACTGTGAAAAGATCCGTACATGATTTATCCTTGATTTGTGGCATTACTTATGTGTATAATCATCTAGTGTCTACTAAAATAGATAAATAGTCGAGAAAAGTGGTGTAGCGTTATTAAATTTTTAGCCTTCATTTGGAATTTTTTTTTATAAACGCTTCAATTTATAAATAGATATAAATGAGTACTTGCTGATCCACTGTATTGTAATGTTTAACGAATTTTTATAAATTTACCAATTGGAGACTTAGTTATTCAGGTCAGATTATTTCGATGGCAGTTAGTTCTTCTTATATTGATCTACATGATTAATCTACATGTTTGGGAGTTTACATGCATAAAAAAGAATTATGATTAAGTGAAAGTGAGTAATACTTGTGAATTTCATAAAATATGTGAATAAAAAGTGATTTGACAATTTATAAGAAAATCATAAACATTAGCCAAACATTGAGTTAGAGAAGAAAGGTCCGGTATTTGCTTGATAATATGTGCACATCAAAATAACTCATAGATCTATGTGCTTTATGTGAAATCTTGATTAGGAGAGTGAAAAACTTACTCAAATAAGATTAACAAGATCTGGACATTCATTATCAATTTATAACGAAAATTATGTATCGATATGTCAGTTTTGGCTTTCTTGATGTACATAAGATAATATTTGTTGTGATTCATTTTCCAAAGAATGGTATTAGAGCCCACTATTCAAAATCTGGGATTTATGTGAAAGTGATGACAAGCTCGAAGTTTGATGTCGAGCGATTTAACAAAAAACGAGACTAAAAAGAATTAATCTTCCTATAAGAAATAGCTAAAAATGTTACTTTTCGTTTCCTCCTAAAAATGTTAGGTCCTTGTTAAGAAATTTTCCCTATGTACTACAATTTGTTTGACTGTTGTGTCTCGAATGATTCTCATTGAGATCGGAAGAAAATTCCATAGATTAAACCATATTTCTTTATATCCTATTTTACAAAGTTATTTTATAAATTAATTGATGATTAAAATGGCACCCATATTGACGGGGACAAAAGGTTTTGGTTTATAGTTACTTTTAATATTACTTATAATATACCTACTAACAATTAAGTCTGTAGTATATCAATATGAACATTCACATTAGTATTTGAAAATGAAGCTATTAAATAATAATTATTATAGGTAAATACAAATGTATAATTAACTCATTGAAGTGGGGCAGATTAACCCCAATAATAGATCTGGTTCTAACTACAAGAAGTTGACCTATTCAGTCATATCTATTATTTAAAAAAAAAAATTCTCCCTTATTTTCAATCATATTTTTCAATAAAATAATATTACATTTAAATCTAGAATTTTTTCTTATTTTTTAACCACACATTCTCTATCAAATCACTATTCCAAAATACATTTTTTGAAAAAATGGGGTTCAACCAAATTTATGAGGACTCGTTCAATTTCTATTGTAATTGTTTTTTTGAATTAATATGAAGATGCATAAAAATTCATAAAATTGTACTAGTAATAATAATATGGAATATATTAAAAGAAAAAAGAAATCAAGATCTCATGCGACGTAATGTTAAATTCTATTTAATTTATAAATCAAACAAGCCATAAGGGTATGTTTGATCTTACGAAGTTTCAAAAATAAGATATTAGGCCACTCAAAGACTTTTTCCACTATATTTATTCTAAAAAAAAAAAAAATTCAGTGAATTTATTTTCTAAGATAAGTTTCAAATTTCTATTATTAAGAATTTCAAATCAATTACCAAACTTTTCATTTTTATGCAGATTTTACCCAAATCTTTAGTTTGTATCATCCATAGTCCCAAACATTTTATTGAGTTGCAGCACAATCCATTTTTTCTTGTGTTGTAACTGAATAAAATGTTTGGAGTTGTGGGTGACACAAACTAAAGGTTTGAATAAAGTCTGCAATGACTGCAATTCTGTCTTTCTATCATTACGTTCACAATGGAGCACGCCAAAAGACTACATTAAAAAAAATAACACACCAAAATCTTCAAAATATCCTCCACTATTTTCATGTGATGAACACAAACACACACCCCTCTCTCTGCACAATCTCTCGTTTGATACAAGACACTATTTTTTTTTTTTTTTTTGTAGCTTCTTGTTAGCATCGTCGGAAGGCTTAGGTTCATTCATATCACCAGACTAAAAGGTAACCTTCAATGTTATTGCTTATTTTTATCATTTTTAATTACGATTTTCATATTTCTCTACTTAGTATTTTTTTACTTCTAATAATGTTACTTTTTTTTTTTAACTCTTCAATTATTTTTCTACGTCAACATGCCATCTATAGAGACCTTAGGGTCCGTTTGATAGGAATGGTGGAAAATGGGTGGAAAGAAAATGAATTCCAGGGAAAGTAATTGACTAGAAATTGTTTTGCAGGGAATTGTTAATTATGTGTGTTTGATTGGTATAATTTTCCACCCGAAAAATTTTTAAATTTTATGTTCGTTTGGCATTCGTTTGCATAAAAATTATCCATTAAAGTGATAGTTTTTTCCACACTTGATTATAAAATTTGTTTCCATTACTAAAAAGTAAAAAAAAAAAAGAAAAAAATGTTTTCTAAAAAATCATTTTTTTATATCAAAGTTTAGTGTTCGTTTGACCTTCGTTTGCATCAAAATTGTCCATGAAAGTGAAAACTTTTTTTTACACTTTGTTATGAAATTTGTTTCTATTGCTTTAAAAAAAAAAAAAAAAAAACAAAAACAAAAAAATCAAGTAAAAAATGACGGCTGGTTTTTAGGTGAAAATTGGTTTTCACCAATTTGGAAGAAAAAGGCGCGTGGAGGCTGTACCAAGAAAATTTTTCCCCATCCATTTTATACCAATCAAACATGAATTTTGTTGGAAAATGGAATGCTTTTTCCATTTTCCATGGAAAATGGAAGTAATCAAAACACAACCTTAGTGTCAAAAAAAAAAAAAAAAGAAGAAAAAAAAAAACTAAGAAAGATCCAGACGTGATATATCCTTGATTTGTGGCATTACATATGTCATAATCATTTAGTGTATACTAAAACCGATAAATAGTCAAGAAAGGGGGTGATTTTCCAAAATAGCCGGGTCAAATGACTCATTTGGGTTTTTCGTGTAAAAGTCAATTTTGCCCTTAATGAAATGTTTTTTTTATATTGTAAATTAAGTCCTCATACTTTATATTTTTTAGAAACTAGTTTTATTCCTATTTTTATTCGTCATCACTAGATGTTTCTTCTAAATCTTATTTTTCTTCAAATATTTCTTCATTCACTTCTATTTCTTCAATATTAACTTCTTCACATTCATCTCTAATTTGTTCAAAGTCCGTAATTAATATCCTAACTTTCTTTTTTGGACATTCAGTGCTTATATGTCCTTCTTCATTACAATTCCAACATTTACATCGTTTTTTATCTAATGATTTTTTATTATAAGGTTTATATTTTCTTCTAAAATATTTTCTTTTTGGTTTAAAATATTTCTTTTTAAACTTATTATATTTTTTATATTTTTGGGTCTTATTTTTCTTTTTCTTTTATAATCATAATATTCCCAATTTTCTGGTACTTCGGTATCTCTACAACAAATCCTATCTTGTATAAATCCTGATTGTTTATAAATCATTTGATTACTACACATAATACTTATTTCATCTTTTATAGTTCTTATAATAAATCTTAATGTATAACCTTCTTCATTTCTTCCTAATTGTTTTTCTTTAATCTTATTTTGAAAATAATTATTCCATGGTGGTGGTAATTTCCTAATAAAAACTTCTTTATAATAATTATTATCAGCTCCACTTCCAAACATCATATAATAATATTTACTATATTCACAACAATATTCGTTAAGGTAACACATATTACAAATTTGTAAATGTTCCATTCGTTTTTAGCATCTTCTATTTCTTCTAATATAGTTTTAGTACTTTCATTTACCTAGACTTCTCCACAAAATTCTCTATAAATTCTTGTAGCGACTCTATTTATTCCTTCTATTATACTAATTCCAAATCCCGCTTCAATACTATCTTTCCAAATACTTTTTGTTGTTTCTTCTAATCCTCTATACCAATTAAATACATTTCCTTTAAATGTTGCTAATAAATATTCAGTTCTATTTTTATTATCGGTATTATTGCGATTATAATTAAAGTGTGCTATCATATTAGTACTCCATTCATTTATAGCTCTTCTAACATCTAATTCAAAATCTAAATTTAAATATCATCCTGCAATTTTCATTTGGTTTGATTCTCTTAATACTGGTTTAAATTGGTCTCTATACATTCTTTCTTTGGTAGTTTTAAAATCTAGTTTTGTATTAACATATCTCCTAGGGTCTATTTCTGCTTCATATTTAGTTGTGCTAGTTTCTCCATATTCTTCTTGTTTAACTGCTCGTGGTCCTCCTGATTTTCCGACCATATGATTTTTAGTTATTTCTTCACAAATTTTTAAGTCTTCTAAGTCAAATATTAAATTTTCCATTTTTTCGTTCATTGTTCTTCTATGATTAATTTTCCTTCTTCTTTTTCTATAAGATTTTCTTCTTACTTTCTAAAATCAATTAATAATCTTTCTATATCTTCTTTTAATCCTCCATTAAGTTTTATTAATTCTTCATATTTTTCAATTTTCTTTCTAACTTCTTTAAGTTCTTTGGCATAATCTGGTTTAAATGGTTTTTCTTTATTTAGATTTTCTATTATTCTATTTAAAAGATTTTCTATTCTTAAAAAGTTATTTTGTAGTTTTTCTTTTTCTTCTTCGTAGTCTATTTCAATTCTAGTTATTTTTTCATCAATTGCTTTTATATTTTTCTCAATTAAATTGATTTTATCATTCATACTCATACTTTAGGTTTTTTATAAGATGGTTTTTCAATTTCAAATCCTAATTTATTTAATGGAATATTAAGTTTATAATTAATAATATCTATCTTTTTCTTCTAAAGTTGCTATTTTATTAATACTATTTTTCTCAGGCAATTTTTGATATTTGATTTTGAATTTCTTCAAGTTTAGCTTCATCAAGTATTTCTAAATTATTAATTTGTTCTTTTATTTTATTAAATTGTTTAGACATATTTTTGTTTAAAACTTCTAATCTTGGTGATTTGATTGGGTGATCTTGACAAATAAAAAATTTAGGTTTTCATGTTCTAAAGTTTCGTAAAATATTCAACAAGGGCCATGTTCCAACTTGCCATCATGTGTCTATTTCAAGCTTCATTGAACGTACCAATTTGACACAGAAACTCAATTTTTTGGGGGAAAAAAATATCCAGACACTCCAAGTATGTATGCATAATATTCAAAGTGGGAACCTACAAAGATACAATTATTTGATCAGTATATGCGGAGTGGTGGACTTATTTGTAGAATTGAACTTAGTCCACATAAAACTAATCAATAAATGTATGTAAAATTAACTAATAGAAGTGGGGGTACATTGACCCCAAGAATAGACCTGGTTCGAACTAGTACAACTTCACCTATTCCATAGTTTCAGTCAACCTTATCACCAAATTTCTGAGTTCTTGTTCAATTTCTATGATAGATTTTTAATATGCATAATAATTTATAAAATTTTACTAGGAATAATGTTACGTAACACTATTAAACAAAACACTAAAATCGCATTAAATGTTCATCCTATTTAATTCCGTAAATCAAACAAACCATAAGAGTACGTTTGGTACGGATTGTATGAATCGAACAACAAAAATGATTTTTACTTCTTTTTTTCCTTATCCTCTGATTTTAATTTAAGTCAAAGTCAACAATTAATTTCAACAACATATTTCATGAAATTCACAACTTTTCAACCACAAAATTCATCAACGTTTACTACAAGTCTAACTTTAAGCTCCACCAAACAAGGGCTTAATGATATTCGAGGTATGTTTCCTCTTTTCCGTGCTTGCAAATTTTCAAAAATAAAGAGTTAGTTTGGGAGAAATTTTTCAAAGTGAATTTTTTTTTTTAAAGTATGGTTAAAAAATACAAAATAGTTATGAGTCATATAAAATATATGTTGAAAATAAATTTGGAAAACATAGTTTTTGAAAAATCTTTCACAATCAAGCTCCAAGATATTATAGGCCACTTGAAGAGTTTTTCCATAATATTATTTTCAAACATCATTCACGATGTGAGGGGAGCAAATCCAGGAACATCTTATCCACCCTTAGCGAATAACTGTAGTGGAACCTCCAAAAAGTACAATTATTCTAAATGTAGTGCGGACTTATTTGTACAATCGAGCTGTGTTCATTCACAATTATTGAATCTCGATGTAGGCTAGTGTAACAATCAATTAAAGGTAACAGACAAAATGTACAATTAATTAATTGAAATGGACCTCGTTCTAACTTGTACAAGTCTACGCCTCAATCTTGCTATATGTATAAAAATATTTGATAATTTTTTTGATTGATCGTCTATGACAATATTTAATTAGATGTTGGGTAAACAAAGGTTAAATCAGTTAATGCAGTATTCCCACCTCATCATTTCTAATAATTTTTGTACATTTTATGTATAAGGAACTTAATTTGTTTACATTTTTAATATTAAACCTTCTTGTTCAATTTCTATTATAGATATTTTTTGATAAATATTACGTAATACTATTAAAAGAAAAAAAAAATCACAATCAGTGTATGTTCAATCATATTTAATTCGGTAAATCAAACAAGCTATAAGGGTATGTTTGGTACTGACTGCATGAATTGAGCAACATAGAAGATTTTTAATTCTTTTCTCCTTGGCCCTTGTTCGGAGAGGTTTAAAATCAATATTTAATTTAAGTCAAAATTAATAATTAATTTCAATGACATATTTTATGAGGTTCACAATTTTTCAACCACACATTTTATCAATTTTTAATAAAAATATGATTTTGATCTCCACCAAACATGGACTAAATGATATTCAAGGTATGTTTCCTCTATTTAAAAGAGCTTGATTGGGAGAAATTTTTCAAAGTGAATTTTTTTTATTATATGGTTAAAGAGTACAAAAGAGTTTTGAATCACATCAAAAAAATATTTTGAAAATAATTTAGGAAAAATGATCTAATTTTTATTTAAAATAAAAAAAATTACTTAAACAACAAAAAGATATTTATTTAAAAATTACATATTCTCTTATACAAAACTCGCTTGAGAGAGGTTAAAGGAAGAATGATGGTTTTATTTTAAAGAAAGTATAGAAAAGGTAGGGAAAATGATTGGCGTGTGGTTGAAAATAATTTTAAAAAATATAATTTTCAAATTATCTATTTATCGTTTCAACTTTGTATATTTTACATTCAAAATGGAACTATTTACAAATATCTTCCAATTATATACACGCAATAAAACACACACACTCTCTCTCTCTTTCTCGTTCTCCACACAACTCTCTCTCTCTCTCTCCCCACAACACACTTTCAGATATATTTCTCAAGCTTTTGTTTAAAATAGCCGGAAGACTTAGGTTGGTATCATCGAACGGGAGGTAACTTTCAATGTAACTTTCTATTTTTTACATTTCCATCTTTCTCTACTAAGTATTTATTACTAATAATATTACTTTTTTAGCTCTTCGATTTTTTTTCTACATCAACATGCCATCTGTAGAAACCTTAGTAAAAATATAAACTAAGATTTGATTTGTGGCATTTACTTATGGGCATAATCACCTAATCTCTACTAAAATAGATAAATAGTCAAGAAAAGTGGTACAAATACAATGTTTTTAAATATTTAGACTCCCTTGGAAAGAATTTGTAAATATGTAGAAATGAGTACTTGTGAATTTATTGCGAGTGTGTGGTTAAAAATTAAGTTTAATTAATTTTATAATGATTTTTATAAAATTTCCAAACGGAGGCTTATTTTTTCATGTCAGATTATTCATTTGATAGTTATCTAGTTGATATATTTTATGGAAAATTGCAGTCACGATACAAAACCTTTCACTTTTTTGTAGACTTTGCCCAAACATTTCATTTATACCATCACGTTACCAAACTTTTAAACAATTCGTACCCGGAGTCCAAATGGACGGTTTCCGTCTAGTTGACCGTTGTTGACCAAGAATAATAGATTTTGACCAATTTTGACAAAATTAGGAGGGGTAAAATAGTAACTTGACAATTTTCTCATTAAATACATAAAAAAAAACTTGCAATCAGTTCTCCTTCCCGGCATCAACCGAGGATATTGAGGCCTATCCTCAATCCGTGAAGGGAGAGCACATCACTAGCTTATTATCCATCAAATATGTGTCTCCAAGCTCGACTCTTAGTATGCTCTTCTAGGTGCGATAACAACTATGGAGTCTAGAACTACCATGTACTTCTTATATTATCCATGCATTTTAGGAATTGATAAAGACACGAGAGCGTCCTTACATAACGACCGTGTCAGGCTAACAAGGTAATTAGCACCGCAGGGAAGTTTTTTCATTCCCTTCCTTTCTCGGATATATTCCCAAAATATATGCACCTCGGTATGGTCCTGATGCATACAAGTATTTTCGTTGGAACGTTGATAAGCGTCTATTATACCATTTAGCAAGCGAAAAAAAGTAACTTACGCCTGCAGTAAAAAGTTACTTATTGTGAAAGTAACTTTTATCCTACTGTCAAAATAAGTAATTTAATTACTGTCTTTCAAATTTTATAATGTCTTAAGTTTTAATTTTTCGAATTTAATTTCTGCCTAAGATTATTTTTGGCTGAAGGTGAAAGGCAAATGTGTTTCCTTCTTTCCTTGAAGGTCAACAATAACCTGAAAGCGACTTTGCCATTAAGAGTACAAAAAGAAATTCGTAGATGATTAATCCACATGTTTGGGAATTTTTGTACACATTTAAATTTATAAATAAATAAAATAAGTGATGAATAATTAAATAGTGCTTGTGGCTCTCATGAAATGTGTGGATAAAAAAATGATTTGACAGTTTATGAAAAAATTATAAGCATTAGCCAAACATGGACTTATAAAAATAATTCTGGTAGTTGCTTGTATCATATGTGCACATCAAAATAACAATAGATCTATATGCTTTCTGGTAAAATTTTGGTTAAGTAGAGTGAAAAACTAGCTCATATGAAGATGCATAAAAAATCATAAAATTGTACTAGTATTAATAATATGGAATATATTAAAAGGAAAAAAAATTCTCAATCGACGTAATTCTCAATTCTATAAATCAAACAAGCCACAAGGGTACGCTTAGTGCTTACAAAGTTTCAAAAATAAGATGTTAGGCCACTTGAAGAGCTTTTCCACAATATTTATTCTTAAAAATTACATATTCAGTGAATTCACTTTGTTAGATAAGTTTCAAATTTCTATTATTACATTCAAAATGGAACCAGTCAAAAGACTACATTACAAAGAAATAACTCGCCATAATCTTCAAAATATACTCCATTATTTACATGCCATAATCTCTCTCTCTCTCTCTCTCTCTCTCTCTCTCTCTCTCTCTCTCTCTCTCTCTCATATCTTCATTTTTATTGTATTTCCCAAGCTTCTTGTTAACATCGCTGGAAGGGTTAGGTCGGAATCGTCAAACAAAAAGGTAACCTTCAATGT